>CM056194.1:183368333-184085833 GCA_029692085.1 Gymnothorax javanicus | reverse complement strand
TAGTTAGTATTCGACATTACCAGAGGTAACTAGTAAAACTGTTTATGGACAACGAATGACAGATGACAGACGGCGACAAATGCTGAAGAAGTCTGCACCATCTTAATAACGCAGCTGGTCAGTGACCACTCAAGTTAAAAAAAACTTATTTAATTTTGAAGTTAGTGTCTCTGGGGCCTTAAAGTGCACCCACTATGGTTTTTCATAATTTTAATGTAGTAGTGTGAATCATATCCTTTTTATGCGCATTTAAAAGCTCTGCGTCGGAAAACAACTCGAAGTCACCTCCAGAAGAAGCGCTCTCTGCCGCAAAACACACTGCTCCAGAGCTGACTGAAACGCCCCAATAGCTTCTGGCCATTTTTTTCGTCAAATGGTGATGTCACCATTGGAATTTTCACGCCAAGCAGATAGTTTGGCGCGCCCTTGAATCAAGTGGGTTATGCCTACGAGGCTACACCAGTATTTGTTTCTAAAGCTCCTCTGGAGCAGAAATCCATTTATGGTAAGAGGCGTGACATTTCCCGGCACACATGTGAACAGTGGACCAATCCCAAGTGAGTGATCCGGTTGACCAATCACAGCACACATGCGTTTTCAGCAGGGCGGGGGCAGGACCTAAACGGAGTGTTTTACAGACAGGTACTGCAGAAATGGCCAGCATGAGAAAACTCAAGTGTTGTTTAGTAATGACACATTTAAACCATTTTTAGTAGACTTCAAGAATACAAGAATGACCAGTGAAAACTCACATAATAAGGGCACATTTAAATTTTAATTTCAACTTGAACTGGCAAGTTTTTATTTACTCATTTTTTTTTACTCAAATTAGCGTATGTGCAATCTTCCCAGAAATTCCAGCATTACCCAGAATTCCCAGATTTACCCCGCCCAGGCGATCAGCGTGACGCTGGCGTACGGAGCCCAGGAGAGCACAAATACGATGATGACCACGAACGCAATCTTCGCCAGCTTCCATTCTGTCCGTATGGACTGCTGCTGGATGAGAGTAGACTTTCTAACATGGCCGCCAAGATTCTGTATGTCCCTGCAGAAAACAGAGGGAAGATACAGAGGGAGAGAGGGAGAAAGGGATGGAACAATGGAGGGGAGGTAAGATGGAAGATGAAGAAGGGAGGTGAAGAGAGATGGATGGAGAGAATGTGGGAGATGGAGAGAGGAAGAGAAAGGAGGAGGAGAGATGGATGAGGGAGGGCAGGAAGAGAATGAGGGAAAGGGAAAGAGAAAGAGAGAGGGAAAGAGAAATAAAGGGAAGGGAGGAAAGATGGAAGTAGAGAAAGGAGGGAGGCAGGGATTGAGGAAGGGAAGAACAGAGAGACAGAGGGAGTAAAAAAGAAATGGAAAGAGGCAGTGAGGAACAAGGAGGGAGAGAGGGAGAAAATGAGTCAGGTGAGTAACAGCACGGTGCCCCGATACTTGGAAAATAGATCCTCCCTCCCAGTGCTCTTCCTTCCCCAACACTACAGATAGGAGAAGTGTGCAGGACAGAAGTCCACATCTCTCTGAGCCCAGAGATGCATACCAGGCCCTTCCTGGATACAGGGAGACCCCAGTTGAGGTTGTGTCCCGTAGACGTACTTGCTGGTCTTGCGTATGGCCAGGAACATGAAGAGGTAACAGTAGGAGATGATGGCCAGCGGGATGAAGAATACGAAACAGCAGAGCATCAGGGTGTAGCTCTTGTTGGCAGGTGTAGACGTGACATAGTCCCAAGTACAGGAGGTCATCAGGCCTTCGGGGATGTAAGCACCTAAAGAGGAAAAAATGGAACATTTGTTTACAATGTATTTAGACCATCATCAGACACACTGCCATAGAGATCCATTCAATTCTATGACGATTCTTAGAGGTGTACTTTTGTGGTTATGAGCAGCTATATGAGGGCCAGGGAACCACGCTATTTGAGAGCCATTGCCCTGTACATTATAGACATCTCTTTGCTCTAACACACCTGACTCAAATGATTGCAGCTTCTCAAGGGCTTAAATAACAAAGTGATTTTTTGAATCAGTAGTGCTCAAGAAGTGAGACATTTGAACAAAACATACATAACGAGTGGCAAGAACAGGCCATTCAGCCATTTTCCTATCACTGATGTGAACCAAACACTTCAGATACTCAGATACTAAATGGTATTTAGCATTAAATCAAGCCTGAACTTTAAAACTCTCAGAGTTTCTGCCTCTCTGATATGCCCAGGCAAGCTATTCCACACTGAGATCACTCTCTGTGTGAAAAAATATTTCCGAATATTAGTGGTTTATTTACCCTTTGCTGACTTCCATTTCTGACCTGAGTTCTGCTAATAGAACTTAGAATAGTAATCCTTGATAGTTAAATTTGTCAAACACTTTAACATATTTAAAGACCACAATCAGATCACCCTGAAGTGTCATTTTACTAAGACTGAAGAGATTAAGAATCTTCAGCCACTTTAGTAGCTTTCATCCTTTATACCAGGAATTAACTTTGTGGCTTTTCTTTGAACCTTCTTTAAAGCCTCTTTGTCTTTCTTGAAATATGGACCCAGGACTGCACACAGTACTCTAAGTGTGATCTGACAAATGTGTGGTGCAAGAGAAGTATAACTTCCTTAGATTTATACTCAATACTTCAGCTATATATCCCTGCATCCTGTTGGGCTTTTTAACTGCTACAGCACAGTGGCTAGAACTCGAGAGGGTTTGGTAAATTATAACTCCCAGATCTTTTCCAAGTAGTGCAGATTCCAGTTTTAAACCTCCCATCAAGAAATTCCGTCTAATGTTTTTATTTCCGATGTATAGAACTTGACATTTGGCTGTGTTGGATTTCATTTGCCCTGTTTCTGTCCAATTCTGAATTCAATCTAAGTCATCCTGAATCACATTAGTAGACTCTAAACTGTTCGCCAAACCTTCTAATTTAGTATCATCTGCAAAAATTTAACTAACTTGCTTTCAAAGTTCCCGTCAAGGGTTAACGTAGGTCAGGAAAAGCAGGGGTCCTAACATCGATCCCTGAAGGATTCCATTTACCACAATGCCTAACTCTAATGAGATCTCTCTGACCGCAATTCTTTGTGTTCTGTCCCGTAACCAGTTCCGAATCCATTCCAAAATTCCTCCTATAATTCCTATGGTCGTTTAAGAAAATAAAAAAATTAGTCTCTCATGTGGTACTGTATCAAATTCTTTCTGAAAATCCAAATATTGATTTTATAGGCCCTGCTCTGATCATAAGTCTTGGTGCCCTCTTCAAATAATTTATGAATGACTTCGCCCTCAGGAAACCATGTTGGCTATCCTTCAATATGCTATTACATTCAAAAAATAATTCCATTTTATCTTTAATGATGGATTCCAATATTTTACATGCAATGCAAGTTAAACTGACAGGCCTGTAGTTTCCCTCCTCAGTTCGGTTCCCTTTCTTATAGATGGTACTATATTGCCCCACTTCCAATCATTTGGTATTGCTCCAGTTTTTAAAGAATGCCTAAAAATAACTGACCGTGGTTTAAAGAAAATTTCACCTACTTCCCTGAGAACTCTTTGATATAAGCCATCAGAGCCAGCTGCTTTATTTGTCTTTCATATATTGTAGAATTGCCACAAATGATGAGTCCAACAGTGACAAACCTCACCTCACCTGCTATGAGTGAAAAGCTTTTACCTTGGCTTCACCAATTGTGGAATTCCCTCTCAGGTATACCAAAAGTTGGAAATATCTGAGAGGTGAAGGAACGCGTGGCGTCTAACCTTGTTGCCGCATCGAGAGTAATTTAAAGCTTTATTGTTATAATGATCTGACTCCAATTGAATTTATACTTAACCTTCCTTCGCATTAACAGTAAAATACAGAGGGCTGCACGCACCGTAGTGTGGCTCTGCAAGGACGGCAATCTAGCTATGTAGATGCGGACGTGCCAATGGCTGATACAGCCGGCAATAATACAATTAAATGTATTTGCAATGGCACTAAGCGCAGGCAAGTGACTATAGGGTGTAGATACCCAAAGACCTGGGTGTGCGTCAGAACTGAAAATCCATAGCTGTAAAGTGGATATCAGTCTGAGAGGAACACTTGGTTAAGATTAATATAATTTATTTACAGATGTATGAATCGCAAATTCAGCAACAGAACAGAATGCAGTGAGATAAATGACTATATGCGAATGTCGCGCAGGAGCCCATGTTAAAGAGTCTCCCAGAACCATTCCACTCTTTCACCTATTTACCCAAAGATCAAAGAAAAACCAAGTCATCAATATAGAGGCCCAATTTGCAGGTAACAAACATCAATAATCACATGTGCTGAATGCTTACACATCAGTTGTACCTTGCCTGACATAAGTCCTACAAACAAAGATGACCCTCCCACATGATTACACAAGACTACAAGATGGCTTAGAGAATGCTGACCATCCTGAGGTGTAGAACAGAAACTTGCAAGAGTAGCGTAATAACAGGGTAACATGCGAGGGTTAGTTAGTAAGATTACTGTCTATTTCCCGCAGCTAACATGATCGTTCATTGTAATAGTAATCAAGCATTTTCCTATCCATGTTAGTGGTGACATAAAACGTCAATGTCTTTAGAAGCTACAGAATTCCCGTAACTCACAAAATGGTACTTTTTTTCTGTGCCAGGGTCCAATTGGCGCGTTATGCCTAAGAAAAGTAAAAAAAAAAAAAAAAAAAAATTAAAAAACTGTTTTGCCTACTGATGTCTGTGTGTGAAGTTTGCTTATGTAAACATATAAACATAAAACTCTGTCTATACAACTAGTGACATTAGCTACCATAATGCAGGTAAACTCTCATCCTGTTTCCAATCAAGAATCAGGCAATTAATTGAATTAATTTGCTGAGCAAATAGGCTACCATTAAGCTGCACAGTCATTACTGATTAAAACATAGCTTTGCGTTAGAGGAAGGCTACAATATGAGATTGCGTGGATGACAATGACTGAAATTTCTGGAAATTTCATCCTAAGGTAGAATGTTATGTAGTTGCTAAATGCTGCACATAAGATTAAGATTTATTTTCTTTTTAATTTATTAGATAATTACCATTCTTACAATCTCATATTATTGCCCTCTTACAACTTTCCCAGAAGCTGGACAATTAAGACCTAATGATTTTGCGACCATGAAAGTTTGAGGCATGGCATGCGTTTTAAATGATTTTAAATGCCTGCCATGCTTCGAACATTCACGACACGCAAGCAACTTAACTACATCATTGAATTACTAAACACATCGACGTAAGAAGCGTTGTTAATTTAATGAATTAATTTTTATAGCATTTCGGCAAAAGGTGTACAACTACTCTCCACAAATGAACTCGCCGCAAATGTACCCTATACTTTTGAATGCTGAAAACATTTTAAGTGCAGTCTTGAAATAAATTAGGTTGCACTGCTGAAAAAAAAAATGCTGAAATGAGAGATGTAATTTAGAGAAAGTATTGGATTATTTTTTTTTAAATCCCTGCAATATCACCATTAAGTATGTTGTCAATGTAGCCCATCTGTGATCTCTTATATATTGGTCTCGATTATTCAGTAAATAAATTGTTTGATCATAAACAGGAACTGCTTGAAAGCAATTATGCATTTAAGGGTCAGAGGCTCGCTGCATGCCATTGAAAGTCTCGTAACGCCAGCGTTACCGCTGGGGGGATGTTGGGCTTTAGGGAGTTAAGGCATCAGCAATATCCTTATTCAAATACAGCAATGATCCATCTTTATTCTTGATACCCTTGGCCTCCTCCTTAACTTTCCTTTTTCAACTTCTGCATGGAGAAAATGCTCAGGATTATTTTTTGCTCCTTCTGCAATTTGCTTTTCATGAAGTTTCTAGCTTTCCTCAGCTCTTTTTTGACCATAGCCCGCATTTCACAATATTCAACATTAGCATTCTCATTACTGTCCTTTACATATGTCTCATAAAGATTCCTCTTTTCCCTAAAACTCTCACAAATAACTGTAGTCATCTACTAAGAACTTTGCTTTTTAAACTTACTTTTGCACACCTTTGGAATGAATTCACACAGTGCATCAAGTAGAACTCCCTTAAATCTACCCCACATTTCATTCAAAGTCTTACAATCAAGGACATTCTTTTGATCTTTTGTGCTTAGTTAACAGCGCAGCCTGTTAATCTTTGCTCGCCTTGAATTGATTTTTTTGTTTCAGACCCTTTTAACTTGCCACAAAACATCAAAACTAACAATGGAATGATCATTAGTCCCGAGTAGCTCCATGACCTCTACATGGCAAATTTCTTCAGGGTCATTACAGAGCACTAAATCTAAAATTGCTTAATCTTTTTTAGGTTTTCTGACATACTGCACCAAAAAAATTGTCATTTATAACATCAAGAAATTCTCTCTCACCATCGCCCTGTCCTTCTACCATTTCACAATCAACAACAAGATAATTGAAGTCACTCAAAATAATAGTCCCTCCACCTCCAGCTTGTCTAACCTTCTCAAAAAGAATTGCGTTTACAATACCATTGGAAGTTGGCAGTTGGTAGCACACTTCTACATTTAGACCTGTCTCGTGTTACCATTTGAACCTGACCCAAATGTCTTCATATGGCAAGAGATGATTGAATTTATGAATTCCCAGCTCATTAAGATTTTTATTCACATAGAGTGCTACGCCCACTCCAATCTATCCTTCCTTATGAACTTGTACCCTTTTATATTATATTCATCCCCATCCTATTCACCAAGCCATCTCTCTGCAATCCCAACTATTTCATAGCCCCTGCTACAGTACAGCCCTCAGTAAAAGTAAAAATAGCACGCTGTCGCGAGCGGGACCCCTCAGCCTTGCGCTTGCCCTGCCGTGGCGGCCATATTGATTCTCGCAGTGGGATAGAAATCGATAGGGAGCTTCCTCTAACCACCCCCAACATACCACCAGAAAATGAGAGCATTTGGCCAAGGCGTTTTTCAGCTATCGTCCGGAAACGAGAAGTTAACGGACAGACAGACAGACGGACGCCGCTCGCCACGACAAAACCCCTCCATGACTTTCGTCGGCTGAGGGGTAAAAACAAGCGCGCTAGCAGCGCGCGAGTTAATGCACTAGCTCCAACCGGCTGGCGTGTGAGGCCCGCTGGTCACGCCTGAATGGTACCCAGAATGTACCCTTACTTAGGTATTATAACTGAGACATTCAATGCCACTGCGTTACAGGAGACCAAGTTTATGTCTGGTCTGCTTTATCTGTCCCTGCCCGTTTGTGCAATTAAAGGTGTCATTTGTTATCGATATCTAAATGATGAAAGCGTAATTACAATATTAATTTCCTCTTCGGAGACAACTGTTGAATTCATGAGAAAGACAAAAGACAGATTCATGTGGAAAACAGAAAGAAAAATGACAGAACAAATTATTTTATTTTGAAAACAGGTGTCAAGTATTGTATTTTTTATATCAACGCTGAATCCCTGTCCGAATGAAACTTAGAAATGAAAGCGATATTTGTTTTCTGTCTAAACTGTACGTTAATTGTATTGCCCCGCCCCCCTCGCGCTTTGCCAAAATAAAGTTTGAGGTGAAAGTTTTAGGCTGCGTCCGAATAGTCTTTTTTGCCTAGGAAAGTTCCTAACTCCTAAAGAATGATCCGGAAATAATTACGTGGCAGCCATGATAAGTGTATTCAAATTCTTTAAATGTTAAGGAAAGGTGTCTCAATGCTTCCTAATTTACCTCCTCTAGCATAGGGTACGCAGAACCATCCTTTCAGAAAAGAAAAGAGGTAACGCTATCCCACAAATCTGCGCAGCAGCAATATGTCAAGTGGCGAACATTCGTCCAGCCAATCGCGTAAAGAAACGTATACGATGGGCAGGGGACTCATGATCACATTGCCTAGTGTACGTGCATTCGGATTCTCTAATTAGCGCGGTTGTGTTCCTAAGCCGTAGGAATTCTCTTTTATACCTTTCCTTTATCTTATGAAGTTTTCCACAGAGGTTGAAGAAAAGTGGTTAGGAGTTAGTGGATAGGCCGTAATTTTTTAACTTTTCGGACGCAGCCCTAATGTGTAAATTTGTCGTCTCCTTACGATCGCTTCCGTGTTGAGCGAAAAGTAGGATATGCTACGTGTTAACAAACTCTGTGGCCGCGAAACAAATAGAGGCGAAAATATCATTCCCGACGGATACGAAATTTGCAAACTATGAGTGGCACACATAATGTCAAGCGGGATTTTCCGATGGTTTAGTGGAGTAGCCGCATAGAGATTACTCGCGTACGCGACCCGCTTCGGCTGATTCAGTATACCCCTGCACAGCTGAATGAGTCGCTGCAACCCCTACGCTAAGCCAATTAGCGTTACCGGAAATAAATCAAAACGGCAGATTTATGCGAAATTACCGTTGCTCTGATTACGCACGTATTAAATTGTGTATTTTTATTGTCAAAGCAATAACCACACAAGAGACAATTGGTGAGAACAATCTAGGACTTTTTCTTGCCGTGCAAACAGAAAATATTGGATTGATTTGTCCTCAGTGATGCGTCAGAGCTAGCGCGTGAACTAGCGCAGTAGGGGCATGAACTAGCGCGCCAATTTGACTTTCACTGAGGGCTGTACTGTAATCATAACAGCCTTGAGTTCTGAGAATTTATTTTTTATGCTTTAGCATTTAAAGAAAAACATCTCAGACTACTACTTTTGCACCAACCATCCTGCTCCCCAGCTGCCTGCAGCCCCTCACTATGCTTTATTGTCTTAAAAATATATCCTCACTAATGCATGGATCCTTGTCAGCTTCCATCAGGGCAGTCTGCATAGAAAATCCCGATAACACTACCATGGAGGATCTACCCCAAATCCTTTCTGCAAATTCCACATATTTGCCATACAGAACCTCAAACCTACCCTTACTGAAGTAATTTGTCCCAGTTTGGCCCATGACCACTATTCCCATCCAGCTCTGGCCAAGAGTGTGTCCGCGTGCTCCAGGAGGTCTCCTACCTGGGCACCAGGCAGGCAACGCACTGTACGAGACTCCATGTCGCTCTAACAAGCTATGCTGTTTACCCCCCTGATAACTGAGTCCCCCACTATTACTAACTCCCTTTTTCAGGGGTGATAGAACATTAGGATGCCCTGAGGCTCATCAATCCCCCCACTCTCAGGATCAGGGGCTAAGTCAAGTTCCTGCAAGGGCTGAAATCCATTGGACACCTCAACCTCTGTTGAAGCTGCCGCTGCACGGCATGATCGCCCTTTCCTGCGCTGACGTCCTACTGTCACCCATTTTTCTCTCCCTGCTTGCTCTGAGGTCTCCCCGCTTCCCAGCTGTGGCATGCATACCATCACCCTAAACGACATGCGACTCAGTCCCTCTAGGAACTCTGCCAATGGTGAACTATTTAGTGCTGTGAACTGGCTCTCAGGACCAAGGACCTTGCTCTCCAGATGCTCAGTGAGCTGGCACCAGTGGCACATGCACTCACCCTGGAAATGACTTCCCAGCAGTTCAATCATCCGGTAACCGTCACATAGTTTTAGCCACATTTTGATCCATACTTACTGCCCTACTACTCCCAAAATGGCAATAAAAACATGCAGGGCTATAGCTCTCCAGGGGCAGGGTTCCCTACACCACAACTACAGTATGTTCTATCACGTGTATGTCATCACGGGTGGTACGCTGGACTCGTGGCCTCTATTATTTTAGTCCTGTTGTTGTTTATTGGTATTGGGCATAATTATGTTGTGATTATATTTGACTCTGTTCCCTGAGCCATCTTAAATAATTTTCCTGGTAGTATCATCCTCTTGCTTTGGACAATGACCTAGCGACATGCTGCTGGGTAGATATCTTCTAAGGCAAAACAGGCTTTTAATTAGCATTCAAATAAAGAGTAAACACATGTAAGCGCAGATGCTTTCCTTATTGTGCTTGAGATGAAAGCCATTTTTCAGGGACACTTCTGATCATTTGTCCAGCTTCCGCACATTGCTGTATTTGTACAAAAGGAATTCCTGTGGCATGTTCCAGAATCTAAAGACGCAGTGAAGGAACTCTGGTCTGAATGATAAACATTGTTTACACCTCAAAATAAAGTCCCATATGACCTGGGATCAATAATGTTAATGGGCGAATCAGGACAGCCTAGCGGTAGGATGCTTGACTGATAACTGTCTGAGCTCTGGTGGGCAGTGGGATCTTGGCTTGCATCTACTGAGGTAATGTGGGGAAGAACTCTGCCATTGGGCCCAAAACTGCTCCAGGGGCTCTACCCCTGTTTCTCTCAATCACTTTCTACTTGCTGCTCTTCTATCTGGAATTTCTCCTGCGGCATCTTTGGAAAAGAGAAGCATGTCCTCTGTGGAACTTCACTGGTTGAGTAAAGGCTTTAAAAAAGCTTTGTCTTGGACATTGAGACAGTAGACACATCCGTGCATCAGTCATTCATAGTAACACTCAGACCCACACACACTCATACCCATGGGCAATTCAGAGTCTCCATTTAATCTGATATAAATGACTTTGGACTGTCGGAAGAAATTGACATGAACACAGGGAGAACATGTAAACTGCACACAGACAGGCCCCAGGCTGGATTCAAGCCAACGACCTTCTTGCTGCGAGGCAAAAACACTACCCACCATACCACTGAGCATTAATAAATTCCAATTAATGCAGGAATTTTAAAAAAGCTAATATATCGGTTCATGAATTGCCAGAACATTGATCCTATTTGTCACTAACACTAATAATTAATCTAGATTCAACATTTAGCCGACTTCTCCCACTCAAATTCTACAGGCCCTGTAGCCATGTGTGCCCAATGCAAAAATCATCTCAAATATTATAAATGATGCACTTTCATTGCTGATGCATTTTACAATAGAAGACAGTAAAAACACACAGCATTTCATTGCATTTGAGAGGGTGCAGGTCGTGTGGTGACATAGACGTAATAAAATGCTACGCTAACACCCACAAAAGCTGTCATGCCTTTAATTACGACTGCTCCTGTCAACGTATAATTTCTCCAGCAAACAGTGGCCAGTATTCATAACTCCCCACAAAAGCAGGTGTACTGATCTCAGACCAGTTTCTCCAGCCCATGTCTTCCCCACATCCACTAAGAGCAGCAGTAAATATTCATAACCCCTCAGAAAAGCAGGCAGGTTGATCTCAGATCAGTTTGCCCAGCCCATGTCCTCTCCACATCCACAAAAAGAAACAGAAAAGGCCAAACTGATCCTGGATCAGAGCTCTAATGCTGATAAGCCGTATGCATGGGAACAGACACAGACTTACTCCAGCCTAGGAGCGGGGCCAAGCTCCAGGCCAGTGAATACAGCCACACCAGCAGAATCACCAGCGAGGTCCGACGCTTCGACGTCCACTGAATGGCCTGCAGCGGTTTGGTGATCACGATGTAGCGGTCGATAGAGATGGCCAGCAGATTTATCATGGAGGTGATCCCGAATAGCGCCCCGCAGAAGGCGTACAGTTTACAGCCTGGAAACCCGCAGAGGGACAAACACAGAGTTTAGAAGCTCATCGACGTACAGGCCAAATAGGAAAAGGTACCCTTTTTCAGTTTAAGGAGTGAGGTCTCAAATATGTCATGAGATTGTCAACAACTGAACATCCTGCTGCTAATGTCACAAGGAGCAAAGCTAACCGAAAGCAGTGGGGTTCTGGCACACTGACGCCAAGAATTTTGAAAAAGTATTCCCAAAAAATCTACCATCCAAATAGCTAAATAGGCAACATTTAAGTTGAAAAAACCTTTTTGAGTGGTAGCAGGACGATACTGGCTATACTAGCAGATAAGTTACATGCATGCTTTCAATGACAAAGCATAATACCACCATTTCTTTGAATATTTCTGGTCAAGCAAAGAATAACACAAAACAAAACTGAAAAATGATAAATTGAAGTATAGATATTTTAGAGGTTTGTGTATAAACATAATGTATATCAGGTTTAAGAACATTCAGCAAGGGTTTTTTTTTTTTTTTTTTGCCAGTTTTCTGCCACTCCCTGATCTCTCTATTAGAAAACACAATCCTTCCAGATGGCATCAACCTCAATATGTATCCATGCAGGCTCCAGCTGATTCAGGAGAGAAATCAGCACTTATCCAGCCAGATAAGATTGCTGCCTGTCTGGTTTGGCGGCCCTTCATACATGACTATGTCATCAACATGCCTAAAGAGCGGGTGTTCACAACTGAAAATGACAGAATTTGGGCAGCCTTTTACTGGAGCATATTCCAGAACACATTCTATTTGGATCAAGCAGAGCAACACAGACAACTGTCATAACCAATCAATCAATCAATCAATCAATCAATCAATCAATCACCCTAAGAGGCGTAGGCTTTCTCGGCATGTTTTCCAATCTTTAAAGCAGAATTCTAAAATTTAATTGCTTCCAGTGACCACTGGCGATTGTGATGTCAGCATCAAAATATTCACTTTTGAACACAATATCCTCATATTCTTATCACAGTATTTGTGATTTTACTCATTGACAGGTTAAATGTGGACATATTGGATATTGCCCTGGCCCTTCTAATTAAATACCACATTAAGTAATGTGGATGGTGTCTAAAACCGGGACGAGAGACGTTTGATACTCCTTTATTGCATCCACTCTGGGCATCAGTAGGCTGACACACAATACCTGTGTTCAGACAAGCAGAAAAATATGTATTTTGCAGAAAAAGCACAGTACAGAGTGTGCAGTACTCAATACCATTGAGCAAAAACAGACAAAAAACAACTCAATTAAGGGGCCATCCACATGAGAATGGTTTTATTGAAAATGCATGAATATTTTATCCTTTCGGCCTTGTGTCCACACAAACACGGCGAAAATGCAGACCAAAAACGGTATTTTTTGAAAATACAACCAAAAAAAAAAGACCGTTTTCGAAAATCTCCGTCTCCTTGTGGATGAGGCCTAAAACAGACAATCAAAGAAAGGAAACAAACAAAACGGCAAACTCATACAGCAGCTCACTCCTGTCCGCTAGCAGGATCGTGCAATAAGCAGGCATTACCCAGCTCTCCGAACACCCACTCCTTGTACAGACTGTTGATGAAGAATATCGGCGATTGGGTGATGGCCATCAGGAAGTCGCTTACGGCCAGGTTCATGATGAAGTAATTTGCCGGATTCCGTAGCTTCTTGTTGCTGAAATTCATGTTAAAATGAGCGGTAAGTGCATAGGCAATTAGCACATAGCCTCCATTTTCAAAGCTAAATAAAGTGGAAAAAAAATAGTGCATTTGTCCTGGCTGTTAAGCATGAATAGCATCAAGAAATCTCTCTCAAATTCAGCAGGCATGATGAGGATTGGGTAAACTCCTTTAGCATTAAACAATCACACCATAGCATGCCATATAAAGGATTTATCACCTTTAAATTCATCATTTTAGCGTGTCAGTTCATTAGGTGACTGTGGTCTTTTAAATATGCAACACGAGCAATGTTTGTCTTAAATTGACCGAGACAAAGTTGTTTAAGAAAGATGAATGGACTTGTTTACAGTGAACATGATTTGTCCACTTTATGTGCGCAAGCAGCCTGATAGACGAGGGACTGAGACCTCAGACACACTGAAAATCAGTTTCACACTCTTTATTGCGGATGTGCTCAATGTCAGACTGTCTGGGTCTTCACTAAGCAGTAGAACTGTGGTAAAAAACAGCAGGCAGAATTTGTGTCGAATAACAGGCAATAACCCAGGAATGAGGCGCGCAGAATGTAGCACCAGGGAGCCGACACAATCTCAAGCTGATAAACAAGCATAGAGTCATACCCAGATCAAAACAGACACTACGGGCGATCAAAACTCATAAAACTGTGAGATAAAGGAAACGTAAACCAGGAAGCAAACGCAACGAATGCAAAGAGTCGTAAGTAAATGATGAAACAGACAAAGACTCGCAATTGGAAACTAAAACTGAGGGTATATATATATATATAGAGAGAAGGAGGTGATAAAATCTAACACAGGTGAGACACAGGGGAACATAACACTAAGCATGGCAACAAACAGGCAAATGACTAAGAAATGGGGAGGGTTTGCAGGGAGCAGTAAACAAAATAAAGACGTGGAGAATAGAAGTCAGAAAAAAGACAAAAAACAATACACATAAACACAAAAATAAAATAAACAGAACACAAAACATTGGCACTGCTAGAAAGAATGTATAAAGGATACTTATAAATATTGCAGGTATTCAGAAAATCTTTGATCAAAAAATAAAATCTAATTCTCACATTCGTAACACCAATGGGCTGAAAATTTCGAAAAATGACAGAGTAATCGAGCCAAATACATAACCAAAAGTTCCTCCATTATATTTCATGTATAGATGAGACAAATACAATTTTTTGACTGCTTCAATATTTGACTATGCTGAATAGATTTATGTTGTCCCTCTAAATTTGACCTGAAAATAATTGAATAACTGTTTATCATTATCATACCACTCTATTGAATGGATAGAGAGTTTATCCACTGAGGACTAAGCGCTCACGATCTGATGAGTTTCCACATAATCACACCATTTAGAAACCAATAAACAGGCCATATGCTGAGGTTACATTATGAACAGGTTGTGATCAAAAGACCAGACTAAGATATTAGTTACTGAGGAGGGAAGAACATGGGTCGGGTCAGTGTACACCATTTCATGTCTCATGATCTCATGATGTAGGGAATTGCTGATAAGCATTCACTGCAAGAATCCTGGGGCAATAAGTATAAATTGACCAGGAATTTCAATTAATTTTGATGCTCTAACCTAGATCTTATTTAGAGTTGTTTATTGAAATAATAAATCAGGTGGAATAAAAATGTGGGAAAAATAAAATGTGCAATAAAACAGCGTTTTATTTACGGTGAAAACAAAGGGCTGATCACCACTGGCCACCTGACTAGAGGGCACCTGAAAACTGAGGACAAAAACATCATATGCTGGCTGCAGTTAGTAAAGTACCTGCACCGATGGATGAAGCTGCTTTACTCAGACTATGATGGTTGTTGGTTCAGGCCACACTGTCGCCATGGTGGAAAGATCGTAACCATATATTTTCACTCAGTTATGTAATAAACTGACATTCAAGATGGCCGCCATTCAATGTTAAATGGCCTCTGTAGCCAAAAGAAAAGCTCAAAGCCCTCTCATGTTTGCATGTGACTCCTGGAATACGAAAATCCCTCCGCACAGCAGACGACTTTAATTCATAACCGTGTTTATCGGGTCATGGGTGAATTATGAGCATACGACTTCCATTTGATTCCCCCACCTCCCCACATAATCCCGCCCAATCACATTTTCTACAATATGGACTCTCACTATCTAGCAGCCAACCCTAAAAAAAATAAATAAATAAAATCCAGAAAAAAGCTGAACTCTGAACATACATTTTTTTAATAGTTCAGTAACACTGTACAGGACATTAAATGTGCCTCCAACATGCTCGGGTCATGGGTTAATTCATGTGTAAATGCATGAAAAATCCACTTATTAATGGAAAGCACACACCTGACCTGTTTCAGCGATTTTCCCTACATAATAACTGGAGTGTTTAAACAGGGCAACACGAGGGGGATTATCCTCGGACAGGGTCTCTGTGGCTTATACGATCGACCCGGCGGAAGGAATTTGATTTGGTTATGCATGAAACAATTAGTGACCTGATCTAATTGCTCAACAGCAATCAGGCAAAGATTTCAACACAACCAACCCCTCAGTCATAACTAATGTCAAGGCTCCTGAACCAAGAGACCTGATTTACATTGATGGGCTATATGAGGAAACAAGGAACACAGTTCTAATGGTCAAGGGCGTTGGTTCAAACCAAGAACCTTCGGATTCTGGCTTGAGTCCAATCTTGCTACTTCCACATAGAAGTTTGGCTCAAACCCAGTCCTCTCCCCCAGCTGACTTGGTGTAGTTTCATTACTTTTATTTGGCAGACTATTTTACCCAAAGAAACACAGTAGATAGCTAGGGAAGATAATTAGGACAGGAACACAGCATGAGTCAGGTAAGGTACAATCCTTACAATGCTTCAATTAACTCCATTATGAAGAGCAAAACATGGACAAGATGGCAGGCACAAGATCAGACAACTAGTGATGCAATGACAACCCCGTCTCCCAAAAAGTCGAGATGCTGTGTACAGTGTAGATAAAAAACAGAATGCAATGATCTGTAAATCATTTAAACCCAATATTTAATTGAAAATAGTACAAAAACAACATAGGCCTATCAAATATTTAAACTGAGAAATTGCTATCATTGAGCTGAATAAGCAGTAGCAGTCCTTGCACATTTATTTATTTATTTTGGCTGAATCATCTCACAACCAATTAGTTTAATTGGCAACAAGTCAGGAACACGATTGGGTATGAAGAAAGCATCCAAAAAAAGCTGAGTTTTTCAGGAGTAAAGGTTGCGTGGGTTTCACCACCGAGAGGAACACTGGACAAGCAAATACTTCAGCAATTTAAGAATACAGTTTCTCAACATAAAATTGCAAACAATTTGGGATCTTTCATCATTTAGGTACATCATATCATTAAAAGACACAGAGAATCTGGAACAATCTCTGCTCGCAAGACTAAATGTATAAAACCAGCGTTGAATGTTCATGATTTTCAGGCCCTCAGACAGCAATGCATTAAAAACAGGCCGGATTCTGTAGTGGAAATCACTGCATGGGCTCAGGGATACTTATGAAAACCACTGTCTTCCCTGGGCCTGAACTCATTTAAGATTGACTTCGGTGAAGTGGAAAACTGTCCCGTGATCTGACCAATTAAAAAGTAAAATACTTTTTGGACGTTATGGGGTCCGCGTTCTTTGGGCTAAAGCGGAGAAGGACCATCTGGCTTCTTATCAGCGTACAGTTCCAAAGCCAGCATCCATGATAGAATGGGGGTGCACTAGCGCACATGGGATGGGCAACTCGCACATCTGAGATGACACCATTAAAGCTGAACCATGTATACAGGCTTTGGAGTGACAAATGCTGCCATCCAGACAATGTCTTTTCCAGGGAAGGCCTTGCTTATTTCAGGGAGAAAATGCCAAACCACATTCTTCATGTATTACAACAACAGGTCCCTGTAATAAAAGAGTCCGAGTGCTAAACTGGCCTGCCTGCAGTTCAGACCTGTCACCTACTAAAGACATTTGCTGCATTATAAAATGAAAAATTTGACATAGGATGCCACGAAGAAGCTGAAATCCCACATCAAGCAAGAATGGAAAAAACATTTGTCTTTTAAAACTACAGAAGTTGGTCTTCTCAGCACCCAAACACTTACAGAGTGTTGTTAAATGAAGAGCTGATGCAACACAGTGGTAAACATGCCCCAGTCTAAACTTGTTAGAGATGTGGACTTGGCACCAAATTCAAAGTGAGCATATATTTTTCAAAAAGAAAAGAATTTCTAGCTTCAACATCTGATATGTTGTTTTTGCACTATTTTCAAGTAAATAGAGAGTTTAACTGATTTGCAAATCATTGCAGTCTGTTTGTGTTTGCATTTTACGCAGTACCCCAACTTTTTTAGAAATGGGGTTGTAACAGCCAAGTACCAAAGGAGTGATTAGACTCATAAATCACAAAAAGATTTAAAATCAGAAGGGACAATAGGGGGAGGGGCGTTCTAGCACACACTGGCACGCTGAGGTACAGTATATGTGCAGCAATGAAGCAGTCAATTCCGAAGGGATTATGATTTATAAAGTTTTGACTCTGGTTTCTTACAATTTCTAAAAGCCGATGCGTCAGTAATAATCAATGCCAGCTCTCAAGAGCAGCATTCTGCATTTTATTCCCATTCTACCACAAGGCATAAATCACACATTGGCTATCAATCAGATTTAGAAACAAGATCAATGTGGGGAGGGGTTAATTTTAGAACTTTATCAATTTCAATTGTTTATTTTCGATGGCAGTGATCCAATTACACCAGTTTGTGTGCAGTTTATTGAGAAATAATCCTCGACAGCCGCAGTCAGTCGCTTTGCTCGGCTCTCGTACGTCAGTAACACTGGTGCTTTTTCAGAGAGGGAAGTGTGATCTGCCAGAGGTCCACAGAGATGACAGAAGATGGTCATAGCGCCAGTAAATGCCAAAAGCGTGTTATTCACCCCAGAGAGAACAACAGCCCACAGTCCTCAACACTTAAGAGCCGACCTCAGTTTCTCCGTCCGAAAGAGTCTAATTCCAGTGAGAAGTGGCTGGGATCAAGTCATTTAGAGACATGGATCTTTCAAAGAGAGACATTTTGATATTAACAGACCAGGTTCACCCCAATGTAGTCAAGGCTGTTTCATAGTGCAAGTGAGGTGAAGTATAGATTCAGTAGGGTGAGATAATTGGATAAATGGACAGGCAAATATACAGCTCCTATCGAAATAAAGCCAGGCTGTAACCTGATTGGCTTGAAAAATTCAATTTTTCAGCTCAATCGTTGCACCAAACACTCACTCACTGGGATACAAGGCTCTCAATCACATTGTTAAGAAAATCAATCACAGACAGTGGCTAAAAGATGGTGTGGGTAAAAGGCAGACTGGATGAAATTAAACTGAAAATGCCGAATTCATCCTTATAGTGATGGATCCAAGGTCCCATCACTGCAATGGCAATGCTGCCACCTGATCACAAGAAAAAAGTACCAGAGATTTAAAAGATAATAATAACAATACCACAACAAAATAAGACAGCAACATGCTGAGGTGATGCTACACTGCATCCCATGAAAATTTGGAGAGCGATCCAATTCAGCCATTTTGGCTCTGTCGTACAGCCCCCTGGATTTGAAAATAATGCACACGAGGTTTATTAAGAAGAAACCATTAGCTTTAATTTACTGGCATTTACATCCATTACAAGTGAACCATGCAGGATTAAAATATATGTAAACATGCACACACACACACACACACACAGCCACCGTCCAGATACTTATCGCATGGTCCCGCGTAAGTTTGGACTCACCTGTAGAAGGCGTACATGACCAGGGCATTTCCAGCCACTCCCACAGTGCCGATGACAAGCACGAAGAAGGCCACGATGTAATGCGCGTGATCCGGGACGTCCACCTTTCGAAAAAAGCCACGCTCCATATCTGCAGTAAGACATTGACATGAGTCGTTCAATTTAGTCTATCGCTCTCTCTTTCTCCCTCATCCCTCTCTCCCCTCTTCCTCTTCCTCTCTCCCTCTCTCTCTCCTCCCTCTTCCTCTCTCTCTTCTCCCTCTCTCTCCCTCTTTCTCACTCTCTCCCCCTCCCTCTTTCTTTCTCCCTCTCTCTCTCCTCCCTCTTGCTCTCTCTCTCCTCCCTCTCCCTCTCTCTCTCTCACTCTTTCTCACTCTCTCCTCCCGCTCTCTCTCTCTCTCCCGTTCTCTCTCTCTCACTCTCCCTCCCTCCCACACACTGACACTGACACACAAACACACAGACGCGCACAAACACACACACTGATCTGTCTCGGCTCTTCCTTTAGTGTCCTTTAACCCAGCCCTGCCCCCTCAGGATTACACAACACTCAGTCTGTCCCTTACGGCCCGATCGAGCCGCCAGGCATTAGGATGGCGAACGCCACAGTGTCCTTGTACGAGAAGATGGAACGCCGTCCCACGCTTCTCCGCATGATTTCTGGGTGTTAGCATTTGGCTGAGGGAACACCACAGGTTTGAGAATTCACACTGCTCAGTAAAACAGCAACTCATTTCAACTCGGGCGCATCATCCCGAGCGCTAAATTAGTCTTTCCTCGCGGTGGCACTTTACGCAGCCAATTTAGACGCGAAATAAAACTTTACATGATGGAACAAGGATAAATCATTTATTTTTCGGCTGCTGGGACTCGTGTTCTCCATTCAGAGTCAGTAAAAGACGCCCTTTCCAGGTCATGAGGAGCAGTCGCTAATATCTCTGCATTTCTGTCCCCAATGGCACAGAAAAATCACCAAATGCTGCCACTATGCCTTTGGAGATGGCCGAATATGATGCAACATGATGGCCAGATGTACTTCTGTCAGGTCTGGTGAATCGACTCACGTTAAAATGACAACGTGCACCCTACGCTGCCCTACAATTCATACCAGTCTGAACGCAGCGATAACTAGACAGTCCGGTCACCCGAACCGCATGGATATAGCCCCCGAAAGCCCGATTCTTCCCTTTTTTGGCATTATTCGGCCAATATTGTCGCCACGGCAACGAAAATCGGTAGGTGTCATAAATGAAGTATAACACATGTCCATACCAAATATGAAAGTAATCGGTCAAAAATTACAGCCTGTAGAGAGTCCAAAAGGACGTGTCAATGGACGTGGATGCGGCGGCGGAAACGACAAGCATGATTCCATAGTAGCTGCCCGACTTCGTCCGGGGTCTACAATTATTAAATCACACATAATGAACATGATTAGCAGATTTAAAGCTTTTCTTCACAGGCCGCAGTTAGGGCAGTTGGGCAGCAGGGTGTCATAATTGAAATTTAATTGAAAGTAACTGAAGAGTTGCGGGTTCGAGACCCCAGTGGGGTTCGGGATTTTGACTTGATCTGGAGTGATGAAGTTCGGAGGAACTCCGCTGTTAGGCCCTTGAGCAAGGCCCTTAACCTCAAAACTACTCCAAAGGCTTCACCCCTGTTTCTCTCCCTCTCTCACTGTTTGCAACTGTTTGTTCCATCATCGCTCTCAGGCCGTCCTCTGTAAATAAGAATGTGTCCTCCAGCAAGCTAGCTGGTTTAAAATAAACAATAAAAATGCCATTTGCGCACAGACTAAAGGCTCCTAAAGACACAGTGTACCCTGGCTCTGTTAAGATTCAATCAGGGCCTGCGAGGCTCATCCATGCACAAAGGTAAAGTCGGGTAAACTGGGCCACTTTTTGGAATACATGAGGAATTTAACCCTTTGAGCGCTGAATACATTTTCAAGGAATAAAAAAATGTAGTGATCCTGAGCTGTTGAAAACCTATCATGTGGCAACTTGTTTAAAAGAGCTCTCCTGCGGGAGCTCTTTTAAACAAGTTGCCACATGATAGGTTTTCAACAGCATCTGGTTTTGATATGTTACATCATTGGGCAACCATAGCTGCCTATGGTGCTGCCTATGCCCCACCCCTCAGACCAATCAAAACAGTTAAAATACATCAAGTTCTAATGTAGCAACAATTTAAATATATTAACAGTGATTGGCTATTAAGATCTAAAGAGACATGGCACTCCGGCCTCGTCTGGCCCATTGCAGGTGATGGCCTAATTTACCTGACTTCACCCTACAGCAAGGTGTGTTAATCGAGGGGCGGCCAGTTTTAGGGCTGGGGACCCTCTGTGTGCTGTTTTTCCATTAATGATTTTTTATTTTATTTAATTTATTTTTTTATGATTGCTTTCTTTACGCAGGTCAATACAGGACACTGCTGTAAGTTTTCCTGATTCAGTTTCAATCTTTGAACTGTAACCAGCTGTTATATTATTGAGAGCCGATTGATTCATCTCAAACGCCAGCAGCTTGTTTTTATGCAAATGTTTACAATGCAGTACAAAAAGCACATTGTGAACCTGCGGCTTTATAAGTCTTCATGGTATGCACGGCCGTTCCTGACGTAATGTGACTTAAGAGTGTATATAATCCCTCCAGAAATGAAAAGCGCGTAATTAGGCTGCGGGGAGCTTGTGTGTTAGGTTATTTATTTGTTTCTTCCCCCTTTAATATCTACCAGACAGTTTGGCTATTGTTCATTTTTATTTAATTGTTTGCAATACAATGCAGGAGTTCAGCATTTGAGCCAGAGGACCAATTAAAAGATTTAAAAGCTGAGAGGTAGCTGGCAAGCCGTGTCTCTCTCCGCTCTGTGGGTGTATAGTCTGCCCCTGCATCCATAACCAATGCGAAACCATCCTCGTTCAACCTCATGAATATTCAGTCAGGGCGCTCAATCAAGTGGGGCAAATCAATAAAAATCTGGGACAGCATTTTCATTGTTTATACTATGATATCAATTACTTTTTGCCAAGTAAACTGAGACCAATCTGGTGCGACCTGGGTGGTTAATACTGTTCTGCCAATAAAGTCTACATATGGCTGGTTTCAGATGTGTTGATCAGTATTGACACTCCTCTGCTGTGACACACTAACCCAGGGGCTCTCAACCTAACCCAGCAAGGGCTGGTGTGCATCCAGACTTTTCTTCCAACCAATCAGTTACGCACCTGATTGTACTGATCAAGGTCCTTGGGGTAAGACTCCAGCAGTTGATGAGTAGAATCGCTTAGTAACTGCATTACTAGAACGACAGCCTACAGTCACACTGGCCTGTTCTGGGCAAGGTTGAGAATCCCTGCGTTAACCATTCAAATGCTTCCTTTGACTTCTCTCTAGTGAGGAAGTCTGCTTTCAAAAATGCGGCCATTGTATTCCGCCAAAGCACAAGGTCTTGCCTGTGTTCCGCTACACAACTGTTATTGTGCTGTGCATTGTAATGGTGGCTGGAGTTAAGTAAATCCATGTGGCTTGTGCCACGTAAATCCCTGTGAAACCAGTGGCTCTGAACTGGCCTTAATGGTACCAGAGGGGCTAGTTACAGCCTTAGTAGTCAGGGACGTCCAGATGATGCTGGCTTTTGGTATGATAGTGGAAGGAGGACTCCATGATTATGGCTAGTTGCTTCTTGACGCAGGAAAGCATTTTATTCAGTGGGCCATTTATTTACGCAGTGCCTAACCTGCTTTTCAGGTCTGTTTCCAGTGATCCTTTCCCTCCCAAACCCCGACTCCGTGGACTGTTTACACCCACGCCTCGCCACTTCCTAGAGCTGCAGATGCTACTGCTTGGATTTCTACACAGATTTCTTATGAATATCTGATCCAACTTTCATTATAGGGGGCTTCCCCCACTATAGCTGGGTTCCTCCTGAGATTTCCTCCCATTCGGGAGTTTTTACTCACCACTGTTTGAGGATTTTTCTCCCTACTGGGAGTTTTTTTTTTTTAAACCTCATTCACTATTTTGGGGACTTAGGCCAGATACCGCCCGTTTTTACTCTGTGAAACGTCTTTGCGGCAGTCCTGTTGTGAGAAGTGCTATACAGATAAAATTATATTGAATATTAAAAGAAAGAAAAAAAAGCATCCTTGCTCAATTAAAATTTGCGTAATTTATTTTATTTTACATTTAAGCATTTAACTAACACTGAAGGCTAACGGCAATACTGATACGGTATTTTTCACAGACGGAGTAATGGGGCTGATTGAACCGCAGACACTTTGATTGCAGAAGGTTGATTGGGCAGCAGTCGCAATCACTCTGGCCACAACTCCACTGAGGTGGCAGAGGACGTAAGAGGATTATCGTCGCTCATTTTTATGTTGATGTGATGGGACCAAGCACCGTCACAGCGTCAAACAGCCGACCAGCAGGCGTCAATTAAAATAATAGCGCCAAAGAAGCCGCTAACCTAACGGAAGCATTTCTTATTACGTGCTTATTTCCCACATGTGAAAAGTTATTTGTTTATACTGTGAATTTGGGGTCGTGCGAAGCATTTGGTTGTGTGAGGGATGGGTTGATTTTTAAAAAAATCATTCTCTCATCTCAAGCAATGATGAATTATAAGTTCAACATGATCCTCATAAGAATCGTGCAATAATGCTCTGATTTCATAATGTTCCCAGTGTGTGTTATTTATGTACAAAAATGTCAGCCTCTAAATTTTAAGACAAGCTGCTCCTCTAAAAAGCTTGTTTATGACCAAATACTGACTCTGAGTGAGGACCTGAGGCTGAAACTTTAATCCGGCAGATGTCCAGTAGACATAAATATCACAAAAATAACACAACACCTACAACAACAAACTAATATTAGAAACTGAACAGATTCTAGCTGGCTAATATGGATTCTAAACACAGTTTGTCAGAAGATTTCTGTTAGAGCTGAAATTACTATTTGACCGTGAGAGAACACATTTGATTTCTCACAGTGACAGGACTAATCACCAGCCTAAATCTTCTCATGTTTTTTTTCAAAAATCCATCACCTGAAGGGAAAATTACTTTTTGATCATGACTGAGAGCAATTAACCCCTAAAACTCAGATTTTCCCTTTAAGTAGGTTCAAAGTTGGATAAAACTTTTTTTTTTTTTTTTTTTTTTCATAATGTGAGCTACATCGCAATAATATTGAGAGAAATATTCAAACCCAGGACACCATGTTTTTATGGCCACAGCATTACATCAAATGGAAAAAATCTAGACCTTGTGCATCATTTCATACACATTTCCCTGAAATTCAAAAGGACCTATTTGGCATTTTTAAAAATCTTGAGATCCCCACTGGAATTTAAAACAGGCCATAAGTTCCGCAGGTTTGAATAAAGCAGCTACATTTGACAGACCCATCTGTGGGATCAGCATATGTGAAGAGCATAATTTCACACTGTTAAACTCCATGATAAACATTGTTTAAGCGTGAATTGCCTTTTGATGGGGGTGGGGCATTAATTCTCCAAATTAAAAAAGGAAATAATACAAAAGTTTGTCTGAGCAGATGCCAGACATTAAATACAACATTATCAAAATAAGTCTGAACCGTTTGCTGCTATAAGGCTGTGATGATCATCCAAGGTAACCAAACTATATATGACTATACAACAAAAATATAAACATAAACCCCTATTTTTTGGGGGAAAGCACCCCTATGTCGGAGACACAAACCCTCCTACCTGACATGTTGTCTTCCTCTTGTCGTCTTCCTCTCCCTTAAGTATATCTGTTCCGCAAAGATTTCTCAACAAACAAGCAAAGCGCGCAAAACTATCACGTCAGCGAGACCTGAGAGGGTCTTTACAGCCGATCCGCCCCCCCGCTAATCTCTCTCGGATAGGTGGAGCTTTACCTCATTCCCGGTTAAAGAGCTCTCGGCACAGCCGTAACTGCGCATTACAAACAAGCCGGCAGCGGTTAGGGGGTCCCGCGTCTCCGTTTGACCATCCATTCGATTTGACAAATTCAAGTGCCGCATTGATTTCCGATCCGTTATCGCCGCTGCTCGCGGCTCTCATTTTGGTTCGTTATGTCGCGGTTGGATGATTTTGGGGAGAAGATCAACAGCGCTGTCAAATCTCTGTCAGAGAGACTGAAGCCTGGGCGATACAGGATACAGATACACGTGCTTGATTAGAGTGCGAAAACAGACTTACAGAAACGGAGATAACAGTAAAATAAGTAAATAATAAATAAATAAATAAATTAACACCCGTTAGCTGAGGGCTGGTTATTAAATTCACACGGATTAAGGACTCCGGCAGCCGTGGTCCTCTGAACGGGGATAGCATCAACGGTATCAAATAGTCCACAGGTGTTAATATCATTCTGCGAGACTGGCTTTTTTATGGTGGCAAGACAAGAGCATTTTTAGGCAACTTAATAAATCAGGTCAGTACCCCCACCTAATATTTACCGCCTTCCCAGTTTGAACTCCAATTCTCAGATTCTGTAAATTTTGTCCATTCAGAAATAATTTCACCCCAATGCATGATATGTAAATATTCACCTATAGATCTGCCTCATATCTGTGATCGACATGGCTCCAGACTGCCACTCAAATGACTCAGGAGACTCCATCATCCCAGTAACTAGCAGCCCTGGACCACTGTGGCCGCTTATCTCTTCCTTGCAGTTCTACTTTCCTCCATTGGGTGGCGCTAAAAAGAATGGAAAGTACACGAGGAAAGGACACAAGGGCTCATTCTAATTGCCCCCTTTCCTCCTTCCATTCCTTCACTTTCCAGCACCTAACCAAGGAGTCGATCAGTGTCTGCTATCGCTGAAGAAGAGGATCTCAATCCGTGACATGACCTTGAAATTCGGAACAAAAACCGTCCCCAAAGACACCTTTAGAAAAGGAAGAATATTCCATTCCTTGCAGATGGGTTTTTTTCCCCAGACGGCACAATGACTAATTCACCCACAGGTATGTGGGTGTGAATGAATGTGCCCTGTGGTGCTCGGGTGAACTATCCAGGGTGTGCTCCTGCCCCCCCCCTGCACCCCCTCATGTCCCACACTAGTAATAAACAGGTAAGATAATAGATGGACAATGGTTATAGTGATATTGCTCCTGCAATAACTGCCCATCATAAGCATTGTTGACCAACACTTCGTCCAAACCCAAGCACTTACCAGCACCATAGAGCTCTTCCTCTTGTGCTCACATTACACAGTAGAGATCTCCACTGAGTTTGGAAATACACAGTCAGATCTCTGTGATCAATATAAATTAGCCTCTTTATGCAAATGCCTCTATTCTCTGTGACCTTTCTCACTACTACCCCCCTCTGTATTGAAGGATTGATGGGGAACTACGGTGGCCCTGAGGTACAAAAAACCTTCACCGAAAAAAGCAATTAATTGGAAAAACAAAACATTTAAAAGCAAAACAACAAATCTGGATACAAATGACAAATCAGAAAACACAGTGGCAAGTCAGAAAAGAAGAACAATTTAGCAAACAGAAAAAGAGGTATTGATTATGCAAAACATATGCTGGTGATTGGACAAATGCAATAGGACCAAACACAGTCTGATATGGCCACATTAAACAGGTTCCAGTTAGTCCTACCAACCTGTGCACTAGATATTCCCTGCCGGCAGTCAGAGATGGTTAAATGAAATCTAAAGCATTTATGTTTCACAAAATCTTAGATTTATGATAGTGGCAACCTTATGCTGCAATAACCGCAAAGCAGATTCGAGATATTTTTATTTCTAAAAGGACTGTCACATGGTCTGCAGAGTTTACACCTAACACTGCTCTGAAAGGCCCAAAGATATGCTACACTTGTGGTTCGCTGCTTGTTGATTTTTTATTTGCAGAAAATCTGTGCTGATTTTAAAACCTCTTGCGAAGAAGTTGGGATATGAAAAATGCAAATAAAATAAAAACATTGAGTTGTAGATCAACCTTTACTTGTATTAAATTGAAAACAGTGCAAAAGGAAGATATTTTATAGTTTTGTAGTTTGTTTATTTAATAAACACTCATTTGGAGGTCTGTGCCTGCAACCCTTTACAGAGAGGTTGGGACAAGGGTGTGCTAAACTTTGTATTGCCTCACCTTTCCTTTCAGCACTTTCCAAGTAATCGTTTGAGCAACTGAGGGGTGCAAATAATTCCATTTTTGAAGAATTTTTTCTCACTCAGTATTCAGCTGCTCAGATGGCTGGGGACTTCATAGCCATATTTTCAAAGGGAAACCGGTCTGGACTGCAGGCAGGCCAGTCTAGCAGCTTAGGCTACTATGCCGTCATTACATTTGCACAGTGTGGCTTGCCATTGTCTTGTAGAAACACAGTAAGCATGAGCATCCCTGAAAAGATTTAACCAAGAACAGGCCATCTGTTGCTCCAAAATACATACATGTCCTTCTGCACCAACAATACCAGAACAGATGTTCATGCTATCCATGCCATGGGCATTAACACACTCCTATCCCATAACCAAGGTTGGTTTTGAATCTTACACCGATAACAACCGAGAGTGTCCTTTTCTTCTTTGGCCAGGTAAACAGAACATCCATTTTTTACCAATAACCAATTTGTCTGGTTGACTGGTCTGACAACAGCTTCAGTATTTCTGGTGTACATCAATCAATTTCAGATGAGCTCAAGCCCAGAGAAGACTGCATAATTTCTGGACCTTTTTGACATGTGGTTTTGTCAGTGCATATACAGTGGCATAGCTAGTGGGGGGGTACAGACATGTCACTTTAGGACAACAATTAGTCTTGGCTAGTTCTCAATCATTTTCCTTTATTGACGCATTTTCCAATTATCGTAATTTGCAACTGAAGACACGGTTTCTCTCCATATGCATCTAACAGCAATTAAATCATGGCGTAAATTCAGTACAGTGGCGGAACAAGAAGAGAGAATTAGGGTGCACAAAACATCCGTTTAAAACAGTTATTAGTCCTGACCTGTTCTCAGTCATTTTCATAACTAAAAGAAGGTTCACTCCGAGAGCACTCCACACTTATCAGGTGCTGCTTGTTCTCCCCGATTTGGTAAGACAACAATCATTCATCTGGACGCGCATTTTCTGTCTTTAAATCAACATTATTCAAATTCAAAATGGCATACCTGTCAACTCTCACTCAAATAGCTGGAGCCGCACGCCTTTCATAGCCTATTGAACTGCCGAGTACCACTTTTTTTTTTAATCCACCCACACAATACCGAGAGTGAAAGTCCGCGTTCCATTGGAACATGGACCAGTTCAATCAACGCGAAGCATTGGCCTACAACCCCAATTCCGAAATAGTTGGGACAAAGTGTAAATTGTGAATAAAATCAAAACGCAATGACTTTCAAATCACACCAGCCAGAATTTTATTCACAATAGAACAGAGATAACATAGCAAATGTTGAAACAGAAATTTTACAATTTTATCCACAAAAAGAGCTCATTTCAAATTTGATGGCTGCTACAGGTCTCAAAAAAGTTGGGACAGGGGCCTGTTTACCATGGTGTCGCATCCCCTCTTCTTTTTAACACAGAGTTAAGGTGTCTGGGCATTGAGGAGACAAGTTTTTTTGAGTTTAGCCATTGGAATTTGATCCCACTCTTGTTTAATACAGGCTTCCAGCTACTGGAGAGTTTTGGTCTCCTTTGACTGACTTTTCGTTCAATTATGCGCCAAATGTTCTCAATCGGTGAAAGATCAGGACTGCAGGCAAGCCAATTCAGCACACGGACTCTTCTACTACGAAGCCATGCTGTTGTAATAGCTGCAGTATGTGGTTTTGCATTGTCCTGCTGAAATACACAAGGCCTTCCCTGGAATAGATGTCGTCTGGAGGGGAGCATATGTTGCTCAAAAACCTTTATATACCTTTCAGCATTCATGGTGCTTTTTAAAACATGCAAGCGTCCCACACCATATGCACTAATGCATCTCCATACCATCAGAGATGCAGGCTTTTGAACTGAACGCTGATAACAGGAGGGGTGGTCTTTCTCCTCTTTAGCCCAGAGGACAGGACGCCCATGATGTCCAACAAGAATGTCAAATTTGGACTCGTCTGACCACAGGACACTTTGACACTTTGCTACAGTCCATTTCAAATGAGCCTTGGCCCAAAGAACACGGCAGCGCTTCTGGACCATGCTCAACAATGGCTTCGTTTTTGCATGATAGAGTTTTAGGCGGCATCTGTGGATGGCACGGTGCACCGTGTTTACAGAAAGTGGCATCTTGAAGTATTCCTGGGCCCATTTAGTAATGTCAATGACAGATTTATGCCGGTGAGTGATGCAGTGGCGTCTGAGGGCCCGAAGATCACGGGCATCCAGTAAAGATCTTCGGCCTTGTCCCTTACGCACAGAGATTTTTCCAGTTTCTCTGAATCTTTTCATGATGTTATGCACTGTCAATGATGAGACCTTCAAAGCCTTTGCAATTGGACGTTGAGGAAAATTGTTTTTAAAGTATTCCACAATTTTATTACGCAAGCCTTCACAGGTTGGAAAGCTTCTGGCCATCTTTACTTCTGAGAAACTCAGCCTCTCTAAGACATCCCTTTTATAGCCAATCATGTTACACACCTGATGCCAGTTAACTTAATTACTTGCTAAATGTTCTGTCAGCTGATTGTCTTATATATTAAGAGCCATGGCACATTTTGAAGAAGAGGAGTTGACCCCCCTGTAATTGAATGAAAATTGGCACATAAGTAGATATGGGTGTCTCACGGAAAAAGCCAAATTTTTAGGTCCGTATCTCACTTTGCCTGCCGGTAGTGCCACCTGGAAGCCACTAAAGTGGCTCAGTTTTGCTGTTGACACCACATTTTATATGAACTATCATGACTTCAGCGTACCCAGTACCAAATATGTTATACTTTTATCATGACCTGTGACACTTCAAGTCCGGATAGACATCAGTACCACATCAGCACCAAGCTGGGTAACTACGTTATTGAGCCAGAATTATTTGAAAAATAACAATAAAAATTGAAAATGGAAATGGGAATAAAATAATATCCCAGATATATACCAATCTAGATTGCTTTATTATGTGTTTGCTCACAACAAGACTATCATTTTCAGTGAATAGTACCTTGGTGTCTTGCTGGGTTAGTGCAGTGGATGGCCAGAAAGATGGTTGAAATTGATTTTGGTGCATGTTTGCGGTATATTTTCTCAGTAACCCAGATATGCACTGTGGTGGTTAATGCCATTTGTTGTGCTTTTGGAACTCTATTTTCAGGAATACCAAGCATTACTTTGGTTTTATCTACAATTTCAAGCTAGACAGAGCCAAAGTTGGACGAAAACTCAAAACAGACCATTTCATAGCAGATTGTGCCTATGTTTAGGTGGCATTATTTTGTTTACCCAGCAAGACAGCAAATCTAAAGTTCTCTGGGTACATAGTCCCTTTGGGGTACATTACAGCATTTGTAAAATCTCAATGGTAGTATTTTCAGTGTAGATGATATTCAATATCAAAAGTTGGAAAATTTCACCCCCAGGGGGAACTGTATGTTGGATGCAAGTACTGGCTATCCCCAGCAATGTACCAAAGAAATTGTTTTTGAATTGCGATACACACTAGTTTTCTCTGAAAATGAAGAGTTTAGCTTGGCACTATGCTGAGTGGATAGCTATCTAACCAAAGGTGGCGGTCTAAAGAGCTAAACTTCTACTGACCTAATATTCCATATTCCCTGACATAACAAAATTCTGTCTTTTGACGTATATGAAGTTCATGCACAGTTATACATAAAATTTGTAATCTCTTTGGTATAAAGCTGGGTTGGTTGTAAATTGGAAAAGAATGCTGGTGGTGATCGTAGCATTGTGTCAACATGCAAGAATCTTACCAGTAGTCAGTACAGTGTACAGTTTTGTAGTGTTGGTGCATTATCAGAATATAACAAATGCTCAGCATTTTTTCTTTGCTATTAGAATTAGTGAGCAGGCTTCAGTGTTAATTCTAGGATTTCCCAACGGCAGGGTGCTTAGGTAAGAAAAAGGGCACAGCAGTCGCGTTGAGCGAGTGGTTGTCCTGAAAAAGACCACAGAGTTCGTAGTAAGCAAGCAGCAGCCTGCCAAGATAATGGCAGTTCATTTGTAGTGGTAACTTGCATGCCCTCATTCCTAACACCAGCCCATGATGTCTAGCCTAAGGGATGCCCACTGTGTAGGAGGGCGGGGTTTCTTTTTCAGACTTCCCATTTTGGTGCGTACCAAGCTGTGGGTGTTGAAGCAACAATTGTGCCATATAGGCTGTAGCCAGCTATTTAATTCAGAGACAGAAAAGCTCACTATCAACGGGCCGTAAACCGCCCTGTAGAGACCCAGGATCTAGTGTAGTAGGGCTTGCCTAGGGCTCGACTGGCTCCAAGGGTAACATCGACCCAGATCGAACGAAGAAGGCCTTGGATAGCTGCTCAGGGCCAAGGCCAAAGAGCACCTCTGGCACGCACCACCAGCCCACAGTCCAATTCCAAAAACACACTGGGGGATAGAGCAAGTCACATGCTGGGTTGACGCCATTTCACTTTGGATAACATGGAAAGTATAAAACAGTTTTAACTTTTGTACTAAACATTTTGTCTTCATGTACACGGTTGTGTGACTAAGATTCTTTTTCAGAGTTCAAATCATGGACTGTTATTTTATACAAGTGTACGTATACTGTTGATGCATGTCTATATACATCCTTATGGTGATACTCCTCTTACATTAGTTGTTTTTTGGCATTTATTTTTTTTTATTTGGACTGGTCATGTTTTATAACTTGCTGTACCTTTCTGACTGGGCTGTACTTGGTAAAAACACATGTATTGTGTGTTTGTACCGCTCACAATCACCACCAGTTTACAACCAATAGAGTTTTATGCCAAAGGGATTACAAATCTTATGTATAACTGTGCATGCACTTCATATATTTCAAAAGGCAGAACTTTGGTATATGTCTGGGAATACGGAATATTAGATCGGTAGAATATTAGCTCTTTAAAGCGCCGCCTTTAGTCAGAAAGCTATCTACCCAGCATAGTTCCAAACCAAACTCTTCATTTTCTCAGAGGACTAGCTGTGTGCATCACAATTAAAAAAAAATTCTTTGGTACATTGCTGGGGATGGCCAGCACTTGTATCCAGCATACAGTGCTCCCTGAGGGTGAAATTTTCCAACTATGTTGTTGAATATCAACTACGCTGAAAATACTACCATTGAGATTTTACAAATGCTGTAATGTACCCCAAAGGGACTATGTACCCAGGGAATTTCAGATCTCTATCTTGCTGGGTAAACAAAATAATACCACCTAAACACAGGCAAAATCTGCTATGAAATGGTCCGTTTTGAGTTTTTCTCCAACTTTGGTTCTGTCTAGCTTGAAAGTGTAGATATAACCAAAGTAATGCTTGGTACTCCTGAAAATAGAGCTCCAAAAGCACAACAAATAGCATTTACCACCACAGTACATATCTGGGTTACTGAGAAAATATACTGCAAACATGCACCAAAATCAATTTCGACCATCTTTCCGGCCGTCCACTGCACTAACCCAGCAAGACACCAAGGTACTATTCACTGAAAATGATAGTCTTGTTGTGAGTAAACACATAATAAAGCATTCTAGATTGGTATATATCTGGGATATTATTTTATTCCCATTCCCATTTTCAATTTTTATTGTTATTTCTCAAATAATTCTGGCTCAATAACGTAGTTACCCAGTTTGGCGCTGATGTGGTGCTGATGTCTATCCAGGCTTGAAGTGTCTAAGGTCATGATAAAAGTATAACATATTTGGTACTGTGTATCCTTAAGTCATGATCACTGATGTAAAATGTGGTGTAGACAGCAAAACGAAGCCACTTTAATGGCTTCCAAGTGGCGCTACCGGCAGGCAAAGTAGGTTATGGACCTAAAAATTTGGCTTTTTCCGTGAGACACCCGTATCTACCTATGTGCCAAGTTTCATTCAATTCCAGGGGGGTCAACTGCGCACCAAATGTCAATCTCTAGTGGAAGGGCTCTTAATTGCTTTTTCAGCCCTTTTTTGCCTGTGTTCCAACTTTTCTGAGACTTGTTGCAGCCAGAAAATTTGAAATAAGCTCATTTTGCGCATAAAAATGTAAAGTGTCTCAGTTTCAACATTTGAAATGTTATCTATGTTCTATTGTAAATAACATATTGGCTCATGTGATTTGAAAGTCATTGCATTTTGATTTTATTCACAATTTACACTTTGTCCCAACTATTTCGGAATTGGGGTTGTATTAATAAGTAAATTATTTTTCTGTACTGAATTTAGCCCATGATTTCATTGCTGTTAGATCGCATATGGAGAGAAACCGTGTCTTCAGTTGCCAATTACAATATTTGGAAAACGTGTCAATAACGGAAAATGATTGAGAACTAGCCAGGACTAATTGTTGTCATAAAGGGACGTGTCTTTGCCCCCTCCACTAGCTACGCCACTGTGCCTATACAGCTTTCACTGGCATTTGTGAATGCAAATATGAGTGGAGTTGACTGACTTAGGTTTTTCTCAATTAGTTCCAGTCTGTGTGGTTATATCCATCACAAAAGCATACTGGTATTCAATGCTGTGTCATTGGAGAACTTGAAGTACAGGGACCCCCAAGTATTGATTTTCAATGTCATCTTGTACACAGAGATTCCTCCAGATTCCTGGAATCTTCTAATTTTATGCACGTTGAAGGGTGCAGTTTGTTTGTTCATAACTGTTGGATTATTCAATCATGCAGTTTTTCACAAAGAGTTGAGCTTTGTGCACTTGTTATATGTAAACAAATAAGTCTTCTGTGGATGCAGCTTTCATACCCAAGCATAATAGCAACACACATTCAACACCTGTGCACCCATTTCTTTAGCATTCCTATTCTTTCTGAGTCTTACACTGTCCCTACTACCAACTTTTTTTGGGAGTGGAAGGTCTCACAGGCATCATCAGAATGAGCGTGTTTTTCCAAAAAAAAAAAAAAAGAGAAAAAGCTCATTAGGTAAAACATTAAATTCAATGAAACGCGATACCATCTAAACTTTTTTTGCAAAAGGGGTTGTGCATGCTTCATTAGAAAATGCAAATAATTAGTGTACCCATTTATGTGGGCAGGCATAAAAATTTCCTTCAGTCCAAATTTAGGTCACTATCCTAAACATAAATATTGTTCTTGATTTCTAATTTTTTACTTCTTGCATTGTGCTTTTTGAGTTAATTTGCAGGACTTTAAACAGCATATACTTCACAAAAAAGGAACAAAAGCAAGAGTAAAATGTAAAAAATTTTTTGACTAAAACAACTATTTTTGCTTAAAACTTAAACAAAACAAAAATGTTAAGCTGGGACCCATTGAACAGTAGCTGCGCCCCTCAAATTTCTGGAATTTTCTATGCAGATTAGAAAGAGAAAGTTCTGTCACCCCTAACTACTGCAAAGGAACGGAAGAAAGATGTGACACCACGATTTTACCATTAGGGGGAGTGAGAGGCACAGCTAAATAATGTAGAACACGGTGAAGAAGTGTGATGAATGGACTTACTGTATATGTATGCTATAAAACTGTTGCCACGCCATGAAATTTTAAATATTTATTTAGCACAATATTACAAATGAGGACAAAAATCTTACAAATCTTGCAATAAAACGAGGAAAACGCTATTATTCTGCCTGAATCTATTTTTATATTTCTCAATTAGTTGACCAGTCAATTTGACACTGCATACGGTCACTGAACATTGGCATAGGCAGGGACTAATTAAGCTGAATTTCCCATTTTCCCAAGTTTAAGCTGTTTGCAATCAAATTTTACAAGCATATCGCTACATCTGCACAGAGTTGTTCTGTACACATTCCCACGGGTGGCCTTGTGGCACAGAAGCAGGGAACAATTTCTTATTAATGACTTCTAACTGGCTAAACTGCAAACTGTTCTGATCAAGACAAGGAGTCAGACGCAGAGTTAGAGTACAATCCAATGGCAGGGTTTATTGATTGAAATGCAGTCATGACAGAAATGGACAAAGCTCAGGGTAGAATGAGGACAGTTCAGTTCAGATGGTAGATGGGCTTGGGTAGGGGGCGTGTCCTGGCCAGTGGTGTCCCAGGGCAGAGGCCAGATGGAGATCACCCTCGCCAGAGCACAACTGTCAGATGGCCGGTTAGAAGAGTTTTGCAGGACCACAGTCCCAATCCTCATAACTGCAGAAGGCTTGGGAGGGGTTCCTAATAAACTGGGCAGATGAACAGATGGAGTTAACCAGCGCACTATTCATGAAGATTGGGAAATAGACTTATTAATAAAAACAAGCTTCCAGGCCTAAGAGTACTTCAGTATTTTACTATCATTAAAAATTTTGATAATTTCCAAAGATGATAAACTCTCAAACCAGGAAGGTTACTGGCTGGTAGCATCAGGGAAAATGTGCCTGGCAATCAAATGACTCTGCGTACTCAAAGTAAGGTTTACATACACAAAGGAACCACACAGGAGTGGGGCACTCGAATGCATTGCGCCTAGAGGGGGAGGCACACAAGATGCTCAACCAATTATAGGAGACAATACCTCTTAAAGGGGACCTATTATGCTGATCCTTCTTTTAATACATATAGGTAATGTTATAATGTTGGATGTCGATACTCAACCTCTGAAAAGTTTCTAAACATAAGATACCGGGGTTTTGCCATAATCCAAAAACGTGATTTCGTGAACGTGATTTCCTCTCTGAACAGCTCGTCCCGAGATCTTCACGAGATCTGCGCAAAACCTGGCGTCAGGTTGTGCCGTCCAATTAATACAGACCTAGCCAGAGCCAATCATGGCACTGGACCTGCCCACACCGGAAACTATTCTAGCAGGCACTAACAACGGCAGGTCATACTATGCCTTAGTAGCGTCTACACTTTTGGAAATATAAAAGAAGAACCGCAGTTTATTTGAGGTGCAGTTTTGTTAGTATCTCTCCCAAAGCTGCTTGTCCGTTTACTTTTGGACGCGAAGAAAAGCACCTATTTCTCTTCCAAAGGACGATGCCACCAGAAATCAGTGGATAGCTTTTTTTGTTTGCTGGCAGCAAACAGCCACAGCCAAAGGGAACGTTAGCTGTTTGTGCTCAGCATTTCACCAACGACAGCTTTGTCAATAAAGGATAATTCGACACAGGATAAGCGTTTCAGCTGCTTCTCAAACCTGAAGCAGTTGCATCGATCAAGCGCTCTGAGCCACAAGCTGTAAGTAACGATATAACAGCAAATAATGGAAGTGAAGCTAATGTGTTACGGGTGGCTAGCAGGACCGCTAACGATAGTTAGCACTAACAACTGGCCTCAAACGCAGGCTTTGTAAAATATCTGAAGATAAAGCCTGGATCGGTCGCGACTGTCCCTGACTCACAGACACAGAAGCTTTAAGCTGCTTTTACTGCATAAGCCAACCTGACGTGATAGCCAGTTGATTGTGACTGTAGCACTGCAGCTAACATAGCCAAGTGACTTTTGCTAATGTTTGTGTCCTAAATATGCAAGAGTGATATCAGGGGAAATTCTACAGAAGGTGTGTGAACATAATCCTCATTTGAAGCTAACTTTTTATACTTGTTTGTAATTTGGATGCTTGGTACAACTGTCCACGGTAACGGAACTTGCTGTCTGTAAAACCTGTATTGCAAGGGTTTGTCTCCGTGGTTGTTATGAATGCTCGGTTACCAGCCACTGCATGTTAGTTTGTGTGCCGTGCTAATTAAAAATGCTCCTGGTTAACTTATATGCAGTAATTCTGATCGGGATGCTTGTGTTACTACGGTAAGCATCAATGTGGCAGTTTCATCATAACGTTGCCCGATTGTAGCTACTACAGTTGAAGCTAACCGGAGAGGCGCTGTATGTGTCCGCAAAGTTGGGCTGAAAAGGCTCCAGTTAGACCAGACGTAGGTTTTGCCGAGCTTGGGATACGTGTTTGGGTTTGTTTACGGCTGCTTGTGATCGCTTCACTTATCCATGACCGGGATCAGCCGGATACTTCACAAATATCTGGGCTAGCTCTCTGATGCTACCACGAAAGCAATTGCGAAACGCACAAGCTCTGACGTGTCTGGTATAACAAACGATTTCTCTGCTTTGCCGTGGCATAATTTCATCCCCCTTTAGAAATTGTTGTGGCTAATAAAAAGTCGAAAAAGGCGGAGATTGAATAGGAAATTCTTTCCTGTAGAAGTGATCGATTTGTTAGCTCCACATAAGAAACTTGTCCACGCTAACTGAACTTACGGTCTTTAAAACCTGTATTATCTTCATAACATAGCCGAGCTCTCTCTAGCTGTCGCGTACTATCCACAACGCTGTTTTCATATCGGACGAGAAACGAATTTTTCGCGGGACAGATTACATTCAAAGTCAATGCAAAGCCGCGAATACACGCGTTATGGGCGCGTTAAGCAGCTTTCACACCAGACGAGAAACTAACTTTTCACAAGACAGATTACATTCGAAGTCAATGCAAAAACGCGAATACACGCGTTATTGCCGCGTTAAGCCGCTTTCACACCGGACGCGAAACAAATTTTTCGCGCGACAGATTACATTCAAAGTCAATGCAAATGTGTTATGCACACGAACCAGCAGGTCCTTATAATACACACCGAAGCAGTCCATAAGCTGTTGGTCCACTTTTTACTGCTCCTCACTGTGCATGTTTCCCTCTAAACTCAGACCCACCGGATTTTTACGGTCTCCGGTCTACACTTGGGTATGTCGACCCGTTCTATAAATGTGTCTGTATGGGGTGGATTCTAGCTTTCCCTCAATTCTAACTATTGAGTAGAAACACCGGTGTACTCACCATAGTAGCTGTAGGTAGACAGCAAATTAGAGCTTGAGCTGCCAGACTTTCGTACTGCGTCCTCCACTTTCGCCGTTGTGTTTATTAGAACAAGTTCATTTCATTAGATCTATACACATGTACTGCATTTGATTGCGGAATTTGCCCGTCGATTTCTTCTCAGATGGCAGACGCGTTTCAGTTTCACTCTGGGGAGGTGGACCCAGAAAACTGTGTTCTGCTGCCTCGTCCCGCCTAGATCCGCCCTCCACAGAGCTGGCCAGTAAGAAGAAAGTGGGCACACGGGGAGTGGGGGCCATAGCGGAAGACCCGCCCCAATGAGGCATTTCAGGCAGAGACTACAATGGACTACAAATGGGGTTTTTTGAGGATGGCAGTAAGAGCTAAATAAGGACCCTGTTTGGGACTTCGAACGATCAGGAGTACTCTAGGGGAGTCCAAGATCAAAATATAAATTTGGAAATGTAGCATAATAGGTCCCCTTTAAAGACACACAAGTTGCTGGATGGGAAGAGTAACACTGGGGATTCACACAAGGGTTGTGACAAAAAAAACACAGTCACTAAACACTGACTGTTTATTAGATTATGAAAAAATTGAATACCAAAACAAATTATGTGTCAAACATTTTTCGTTACATTTTAGCATTCAGTTTTACAAAATGTTTTTGAAAGAATTGAAGTTAAATTAAAATACCTGATTAGGAGCTGATGAATTGAACCCAGTCCTCATTTTGATCAGTCGAAAAATTAAATTTTGTTTTTACTCAAAAAATAAAATACACACTCAGCAGGATTGTACAATCCATTTAATTGTAGGAATGCATAGCCATTTTTGTCATACCTTGGTTTAAGAGGGTAAATAATGAAATTAAACATGCAAAGTAACTAATCAAGAATCACTAACGTCTTGTCAAAATTGAGGGATTACAACTGCAGTGAAAATTAAATATAAAAAAAAAAAAAAAAAAAAAAAAAAACCAGCATGCAAAGTGGTTGCATACAAAGTGCACCCCCAGGACCAAGTTTGAGAGCCACGGTACCATTAGACCTTATGCAAGTCTATCAGAATGCAAAAGCAATATTTGTTCCGCAGACCAACAGCACCATCTATTGGTCAAAAAAAAAAACATCCGAGGAACGTACAGGGAAAAAAATAGTTGACGTATTTTCATCTTTGACAAAGTACGAGTGTATAGGACAACGAAAACCTGTTATAGTTGAAAGCCTTTCAAAAACATTTTATAGATTATCCAAAATCCCAAGAGGAGAGGGTTTCATCCCAACAGCGTGCATACTTCTTGAGATTATGTCATTACCAAGGGAAGGAATGCAAGGAAAACTGTGGATAAGCTCAACTCGGTGCGTTTATTTTCTTTACATAATTTCATTTGTATCGTTGTGATATTTGTTCCACTTTAACTCAATGCTGAATATTTTACCCCGAGGAGATTAAAAAAATACTGCAGGGTACCGTTAAGAAAAGCCTGGTGTTTTCACCCAGAACCCTACTGAAAACAGAAATTGACTGGGGAGTCTTTCAAGGAAGTATATGATACTGATTAAGTCTAATCCTGATTTATACTTCCATTGTGAGACATCAGAAAAGCCGAACATCATCTCTATTTCCTGGTACGCGCAAAGAACGGAAGAAAAATCTTTGTGAATCTACAGAAGGCTCCAGAAGTTCTGGGACGACAAGTGAACTATATAAACTCAAATGATTCTCAATGGACTCATTACGGCCCATTACAGCGGACGCTTTGGCTAAATTTATCGCTCAGACCAGACGCATGAATTCTGAGAAAGTGAAGAAAGCCTAAGATGCGCCGCTGTTATGTCGGCAGCCTTGCGTTTAACTGCTACTGTTTCAAATAGGAGTCAAGTTTGCACGCTTAAAGCAGGCGGGACTGGGGCCAATAGCACCGCGCACTGGACAAGCCGAATGTTTCTGAGGTCGCGCTCCCTGTATATTCCGGCGTTCATCCTTGCCGAGCGTAACTGTGAAAATGCACGATGTCTCCATCGCAAAATATTTTCAATTCCAGTGGGTCATTAACTCTTTTAGGCCTCAAACGGCACCAACGCCCTCCACCACAAATGTTATTTTTAGTCGTTTGAAATGAGTAAATGGTTGATAAGTGCATGCAAAACTGTATGTGAAAGCGTGCGGTTGGGAGTTATTCTTGTGCAAATGAATCAGGGCTTTGCGCCAACATTAATCCCAAGAAGCAGATAATACGCCCTAAAGTGGAAACATTTGGGAGTGCGCTAATGCATCGCAATTCGTAGACTCACCCACCCATTATCCAAATCACTAGCTCCTGGTCACAGTCGCCGAAGAGATAAAGTAGGAAGAGAAAACTCCAGCATCCTAGCGTGAGAGATAGAAACACATCTTAGACATTTAGTCAATTAATCACAGAGATCACACACCATTCAACTCATAGTCATACCTACAGATAATTTACAGTTTCCAAGTGGCCTAACATGTATGTCCTTTGACCTCAGGAGGAAACCAGAGTAGGCTATCGGTAAACCTGAGGAGAACATTCCAACTCCACACAGAAATGCCCCAGGCCAAGTTCAAACCCACAATTTAACCGCTGTGTGGCCAACCGCTGCGCTACCAGGTCACCCTTCCTCAGCTGGCACGATCTGTAAATATAAAACGGTGTTCTCCTGAGAAGGGAGCATGGTCGTGCCCTGATTATGTCACCTCAGCTACATATCTGAACGAACAGACGACATAAACAGACATTTTGTGGCCTGGCCATTTTCTCATTCGAGGGTTCTAATCATTTGCTCATTCACCACCTCCTCCTATCTCTCCTTGCACCTGACCCAGATATTGACTTTGGTCCACAATCATTGCAGAGTCTCCAATCTATCAAATGCCACTTCAGCGAGTTAAGAAACAGGAATCAGGAGTGTTCGTATATCTGAAGCAAGGAAACCAGTTTGGATAAGGCCTGCACGTATATGTGCAAATTTTAATCGATGTTGCATGCATGTTAGCATATTGCAATAAGCGTAATGCCAGGGTTGCAAAATCAGAGCAATCAGAATTTATATCAGTTTTAAAGAGCGGAGAGACGGAGCAGAGACATGCAGGCATGTGATTCTCTCTCACTGCAGGTCTCTGAGCACGGCTGACTTTCAAAGGTTAATTTATGCCTCTCACATCTCAACACAGCTTGTCTGTGTATATATGTTTATAATTATTTCCCTCTCCATACTGAGAGGCAGCAGTGATGTTTTTTTAGTTGGAATTAACTTTGTGCATTAATATTGGAGTTATGGCATTGCATATCGCCACCACATTATCCAGTGTGTTAATGTCATATTGTCATATAATGCCATATCCCCATATCCTGCAGCCCTAGATTGGATGTAGCAGAATTAATTTTTTCCCTGTTCTGAATGTGTGATGCATAAATCATCAGCCCTGTGGATCTACACCTGTCATCAGTCACACCGGCTGTGACTGTGACTGACAAAGAACGGGACGTCCCACTTCACCAATCCAACCTTTATAGGATTCCCCAATCGTCACTTCCTTCCCTTAATTTGTCTCCTTGCAACCCAAATGAATGGAGTTAAGACCGAGGAAAGGAAGGAAGGAAGGTGAAAAACACCTGTACCTGTCTCTACGCTCTTACCCAAAATGGCCGCTCACACACTCGTAAACATGGCCGCTGTGGCCTCAGATGATTGGTCATTCCAAATTCCAGTTTATTACCTTCCAAATTCGACTGCTCTGACCGTTGATCGAAAAATTTATCAACAACTGGCTATTATATAAAAAAATAAATAAAAGGATCATAACCAATATCTGTATAATTAAAATAAACAAATAATTAAAGTAACAGTCTCTGAAAGAACATGCAAATAATTCAATAACATCAAACCATCAACAGAAGCAGAAACTGCTTCACAATCTCCATAGATTCCACTCACTGCTTCCATAATTTCACTGAACTAAATTAAACTGAATCCACTGAATGCCAACACTAGCAAGATAGGGTAAGGCTGCCCACATTTGTTGACATTAATCTACTTAATGAAGGAAATGATATTTCAGATGAGCAGCGAGACTCTGCAGGTGTGTTACAGCTCTCCGGAGTAAAGACTGACTCTGGTCCTTGTTGGCTCATTATTTGCTCTATGTGTCTGTTGACATTTTTCAGATGGAGGGATCTGCAGCCGGCTGCCTGATCTTATTTCCCGGACCGCCAGATGGGTCACTCAGCCATCGCATGAGTACGGTGAAAATCTTACACCAGACCGAAAGCTGTGAGTGATGTCAGAAATCCACCATTTCTGGTTTTTAACCCTTAAAGCGCTATAGGCAACTATAGTTGCCCAATGATGTAAGATATCAAAATGAGATGAAGATTAGATTGTACAATCTGTCCCTGCGGGGAGATCTTTAGATAAACTTTTTTTTTTTTTTTAGGGGGGATTTTTTCCTTTATTTGATAGATATACAGTGGAGAGATACAGGAAGGTTAGGGAGAGGAATGGGGGAAGACATGCGGCAAATGATCCGAGCCGGAATCGAACCCGGGTCGCCGCGGGAAGGACACAGCCTTTGTGGTGCGCGCGCTTAGACCGATGAGCCACCAGTACCCCGTACGGGGAGATCTTTTAAACAAGTTGCCACGTGACAGATTTTCAACAGCTCAGGATAATTACATTCTTTATTCCTTGAAAATTTATTCGTCGCTCAAATGGTTAAAGGACGTTTTTCAAATTCATGGAGCATTGCTTAAAAATTATTAATCATGCACTAGCACAACCATTTAATCCTCAATTTCAAAATATGCCGGACAGTCCATATTAGTTCTTTAAAGTTAACTTTTTTTTCTGTCCGACAGCAGTCATTATTTGTTTTCAGACTACACCGTTTTGAATGACAACATTTTCATTCATCATCTTACATTATTTTAAGCATCCTCAATGATGCAATCATTAAAAATTGTATTTTGTATAAATCTCATCTTCCAGTCATATTTAGGCATACACCTCTATAACCATCTACCCACACCTGCATGACTAATCATAACCTCACAGTCTGCGCTGGACAAATCTTTGTCTTCACAAAACAGCTCCACTACACCTCCACACCCACAGATTCAGGCGGATGAGTCCTCTCAACTCTCTTTCACAAAACAGGATTACTGAGTTTGCTCGGTAAGTGCAGGGAGTAAAACTGAAATCCTGTCCAAATCCAGAATATCGACTGAAGTCAACAGAGCTACTCTGAGTACTGCTCAGCACGGTAATCTATCAGACTCTACATCATAGGTCACAAACTGGTCTGTAAAAAGGCCAAGGGCTCGCAGGTTTTCATTCCAACCAAGCAGAAGTGCACCTAATACAACTAATTAACTGTGCAGGCTGAGATCAGTTTTATCAAACAGCCCCAACAGACGCAACTAAAATTATAATGTAAATGGAATATAATTTGGATTACACACACACACACACACACACACACACACACACAAACACAATTCGAGAGCACTCTTTTAATTTAAGTTGGACATGCAAGATAATATGAAGGCCTGTCAGTCATTAAAGAGACCAATCACAGGCGCCTGTTACCCTTCAGCTAAGCAACTTCCCCACTCAAAGCCTCAGCTCTGCTATTCATGAAAAGCAAATACATTTTTCAGCAGGCCGCCCAGTACCATGAATTATTCACTCTGCCCATTTGTTCGGAGGAGACTACATTAAATCACCGCCCATGGAACTGTGGGAGACCGGATGAGCCTGGAGATAATCACACTTCTGCAGCTACACTCAGAGCACCGCAATCAAGCACCTCTATTCAGTCCTCACTGACGGAGGAAAATCTCTGTTCATAAACTACAGGGGAAGGTTGTACTCAGTATTTCTCAGCACAGTTCTTCACGCAGGGGGTAGAACTAGTGACTGAAATCAGCTGAATGGATTCACAGGAGGAAATAAGCAGACGGCAGGACTTATACTATCAGACCCAAGGACTTCAAATTCCTGATCATAACGGAGGTTCTGGCTGGTAGTTCCACTGTGATCACTTTGCATGCTGGTTTGAAGTGCTCACAGTCCATATGTAACATCTCTTAGTCATCTGCACACACCAGAGTTTTCACAAAATGGTGAAAGTAACAAGGTATAGGTCAACGTAAAGCATCGATTGCAATTCCTTTGCCTGCTATAGCTCCATAGGCCATAAAACATAACAAAACATGAGTGGCAAGAGCAGGCCATTCAGCCTAACCAGGTTCGCCATTTTCCCATCACTAAAGTGAAGATAACACTTTGGATACTTTAAGCACTTAGATGGTATCAAGCGCTGTATCAAGCCTCCATGATACGGCCAGGCAAGCAATTCCACACTGTGACCACTCCGCGCGAAAAAAAAAAAAAAAAAAATTCCTAATATCAGTGCAAAATTTACCCCTGGCAAACTTCCATTTGTGATTCCGACTTTTGCAAACAGAACTTGGCCTAAATAATCCTGGATACATCAATCAGATCACACTGATATCTCTATTTTTGAAGATTAACAACATTAAGATTCTTCAGTCTGTCACAATAACCAACATCTTTCATATCAGGAAATAACTTTGTGGTTCTTCTTTGAACCTTTTCTGAAGCGTCAATATCGTTCTTGTACTCCCCACACTTACACACAATACTCTTAGTGTGGTCAGACAAAAGTATTGTACAAGGGAAGTATAACCTCCTAAAATATATACCAGCATTTGTTGGCCCTTTTAACGGCTACAGCACAGTGGCTAGATCCTGTAAGGTCTCGATCAACAATCACTCCCAGATTTTTTTTAAGCAGAAAATATTCCAGTTTTTAATCACCCATTAAGTCTAATGTCTAAGTCTAAGTCTAATCTGTCTAATGTTTTAATTTCCGACTTGTAGAACTTCTCATTTAGCTATGCTGAATTTCATTTATCATGTTTCTATCCACTTTTGAATTCTATTGATATAATCCTGAATCACTTTAGCAGACCCTGAACTGTTAGCCAAACCTCCCAATTTAGTATCATCTGCAAATTTGACCAATCATCTTTCAATGCCCCGTCAAGGTTATTAATAAAATGAGGAAGAGCAAGAGTCCTGCCACTGATCCCTGAGGGACTCCACTTCCCATAAGGCCTAGCTCAGATGAGATCACCTCTTTCTAAAACTCTTTGAGTTCTGCCCCGTAACCAGTTCTGAATCCATCCCATAATATAGTACCACCTGTGATTCTAATCGTCCTTATTTTAAAAATTAGTCTCCCATCTGGTAACTTATCAAATGCTTTCTGGAAATCCAAGTGTATGACATCATAGGCCCTGCTCTGGTCATAAGCGTTACTGGCTACTTAAAAGAATTCCAAACGGTATGTCAAGCATAATCTTCCCTCAAGGAAACCATGTTGGCAATCCTTTAGGATGTTATGATGCTCAAGAAATGATTCAAACCTTTCTTTTGTGGTAGATTCCAGTATTTTACATGCAATACAAGTCAAAGTAACAGGCCTGTGGTTTCCTGGCTCAGTACTGTCCCCTGTCTTACTGCATATATTGGTATTATATTTCCCTGCTTCCAATCATTTGGTATTTCTCCAGTTTCTAAAGACTGCCTAAAAATAACTTATAGTGGTTGAAAGATGATTTCACTCACTTCCCAGATAACTCTTGGGCATAAGCCATCAGGGCTAGGCGCCTTATCTGTCTTTAGTTTATGCAATCAGTCCAATACTTCTTTATCTCTAATCTCAATCTCTGCCAAATAATTTTGAGCATTGGAAATGTCTTTGAGCTAATTAAAAATCTGCTCCTTGGTAAAACTCAACAAAGTAACTATTGAAGGCACCAGCAATATTCTTCCTCTCATACAGCAATGATCCACCTTCATTCTTGATACACATTACCTCCTCCTTAACTTTCCTTTGTCTGCAACAAAATGGAAAAAAAAAATGCATAGCATTAGTTTTTGCCCCTACTGCAGTATGCTTTTCATTTAGTTTTCTAGCTTACCTCAGTTTTTTTTTTTTTTTTTTTTTTTTTTACCTTAGCACACATTTTACAATATTCAGCCTAAGTATTCTCATTACTGTTCCATGGGTATGTTTGTTTTTTTCCCCCTGCAACTCTTGCAAATATCTGTAGTCATCCACTGAGGATTCTGGTCATTAAAATTACTCCTGCACATGTTTGGAATGAATATGCACTGTGCATCAAGTATAGCGCCATTGAACCTACCCAATAATTTATTTACAGTCTTGCAATCATGGACTTTCGTCCAATCTATTTTACGTACATGAGTGCATCCTGTTAAAGTTTGCATGACTAAAATAATAATAAAAAATATATATATTGAGTAAACCCTTTTAACTTGCCATAATACATCAAAACTAAAAGTGGGATGATCACTAGTCCCTAGTGGCTCCATTACTTCCACATTGCAAGTTCTATCAGGGACATTACATTTGTACATAGCACAGTATGTAAAATTTCATCCGCTCTTGTACGTTTGCTGACATACTGCACCAAAAAAAAAAAAAAAGTCATTTATAATATCTATAAATTCGTCCTAACCTTTACCCTGTTCATTTAACATTTCCAAGTTGATGGCAAGGTAATTGGCTGGTGGTTAGAAGCACACTCCTAGATTTAGACCCTCTCATGTTCCCCTATGAGCCTGACCGAAATATCCTCACATGGCAAGAGATGATCAATTTCATGCATTTCCTGCGCGATAATATTTTTGTTCATACAGAGTGCAACACCCCCTCCTCTCTGTCTGCATCTATCCTTCCTTATAAGTTTGCAACCTTCTGTATTATATTCATCCCATTCCTCTTTCCAAAGCCACGTCTGTGTGATCCCAACTATATCATAGCCCAAGCAAATCATAACAGCCTTAAATTCCAAGAATTTATTTTTATACTTCAAGAATTTAAATAAAAATAATTCAGACTATTACCCCTGCACCTCCCCTCCTGTTTCCCAGCTGCCTGCAGCTAAAAGCCCCTCACTAGGCTTTTTTGCTTTAAAAATATATCCTGACTAGCATATGAAGCCCTGCCAACTTCCATCAGAGCAGTCTGCATCTCCCAATTCTTATCACTCACCCCCCATAATTCCGACTTTAACTCATTCCCCACGGCCAGCCGCTGCCGTCGGCACGGCGAATTCTACCATTCCCTGCCTTCAGTAAGCCAGTGCCAGCGGCGTGGATGACATCATTCGGAGTTCCATTTAAAACATGCATAATACATGAGTATCGCGTCAATCCGACCAATCTGACAGCAGTAATAGCGACCTCGACCATTCGCAGTCCGATGAAACGAAATCAGTTGGCGATCACGGTGATGGGCCACCTGTACTTTGAACCACAGGAGGGGAGGGGCCGTGGCCGAGCCAGGACAGGTTGTGGTCAAGGAGCACGTAGTCGAGCACCTAGTCGAGGAGCTGCTCAGCGTCACCTAGCAGGCACCCAAAATGACAATTGGAATGATGTTACAAATACCCAAAATGACACTGCTAGCTTGACATTTGCATTTGAACCTGCAAAAACCCTTTATTTTGAAAATACAGACGTTTAACTAAACATGTGTTTATATTGTGTAATTTTCGGGAAAAGTATTCCGTACAAATGTGACAATTTTAGATAAAAGTATTACGAAGGGAATGAGGTAAATAAGCCTGTGCCACCCTAAACTTATGTTGGCCCAATGCAATGGTTCCCCTCTGGTTCAGGTAAAGGTTTTATCCCTTAAAAATTTCACCCAGAGAGAAGCTTGGGATTTTTCATCTGGAAAAGAAAAAAATAAAGTCAGCGTAGCCAATTTAAAGTGCTTTCTGGTTGATAACATATCATTTTATTGTTGGACAAGCTTTAAGCATTTATAGTGTGTTTTACTAAATGCAGGCAATGATCCAAAACTTATACACAGGGGTAAATCCCAGAGTTTAGAAAACCCGGTTTGCCAACTCTGGTGAAGAAAATGCATCAAATTGGTTTCTAAAGTGGAGAGCTCTCATTACCAGCAGTGCTATGAAATATTAAACCCTGAAGAGAACACAACTGGAATTTCCTCCGTGTTAAGAGGTGAGAAGTTCCGGTAAGTTCTACTTAGACCTGGCGTATGAGTGATGGCCATGCACAGGGAACCCCCCCAACACACCATCCCAGCCTAATGCACTCTCCATTAATTATTCCTGCTAACTTTTACGGGCTCTTTTTCCAACAGGCTAATCGCTCCTGAGGCACCATCCTGATAAATTAAAGATGTGAAGTTTTTCTTCCACGTAAAGAGAGGATATCCGCGCTGGTCTGAACGTCGAATCCAATCACGGGGCCATCTTTCTTTTGTTTTGACAGGCAAGTGTCATGAAGATCCGGCTTTTTCGCACATATGTGGAGAGGTCATTAGCATTGGGTGGGAGGAACCTTGTGACTAACCCATAACACCTTCCTCAATTGCATCCTCCTCACCTCCACGACTGATGGTGTCAAAGGAGAGTGCAGGGACGGCGTCCGGATGCAAAGCCATCTTGTACATTGGTGAAAGGCCGACATCAGCTCCCTAAGAGCAGCAAGAGCTTCATCAATGTCAATGAAGAAAGAGAATCATCTTATTTCCCCCATTACCTTTAAGTATGATCAGCCTCACATAGGTCTTAACCCTTTTAGCGCTGAATACATTTTCAAGGAATTAGAAATGTAGTTATCCTGAGCTGTTGAAAACCTATCATGTGGCAACTTGTTTAAAAGAGCTCCCCTACGGGAGCTCTTTTAAACAAGTTGCCACATGATAGGTTTTCAAAAGCGTCTGATTTTGATATCTTACATCATTGGGCAACTAAAGTAACCCACGGCGCTGAAAGAGTTAATGACTAAGACCTTTAGCACAAAAATATTTTAGCACGCGCAAAACTACTCACACAACCCATAACTGGTGCATTAAAAAAAAAAAAAAAAAAAAAAAAAAAATTACAAGCCCAATCACAGGTCATGTGACTGGTTTTGCATGTGCAAGAGGGTTTTGGACATACTAAAGGTCTTGGTACATCAGGAGATCAGTGGCCAGAGTCAAGAGATTCCCCATTTCCAAAGTCTTATGGGAGTGTAAACGAAAGTTCAATCACGAGACGTAGGATTCTCGAGCAATTGCACTTACCCAATCCGCGCCTTCGGTCTTCTTTATATATGCTTATGACGTGTTCCTGTCTGCTGTTGCACAGACTCCACATCCCCCACCGCCTCCCCACCACCACCAACTTCTGACTCCGGCCTCTTCAGCATCTACTTCATCCGTGTGACCCTTCTGTCCAATGGGGGATGGCTTTGCCTCTGCCTGCTACCCAGGCAGATCAGCGCCCCACCTCGCTTGAGGGTCCTCGAGGACGGAGTCATCGCCAAATTCTGAATTTATCTTATGTCATTGCTTTGTTAATAAATCTCTTTTTCTTAAATCCAAAGTCTTCGTGATTGAACTATTCTTATGAGCTCCTCAAAAGTGTAGTAATGTGAAAGGTTTGTGATTGCTTGAAAGCAAGGACAGAGTGACAGTAATTAAATCTACTGAGGGCTGAAAAGTCCACACCGAACTGATTTTTGGCATTTGCTAATTAAAATGACATTTTCAAATGAGAGAATGTGTTAACTTAAGCAGATAGCTGAGTAATGTGCATTTATATTGTTGTCATTATCAGCTCTGATAAGAAGAATGAACTGAGCGTCCCCAGTGGAACAGCAGGAGAGATGAGGAATGGGGGTTGAACTGGCCTGGACTCTACCAGTCAGTCTATACAATGAACCAGCTTTTGTGTTTTTGATGAAGTACCTTTGTGTTGTGAGTTTAGTTTAAATTGAGTGTTAATATTGCCCAGCCATAACTGCCATTTCATCCTCTGAAAATCTGATTTCCAAAGGAAAAATGATTTTGATTATTAAATGAAAAATATCAGTACACTATTACATGTTTTGAGGCCAAATCACCATGACATGCACATACTGAAGCTGAGAGCACTGTGCTCTTCCAGAAAATAGGGCACTTGAGAGGTTCCTGTCTCTTCAAGGAACCCATTCTTGTTCTTAATGGAACCCTCCATCATTGTGTTGCAAAAAATGACAGAAAAATAATAATTTTGTCCAATAAAAAAGCCTGTGAAATTGATTTGAAGGTTCTTCTGCGGAGTCACATGGTGGCCCCATTCCAGGACACCATTGCAATTAGGGCAATAGGCTCATTGGGGTTACCCAGTTCAGGCGAACGCAATCACTTCCTTAGTGCAGTTATGAGTGCTCACAATGGATAGTATGTATGCTTTACAGACATATGTTAAAGCACAGGACAAACAATGGGCTCACCACAAACATTTCAGAACATATACCCATGATTATACAATAAGCCCACAGAGATTGATAATGTTCCCAGACATCAGAAGCAAAAGCAGACAGTAAGTAACAGGCATCAATTGGTTTTAATTTGATATAGTCTGCATATCGAAGTACAATATATGCAATTCATCCCTTACACTTAATAATTTATCCTTAATATCTTTAATATTTTACAACCACGTCTTAAGATTTCAGCAGCTGACATTGATGGATGGCGAGTTGTTTAACTGAAGACAGAGTGCATTCGTCAGAGTTAAACAGGGGCCAGATAGACTTTAGACTGTGGAGAGACCCGTCAGATGGAACTGCTTCATAAAGCCTTTCATAAGGGCGCTTTCACACCAGAGCTGTTTGGTCTGCTTTAAACAGACCAGAGTTTGTTTCCTCGGATAGTCCGCTTCGTTTGGGCAGGTGTGAAAGCTCATCCGAACTCTGGTGCGGATCAAACAAGTGAACTCTGGTCCGCCTGAAAACAGGGGTCTCAGTTCGCTTGCAAGTGAACCCTGGTGCGGTTTGCTTACAGTGGGAAATGCAAACGGACTATTCAGCGAACCAAAGAGACGACGTGAACCAAAGAGAGGTCCTGGCTAATCAATGAGCCAATATTTCTTCTTCCTCATGCTTTTTTCTTCCTGGTCAGAGTTCGTTTCAAGCTATACCGCCCCAAACGAGCAGCTGTTGTAACTGCATGACATTGTTCAGGCGGTTTGGTTTGCTTTCGAAAGTGCAGCGTGAAAGTGAACCAAACGAAATGAAGGTGTGAAATTTTTCGGCATTGCCCGCCCAATCGAACCGAGTCCCCCGGACTATCCTGGTGTGAAAGCGCCTTTAGAGAGCTAATCTCCTGTGAACTGTGATTGGTAAACACTGATGGGGCGGGGCATTTCAGTTATTGTAATGACAACTCATTCAACACTGCATGTCTGTGCTCACAAAAACACGAGCACACATGTGCACTTGCGCTACTAAAACTGCTTTAGCAGCAAATTAATTGACAAAGGTGAGCATTTATTAGCTCCAATCTCCATTTGCGGTCCTCATAAGCACTGTCCACTTTTAACAAGCATCAAACCCGTTAACCTCTTCAAGTTTCCTAAAACTTCCTGTTTTTCCTTTTCTGAATGGCAGTGGACTGGTGGACAAACATCGGACCTAAGTCCACAGTTTATGGTACTGACAGATTAGCAATTACTTTAACATCCAATGTGTCCAAGTACAATCACCATAAAGCATTACATTACTGTTATGTACCTGACGCTTTCAACCAAATCAACTTACAATTGATTTGAACGCGTGGCCCAGTGTTAGCCAATCCCTGAGAGCGGTGTGAGGTCAGGGGCCCAACTCCAGCACCCCACAGCTGCTCTGATCTTACTGTGGCTGTAGTGTGGTTTGAACTGCAAACATTCCATATCCAAGTCAAACATCTCAAGCACTGGACTACCGACAACCCTGATGGTAAAAGCCACTGAATGTACAGATACACTCCTGCCTGACCTCAGATCCTGAGTGGCTATAGCAAGCAAAGAACTTGCTGTTTTATCTCAGAATCAATTCCACAAGCCAACCAACAGGATGTTGAGCGAAGATTTCAGCTACTGAAGTCCACTTTGTACCAACAACCTCAATGAAGCATCTCATCGGAGGAACAATTGATCATTTCAGCAATAAATAAACTCTCAGAGCAAAGGCACACTTTAATTAGAAAGCTGGCTTGGGTGCAAATATCCATTAGGCCAATATAACATTCCTGCAAAACAACGACGTCCAAGCAAGAGGAAATGGCTCTATAAACTGCCCTTGGCCTCAAAAAATATTCTGGTTCTCAGTAAATCTCAGGAAAGCAATCGATGTTAAAGAAGTTATTATGTTCATATTTATTAAAGGCTGTATAAATGGTCATGATGGATGCGTCTATTTTTCTCAGATTTTTAAAAGCTTTTTCATATCGCCATGCTGTATTAAAGTGGTAAATGTGTGGGCAATTCAATTATCTATCAACAGCGCAATCTCTTCACAGCTTGGTGGCAGATTTGCATACAGAAACAAAGGTCTGATGAAAACAGCCGCCTGTATCTTTTTTTGAAGCTGCTGACAAATTCACAAACTGAAATTTAATTATGTTCTGAATATTTTGTGTACTTTACGAAGTCTAATAGATCAAAGTTGTTCTCAGCCTTATTCCTCTAACAGCATATTAAACACAATAAAGAGGCACAATGAAATATTCAAAAAAGTCCGCAGACGATGTGAAGGAGCTGAATCCAGTGATTTGGCAATGAGCCAATGCCAAACAGTTTAGTTCTCTGGTTTGATTCTGGGATAAGCAGAATTCCTGTTATGGATATGGACTCCATTCCCTATCATTCCCTGTTCTGCCTGGGAAACATTACTTGCTCGCTCTGCACGGTAGGATCCACTGTAGATCATTGAGACTCCGTGCTCCATTCAAATCCACGGCAACATCAAGGTAAAAATAAGTCCAGGTAAAAATGTTGTCAATATGAACTTTTCTCCGTCATCTAATGTAGCTGGTTGTGCCAGCTTATGAAGCTCTTTGTACAAAGCAGAAATGCATTGCAGACAAATCAGGGGCAGGTATGCTAAAATTTATCTATTATGTCAGCAGCTGCACATTCAATTCAAGCCATTACAAACACTGTTCTTGCTGAGATCAAAAGAGCAGTGACCATGCAAAATAATGACAAAACTTATTAACTGGTTGGCTGAAGTTGATCAGTCCGTCTTACCTGTGGACGTTCACTTCCCTATATGATTTCAAGAAGGAACAGATTTTTGAAATGGCTTGTAATGACTATTTGGCTGTGCAACTGGTGACATGACAGGGAACCTTTTAATTACTCACTGAGGCAATATAACTGACTCGGAAACTGAACTGTACAGTCTTTGGCTCCAAACTGCATGACACGTTGTCTTACAATGACATTAAAATTAGTTGTATAATCTGAAACAATTAAAAAAGAAAAACAAAAAAAAAAGAAATTTGGAAAGGGGCAAATACTTTTCCGCAGCACTGTATCGAACCGAAAGAATAACAGCTGGCCAGACCAGGCAAGGCAGGAATGCCACTACACCATCGCTGTTAAAAAAAAAAAAAACACTTGGGCCTTTTGTCATTTTAATATCTTTTATCTAAAATCGGCTCAAGGCGTGTCACATCAGCTTCAAGTTTCCCTGACTGTGAGCGAGACCAGCGCTGTCCATATACCTGTGGCCATCCTGTGGGTGTGACCAGTGTATTGGACAGTTCTTCTTAACGTACAACTTTAAAGCTGGGGTTTGAACAAGATTCATATATCTGCCCTGCACTTGCAATTACACAGAATGTGCTTCAGTACACTGTAAAACCAAATGTTTGAGTTCTGAACAGATGCTAAACACTTTTTTGTAACATTTTTTAATACATGTCACAGTGTTTAGATTCAGTTTTAAAGTGTATTCAACAAATCTGAAAAACCTTGATCGCAACATCCAATAAACATCAGTGTTTTGAATGAGAACACCTATTTACAAAAATAATCACCAGGCATTTAGCTTTTACACACTGGTGTTTAGATTGTGAACATGTCAAATGTTCCACAGTTTTTACAGTGTATGTGTTATTCAGATGTCAAGGTACACGCAGTAGCCAACCATTTCATGGTAGCCACTCTTTTCATAAATTTGCATACAGTTACATAAAAAAAAAAACACACACACACACAATTAAACACCACAATGAATTCCGACCACAGCAGAGCAGCGATTGATTATCTGCCAGTAGAATCGGAAATTCTTTGAAAAAAATTACACACTTGGAAGAACCCGCATGCTTCACTAGCGCTGTCCATGGTCCTGCTACACTCCCGTAGGAAACACCTGGGGTGCTGAATGGACAACGCAACAGAAACTAAAGCCATATGGCATTTCTACCGATCCTGGATTCATCTGACCGATTTCACTAATCACATCTCCTGCATTGTCAAAGTATTGTGCTAATCATAAAATTCAGGAAGTTGAAATAAAAAGTTCTGGATTTTTCCACCCTTGGTTGCTATGCAATCAACAGCACACAATCTATGATCGAACAAGGTTTCAGCACAAGGTGTCATTCTCTGTCAGGAATTCGTCACCCTCACAGTAAATCATCAGCATATGTTTTCACAGAGACCAAGATGAGCCACGCAGAGAGTGTACTCCAACATTATAATCATTTGCACAGGCCCGATGAGTAATCGTTCGAGGTCAGCTCATTTTGGAGGTCTGAATTTCTTTCAAGAAAAATGAGTGGGATTTCAGACTTACAGTTTGAAAATAAAAGCTCGATTCTCTAGTAGGCATTCCAAAATCGCGCAAGCATTCACCGAAATGGACTCAGTTTTAACCGTTGCATACTGCAGTGCATGAATAATCATTATATCGATATTGAACGCAAGCTAATGTGAAACGGTCTTTAAGTGTTTGCAGTTCATCTGCATGCGGAGAAAACGGACTTAAACCAAAAAGCATCATCATTCAAAATTCACGCATGTAGCACAATTGCAACAGTCCTCCGCGCACTTCTGCTTGAATGTTTTTTTGTTCTTTTTTTAAGTAAAGAAAGAGGAGTTGCTTTCATTTTCATATACGTTAGATTAAGTTCCAAAGCACCCTTGCCATGGAACGCTATTGGTGTTGAGCGGGATGAACGTCACTTGCTTGAGAAAGTCGGCCATCCAATGGAAACAACCTGCAATTCAACTCAGACAGGGTAGAAGTTATAGAGATCATCAGAGCGCGGCAGTGTATGGGGAAAGACGGTCAGGACGCTGCTTGCGGTCGGTCATTTGCAAATAGATATTCATTTTCCGAATACACGGGGGTCAGCTCTTACGACGAGATATCGCTCCTGCTCACAGAGTAGCACTCACTGCAATCGCAAGATCGTGAGTGGTACAGAATTCAGCACCGGAGCTATCCAAAGCTGCGCGCCCGTGAGCCACGCACGTCTTCTGGATAAGTGTACTCTCCAAACTTGACTAAGGCTGAGCAACTGTAACGCGCAAACACAAAGACTTTGAAAATCAGAGGAGAGTTGCAATGCTATACAGATAGGCACAATTTAGAGGAAAGGAATTCAAAACTCGCCAAGCAGTCTTCAGTTCCACCCAGGTAGGCAATGCTTCACATTTATGTGGAGGAAATGTGCGACCATAACGTTGTTGAGGTTTAGCATATATGCACTGTTGGTTATATTAATTTAGATATGTGCGGATCGGACGATGTTCTGAAATACTTTTAATGGTTCTGAGGAGGGCATGTTACGGTCTTGAATGGTCCTCCGCTGCATCTAAAATTGGAACAGATTTTAATTGTTTAGTTTTACGAGATTTTTGCATAGAAATATGCGGTGCACCCGGTTCCATAAAGATTTAAGCCACGTTTTCACAGCCCTGCTAACTCTCTGAAATCACACAGACAAATATCTTTTGAATAGATCCTTAAGCGTGTAGCTACATTCAGTTGGCAGAGTTAGGTGCGTCACCTGAAGCGCGTCAACGGTTTAATTCCTTTATTTGTCGAGCGGACACACACCACTAAAATGCGCGCAACGACTGAGTCTGCAGCGGACCGTCGATGAAAAGATGACGCACGCAACACGTGTCACGAAGAAGTGTTCACAATAAATATTTACGTAAATACAGTATTTATAACGTGAAATGGTTCGAGTTAAAATATAATGAATAATGTTACATTTACATGGTGGACTTGTTTAACTTGATACCTATAGATCCGAATCTCTCAAAACGCTGAACAGCATATCAAGGCTATACTGTATAACAATTTCGCATTATATAACATTTACTGTCAACTATTTAGAGTAGGCCTATATAATTTACTTGAAATGTACTTAAAACCGACGTTATTTTATTTTCCACCCTGAAGGCTATTGCAGCTGTTGAATTCAAAACGCTTTATCTGATTATCATTCAAGGAAATATAATAAAGCTTAATAACTTGCCATGGCAACCACAACTCCTGGTGCAGCGTGCGACCACAGAAACCTGGCTGTCATTACTGTTGCGAGCAGGAGGCTAATCAAGTCAAGTAAAGCCGCTTTTTCAATTACATTTTGTTAACATAGTTTTCCGAACGTTATAGGTTTCATATTACACTACAAAATGGTTACAACATGCGAGTAACGTAATATGCAGTCAAGTAAACATAAAATCCTCTATTTTCATCAAAAAAAAAAAACAAATTGACGCGAGTCGAAAGAAAAAGGTCTTTTTTTTTTTTTTTTTTTTTTGCAGTGCACAACGCATCTCTGAAAATCTTCGACATCCAAATGCCCAGTTTCGCATATCTTTCACATAATACCGTAAGGTGCACCGTTAGAATTCAGACAGGCACAACCAATGCACGCTCAAGAACAGACGCCAACCAGGCAGCAACTGGAATTATTCTCTTCGGTAAATTAATGACGAATGGAGGAATGTTGCGATGACTTGTTATCCAAAATTCATTTTAGTTATTGGCCCGCACTGTTAGATTCTTCTTCGCATTAATTCGGTAATTATGAATCTGTGTTTGGATTTTGGCATTTGAGTCATTGAAAATGTACCCACGAGACTGCAAATACTTCACTGAAACAGCATGTATTTAGCTCTCAAGTTCTTTCCAACTTAGGTATTTGGGGTTTCCCCATCATCCTATATTCTAGTGTGATTGTAAGTTTTGAACTTTGGGCTGAAGGAGAAAACTTGAGCACAGAGTAAACGCAGGGAGAACATCTAAACTCCACATGTAAAGCGGTATGATGACGTAAAAACACATCTTACAGACTTGCAGACTGAAGAAACACTGCCATAAAAACAATATACTACAGGCAGTTTGAATGGTGAGTTAGGGGGTAAGACCATCTCCTCACTGAACATATTAATCAGGTGTGGGTCTGCCTTGAATCATCCAGCACATGGGGTTTATTTTTCCCCTCAACTTCTGTCCTTCATTTGTGTCCAACCCAGAATTCGCTCGAGAACCGCATTAAAACGGTTCTGATGTGCGAGTTAGGAGACGGAATAAGAGACATTTCCAGAATATCTTGAGCAAATAAAGTGGAGCGCATCCGTTGCGGATAATTTCGAGGGAATGTGGAGCACACAAATGACTGACTGGTGAATCTGCTTCTCCCACCTCTTTGAGCTGATGTCAGAAGGAGCAGGGCCGTTCCATCTCGTCAAATTGCGTTTTTCCAATCCTCATTTTCTTACCCTTACCTTTTTCTTGCCCAGAACAAGGGGCAAGTGAACAAGGAAACGACGGATTGTTGTCAGAATTAAGTAACTGGAATCATTTCACGGTCTCCCCTCTCGAACCAATCGCTGAAGCTGGTAGAGTGTATTGCACATACTTGGCTCAGCATTCACATGTACTCAAACGTTTCTAATTCTCCGGTTTTACTGATGCTATTCTCGCTGGTGCTGACGGTATATGTTGCTTCATATGGGTTTCCGTGGGCGCGCGTGAGCCTGCATGCCTTCGCGTTTGTGCCTGCATTTCTGATTTAACATGCGCATGCGTGTGAGGGTGTACATGCGTAAGGTGCTTGCGTATATATGCACTGTGATGTACGGCTCTAACAGTCAGTGACGTGGTTAAGACACGGGAAAACACGCACATATCAGCGCTCTCGGCTCACTGCAAAATCGCCGCAATTCTCACTCCTCAATAAGTCAGCATTGGTAAGAAACGGGGTGCCCATCCCATAGAATTCCTCTCTCCCGTCACTCAGGGCCATCACTACTGCAGGGAATGGTGATGAAGAAAAGAGGTCCTGGGTTCAAGTCCCAGTCTAGAACGCTCCCTGGGTTCGCATTCACGTGTGTTTATCTTTGAGTTGTCTGATTATTAATTATATAATAATAATAATAATAATAATAATAATAATAATAATCTGATTATTATTCATAACAATACTAAATATTAAATTATTATTATTAGAAACCAGGGTTAAGCACCGGCCTGATGAACCACTTGGCTCGGAACAGGCTTATTATTATTATTATTATTATTATTATTATTATTATTATTATTAATAAATACACATGTATCTTGCAAGGTCTACAGAAGAAAATTAACCTCCCTGGCCAACTATCTGCTGCATTTACAGACATGATCATGAATGCACACATCGGGCTTGTCAAATGAAGAGATTAAAGTAGACATGTATGGATTTGAAACTTTATAAAAAAATGTTATATTTGGTCCAAAAGGGCATGCAATACTCTCTCTAATTATGAACACTTTTCACCCAGAGATGATAGTGGAATAGAGTAATCATGGATGTAACACCGGCTTTTTGCAACCCTCAATATCGTCCTGGAACAGCACTGTGAATCGGGCCAAGAGCTGTGATGTCACTTGTGGGAGCAATTGTGACATATAGGCTATATGTATATTTAACATAGGCTGTATTCCACTGGCAGTTGCCGAGAAGTAAAAAATGTTCTCCCCCCGCCTGCGCAGTGACAGATTGTTAAGCCTGCCCCAGACGGTGCAACTTTGCCCGAGGCAAGTGACACGCGTGTATACTGCATCAGGCAATGTTGCACCGCATGGGGATGGTTTTTGCTGCGTAACTTCCTCGCATAACAGTGCAGCAGCGCATCTAGCATGCTAGATATTTTCGCATCACGCGAGGAAGTTACTTACCGTGTGGGGGTTACCTGCTGCAATGTTACATGTGCTCGACCAATCACAATGTGCAGACCCGTCATATGATGTGTAGATGAGTCACATGATACAGAAAATGGCGGCGCCCGTGCTAAATCCTCGGCCAGAATGTCTGTTACAGTTTCAGAGGGTGCCGCCATTTTTCTGTATCATGTGACTCGTCTGCACATCATATGACGGGCCTGCTCTTCGTGATTGGTCGAGTACGTGTAACATCGCAGCAGGTAGCCCCCACACGGTGAGTAACTTCCTCGCGTGACAAGAAAATATCTAGCATGCTAGATACGCTGCTGCACTGTTACACGAGGAAGTTACGCAGCAAAAACCATCTCCACACAGTGCAACACTGCCTGATGCAGTATACACGCGTGTCACTTGCCTCGGGCAAAGTTGCACCATCTGGGGCAGGCTTTAATGTTAGCAAGTCTGTCAGTCAAACAAGTCTTTCAGATCAGTAGAGCTCCTTCAATGGAGGAATCGCCCAAGAAAAATGAAGTAGAGAGAACATGTCATCTTGCCATAACAGAACAAGAAGCAAAGAAAAGGGGATGGTTTGTGTATTTTTCCTGGTTTGCCGCGGTTTGCAGAAATTTCTAATGCAAATCACACACTTTATCACCCATCATAAAATTTCAATCAATTTGGAAAATCTTTTGAAGCAGCACAATCACCTGACCAGGGCACAGGTATATTTTCTTCCCCACACTACCCATGATACCATCCAATAGCAATTAACAATTCATGTGCTTCCATGTTTTCTGCCAATTTTATGAACTTCACGCTGGTTTCTTGCTGGTGAGTAGAGTAATCATATTTCTGGTCCTCCACACCAATCAAATTATTCAGAAGCATTTATGGAAAACAATTACTTTGTGAAAGCACCAGTTGATTCCGGTCATTGCAAGAAAGACATTGAAATCCACTAAAAATGGCAATTTTTTTCAACCAATGCTTGACTTCAATATCAAATAATATCAAATAGGTATTTTGAGCAGTTAGCAAGCCCAAATAAAGACAATTGTGATACAAAATAGCCACCCACCAGTTCTACCATCCAAGTTTGGGATTCAAAGAAAGTACTTTGGGAATCGTCCAATGTACATAAAACTTCTGATATATATTGGTAATTATATGAACTACCACTTTATTATAGATTTTAAGGATTTTTAGATTCCATGAGGTAAAGTAAGGCAGACTTATCACCCAGAACTTCGTCAAGGAAAGTTTTACAATTTTGCTCGTTGCACAGAAAAAAATTTGAAAACAAGATATTAAAGGGATTACAGGGACATGTGCTCTGTGTCATGAACAATAACACACTTTTTGCTGAGCATAAATCTAATTCGCTAAATATATAAAACGAAACGAGACCAAGAAATGAACGAATTACGACAGGCAGACGATAGTCGATGCACTTGACTGCCTAATCGTGTGTCCGTGTTGTTTTTACGACAACAGATTACGTCATCAGAAAGGGACTAATTTTGCTTGGTCTTTTTGAGTTATGTTCACGAGTTGAAAGGGTGTTCAAAGTGCCTCTTTTGTTTGCTTCCTATTTATGTGAGCATGCAGAAGTTGCTTTATCCATCATCTCCATGACATTAGCTTTCCGTAGAGGTATAATTTGCCTATTTTCTGACTTCTCAATATATGTCTACTTTAAGACAGCTCACAGCTGAAGAGGAGTCACTGAAATGCCTTTAGGATCGGGGGGGGGGGGAGAGCAGCATTCTTCCAGATGGCCCAGAATTCCTTGCCCAGCATTTGGCTCAGACCCTAAACCCCGTCTCTCATGAGCAGAGTTCTCACTGAGACTGTGCTACCTCTCTCCAGCCTTCCAGGGTAACAGTGGCACATTCACAGGGTGTTTTATGCCCAAACCCCCCTGTACAATGGCAGACGCTATCTGGGCTACTGGTGAAAGCTGAATACAGAGCAAGGGACTGAAGGACAGGGGGGCAGCCTCCTGGAGATGCATTTACATTTAAATGTGTCCTGCCCTTGAGAGCACACCCGCCTGCTGGAGACCTGGTGCTCTCATGTGCCGGAAAGCCACCCTTTTTTAAAAGGGAGATGCAATGAAAATGCATGTGGCAGACCAACGGTGTAGCCAAGCGAAAAGATTCCTGGTCTGCAGCTGTAGAGCTGCAGCATCAAAGCCCTTGGTGAGGTCTGGCATTCAGACCTAAATCTGGAGAGATGAAATAGGGAAGAACTCAGCTGTTGGGCCCTTGAGCAAGGCCCTTGACCCCAAAACTGCTCCAGGGGCTTTACTCCTGTTTCTCTCTCTCTCTCTCCTCAGTTGAAACAATTCTTAATGGCATTTCTCCCAGAGTGTCTTTTAAAGAGAAACATTCACAATGGACCACCACTGGCTAAATAAATGTGACAAAAAACTGTTTATGCAGTTCGACAAGGAGGGAGCCATGATGTGAGAAAGATTTAGATTTGATGTCAAAACTCCAGTTTTCTACGCTTGATTCGAGGGGGGACACAGGAATGGTAAAACTCGAGTGAAGAGCTCCTCGTTGATTAAATGTCCATCTGCATGCAATAAAAAACTAAATCGAAAACGGAAGCATTTCAAGTTGCATTGAATGAGCTTGCCAAATGCCTGAAATTCAATGCAAACGCTATGCAAATGAAGCCGGAGAGTTGGCAACTGAACAATAAGTATGCATCTTTTTTTAATCCATCCTGAGTCCAAAAGAAATCAATGGCACAGAAGCCCATTCAACCAGAATAGGAAACTCGGAGCACCCTCGACCACCCCGCACTCCCCCCAAAAAAAGGGGGGGGGGACTTTAGAGGGGAATTCAGCCCTCTTCAGGGCAGGGTTGGGATGGAAGCAGAGAAAAGCTTTCAGAAATTCAGCGCTCGGAATCGCTAAGCAGGCGACAGACGGCACTTTACTCGGAAGACTTCTGCTGACAGGAGTCACCGGCAGAAGCTCTTTCTAAATTCTTTATTTCCCGCAGTCTGACGTCAGAGCCGAAGGGAGCAGCCGCCTTCACGGCTGCGCGCATCAACCGCGGGAAAAGGGCCGGCGAGGGCAGCGCGTGATTGAAAACGGAAGCGCTTGTTAATTTCTCTCGCGTCTCCCACGCGACGGCAGAGCAGCGTTACACTCGCGCAATTGTGTCTCCCCCTCCCAGCCTTTACCGTGGGGATATCGCCAGGTCCAAAAACAAAAGGCAGTCAAGGTCGCATTCCGCTAATACCACTCTTTGTATTCACGTCGCATTCGTGCTTTGCGGTCAAATACACAACGTATTTTATCCATAATTATTCATTAGATCAATCACAAGCCCCTCTTGTCCTGGGGCGCTGCTGGGTTAAAGGCCTCCACTGATCTCATCGTCGCTACAGTGGGACTTGAACCAACATCCATCTGGTTTCAAGTTAAGTGCTTAAAGCTGGGGACGTACTACAAGATTTTCACAGTCTTTGCAGATTTTGAAAAGACTTGGAGCACACACTACACGACTGGCTTCAGTAGATTCTTGTAAAGACTGGGGATCACACATTTAAGGACTGCAGCAGATGAGGGATCACACACTACACAACTGCATCCAGAGTCGGCTCAAAAAATTCAAACATGTTTGAATTTCGGCGACTGAAGTCGGGCGGCGTCTGTTCACCTCACACACTTGCTGATTCCAGTCTGTACCACATCACACACTAACAGATTCTGCGCTGACTTGTCATGACGACTGTCCCCAACTAGAGCTGACTGGCGCAGACTAGCCCCAACCGCAAATCGTGGGTAAAATCTGGCCAAAAATCTTGTAGTGTGTCCCCAGCTTTAGGCACTCGGCTGTAAGCCACACAATTTCTACATCTCATGATTACTTCCCTCACACTGTGTGAATTAGCATCCCTGGTTACCTACTGAGGTTTGTATAAACAGTAGGCTGATGAGTCAGATCCAAAACTTGTCAACCTCCAGGCAAAAACTAAGAAGATCATATTATTTATCAATTTTGATCATTTTATTTGGAAGTATAATAGTTTATACTTTGTAAGCAAAAAATAAAAATTCTAAATAGGTATTTGTATTTATATTATAACACAAATCACAGTGGAGGTTGGCAGGTATTGATAGTTTTTCTGATTCCGTCCATGACTTGCTCCTAATTTGCATATTCAAACTATTTATACACAACCTCATTGTTTATTATATGTTATTAAATGCTCATTTCCGTATTGCCTTGGTATTGGCCTGAGGCGACCCAAAGGCCAATACCAAAGCAATGCGAAAATAAGCAATTTATAATATTTTTATTGATTGGTTAAGTAGCCTATGTTCTGCTATCATGATAATATTATGACTATGACTTCTGAAGTACGCAACTTCAAGACTCATTAAAGAGTTAAATATTAGGTCCGCGACTGTCGTCTGCTTCTTTGAGGTGAGCGACTGTCGCAGTTGCCAATGGTTACTTGTGCACGTGCTGGCTGAACTCGGCCAATACAGCTTAAGGTCGGCCTATACAGCTTGGCCAATGCAGGTCGGCCAATACAAGATATATTGGCAGGCCATTTTTACTGTATGCGAGTGATAACATACATAACCAATTAATAATTTTGATTATTCTGCTAAGGTACTGTATCCCAACTTGTATCAATCATGCGTACCTCACCTAATTTTATCTCACACCATTTTTTTTTTTTTAAGATTATTTTTTTGGGAATTTTTTCCTTTATTTGATAGTTATACAGTGTAGAGAGACAGGAAGGTTGGGGAGAAGAATGGGGAAGACATGCAGTAAATGACCCGAGCCGGAATCGAACCCAGGTCACTGCGAGAAGGACACAGCCTTTATGGTACGCGCGCTTAGACCGATCAGCCACCATGGCGCCCAACTCACACCATTTTTGATGGGACTTTACTTTTCTGGATTCTGCACATAACGCTTGCAGATGTTTTTCAATCTGAACCATACACCAGTAGCCTCAAACTCACAGTAAGGCTTTGCATTAGAGTCCATTCTGCTGTAGAGAGCAGAGGAGATCATCTGTGGGCTGGTATCTACAAGAATACAGCAAACATTAGCACCATTGTAAGACCAATGTGTTTTGGGAACTGTGCTCAACGCGATGCATTACAGCCATTTTAGCTGCACATACTAACTGTTGCTCAGAGTGCGTTTTGTGGTGTGGGTGTGTGGGTGTGTGTGTGTGTGTGATTACCAGTCACACCATGAGATTACCAGTCTTAACGTGGAATCTTTCCAATTCTGACCAATAACCACAGTCGTCAGCTGTGACCAACAGTGCAGCACACTGTCAAATAACCACAATTAGCAACAACTAACGAGGATTCCACAGGGATCCAACTCAGAGACACCAAACAAACACAAACTTCCCATCAGTCCCTGGGAATCCAATTAAGGGAACGCTGGACGGGGGAAACAACCTCTTCCTGCTTGGGTTCACTTCCTCCTGTACAGCCCAGGAGATGCAGGGTTTCCTCATTAGAGAGCCCAACACTAGGCCCTGTCATTCACACTAAATCACCCCCCCCCCCTTTCCTGCATGAATTAGACCGCATGAGCGAACGGATGATGTCTAACGGGTCTACCACCACGCACTGAGTCACGGCAGATTTCTGCTAAATGGTAATTAATACCCAGGGTGTACTGAGCACCGCACGGTACTTTTGTCATTTTTCATGGATTTCTGTCCCGAGAGATGAATATTTCTCCCTGTGCTGAAATGAGTTTGAAAAGTGAAACATTAATTGAGGTCCCCAACAAAATCAGATTCATAAATGTCCATATATCCACAGATACTTCAAACACTCGTATTGTGTGCCAGCTAACAAAAGAGATGAAAACATATTCCAAATCTTTTAAAGTTTGTTTGAATACACTGAGACCCTCAAACACTTCAAAAGCAAAAATTCCGAAAGCCTGCATTTCACAATACAGTTAAAGGAAATGGATCTCAAATTGAAGTGCGACCATCACTTTGATTCGTGCGTATTCACATGCATGTCAGGTGAAATATGCAAGATTTGAAGCCCTTTAAATTTTCTCACTGTCTAAATCAGTGACTGTATATCATTGGCCTAACTGTAGGTGAGTCTTTGTATTTTTCAAAATAGGCAATCCAGAATTTCATTCTTTTGCCCTTTGATAGTTTGCATCATGCAAATACCAACTCTGGCAAAAGAAAAAGGCTTCATACCTATGCATAAAATGTTGCAAAAGAAAATTATGCCAAAAAAGCTCAATGCTTGTACACCCCCATATCAATAAATTAACCCCCATACACTTGTATTCCCAGCACACCTTTACAGGTGGTGATATGTACACATGAAAAATATACAGCTCCTCAGTCCTGACAGGATGTTCTGCAGGTCAATGTCCCCAACTATATTATATTAAAGTCTTAAAATGGTGCTGCCTGCTGCTATGAGGGACATTAGAACTCTCTTATTAGATGAATGAAAGCCTTTTAAAGAATGGAGGGCATGTTAATCTTTAGATGGTTTATACAGCGGCTATCTTGTTTGCTCTGTTCTCTAAATTACCGTTTTTTGCCTCCATTTTGGACACTAAAGAAAGCTCACAGCAGTTTGCATTGATCAGAAGTGTTCTGATCACCTGATAGCAGAAAGGTGTTTGATTGGTTCAATAAAGATGACCAATAAGGAGAAGGCAGGACCAATGACTTCCAGTACACTTCATTGCCTCCAAATTTAAAGCCTCATTACATGTGAGCATTTGGCAAATTCAGCTAAATACATACTGTAGTATGACGTACCTACAAGACAATTTTCCTTTGATAAAAGCAGCATTACTCATAGTATCATTATATGCCCACAGGACAAAATTACTGCCCCAAGAACAGCATTCTTCAGGTAAAGTTCACAAATACAAGAATGACGTGATGTACTTCCAGTGCAAAACTCTTGCCCCCAAGAGTGGCACTGTAGTGTGAATATTGTACACCAATACTATAGGGGTTCTCCTCTCTGATTTCCCTGGTCATGTTACTTGACCAATCACAATCCTTCCTGCCCACGTGGCCCCTCTGAGTCAGAAAATTTCCCATGAGTTGGTGGCACAGTGGGATAGTGGTTTTTGGTGTTGCCTAGCAATAAGGAAGTTACAGGTTTGAGTCCAAAGGCAGCCAGTCAACCTCACTGTGTCGTGACTGTGTGGGCATGCTCTGTATACTCCTGTTTACTCCACCCATAAAGATATGCTGTATAGGAACACTCCTACCAGTGTCCCTGACCAAGGCTCTGGCTTTAGAAAGACATGCTCTATAGGAACACTCCTACCAGTGTCCCTGACCAAGGCTGTGGCTTTAGAAAGACATGCTCTATAGGAACACTCCTACCAGTGTCCCTGACTAAGGCTCCGGCTTCACAAAGACATGCTCTATAGGAAAACTCCGACCAGTGTCCCTGACCAAGGCTCTGGCTTTGGCTTTAGAAAGATTCATGCTCTATAGGAACACTCCTTTACCAGTGTGTCCCTGACCAAGCCTCTGGCTTTAGAAAAACATTCTCTATAGGAACACTCCTACCAGTGTCCCTGACCAAGGCTCTGGCTTTAGAAAGACATGAACACTCCTACCAGTGTCCCTGACCAAGGCTCTGGCTTTAGAAAGACATGCTCTATAGGAACACTCCTACCAGTGTCCCTGACCAAGGCTCTGGCTTTAGAAAGACATGCTCTATAGGAACACTCCTACCAGTGTCCCTGACCAAGGCTCTGGCTTTAGAAAGACATGCTCTATAGGAACACTCCCTACCAGTGTCCCATGACCAAGGTCCCTCTGGCTTTTAGAAAGACATGCTCTATAGGAACACTCCTACCAGTGTCCCTGACCAAGGCTCTGGCTTTAGAAAGACATGCTCTATAGGAACACTCCTACCAGTGTCCCTGACCAAGGCTCTGGCTTTAGAAAGAAATGCTCTATAGGAACACTCCTACCAGTGTCCCTGACCAAGGCTCTGGCTTTAGAAAGACATGCTCTATAGGAACACTCCTACCAGTGTCCCTGACCAAGGCTCTGGCTTTAGAAAGACTCTATGCTCCTACCAGTGTCCCTGACCAAGGCTCTGGCTTTAGAAAGACATGTGTCCCAGTGACCAAGACTCTGGCTTTAGAAAGACATGCTCTATAGGAACACTCCTACCAGTGTCCCTGACCAAGGCTCTGGCTTTAGAAAGACATGCTCTATAGGAACACTCCTACCAGTGTCCCTGATCAAAGCTCTGGTTTTAGACAAAGGTTCTGGCTTTAGAGCTGGAGTTGGTCTCTGAGCGCTGCTCTGTAGCTGCTCACTGCTTCTAAGTATCTAGGATGAGTCAAATGCAGAGGACAAATAACCAACAGGGTTAAAAACAGCCTGCCTTACCTTCCGCGCCTAATCAAGGTTCAGCCTTCCTCTCACAATCCAAACCACACAGTAGGCCAAAAAGGAGACTAAACTACCTGCATATACTGAATACCTGTGTGTGTGTGTGTGTGTGTGTGTGTGTGTGTGTGTGTGTGTGTGTGTGCTTGTGTGCATGTGTGTGTGTGCGTGTGTGTATGGCATATGGGCCCTGCAATGGATTAGAAATCTGTCCAGGGAATATTCCCGCTTCTTTAACTTGCGACCTGCATCAGTAGTGAGCGGTACAGAGTGCCGTTTCCCAACCATGCTCCTGGTGTACCTCTGTCCTGCATATTTTACACGTCTCCCTGACTTAACGCACCTGATTAAGCTGATCAGCTCATTAGTGCAGTACTTGATGAGGTGAACTGGGTGTGTCAGATCAGCTGTATAAAATGAGCAGGGCAGGAGTCCTCCAGGAAAAGGGCTGAGAATCACTGCTGTGCACGACTGATGCCTAAAAACAACGAACCAACACAGAACATGTCCTCTAAAACATGACTGCCTCATTAACCTTTAAAGTGCTAATCACTGCTATAGTCATGCAAGGCACAAAATATACAAAGCAAAGATTTAAGCCTTCAAAAGGTCAACAATTTTGTCAGCTTTCAAACATGTACCTGTTTGACCTTCTGAAGGTCATTTTTCAACTACATAATGAATGATTAACTTTTGGAGGGACAGGGCAAGTAAAAATTAAGCACTTTAAGGGTTATGTGAATTTATTTCTCCTCTTTAACTTCACTTGTCATGACAAATCTTAGATATTGAACTCAAGTTTATACGTTTTCAAAAGTTAAACTCAACGATATCCATGTGAGTTGAAACAAACCTTATCTTCTATCTGAGTTCACTAACATTCAGCTGAGTTGACTCACATTTTTAAGGCAGCTGGTGAACTTTTCTTTCTAAGTTAAACCAGCGTGATATTACTTACAGTCTTACAGTGGGCAGGCCTACTCTCATGTGATGAATAAAAAGCATTATTATATGACTTAAGGATTCACTCTCACCTGATTGGTCAAGACAAGCTCCACCAGTCACTGCAAACGGCAATATTCATCTCGGGAAACTGCGTGAGAGGTGAATATAACAATCCGAGGACCTCGACCAAAAAAAATAGATCAGGATTCCCCGCAGGAGCTCCTGACAGTGTCCGTATTTCATGTCACTTCGTCCCTGTGAGGAGCTTTACGTTAGAGTTGCCACCTCACTGTATATTTTCAAGTAGGGTCATATAATAAAACAGTTATTGACTTCAGTTATTGGTGAATCCAATGATTTATCCACATTGGACGAGTGATATTCACCGAGGCTGTGCCAATTGTCTAAGGTGGATAAATCATTGGATTCACCTCAACCGAAGTCAATAATTGTATATTAGATCACTGACATCCTACACGGCTGACTCTGAAAACATTCAGAGATGAGCCAGCAATATACACAGCTGCTGCAGAAAAGGTGAAGGTCAAAGTCAGAGGAGAGATATGACTGTCCTCTCCTGTCTCTCCAGTGCAGATTACAGACACCATTTCCAAAGATTCCTCACACCCAAAGAGCACATTTTCTATTTGGTCACCAAAAATTTCAAGAAGCAATGGTGCCCTTTTTATAAGGTTAAATACCAGCATGTAAATCCAGTATGGATCCAAGTCGCCCCTAATATGACATCAAGGTGGCTTTGATGAATGACAGAGGGTACTTCAAACAGCTGGAGGACAGTTTCGCACCAATATTAAATTTTTAAAAATCCATATTGAAGTTTCAGGAATTATATCTGGTCACACTTGAAATAGCAGGGCATTCCAAACACACTGCAAGCGCGATGATATTGAAGTGCATCGAAACGGATGGTAAATACTTAGTAAATTAAACAATTGATTAATGATAAAGCTATTTCAAGGCCCAAGGACTTGCAGAGCATTTGAGGCTATGGATAGCATATGAATCTTGGTTGAGAGTTAGACAGGCTGAGAAATTAAAAGGAATATAAACTCTTCTCCTTATATCAACAGTATTGCAGTTTTTCCTGTTTTACCCAATGAATTATGAGCTATCAGACTTCAGTTGGCAACTTTCATTGAGTATACACTGTATATATGTACATGCAGCAAACTGTGTGCAATAGAAAAAAAATCTTGTGTATTATTTTCACCTGAAAGATCCCGCTACTGCCTGCCAAGAGAAACGAAAGTTGCCTGAAATGAGATGAAATGAAGCGTCTTTAAAACACGGTGAGAATTCAGTCAAGCGCATGAGAATGAATTCAGGAACCTGAGTAATTGAGCTGCAAGCTGGCGACTTCACATTGAAACAGACACAAGCAATGAGACACAATCAGCACAATAGAAAAGATGCGATTTAAAATGACGCATGCAGACAAAGTTTTTACGCGTCACAGCAAAATAATTAAATCGTCCATTTTAAACGTGAACTGTCAGGTTCTCCAGAATGCATTCTGTCGGAGCGAATGCGCTGTGCTTTTGTTCTATTGCCTCCAAAAGGAAATTGCCATGACAGACAATAGCAGAGGCGCCCAAACACTCATTCATCACGGAGTGATTTGCGCGAGCCAAATTAAAACCTGCGCCAGAATGCTAATTGCATGAACTTTGGCTGGCAGCCCGGCTAACACCAGCCAATATGAACATCGTTATTAAAAGACTCCGCTCAAGCAGGAGTAGAGCATCACTGGAAGAGATTAATTACTCCAGGACATGCCAATCTGTTCTTCATCATTAGAAATTTAGGGCCCTTGTTGTACCCCAATCGCCAAACAACACCACATCCATTCCAAACCTCCCAGTGATAGGAAACAGAGAGAACTGAACTATTCAAAGTGTTCAAAAAATGTGTGAGGTCCAGGGGTCAGAGATTTCCATTCCAGACATTTGCTTTTGCCACCTATGAGCCCAGCTGACCAAGTCACTCACCAGTTCTACTTTCTCTTTGAAGAATTGTACCGACAAGCACAAATGCTAAAGTTAGTCTTTAAACAGAGTGTGCAGCCACTTTTATACGCAGTGACTCACAGTTTAGACTGAGCAGGGGCCAGACCCCCCAAGCGACATGTGGGTTTAAGGGACCATTTGTTTAAGGGCCCAACAGAATATGAGTCTTACTTGGACTTGAACCAACAACCTTTCACGTTGGGTTCACACCCCTTTAACTCAAGGGTTCAGGCAGACCCATGGAACATCATAATAGCAAATGTGTTTACAAGTGATACAAGCATCTTGAAGGAACTGCCAGATTTCACCCCAATGTATAGAGAGGTTACACTTATCTGGACAGAGGACGGAGATTTGAACGTAAACCACCTTTGGGATCTGGGACTCATCTGTTCTTCTCCGGTTTACTGTCAATCAATGCTGAAGAGGAGGCTTAACTCTCTAAACCAGGGATCACCAAATCTGGATCTTGAATCCAATTCCAGGCCCTGGTTTACATTTCTCCCAGGAAATGAACTAAATCAGTGGTTCCCAGACTTGGTCCTGGGGACTCACTTTGCCCATTGGTTTTTGTTCCAACCACAATTCTAATTCCAGAATTTTAATGAGTTGCTAACTTTTCTTAATTGTGCTACTCAGGATTATAGGAATTATTTGTCCTTTTAAGTCATATTATGTCAGAAATGGCTCTTCATACCCCGAGGAGCTTCTTATTGAAAATGCACAATATTATAGATGACTTCTTATTGCCGAAAAACTTGTGACTCAACATCAAAGAATCAATTGGCTAATTGTTGAAAATGTGGACACGCAGTCACTACAATTAATCATTTATTGGGTCATTGAAACTTCTAAGATAAAGCAAATTGGAATAAGTCACTTGTATTGTCATTTTTCTGTTTGGTGTCAAGGAAAATATCTGAAAATAATTTAAACAACTGCGATTTGAAGCCTAATTAGCAGTTTAATGATTCACAACTGTAAAGTCACGCCTCCAGCCTTCAGATTCACCTGTCTATTAAGACCCGGACCGCATTCTTCCGCTCCGCAATCATCGCATGCACCTGTTATTCATTTCCTCTGTGCAGTAGTATTGTGCTATTTAAGACCGAGCCTCGCTCTTAGTGTTTGCGTAGTCTCGTAAACCACGTGTCTGTGTTTTACCGCTAGTCTTGTATGAACTTATCCTCCGCCTATCGCGTGTATATTCTAATTCTTACTAAGTGCTGTTTATTGTTCATAGCAGCACTTTAACTTTATAAATAAGGAACCTCGTTTCCTCTTTCCTTTTTCTATTTTAGGAATACATTGTTGCTCTAACTAAAGCCCAGAGTTTGTATTACTAATAGCATTATTAAGTAACCTCATTTCCTCTTTGTTTTGTATTGCTTTGTGTGTGCCTCTCTGCTGCTCAGAGGGCATTATAAATACAACCAAGTCCATCCTTGCACCTGAGTCCAGTCCTCAACTTCCTGTCCTCCGAGCACATCATCAGTGTGCGAAGCACAACCCTAACAGCAACAGTCTCAAATTTGATCTGTTTAAAAGATACCTTGGCACAGCTTACTTTTTGGAATAATTTAAAAGAAAAAAAATCACAATATGAATGCTGGGCTTTTAAACATGAAACAGCATGGAATACATAAATTTCTGTCAGGTTAACGAGAGTAAAACGTCTAGCCTGAAAAGTAACTAATTAAAGAAATTAACAGCTAGTTAATTCTGGGATTATAATTGCAGATCGAACAAAAACTAGCATACGCAATGAGTCCCCAGGATCGATTTTGAGACGACTGAACTAGTTTAAGACCACAATGGAAAAACGATCAGAGTCCAAATTTTGCATTTTTGTATATTTCATATATTATATATTATTAAAATTTTTGCAATAATATATAATAATTATATTATTATAATATTTTATATATTTCATTTTTTTTGCATATTTTTTCAGTGCTTTGTTTCTAAGATCGTTTTGAATTTTTAATTCATCATTTCCCCAGAACGTGAAAATGTGACTGATCATTTTTCCATTGTGGTCTTCAGTTGAATTGGTGAATTCAATAAGGGCCCAACTCCACACATTTTCAACATGGAGTTAAGCCCTTATTGAATTCACTGTTCAATTAATTGACCAATTTGTGCCTCCAATTGGCCAAGGCTTCTTTTCACCTGACTCCGAGGTAAGAGAGGGGTGGAAAACCAACAGTTCTCAGACCTCGAGGAGCGTGATTTGATGATCTTAGATCTAGAACTCAGTTTTCCCCTCAGAGTATTATCTGACTTCGACCCTCACTAAGGAAGTCCATTAAAAACACACAGAAAGCTGATGCTTCTGGAGAGGGAGATTTAGATGAAATCTCATCGTGAAATTGAAGCCCATATTAGGTTACGGCCGATATTAAGTGGTGTCTATAGCCAGCTAGTAGCCCTGTTTCAAATCCCAGAATGCATTTGGGAAGACTGAGAACAGAGAGTGCTCTGCTTGGCTCAGGGTCCTTGCATTTTATGTCAATAATTATTTCATTTTTTTGGGAGAGCCATGACTGTTTTGTAAGGGATGAAGCAGCCGATGTAGAGAAAATCTTATTGTGAGACTGAACCTTCGATCAGGATAGAGCTTGTATTACGTTACTTCATTTAGTTACAGATACATTTACCCAAAGTGACATAGACCAGTGAGCCAATACATTATCAACACTCACCTTAAGTGTGTGTTATGGTCTGCCGACCAACTTTCAATGGTAAGCTAAAAGTCGGTCCTTGTGGTTGACCACTTGGAACCGGTGGTAACAGGACCTCAGTGACATTGACAAGAGCCTGATCACCAAACCTGTGAAGTGGTAAGGCTTGTGGGCTGAACCAATCAGACCACTGACATCCACATATTTTGGGAGATCTGGAAAATGCTGTACAACTGAACCTATGGGACTGCATATTCAGAGTCATTATGACACAATTTTAAATATTACTTTTGCTGTAGTAATCTTATCTTTAAATTTCATTTGCGGAGTCCACACACTTTCGGCCTGCTGATAAAACCTTGTAACTCCAAATTTGAAAAGAAACAAAAATTTGTATGCCCACGATAATAACATAAACATTGCAAAATACAAAATACATTCTTGGAAGAAAAATAGTCATCCTACCCGAACACAGCTCAACTGCATTCTTACATGCAAAATTAAACATGTTTTATGCTCTCCTGTAAAGTTTATCATTTTGAGGATACGAGGTTTTATCAGCAGGCCGACGATATTGTTCTTCACCATATTTGACATTTTAAAAATGTCATTATGCCAAGTAACCCACCCTCAGGCCAAGGTTTGCTAAAGTATTAAATCCTATTTACTGTAGGTTATTTAGAACTTACTTAGACTTGCATGGAAGCATTGCATAAAAAAAATTATTAAATTTAATCGCTCAGTCATGATTTTTTCCAGTGTTGTTGCCAACCCTCTAATGCCGCCATACAACCAAAAGAATTAAATATTGAATGTATGTGTTTGTATTTCTTCTGTTCTGTAACCCAGGTTCAACAAAGTATTGTGAACTAAGTGGGTGAATTTAAAGATTCTAAGCTAAATGAATAAACTAAGGAAATCACACAATGCAGCCATGTTAGCGCAAGGCTAACTCGCTCTCACGCAAGATCTCCACATCTACAGTACTAGAAGCCCTCAGAGATTGCGAATCTCCACCAAGCCTATCCCACAATGGTGAAAATCCTTTAAAAACTTCCTGGATCCAGATCATGATCCAGATCAGCACCAAAGTTCAATGGACTGTTCCTTGTACCATCCCCGACTCCTCCGGAAAATGTCATTCGAAATCCGTTTATAACTTTTTGAGTAATCCTGCTAACAAACAAATGACTCCCGCCTAGCGGGACCGTTGTTGAAATCGTCTGGTGTCTGACTGGAGACTTCAAATCTCCGCCAGCATAGCTGGATTTGTACTTTGGCCTATATCTCAGCTGTACTTAATCTCCGCCAGCATAGCTGGATTTGTACTTTGGCCTATATCTCAGCTGTACTTAATCTCCGCCAGCATAGCTGGATTTGTACTTTGGCCTATATCTCAGCTGTACTTAATCTCCGCCAGCATAGCTGGATTTGTACTTTGGCCTATATCCCAGCTGTACTTTGGCCTAGATATGCCTAAATTTAATCACTTATTCCTCTTGTGCTAGTGTAACATCCTGCAAAGTTTGGATGAAATCTATGCAGCCATTTTGGAGATATCCTGCTAACAAACAGACAGACAGACAGACGACTAACGGAACAAAGTGACATGGTTGTCGATTTCGACAACCAACAAACAAATGGCAACTAAAACATAAGCTCCTTGGTGGAAGTTATAATCCACTCTCTGTCTCCGCAGCCATGGGCGTCCTGATGTCCAAGAAGCAGCAGGTGGAGAGGGTGCAGAAATGCAACACGGTGATCTCCGCATTCAAGGAGGGGATTCAGAACCGCCCAGCCCCGCCCAGCTGCGCAGCCACACCTGCAGGGGGTGTGGCCAGGGGAGCCAACTCCACCTCCCAGCCCAGGAAGACAAAGGAGGGGGAGCAAGAGCAGGCAGAGCCAAAGGAGAAGGAAGACATGAAACCCAGGCCCTCTACTGGACAGAAACAGTCCACGGCCCCGCCCAAGGAGGTGGGCAAGGCCAATCAGGACACCTGGTCCTGCCTACGTGACGGAAAAGGGGCAGAACCTGAGGAGATAGACAGGATAAACCAGCCTGCCTTCTCCACTTTTGTTCGGCCCAAGAGGGACGCCAATGACGACCAGCCCTTCGAAATAGACCTCAATCAGAGGGAGCAGGTGGGTGAATATGAAACAAGTTTGTTATGACTTGAAAATCACAACAAAGAAAACCAGCAATGACAACTTAAACAAATTTATTCTTCACTGATAAAAAAAAAAAAAAAAAAAAAAAAAACTTCTACAAATAATCCACTGTTCAATCCTACAATAACACTCTAATGCCACTATGTAACTCTGTTGCCAAAACAAAAACTCTGCTCCTACTGACCAAAATCACAGCATTTATATAGACTAGCAATATTCTGGAAAGATCTACAGGATTCCTGGGCAATCCCGCCCCCTCCAGGCAGGAAGACGCCAGGAGCTTCTAGAAAGCGCTAGTCTGTTACAAATGATATTATATCAGATCATGTTTTGCTACAGACACACCACCAGAGGGTGCTGATGAACAAAATAAATAGCTGACCAGCAAGGCAGCAAAAACAGCATGTAACAAATCTCCATTTACAAATGAAATATAATGCTGTACATAAAATACTCATACATAACAAGTTGATCGCAAAAGGAATATAAACCTTTGGACTTATGAGAGGTAATGGGAGTCTCATGACTGAAGTTACTAATAAGCGATAAAACAGTGGTGCATTCGGAGGAGGAGGAATCTCATGGTATGGTCAAGCATTATTTAAGCTACTGTATCATGTCCATAACAATGCCAATAACCCAATCTGTGAACCAGGCACAAGTCAATCATGAAATGTGAGTCACACACCCGCTAACTTTACTTTGTTACATTAGTTATGACACTTCCTCAGGGCAAAGGTCATTAACTCTGTTCCAGGAGGCAAATTTGCCAACTGTGAGGCTGTATTCGAATCCCTGTCCTCAAACAGAGAACACTGTTCGTCGCAAATTGAATACCTGAGAACATGTTTGCGAACTCGTTCTCTGCGTTCTTGACTACACCACCTTGGGAGGTGGTGTGGTCAAGAACAACGGGGAACAAACATGGTGGGCGCTGGCGTAACAGATGAAATGTAAGCTGATCTTATCCCTTGTATGGTCTATTTTACATAACTTGTAGATTTCGGAATAATTTCATCTATTCACTGATCCATTAGGCCTTGACATTGACCCAATTCCGGATTGAAAAAAATCACTTAAATGCTCACAATTCTTTGCTTCCTGATCTTGAATAGACTATTTGCGAGAACCGCGTTGCCCCTGACAACCTCGGTACCTCTGCCAAACATTCAATGGCATGGGTCCACACATATGATTGCAGACGCGTACCCATGGTTATCGTTCCCGACTGTTCCGGCATATTCGAATCCCGACTCATTCCAGAGCTGTTCGGGAACAGTCAAGAACAGGGATTCGAATACAGCCTGAGACAGCAAAGGAGGGTCCCGCCTTGACCATGGCCTGGACGATTTTCATTGGTTGTCCGAACACCTTCTTCCTCTGTGGCATTGTATGCACCACAACCCTAACCCTAACCTTCAAAGAAGCAGGAGAAAGTGGTGGTGTTTGGACAGCCAATGAAATTTGTTCTGGCCATGGTCAAGGCGGGACCTTCCTTTTTCGTCTTTTAGGGTTCGCAAATCAACTTCCAGGACATCTACCATCCAGTAGGCACTCAGTCCAAAAGCAAGACATCCTGTTTTGCTGCTTACTAATTGAACTAGGTGTGCCAGATTGAGCTCGCAATGAAAACCCTCAGGATAATCGATCTCGAGGAGTAGGGCTTGTGACCACTGCTTTTGGCTACATTGTGTCATTCTCTGTTCACTTCCCAAAGCAAATGTAAAAATCACACGTCATTCACTCATATACTCATATCACTGGGCAATTTATGCACTCTGCAATTAGCCTAGCGTGCATGTCTCTGGACTGTGGGAGGAAACCCACGTGAACAGGGGGAGAACGTGTTACGCATACCTGCTGAATCAACCCTTAATGCTTAGTTCCCACTGTCGTGCGCTCCATTACGAACGCCACGATTGACCATTCGTAGCTGATTGGGGAACTTCTCTGAAGCTGCTTTCACGCCGGACGCGAAACAAATTTTTCGCACAACGGATTAAATTCAAAGTCAATGCAAAGACGCGAATTTTCGCGTCTTTGCATTGACTTTGAATGTAATCCGTCGTGCGAAAAATTCGTTTTGCGTCCGGTGTGAAAGCGGCTTAACATTTCAGGTATGGATAGGAGGTGATGCGACGATCACGATTGACAATTAATCGTATTGATCGTAGGAAATTTTTGAACCGTCCATAACTTTTCTACGATCAACACGATGACCACAACTGACCTCAAGATCTGATAAGATCTGATAGGATCACCACGATTACTCCACAATTAAGACCACGATTTCAATCGTGCCACAAATTGTGATAGTGGGAATCTAGCATTAGGGACCATTATATAAAGGCAGTGAGAAAGTACGAAGCAGCTACCTTTTAGGTAAACATTCGCAGGCCTGTTTCTTAGTTTGTTCATATGCCATTTTCAATGGGTGGTCAACAGTTGTTCAAGGAATGGAGAACGTCAGTGAAAGACAAACAATGTAGTTACAGTTCATGAGAGGTAGCACAATGGTAGCAAAAGCACTAGCGCAGTCTGGCGCGCTGCCCAGCACGGGCCCACATCACACTAAAATAAGGACTGACGCACGTCTGCAAGCCACTGTCAGCATTTTCAGTGATAGACAACAATCCCTCGGCTCAACAGTGTGGGAGTTCTTGCACATCTTTGTTGTCTAGGGATATACTACAAAACATTACATTTTGATTGGTGTAAAAACTAAAATAACAGCAACCAAAAAACACTCTCATGCACACCCTTAATGTAGTTTTCTTGCTTTTTCCCCTAAAGGAAAAAGCTGTTTATGGAAATATAATCCCATCTCTTTACTCATCCTGGGAGAGATTGGATCAGTGTTCAAACAATGAATATGCAATCTTTTTACCATAATGGAATATTCAATCGATAAAACAGGTGCAAGCTGTAAACTGCTTTTCATTGTTAGAACAAGCTATACAAGTTGTGTAATTTAATTGCCAATTGGATTGCTAATGGTCAAGTATTTATTGGCATTCGCAGTTATTTAATAGCCCACGTCTGCACCATCACAGCCTAATTACCGTTTACAGCAATAAAAAAAAAAGTGACATGACAAAACTATTCCAGGTCTCCCGAGTAGATGATTGCAGGGAGTAAATAACACACAGACACTGCCTACAGAAACCAAAAGGCCAGCAGACTGCCAATCAAAGTGCTTCAGCGCTGCGTTTGCACGTACCATCAAAGCCCCCGAACACTTCCACCAATCTCATATCTAAAACCAAACACTGTCAGTCAAGAAATCCACTGCTAATGACCGAAATCCAGAAGCAGCCAATTACTGACTGCACAAAACCTCAGGCCAGCAGGATGGGCGTCCACGGCAGACCTTCCGGCTTTCACAGCCGGCACAGACGTAAACAAAGTTCTCCATCACAGACATGGATACAGAGCGAAACCAGCCGCACAAATTAGCCTCCCTTACCACCTCTCAGTGAAGCTGCCTCTTCCTGTTGAGAGAAGAAAAGAGGAAACAGCCTAGCGATGCGATGCTGGTGCCAGATCTGGCCAAAGCGACTCGGGGACCTGAAACTGAAGCCAGGAAATTGGCCGAAACGAGGAGGATCGTTAACGCATTGTCCAATTTGAGAAGGATAATTTGCAGGACAATCTCGAACACATTCTCACCAAGTTAGATCTGGTGATGGGTTCATATTACAATAGCCATTTTGCAAGTAATTTGAAACAGATTTAGAGTTTAAAAATAACATATACTGTAAAAAAAGAAATTGTTGTTTTATTTCAAAAAGTTAGTGTCTGGTCTGTCTTAAAATTTTAAGTTAACTGAACTTCAGATGACAAATTGAGGTAATTCTCAACTTTTTAACTTACATTCAATAAACTTAAAATTGAGGATTTTAAGTTGAAAATGACAAGTTTACTGAATTTAAGTTAAGAATTACCTCAACTTGCCATCTAATTATATACAGTACCATGTCAGGCGGCCTATGTTGTGATGTCGTAATTGATTGGACGGTGTCAAACTCTGATGACTTACAATTGACGCAATACTGTCAGTATGTACAAAACCCAAAACCAGTGAAGTTGGCACGTTGTGTAAATCGTAAATAAAAACAGAATACAATGATTTGCAAATCCTTTTCAACCTATATTCAATTGAATACACTGCAAAGACAAGTTACTTAATGTTCGAACAGGTAAACTTTGTAATTTTTTGCAAATATTAGCTCATTTGGAATTTGATGCCTGCAACATGTTTCAAAAAAAGCTGGCACAAGTGGCAAAAAAGACTGAGAGAGTTGAGGAATGCTCATCAAACACTTATTTGGAACATCCCACAGGTGAACGGGCTAATTGGGAACAGGTGGGTGCCATGATTGGGTATAAAAGCAGCTTCCTGAAATGCTCAGTCATTCACAAACAAGGATGGGGCGAGGGTCACCACTTAGTGAACAAATCGTGAGCTGATTGTCGAACAGTTTAAAAACAACATTCCTCAACGAGCTATTGCAAGAAATTTAGGGATTTCATCATCTACGGTCCGTAATATCGTCAAAAGGTTCAGAGAATCTGGAGAAATCACTGCACGTAGCGACAAGGCGAAAACCAACATTGAATGCCCGTGACCTTGATCCCTCAGGCGGTACTGCATCAAAACCGACATCAGTGTGTAAAGGACATCACCACATGGGCTCAGGAACACTTCAGAAAACCACTGTCAGTAACTACAGTTCGTCGCTACATCTGCAAGTGCAAGTTAAAACTCTACAATGCAAAGCGAAAAGCCATTTATCAACAGCACCCAGAAAGCGCCCCGGCCGCTGGGCCCAAGCTCATCTAAGATGGACTGATGCAAAGTGGAAAAAGTGTTCTGTGGTCTGACGAGTCCACATTTCAAATGTCCTCCGGACCAAAGAGGAAAAAAAACCATCCGGACTGTTATAGGCGCAAAGTTCAAAAGCCAGCATCTGTGATGGTATGGGGGTGTATTAGTGCCCAAGGCATGGGCAACTTACACATATGTGAAGGCACCATTAATGCTGAAAGGTACATACAGGTTTTGGAGCAACATATGTTGCCATCCAAGCAACGTCTTTTTCATGGGCGCCCTGCTTATTTCAGCAAGACAATGCCAAGCCACATTCTGCACGTGTTACAACAGCATGGCTCCGTAGTAAAAGAGTGCGGGTACTAGACTGGCCTGCCTGTAGTCCAGACCTGTCTCCCATTGAAAATGTGTGGCGCATTATGAAGCGTAAAATACGACAACGGAGACCCCGGACTGTTGAACAACTTAAGCTGTACATCAAGCAAGAATGGGAAAGAGTTCCACCTGAAAAGCTTCAAAAATTGGTCTCCTCAGTTCCCCAAACGTTTACTGAGTGTCGTTAAAAAGGAAAGGTGATGTAACACAGTGGTAAAAAAGGCCCTGTGCCAACTTTTTTGCAATGTGTTGCTGCCTTTAAATTCTAAGTTAATGATTATTTGCAAAAAAAAAAAAAAAAGTTTCTCAGTTTGAACATTAAACATCTTGTCTTTGCAGTGTATTCAATTGAATATAAGTTGAAAAGGATTTGCAAATCATTGTATTCTGTTTTTATCTACGATTTACATAACGTGCCAACTTCACTGGTTTTGGGTTTTGTACTTCGATTAGGTCATGATATGGTGCACTGCCTTGCCTATAACTCTCAGAGCATTGATCAGAGACCAAAACACACACATTCTTTCCCTGCTCGCTCCTGAAACTCAAACATGATAAACACAAGCCTGAAAGCCCCAAGGTCTAAAATCATGCTTTGTCCAGGACGAAAAAGTGAGAACCACTGGACTTGATCATGACGATTCCAAATCCATTTGTTAGGAGATGGACACGTTGGGCAGAGTTGGAAGACCAAGAATTCTCTAACGAGCGCAATGGGTTAACCAAAAGCAGGACTTGGATAAAAGCCTGCTCTCCTGTTTCTGAAATACCCCCCAGCTGCTAGCAGCGCGTGTAATATGAGTGAATTATAAAGAGCTGCAGTCTGGCAGGGGAGCCTTACCATGGACTTATCTTAGCAGAACTATCCTGCACCGGTAATTGATGATTCATGTCTTCCACTTTGTCAATTTTTCATGAGCTCTTCATTATCCTCTTCCATAACGTCTGTTCACATTAGCGTTATAAACAGCGTGGAGTCAGGAAAGCTCTCCACTGCGGACCTCATTGTTTCCATTTACCCTGTCTGTGCCAATGTGACTCCGCTTCACTTCCCAGCAGCGTGTAAAGTGCAGCAGCACATCACATTACAGTACAGCCGTAAATCTGCCGCAGGAAAATGAAGACCGACAGAAAAGGACAGGTAGTGTCAGACTGGATTTAGAGAGTACACAGTTATACAGGCCACTGCTGCTTCTAAACAACCACACTGCAGGAAGTTATGGGGGAGAAAATCCAATTAAGTTCATTTCAAGATTTCTGGAGGCCCCTTGGATGTCGTATTAAAGTTGCGAGAATCATTGCTGGAATAATGAAGCTTTTTTTCTGACTTCTGAGAGACTTCAGTCATCTGGCAAAAAACTTGCAATGTCATTATTCAGCTTAGTTTTTCCATTAGATCCCTGAAATGGAGTTTTCGGGGATTTTCTGGGTTCACCGGGGATGCGTTCATTCCTCGTGTGCAGAGCATGATTCTACATGCAATTGTAGATTCTTGTGCGATTCTACAAGTTTTCCTGTAGCGCCACCGCCAGGTCAAAATTTATATGTCCAAATGCAATACCTCCATCAGTTCTGATGGGATCACACCACTTCTGATTGTTTCCAGTCAATAGAGAAGGGCAATTATTGATTTTGGTCACCCTGTGACCTTTGATGCGAAACCCCACTGTCAGGCCAAACTTTTCATTGTAAGAATAGCAATATCTCAAGTAAGGTAATGATTGTCATGTCAAATCTGCGTTCAACATTTCTGGCTCTTAAAGGAGGATGTTATTGCTTGTGGCGGCTCTGTGATGTTTCCTGTAGCGCCACCGCTTGGCCAAATTTTACATTTCAAAATGCAATAACAGGCAGTTTTAATTGGAATTATGTTGAACCTTCTGTGGTTTCTTCCTGGTGTTGTGGTTGGTGACCTTATGACCTTTCCTATAGCACCAGCACCGAGTCATAATAATCCTTTTAAAAAATGCAAAAAACTTGAAGAGTTTTAATGGGAATCCTGTCAAATATCGTCCCTTGAGAATCAGCTGGTTCTATGTCCACTTTTCCTCATTTTGAGAAAATGGAGTTTGAAAATTTCAACTGTCTTATCTCTGATGTTTAGAGAGTTATCAAAATTTATTTTGTCTGGAATATTGTTGACTGTGGAAGGTACCCTAAACATAATGCAAACATGTTCAAAATCTCCACAGGCTTAGAGATATAAGTAGTCAAAAATGGACATAGAACCTTCTGATTCCGAGGAACGTAAGTTGCCCTTGGTCAACAAGTTCTATGTCCAACATAGGACCTGGTGCCTTTACTGGTTTTACGTATGATTGAAATCAGGAAGTTTTATGTCCATCAGAGTTGTTTTAAAAAAAGGTGTGAACAAACTAAGAACATTTTAGTCAATGAATGGTTACCTGTATTTTATACTTATTTCACAACAAATGTACTGGGACACCATGAACGACGTTTATAAGACTGAGGATTAATGAGTATTGAAAATGCTTCATACAGTCATAGATAAAAGTATTGCATCAAATTAACAGATTGATGAATGAGCCACCTTCTCATTTGAACCTGTGACACCGGACAGCATTGCCCACTGACCACAATCAATAGCATGAAAAATAAAAATTAGAAAAATTAAGTATATATACGGAATGCAAAATTTGGCATCAAAATGCTTCATACACTCACATATGAAATAACTACATGTATATCAAATAAACAAGTTTATAAATGAGCCACCTTCCTCATTTAAACCTGACACCGGGACAGCCTTGCCCGTCCAAAAATGCCAAATTTGAACATGAACAATTTCTGTGAAAATAGCATAGGCCTATGTTCTGTAAAATCAACTACAATATTGGGGTAGGCCTAGCTAGGGCCTAAATGGTGGGTGGGGTGGGGGTTCGGGTGGGGGGCAGGCGAAAGGGGGGGAGGGGGGTAGGGGGGTCTCCCCCGATATCCCTGGGTTGCCCCGATGTCGTTGACAAATTGTATATTAAGTGCACTGTACATTAGCACACTAGGCCTAGAGTTGATCGTTTGAGAATTAAGTAGTTCTATGTCCATGCATATTGACGAATGTGACTTTTCCACACCAGTCCTAACACGACAAAATTAAGATTTACAGTGTGTATACATTGTTGGTGAACAACTTACCCATCAAAATAATCCATTAGTCTTTCAGAAGGATCAAAATCGAACGTTTTTTCTGAGGAGTTCTCATTTTGTGCTTTACATTTTTTGGCCATTTCGAGCGAATGTCACATGATCCAGGTACGGACCCTGATTGGTTCCTTGGACATAGAACCACCTGATTTGAAACGAGCCCCACTCAGGATATAGAACTAAATGTTTCTACGTGTTAATATGGAGTAGACTTTAGGTTGGAGCTCAGCACTAAGTGACATAAACCTAACTGATTTTAGAATGTCCAGGTTTGCTTAACTCCATTTCTGCGAAAAGTGGACATAGAGCCAGCTGATTCTCAAGGGACGATATGCTGTCAACATTCCTGGTCCATAGAGGAGAAACCTTATTGATTTTGATGGTTCCATTAATTTTCCTGTTACAGCACCATTAGGTGAAAGTACATTCCTAAATGCAGTGAGTCACTTTTTTAATGGAAATCAGATAAACTTTGCTGTGAAAATCTTGGTGCACAAAAAGAGCAAGCTTCTTGTTCTGGTGACATTATGAACCTTTCTGTACCTCTACATTTAGGTCAAACTTAACTTTTAAAAAATTCAATAAGTCAAACTGTTTTAATGGGAATCACTAAAAAGTTAGCTAGGGATATTTTTGGAGCTTAGAGTAGTTCCCCAGATAATTTTAAGGACACAATACCCTTTCCTGAGGCTCCACTACGAGGCTAAACAATAAATTTTGCCTATAGGAAGAATGCTATATTTTCAAGAATATACCCTGCCGAAGGCCACTGACAGCATTTGTCCAGATTTTAATATTAGCAATCATTCATGCAGTATTGGGCCCCCTTGGCAGAAACTTGGGGTCTCCATGGGAACTAATCTTTTAAAGTCAATGAATAATAATACAGAACATATGAAGGGTTTGTTTCTAAAATGCAATAAGTGCCAAAATTACAAAATTTGAGATAATACCATTTGCGATGGCCCTGTGCTTCTTACACATGTTGCAAAAATCTGTTTTTAGAAATTCATACTATAAAGGTGTATTTTTTCCATGGACAAAGTTTGTGTTTTTCTATAAAATGCAATTGGCGCCAACACAAAAAAGCTGATTTACTCAAAATGAGTAAAATGGATAAATTGCCTTTTGGAAACAAACTCTTCATATATAGCCGTGTACTGGCATGAAACAAATGAATAAATTGTTTGGAGTCAAGCTCTCAAGTCAAACAGGACTGATTGTACCATGAATTCAAGATTTCTGATCAAACAACATACCAACATACCATCCACCGGTTTTTCCACACCCTCACCCTGATCAATAAAGACTCCGAGGGATTTAATTGAGTGGAATGATGATTGCTAAGCATATTATTGCCGCACCTCAAATCAGCAACAAAAGCTCTTAAATTTTAGATAACCTGAATGGCTTCTATTCCTAGTGTACTCTTTTCAAGGTCCCATATATCTGCATCCCTTCAGAGAAAAGCCAAAAAAAAAAAAAAAAACCCAACAATTTCCATTATGCTAAACGGCTCGGTTTCACGTGATGGAAACTAAATGGCTCCTGTTCTCGAGTCGTCGCCAGCGGGGCTCACAGAGAGCTTTTTGCCCTGAATTATGTAGAGCAGGACTGTTTGTTACGTAGGAAACCGCAGGAATATCAAGCTGCACGTTTCAAAATCTAAAATGGGTCAAGGGGCGGTCTGATGGAAGATAGAACAGAGAACACTGTGCAGGTGGACTGAACTGGGATAAAGTATTTTCCTTGTGGGCGGTAGGCCATTGGTTCCTAAATCTGTCCTTGGGGAACTCCAACCTGATACAGGTAATTGATGCATGGATGGATTTGAGTAGTTTCATCAGGGGTCCTCGAAATGGCTGGGAATTCGGTACCGAGATATTTGGGAACTACTGCTCCAGATGAACTTAATGGCAAAAGGATTAGGGGATATTAAGGATAACTAGCGGTGAGCTAGATACAAACACTAACCAAAATTCTGCACCGTTAAAATAACAGAGTTGAAGTACAGTAAAAAAAAAAAAAAAGAAAAAAGTGTGTGATTATCCAGATAACTCCAGATAATCCTGCTTTGCGATACACCATGTTCTCGTTCCAAAACACACAGGTTCATATGTTTTGGATGGGCAGAAAAGCCCATTCATGGAAACAATACAGTACAATATTGTTCTTAGCTCCACCCCCTTTCCTGCAGCCGGCGAATGAGGAGATGTGCGAGATCTGTGAGGTGTGGACAGCGGAGGACCTGTACCCGTGTCGGACGTGTTGCCGGGTTTTCCATGACGGCTGCCTGAGAGAGATGGGATACCTGCATACCGCCGCCCTGCAGGAGATGAGGGAGAGTGCACACTCCGCCACCGGGTGGAGCTGTCACTACTGCGTGAGCCTGCCATCATCCGCTATGTCAAATGCCTGATATCCCAGCAACTCAACCCCCAAACCACCCGCTCAACTCGAGTGCCAAATTATTCACTCAACAGCCATTCTTACCTCAACAGCCAAGTCAGCCATATACTCACCGCCAACGCAAATACATACTCACAGACCAACTCAACTGCCAGGGCAATCAAATACTCATCTGCCCACTTACCTGCCGTATCATCCACATGTACGCTTGCCCCAAGTTAACTACAGACTCGATCCCCATATTCATCGCCATGTCAATCGCATACACTCCTGCCAACTCAGTCACACACCCTACCAGCAGCTCGCAACAGCATTCTTGTGATTTTAAAGGCACCTTTGGCTACAGTAACCAACAAAATTGTGCTTAAGCTCCACAAACCATGGGAAGTCACAGGCAACACATTAATTGAAATCAAAATTAAAAAGTTAAATTGCTACCCTCTAAATCTGTGGCCGTACATGCCAGTGATTTGCCCACCCTGGCCCTGAGGCACCCCTGTGTAAGCTGGTTTTTGTAAGCTGCTAATTTGTCCTAATTAGGCACATATCATGTTTAAAGCCGTAATTTACCATCTTGAGCCACATTTTGTCAGAAATATTGATCTGCACTGTGAAGAATGAAAAAACCTTCAACATATTTCTCTATATGCACACAATTTCAGGTAATGTTTCTGAGCATAATAAATCATAAACTGAGAAAATAAGTATGAACTGAGAAAATCAATGAGACCAATTTAAGGTGCCGAACACAGGTGTTTTGAGTTCTTACAATCAGTCATGACTTTGTCATTGCTTGCATAATAAGTAGTCGGTTTTTAAGACCATTTGTCCACGCTTCACCAATTAGGAACCTTCTGATTGTTTACTTTAATAAGTGAATTTTTGACTCTTTTTATGCAGTTGTTTCTATCGCAATGTGCATGTGCATACTGACTATTCATTCGTCATGCCACTTATCGGTCAAAATGTATCTTAAGAGGAGAAATAACCGCGATAAACATAAATGTACCTAATTTCAAAAAAATTAACGACTCATTAAAATCCTAGGATTGTAATTGTGATTAGAATAAAATCCAGCTTACACAGGGATGCCCCAGGACCAGGTTGGGAGATAGACTATGTGCGCAAATACAATAGGCCTATTCAAGCTTTTTTGAGTGTAATCTTTTTTAAGGACACAGAAATATTCCAAGAAATAGCTTAATATTCAATTTAAAACTTCATAGGCAAAATATATTTCATTACCTCAGCCAAATGGTAATTGCTGATCAATCAAAAGCAGTAAAACAATGTCTTGAGTTTCATGAAAACTTAGACATTAACAGTAATACTTAATGCGCATCATTCTGTTGCCTTTATCATACTTAACCCTTTGAGCGCCGAAATAATTTTCAAGGAATTAAGAATGTAATTATCCTGAGCTGTTGAAAACCTATCATGTGCCATCTTGTTTGGGGGAGCTCTTTTAAACAAGTTGCCACATGATAGGTTTTCAACAGCATCTGGATTTGATATCTTACACCATTGGGCCACTATAATTGCCGATGGCGCTCAAAGGGTTAATTTTGCATCATGGAGCACTAATGTTCCTGACCCAGGTTTTAAACTATTCTCTACATCTCAATAACAGCTGGGCTGTTAGAATTTGTGAGCATCACGCTACAGCGCATTCTTTTTTCGCCATGCCTTGGAAATGCTTTGCTAATGAAGTCATCACACAGTTAGCAGTATATCCAGCTTGGATGTATGGCTATCTTAGGTGGGCAAAATTGCAGTTGGATGCCATCCCGTTTGGACCAGTCCACCCTCTCGCAACGCCAAATAAGCTAAAGTTCAGAGCAGTGCCAGCCGCCGTTAAGAGAGTGCGTTGAGTGCAGTTTAAGTGAGTTTTGGATCTTTTCTTCAGTGCATTTGGTCTTTAATGGATCTAAATGCTTGGCACTAAGTGTCAGGGAAGCACTGAGCAACATTACATCCAGAACAAAATTTCCGGAATCTTCTTTTAAACCTGATAGGCCTATTAATAACCATTTTATTGAACAAAATTGCAAAATCTTCCTGAAAGTTGCCAGAGTAAAATAAGTTTTATCCAAATTTATAATTAATTACCGCCCTTCAAATGTTTTAGTAGATCAAGCTTGTTTATGGATTAAATTCTGTTGCATTGATTAAAACCATCTAACCTGACCTGTCCCAATCATTTTCGATTCTCATATTTTTCTCAGGTTAAACCTGTATTGTTACTTCAAAGGGGGCTAATAATTCAGCTCCTGATTCTAGTTCTCCTCGGTTGTCTTGGGTTTTTTCCTGGGAGAAAGCAGTGTGCTACAGCGTCAGACATCTGCTCTGGCTTTCTTGTTGATCCTAAAAGCCAGAAGGGTATAGAATGAAGCGAGATTATTGAGTTTGCGGGGTATGTTGACCCTAAAGCCCATGTTTTCAATGTCACAAAGGTGGCTATCTTATAAACTGCCTTGGTAACTTGTGGCATCTCAAATTGCGGTCTTAGGGTTTGTCAAGCCAGTTTACAGTCTCTCGGATTGCGAGTTTAGGATTTGTCTTGACAGCTCATGCAAAGAAAGCCTGGCAAATGCTGAACTTGCTTTGTATTTCACCCCTCCGCTTGCTTCAGTTGGATTCTTTAACTAAATGAACCATTTTACAATTTGGCTCTTGGTATTGATGCATTTTGTTTTCGGACCACTTGACTCATAATATTGTTTCTGTGGTTGTAAACCCAACCTGGTTTGTGTAATTTTACTGAACTTGATAGTTAAAACAAAAAATAGAATATCTTACTATAAATAAAGGTCCCCTATTATGCTACCAGGTGCACAGCTAACGAGCCATTATGAGCCAGTTCAAAATCTCCCCTTCCTGACATCACAAGGGGGAGTGACCACCCAGAATAATGAAATCTGATTGACTGCTTGGCTGAAGTTGATCAGCTCTTCTTGCCTCTGGTTGGTTATTTCCTCATGTGATCTCAACAGGGGAAAGATTTTGAAGTGGCTTGTAATAACTTATTGGCTGTGCACCTGGTGACATAATAGGGGACTTTAAGTCAAATCCAGCATTTCGGGAAATAGCCTCGGTTACTTTGGGCTGTGGGTCGTAGTAGCCCATTTATGCCTATCCACAGACTCAACATGCTTCTTTCAATTGTGTCCCAAAATATTTGATAATGCTGCTTACTTCTTATTAACTTGATGTTGATTGAATATCGTTGTCCAAACGCGCTGCATTTGTTGTGTGCGTGTGCACAACTTTTTGCTAGTCGTGCCAGACTTCGACCTGAACATTTAAAAATAATATTGGCAAAACGAGGGAAAAAAAAACTAAGCGATGAATAAGGGAAGATTTTAAAAGTAACAGAAATCATAGCTTTACTTCCCTTTTAAATTCCCTTCGACTGCTTTGGAAAATTTTGCAATTTTTTTTTCTGGCGTTCTTACCTGCATCGATGCTCGCGCACCTGTGTGTGATGACTGACATAAGTTACCAGCAATCTCACGCGACACAGTAGATCACGATTCATAAATTACCAATCTGCTGCATCTCAGTGCCCCATATTGCGCAAATGTAGTGTTTGCAATGGCTCCAACCAACCAAACAACAAATTCTGAATGTTATTCAACATGCGTCACAAGTCCACTTGGATCCTCCATGGTAATTCAAGGACAGGACTTCAGCCTTTACAATCTTAATTAAAGGTGCACTATGTAAGTTTGTTTACTTTCTGCGCGATTATATTTTTGTCTTAATTCGCCGACGTCTCTCCACGATCCGCTAGTTTCCTGCCCCTGAATTCACTGTAAAAAAAAAACCCGGGCTCTGGAGACCGCACAGGCATCACAAACTGCAAATAAACACAAGGGGCACAGGCTGTGCCCCATAACATAACAAACCATCCCGGCCAATCACCGACAAGAGTTGACAGTTATGGAAGCATGGGAGGGAGGGAACTATGGGAGGGAGGGGCGGGCAACTTCTGTTTTGTTTGAGTTTGAATGTCAAAAGAAGTGAAAGTAAACAAACTTGCATAGTGCACCTTCAACCTATTATTAAACCTTATTCCTCTTGTAATTGGCAGCAAAGTATGAAAATATGGTGTCCAACTCATTGGGTGGTACTTTAACAGTCTGAAAAGAGCAAAATATGTTTTATTCTCATTAAATACTAAATTGCTGAAGGAATAGATATTGTATTTCATTTTGTTCCCTTTCAAGTTTGTTTTTTCTTTTTTTTATTTTTGGTCGGGGAGTAGGCAGTAAATGCTGACGATGACTACGATGATAATGATGATAATGGCAATGACAATATTCCCACAGGACAAAGTTGACCTTCTCCTGACTGAGGAAGAGATGTACAGCCTGATGGACACTTTCAAACGATGCAAGATAATTCCAGGTTTGCTTATAACAGGCCTGTGCTAGTGTGGAAACAACTCCAAGCACTTGTGTCTATCAGTTAACAGTATGTAACTGGAGCTGTGCTGAATAAGCTCTCTAACAGCTATACTGGAAGCCAGTCTACCTACTTCAGCTTGTCTTTGCTGTTTTAATGCTAATGCAGATTAGGCCTGATCCCTGTTTCAGAGAGCAGGATTCGCAGGTTCACTGGTTGCACTGAGTAAAGCCATTTCATGTGTACAAACATGTAGCACTTCATTTTGGAGAGGCATTTTACAGACAATATTTTCAGAAGACACTGTATGCACCAAAATTGGTACGCTTTCTTGGAACAACAAGTGCACTCAGAGAGTGCGTACCTCTGCCAAGGCCCAACAGTCCCTCACGTCTAGGACACATACGAGTAGTGTCATTATGCACTATGCATTATGTCCATAACTTTCTCCGTATTGTCGCTAACAAGCAAGCAAACATACCCACAAACTGAAGGTAAAACATAACCTCCTTAGCGGAGGTAAAAATACTAAAACAAAACTTTTTGTGCATTTTATCTGTAATACCCTGTATTGCACTGAGTATAGCTGCCAGGACATTTGATTGCCAAACATTATTTGTTTTCATGATTGAAAAACTGAACTATCAAAGATTTACTTCTGTAATCCATTATTTTTATGTGTTGGTGAATGATCTTGTTTTTTCACCTCAGAGTCTTGCCTGTCGTCGGATGACTTCCTTCATTACAAACGGCAGCAGAAGACAGACCTGACAGATGAACAGGAAGAGGAAGTGCTGGTCCAGTTCTCTGCTCTGGACCCGGAGAAGAAAGGCAGCATTGAGTGGGCGGACTTCCTGTCCCATGAGTCTCTGGAGCTCCTCAGGAAATTACGTACAGCGGTGCGAACCTGTTACATCTATTTATTTGTTCACAAGTTGAGTACAAGTGGCTTTTTGAAGGATGCCCTGAGAGAATGCTGGTGGAAAATTGTGGATGGAAAGAATGAGAGAGAAATTGGCAGAATGGGTGGAGAAAGATAATGAAGTGAACTCGCGGAGACAGACAGAGAGGACAGATGGAGAGAGAGAAAGAGATTTGACAGGTGCAGCAAGATAGATAGAGAACAGGTGGTGAGAGAGAGAGAGAGAGAGAGAGCTATTGTTAGCAACACATTCTCATTCCGACTCGTCATATAGTGACGCTACCTGACCAAGCGTCGACATACGGCGCAAAAGGAGGCTTTTAGCGTCCTTATTTGACGCTTATGGTTAGGGTTCAGGTTAGAGGGTAGGGTTTGTTTTAAATTGGCGTCAAATAAAGATGCCAAAAACCTCTTTTTATGTTGTATATCGACGCTTGGTCAGGTAGCGTCACTGTATGACACGTCGGGATGAGACTGGGCTCTTGTAAGGCCAGGCCCCTGGAGTATTGTTTTCTTTTTTATGGGAGAGGGGGATAAAGAGCCTTGCTCAAGGGCCCGAATTTTTCCTTACCCAAAAAACAAAACCCATTCAGGGAGACATTCCCTAATTTCCTCTGCAGAATTCACTGGTGAGACTCTTGACAGCAAAAGAGCGAGACCGGGCTCGGGCCATGTTCGTCAGTTTGGATCAGGACACTGACGACCTGGTGACCTGGAGGGAGGTCCAGAAGGCCCAGCAGTCCTGGTTCCTGAAACACAGCAAGGATTCACAGTCCTGCAATGTGAGGTAAGAAACAGGCCAAAGTTATCAACCAGGCCCGACTAGCTGAGAATTTGAATTCGGTTCACAGAACTCTTTGAGTCACTCTGAATCGACTGAACTGCTCTCCGGCACTCAAACTCAAAAGCTCTTGCAGTTCAGCCAATTTTGACTCATGGTTAAATTCAAGGATTGTTTGTTTGGTGATTTCTGCTATTGTTTTCTGTGTGAAAAACAAAAACTTAATTTGGATCATTGCCTAACTGATCTTTAAATACGTTAAATCGTTAAATAGGTCTTTAAATATGTTAAAGGGATTAACAAAGTGAATTTTGTAGGATTACTTCGGCCAAGTTTTGTTAGTAGAACTTGGGGTCACAAATGGAAGTTGGTCAAGAGAAAATTTAGCCCTGATATTAGGAAATATTTTTTCACCCAGAGAGTAATCACACTGTGGAATAGCTTGCCTGACCATATTGTTGAGGCAGAAACCTTGGTAATTTTCAAGCGCAGGCTTGATTTAATGCTAGATACCATTGAGTCATTGAGTATCTGAAGCAATAGATTCACTATAGTAATTAGAAAACGGCAAGCCTAGTTGGGCTGATCGGCCTGTTCTTGCCACTCATGTTATGTTATGCTGTTTGAATATAGGAATGAGCTTTCAATCAAAGGCTGTATGTTAGCACATACATACATACATACATACATACTCTCAGATTCACATACCCCCTCTCTCACATCAACAGAATCTTACTGTTCTTGTTTGACTCCCGATTTTTGTTGCAGACTCAAGAATTTGTACTTTGTTATCATTTGCCTCGGCAGATAACCCTGAGCCAAGGCAAGCAAAGATGAATGAATAAAACAGAATAAAATAACTAACTATTAATGAGTTAGAGAAGGAGGTGAATTCATAACATATTTCTCTCTCTCACGGTGTGTGAGCACCGATCCATTAAACCCAAAGCTTGCTTTTCAATGCTTCTGCCTCTATTTCTGTTTGTTTTCTTTGTCCCTGTCTGTCGGTGCCAAAGTCTTTGTTGGCACTCGGGACTGAGGTCATTAAAAGCTGCTTTCGCACCTCGTCCGCTGCCAGACTTCGCCCACCTCTTTCTACTGATGGTGTCCGCCTCAGCCTGACTGCAGGGGGCCAGGAAATGGCGGCCCTTTCTTTTTTTCGCACCGCAGCATCAAATCATTTCCCAATTTTTTTGCAAGCCTCGATAACCTTGCGATAAATTGCGCAGCATGAATTTTGCTCCGAGTTTGAAATGTTAGGTTGGGTTTTTACTCATTTTTAACCAAACCGCATTCACCATTTATCAATTAAATATAAAACACACTTCACTTACTGAGGTGGTTGATAGTGCTAACTTCATATTCTTCCAAATATCTAATCTAACATGCCTTTTTGAATGGCTATTTTTTCATGTATAGTTGTTAGTGTAATCCAAACCTACTAAGGATCAATAAATTCATACCATGCGGTAATATTGTTGGATATTTTAATTAAGCAGTACAGGATATGGTGCTGTGAAATAGTATTTTCCCCCTTCCTGATTTCTTCTATTTTTGCAATTTTGTCACACATAAACATTTCAGATCATCTAATTTTAATGTTATACAATGATAACTGGAGTAAACAGAAAATGCAGTTTTTAAATGATGATATCATTTCGCAAAGGAAAAAAGCTGTCCAATCCTAACTAGCCCTATGTGTAGAAGTAATTGCCCCCTTCATTGCGAAATCAATAAATGAAACACATTGAGTTGATAGCTACAGTAGGTTCAATTTTGATAGAAACACCCAAGCATGATTAGTGCCAGCCCTGTTCAATCTAAACATTTTTAAATAGAACCCGTCGAGCAGTGTGAAGTAGGTAAAAAGCAACACATGATGCTGTGATCTAAAGATTTTCAAGAACTGATGAGAGACAAAGACGTTCACATCTATCAGTCTGGAAAAAGTTACAAAGCCACTATTAAGGCTCCGAGGCTTCAGCAAATCACAGTGAGAGTTATTCTCATGGTGGGGGGTGCCCAGTGTTCAAAACTAAAACAACAGTGTTCAAAGTAAAATCAAACCAATATATGCTGAAACTATCCTTTGCCTAAGAATTTTGGACACTACGTGCTATTGTTTTATAAGATGACTGGCTTTTTGCTTGTTCCAAGCAGAGCGGAAAACTTGCCACCGTTCTTCTGCAGACTGACTGTCTCACTCGCATCTATCCCTGCGAGTAACTGCAGACAGCCATGATGATGATGACATGATGATGACATGATGACATGATGATGACTGTCAAGATCATATATCAACTGTTTTTTAATGAAATGCAAACATTTATTCATGAAAATATTTTTTAAATCAGCATTTGGAATTTATACTTTTTATCTTCAGCAACACCAATGTGGAAAACATGTAAAGCCAGATATAAATTTTTTAAAATGTTGGGTGCCTAAGACTTTTGCATAATTATTATATGATAAATTATTCATTACTTAATTAGGCTTTTTTACTAGCACAATCATTGAGGCCGTTGGACTGTGATTGTGGCGGATGGCGTATTTTACTCAAATTTCTAAGAAGCATAATGAGATGCCAAATAGTTTTTTGCATATGTCATGTACTAGCACCCACTCTACGAACTTCAAAAGTTTGCGAACAATATTATTTGTCAGGAAGCCCCTTTTTAACAAAAAATACAAATTTAAGACCGCATATATTTACATCCACATAACGTATGATGTATTCTTTTAGTCTAAGTGCACGGAAACTCCATAAATATTTCATGAACGACTTCTTGGAGTTCTAGCAAGTCAATAAAAATTTCAGATGGGTCATTAAAACTGATGTTTTGCATTTGAGGTAATGTTTCAATTTTTAGACCCCCCTAGCTACCCTAGATTATCCTCTTGGACGCCTAATCTTACGTTTCCTTACTGGGCAGCTGCAAGGGAGTCGGACCAGGAAAAATTATTGATGCGGCTTTAATAGTTCTGCTACAGTGGAGCTTTGAAAATGGCCCAGAGATAATGATGTTTTTCTGGAGGCATGATCCCACAACCCCCCTGCAGGGACCATAAATTATGATCCAATGATCCGGAGAACCTAATATTGTGTAAAACAGCCTGAAATGGCTCTAAATATGCGTGAGGTTTGGAAAAAAAGATAGATTTTCTAGCGAGGACCCTTGCCTGACGTGACATGGAATGACCCAGCATGGTATGTACCTTGCAAGATACTTCAACATTATAACGGCACCACCAGTCCTTGGATTCAAATCTGTAACTTGTATTTTGCGAGCCTAGTTTGCAAACGCTCGCTGTACATCCACCCCCCAAATTAGTATCTTATTCGCTGAAATATTTATTGTCTGCCCTTGCTAATTTATTTCTAGATTTGCGTATACAGTTGTTCACCTTTTGGAAGTTGCTGGAAGGAATAATGAGTCAGTCAATGAAAGTGGTTGCAGTTTCTGTGGGAAGAATGGCAGCCATTTTGAAGGTCAGGCAAGAAGTCAGGTGATTTTCCCCCAGTAAAACATTATTGAAATAAAAATGCTTTAGAAATGCTAGAAATAAGAAATGCTTTAAGAGTGAAACTGGACATGGAAGATAGGATTTTTGACTTAACATCAAATGAAATGACTGGGGAAAAGTGAGAGAAAAGAGGTCAAATGGATTGAACCTACAGTCATCTGGGTTATAAAGTTTACTAGAGCTTAGAGGGCTGGTGGTTCAGGTCCCAGTGCAGTTGTTGGGCCCTTGAGCAAGGCCCTAATGCTACATTGCTGAAGGGACGTTGGTTCCTGCTTTGACAAATCAATTGTAAGTCCCTTTAGATAATGCACCAGCTAAATAACAACAGTTTGATGAACAAGTGAGACTGAGAGTCAGAGAGATTCAAATACCACTGTGGTCAAATAATGTACTGCTTAAGCAAAGTAGAGCAGAATTGTCCAAGGGAGACAAACTTTAGTTTCCAAAGGTAATTTTTCTTGACAACGATTTAATGATAAGTGTGTCAATGCCGCGCCAACATCACAGGGAAATTTCACATGTAGGGGCTCGTGTTTATTAATACATCCATCTCAGAGCATGAAACAACTAGCCTGGCTTGATGCCATCATTTTCCTGTCTGGGAAACAGACTGATAGATCAAAGGAGGTAAACAAGAAAATGATGTCCTAATCATACCCAGGACTCAATAAGGGGCTCCGAGAATGAGGCTTTCACAATTTAATGGCCTCCTGAAGCAACTAAGGCCCAAATATAAAAGGATAATGGTGGCATATTTTCTCAAACAGGTTTTGGCATGGAATTAAAAGCATTATTGGATTTTATTTTGTGACACAAGACACCTCCCTGCTTGCTTCTCTGTTGTCAAGGGCTTGCTTTTAATTTTTCTTATAATTAGTTTTTTTCTGTTATGGGTGTTCTTTTCTAGCAACAGGCCAATTTATGTTGCGACTGCTAGTCACTGCTGAAGTTTACCAACAAATTCAAGTTCTTTTTGGTCGGCGCTAATGTTAGACGAAGTTAACATACATTCTGGAAAAGCAGTGCCTGGCTAACAAAAATGCTGCTGACCAGGTTGAACCCGAGAGTTAGGAGTCGACATAGTTGTGATAACGAACACTCTGGTAGGTCACTGTCAAGTTCTGGAACTTTCATAGCATGAATTAAAGTGGATGAGATTACCTGATTTAGCTGGGCACGATCCCACTTAACCGTGCTTTGCTCAATTACTCCGTAAATTATACGCAAGATATTGCCTGTCGTCATTCGTTGCTGGGTAAGAACTGCCTACTACAAGTATATTTTCATCTTTTTTGATTCATCAGTGCTGCCATTTCTCACTTCAATATTTTCTATCACTGTGTGTCTATCTTTCCCTGACCGTGGCCTTTTCATTTCAAAATTAATCTTAATTTCAAAGTGAACCATTAGAGCGCTAAATGCAGATATTGTTGCTCAATGATGTAAGATATCAAAATCAAAGCAGTTGAAAACCTATCATGTGGCAACTTGTTCAAAAGAGCTCCCGCAGGGGAGCTCTTTTAAACAAGTTGCCGCACGATAGGTTTTCAACAGCACAAGATAATTAAATCTATTATTATTTTTATTATTATTATTATTATTATAAATCTATTATTTCAGTGCTCTAAGGCTTAATTTGCCATATTTTGTTTGTTAAGCCAGGTGGCGAACCAGTGAACTAGTATACAGTGCCTGCTGAGGCGAGGGTGGTCTGTAATTCACAGAAAATACTGTGCATTAAATCAGCTTTGATCGAACCCCCACCCAAAGGAAGCCTCTCTCTCTCTGTTGCATGACTTTGGTGCTTCACCTTTTTTCATGGCACACTTGTCCTCTCACCTGTCTTGCTTGTACCACCCTCACGCAGATTGGCCAGGCTTTGTTCTCCTGTGGTGAATCTCAGGTGAGTCGGGGGAGGAGCCATGCCGGCCGCCAACTTCTGACACATCCCCCATTAACACTCAACTCAACTCCGTCATCATCCATGCCTTCTGACCGAAGCTAACGTGCTAAAGGCTAATGTAGATACAATAGGAACCAGTGCCAGCATCCAATTGGAGAGAGTCAGGAATACAAATTGCAAAAATTTTTTTACCATACATTTTAATCTTGTATTTAGACTTAAAACACTTACTTCTATTACCTTTTTTTCACAGTGAAACAGAAATTCTGCCTCTGATGTAGGACATATTTGACTGGCTTTTAGATTTATCCACGGGACAAGAAAATTTCACTTGTCAAGCATGTCATAAGTTAAAATAAACCAATATTTCTGACTTGTGTGAGAAAAAGTAAGAATTGAAGTGTCTTACAATGATAAAATTGCTTCTTAAAATGCACACTTTTTGCAGTGCATCCTGGGTGTGTTTTCCAAAAGCATAGTGGCTAATTACTTTAACTGCTTACATAGTTCGACCATTTCTGGTCAGTGGAACTAACTATGTAAGTTAGCATCTGTGCTTTTGGGTTACATACCCCTGGACAATTTGCTGATCCATCACAGAGCATTCACTCACACTCTTAAACCACTGAGAATAGAAATGTTGAAGAGAAATAAAAAAAGCCCCATTCTTGAAAAAAAAAAACAGAAGGAATAGACTTTTAGGCCAAATCTTCGCACAAATCTATAGACAGACCCACAGAGTACAACAATTTTTTGCAGTCATTCATAATAATATGTTGACACTGGTTTGGAAAAACTCCTTTTGTCCAAATGATTTATAAATACAGTATCTTCATGTTCACGGTGAATCAACCTTTAAGGAAAACATCTATAATAAGGTTGGGCAAAATACTTCTTCTAAATGTTGACAAACTGACACCTGGACAAAAATGACTATAAAAGTTAACCTTAAAGTGCACATAGACTTCCTCTACTCATTCATGTGCACAAAAATTTCCTGCTGAACAGCATCCGATTTCATTTAAAGATATCGTAATATCACATTCTTATCCTGGACTTCATGTGTTGTCGGGGAAAATATGCTCAGAGATTATGGGAATTATCAGATCCAGGCATATCATATCTGCTCAGGATATTTAATTAAGAATCAAATTAGTTTTTTTTTTTTTTTTCCACCATCCAGAGGCACTTGGAGCTTGAGGGATTTTATAAGAAGATGGCACTTTTATGACAAACCCTGTGCTCGAGGACGGTGTGAAAAAGGATCTTCCCTGAAGTTAATTATTGAGGACTGTCTGTTTGACGAGAGGAAGGGCCTGTAAGAGGACCCATATTTGAGTTGAAATTGAACTCTGGAGTCTTACATGAAATAGCCCTCGTGCAGTAAGTGCACTTAAGAAACTCTTAGCCGTCAGAGATTGCTACATCTCCACTGAGATGAATCCCCACCCCTCTCCCATAGCGGCTCTCTGTGTGTTCGTTCAGGAAATGCGCAGGAAATTGGCTCTGTGGCGCTTATATATAGCACGCCATTTAGCGTGCTGATGTTGCATTCAATGCAGTTCGATTGTATTTCATTTGTTTAGCGCTTTTGTACAGGAGTTTACTGAGGTGATGCCCATTCTGTGCCCTCGAAATAGCAGATGAGGTAAATCCCACCTGGGACAAAGAAAAACTTTCTCAACTGGAAGAAATGTGAAGGTGAAGCTCATTATATTGGGAGTGTCCATCCTCTGCCAGCTGACAGAGGAAATGGTAATTGGATATGAGTGAATTATCTAAACGAGTTCTGGTCCAAAAGAGGAAAGAAAAAGTAAAAAATAAAACAAAAATAAAAACTGCAGGAGGTATCACCTCCGGGGCACGCGGGAGCAGGGTATCTTCATAAGCTAACTGTGACATCATCATAGGGCGACAGTTGGTGACATCATCAGTGGGTGGCAGGTGATTTGCATCATCCATAGAGCTAAAGAAAACACTCGAGTGGACAGGAGACCAGTTTTGGCGAGATTCGCATCCACCGTCTTACTGAAGGATAGCATCCCGTATGGAACTGTGAGAAACCTTCGACCAAGGAAGTTTAGAGGTGGAATACAGAGATTATATTGATTATTTTTACATGAAGTAAGATTCTAAGGGTATATTAACTTAGGTGAAGTTTGTATGTGAGTAATAGACCCGAACGTGAACTTGATGTTGATGATACTGTTTTACAATAAACAGATTTATCACTTATCATGCATAATATTTTTTCTGTGGAAGAAATTCAGTGTTTTTCATTTCATTTTATCTAGTCGCATATGCGCATGTATGGCGTTTGATTGCGCAATTCCTCTGCCCATTCCTTACGAGAGATGGCAGATGTGTCTCATGTTTTCTGGTTGGTTCAGCCAATGATGTTGTCCACTCTAGTGTTTTCTTTAGCTCTGTGGCATCATCTCTCCATGTTCTCCATCACAGCATCAGCCACGTAGGACCCATCTCAGAGAGGAGCCCCGCAAACTCCATCGGTGGGCGGAGTCAGGAGAAAGCACCAATCACCTCTGGGAAAGAAGACAACAGGTCTGCTGAGCCACTAGTTCTGTTTTGGTTTTATTATCTGGTCATCTCTTCACGTCGGAGTTAGTTCTGTGCGCGTGTGAGTGCTTGTTTGTGAATGAGGTGACTGAATTTTATGAAGTTATCAATTCAGTTTAACTTGACACTGGTTTGTCGTAAGTGCAGTGTGTCTACATTATGTTTTGGTTACAGGTACTTCCAGTTACAAAGTGTAATTTGTGCACAAAAATTTCACTTAATTGACTGGCTAATCACCAAGCTCCAAATGTAGTAACTTGAATGAAACCTATGTTGTATTTGTTGCAGTATTGATCATTTTAGCTCTATAGGATTGACCTCCAAATTGTTGGAATGCCAGCATCCCAAACATTTATAAACTATTCAGAGTTTATGCATTGACAGTAAACGTGGGCACATATGGGTCATTCTATGTGAAATCATCCAGATTTTGAGAAATTTTCCAGGTCACCTCCTCAAAAAATTTTGAAAAAATTCATGAGTAAATATTCACACAAAATAATAAAAAAAAAAGCCAAATATTAGGCCAGTATCTCAAATAGATTTCAAGTTATAGCCCTTCAAAATTTGAATAATATTTTAAGTTTTTTGGTGAACCCATTTTCAGCCAACTTTGGCAACTTATTGCACCAAATTGATTGCTTATACAAAGCTAAAATTGGGTTTACTAACCATGTTCATCCCCTAGAATCTGAAAATGGCCTTAGATTCTATGTATCTTGATCCACTTTTGTATGGTAAAGCCTCAAAATCAGCCGAAAGCACAAAATGCCCAAAACAAGACATTTTATGACCTGTAACTCAGGAACTAAGTAAGATAAAAGGCTAGAATAAATTTTTTATGATTTTATGATATCTCTCTCTGTAAAACTGCAGTAATCCAAGTAATTTGTAGAATTTTTTAATGAAATAATTTCTAAGTAAATTTTTCCGGTTTTGCCCCAAAATGCCCTTTTTTGGGGCAAAAAATGACCATGTCAGCAGTTATTCATCTCCCTGAAATTTTTACTGTGCAATCTTATAAATGTGAACAGTGTCTGACAAAAAAAATCAGAATGATGTTCAGCTTACTTTTTTGTTATGAATTTTTAAAGTATGTTTCGAAATTGTGTATTTTTTTGTTGGCTAAACAGGTATAGGCCTGCTGCAAGTGCTATTATCTACTAAATATAAAACACAACATTGATTAAAAATATTTTTTGAGCATGATACACCATCTAAAAGTATAATACATGACAGTGGTCTTGTCAGAATATTTAGGTGTCTGCTAGATTCCACAGATTTATTCCTCAATTTCATTGGTTTCATTGTTTTTGTTGGGGATGACTGTTTGGGGATGGCATCAGTGCCTCAAACATGCCATGACTTGACTGATCACAGGCTTCTGAAGTAATCCTAAATGAGCCCAAACTTGTATTACTGAATTGCGCAATAATAGTTCACCATGAAAGGAGGCAGCCCCACTTGGGGATAATTAGATTATCGTGAGCGCTGAAATGGAGGGGAGTAATTTACCTTGGTGCAGTATTGGAATCCATTTAGATGATGCATGTCATTCAAGGAAATTTACAAGAAAAACTGGACTATTGGGACTAGATACTTTCTCAAGTGAGGATACTGCATAAATGCAGTGGCAGTCTGGTATTCCGCAGATTGATTCTGTGTGTTGTCATCATGAGAAAATGTTTTTAACTTGCTATGAGAAGAATCAAAGGTACTGTGCAGATCCCAGAAACATTCACCACAAAAAGCAGCAGGCCTATACCCATTTACGTAATGAAAATTTTGGAACAATTGTGTGCTCAGGCTTACCTCTAATTGAATTGATATTGCCTATGGGTCATTCCACGTCAAATCATCCAGGGGGTGCCAGGTCAGAAACTGTTCACATTCATAAGATTGCACAGTAAAAATTTCAGAGAGAGAAAAAAAGGGCATTTTGGGGCAAAACCGGAAAAATTTACTTAGAAATTATTTCATTAAAAAACTTCCACAAATGATATTACTTGGATTACTGCATTTTTACAAAGAGATATATCATAAAATCATAAAAAATGAATTCTAGCCTTTTATCTTACTTAGTTCCTGAATTACAGGTCATAAAATGTGGTCTCATTTTTGGGCGTTTTGTGTTTTCGGCTGATTTTGAGGCTTTACCATACAAAAGTGGATCAAGATACACAGAATCTAAGGCCATTTTCAGATTCTAGGGGATGAATATGGTTAGTTTACCCAATTTCAGCCTTGTGTAATCAATAAATTTGGAGCAATAAGTTGCCAAAGTTGGCTGAAAATGGGTTTGCCAAAAAAAAAAAATATATATATATATATATATATATATATATATATATATATATTCAAATTTCAAAGGGCTATAACTTGAAAACTATTTGAGATACTGGCCTAATATTTGGCATTTTTTCATTTTGTGTGAATATTTACTCGTGAATTTTTTCAAAGAATTTTGAGGAGGTGACCTGGCACCCCCTGGATGATTTGGCGTGGAATGACCCATATTTGCCTTTTTTCTGTTGCTTAAGAATAGTCAGGCTCCTGACACACGTCCTGTAATATTCTCCCTGCCCAATAGGCAAATAAAACATTTTTGTACAGATTTTACAATATGGCACATATCTGTGCAACAAATTCATTTTACTTCGGGTTGTGCATGCTTATTGGTATAAAGTACACACATTCTTCTTACATTTATCATATAAAACATTACTTGTATATGTGCCACGGGTGACACAAACATTTGCAAATAAAATATTTTCAAAAATGTATTGTATTTTTATCAAATGTCCCTTGTAGTGCAGGTTTTTGCATTGCTGAATGTTTATGAGGGTTTGCTGCTAACATATTCTTTTAATATGTTGGGGCGTCACTGCTTTTTGTTATTACCACAACCAGTCTTCTGAATTTCATTTTTCCTTATCCATTATGTATCCCAGAATGCATTGGGTGAGGGCAGGTGTAGACCTCAGACAGGCTGCCAGTCTATTGTCCTGAATTTTACTTCATTTTGTGGAAACACAGATTTTAATTTTGAATTGGCCCTACCTAATATTAATGTTATTTTCATAAGGGCTCGAGAGTAAAAGTAATTCATTACATTGTGATTTTTTTTTTTTCTCTCCAGACCGGTGTCATGGGTGGATTTTCTGAAAGAAAGCGCTGTTTACATCCTGGCGGCACGACCCAACAGCTGTGCCATCCACCTGTGCCCTCCGCTATAACCACGCCCTCCTCTATACAAACCCCGCCTCTCCACAACCCCTCGCACTCCTGTACAATCCTTATTTCTCTACTGCTCCTCCCACCATTATACTAACTCCACCTCTCCGCAACCCTGCCCGCCCCTGTACAATGCCTACTTCTCAGCTGGCCCACCCACTGCCATACAAACCCTGCCTGCCTACTGTCGTGGCCACATTTGTACATACTCCGACTCTCTGCAACCCCACCTACCCTTACACAATCCTCATTTCTCTACTGCCCCTCCCACCTTTATGCTCACTCCGCCTCATTATGGCCACATTCACCTTTATAAAAACCCCGCCTCTTTGTAGCCCCGCCCACCTTTATACAATCTACTTCTCTACTGCGCCACCCACTGCCATACAAACCCCGTCTCCCTACAGCCCTGGCCACCTTCATACAAATCCTACGTCTTTGTTGCCTCAGTCACCCCTATACAATCCCTACTGCCCCACCTTCTGATATACTAACCCCGCCTCTCCACTGACCTGCCCGCCTTTATACTAACCCCACCTCTCTACAACCTCACCGACTTCAATATAATCCTTACTTCTCTCCTGCCCCACCCATTACTAGACAAACCTTGCCTCTCTGGTACCCGGCACAATTTTATCCTAACCCCTCTTCTTAAACAGCACTGCCTCTCCTCTATACCAACTCCGCCTTTCTACAGCCCCACCCACCTCGTATGACCATTCCCCCTGACCCTCTGGCACTTGGGACGTATGGTGTTCATGATAATCGCTTATTCTTCCTGCTTCCCTCCTTTTATTACTTCCTTGTTTTGACCCTAGCCACACCCATCGGGGAGGTGAGCACATAGAGTAAGAACAGAAAGTGGAGATGGCAGGAAACAGGGGAAGAGAAAAAGTGAAATTGAATGTTCCCCTCCTTCAAATGCCAGTTTGAAACGATGTGAGTTGTGGGTGTGGCCAGAGATCTGTGGGCGTGGCAGATGGGGACAGGCAGATCCACGGGCCAATCGCATCGCACATTCCAGACAACTGCTTCCACTAAGGATGGTTTCGCCTCTGCTCGCCCGAGACACCTTCACCTTAAACTTTTACACATTTCTCGACTCGTTTGCAGACCCCAATCGATTTTGCAGGTCAGGCGCTTGCAGTGAAAGACGGCTGTGAAAAACACGGGATCGGAATGAGCCCGTGATCTCTGAGACGCGGCACAAGCAACAAAAGAGCGACGAAACAGAAAAATGTTGATGATGCAATCACAGAGCAGGGGCTTGTCTTTCCTTTTCTCTGCAGAATCTGAAAAGATTCAGTCTATTTTTTCCAGGGCAATTCAATTCTCCTTTGCTGAGCTATCGATCCTCTCTCAGTTCAGCTGCATGCCGACTCTAGGTGATGATGTGTTTCTCAAGTCCTTCCCTAGTTCCTGTTCCTTTATCACTTGCATTGAGGCAGTATTTACTGACTCTCTGAAATCAATGTGATGAACAAGTCTCGGGGTAGAATAAGGTCACAGTTCTGCTAATCAATAACAGTTATCCAAAGCCTCATTTTAGATATGCTTTGCTATAGCTATAATCATTTTTGATATGTAATGGAAAAAGCACATCTAAGCACTGACAGTGTGACCAAATAGGATTTCATGATACATCACATGAGAGATGTTTTGAGATAATGCTTAGTTAGACAGAGTCTAGTAGGTTTGCAGCAAGTCTCCTGAGAGTATTTCCTCTCGATGACAGTCTCATTTTTGTCTTAAATGTGTGTTGAGGACAGACATTTTCCAGATGTATTATTTTGAGGTGAGACGGTGTCAACAAACCCAAACAAATTTTTACCCCAAAAAATCATGACCTTGTCATCAGTTAAGATTGTAAAAAAACGGTTGTAAACAAAGGGATCCTGGGACCACATTTGGAGACCACTATTATATACAGGAGAATGTTAATCTTATGTTGAAGACAGGGTGTCATACCGAAGCGGATTCCATTGGTTCATGAAGTCTGTAGCCAGTCAATGATTTAAATGTATTGTTAATGAAGAGTTACATCAGAAACACGGTCTTGCAAGACATTACCCTGTTTCCTATGGTCTGCGCCAAAAACAGGGCGTGACGATGGTATGATGAGGAGACGCTGCCTGAAAGATGAATTAGACGGTGCTGAACAGTCTTAGCGCATTCTTCTGCTTCGTGCAACATGACACCAGTCACAGTGGATGCTTTATTTCCGACTTTTCTCTGAAGCAAAGTGAGATCGTCTGGGAAAACATGCATGTGGGCGTTTCACCGAGGTCTGTCTTGTTCCTCTGTGCTTGCAGTTGTTGTGTGAGCAGCGTGTATCTCTCTGAGCATATGCATAAATGATGAAATAAAAGCACAAAGCGAACGCTCCTGATTATCCGTGTTTTTGTTAGGACTGATGAACACAACGAACACAGACACAGTGTCGGCTGGTTTGTATAAATTCAGCGACGCAATAGCATTGAGTCGTACCATAGAGGGGATGTGACTCTTTGCTCCCACGAAAGGAGTGGGGGCCAACGGAATTTCCAGTAGGTGGGGGAGCCCAGTGATATGTTATTTCAGCGGCCAGCAAGTTTTCATCCTGCCCATAGGGGGCGCAGAAAACCAATTTGAGTAATAAGCGCTTGTGGATTCGCGAGTGCCCCTTTCGGATTTTGAAGCAATATCTGACCAAACGTTTGAGCAAAAACAAAAGAGTCTTATAGGTCGTGCTCTAATTGTCTAAAGGTACACCAGGCTTTATAATTGAACCAGATTTTTAATTCCACATTCACAGTACTGAAATTAAGCGATAGCATTATTGCTGAAATAACAATGATAAAATATTTTTGATGGCGGTGTTTTGACATGCTAGGACACTGTATGTTGTTCTGGATGGGATGCTTTAGCCTTTTGGTCCTAGCATGCCCACTGTACACCCACTGAGGCCAAATGACAGTGAAAAGACCATTTAAAAGTGTGAAGATGAGGTGGCCGAGATGCGCTGAGTCAGTGCTTAAACTTTACCAGTGATAGAATGGGAATTCTGTTGGTCGCCTTTGTTAATTATTGCAACTTTCTGAGCTCTTTGTGAAGGAGAACCAAAGCTGAACTGTCAGAGTGAGTCTGGAGGGAAATGAGATTAGAGGTGCTGCTGGAGTGTATGTGTGACGCATTAAAAGTCTGAAATAGAATCCACCCTCACTGCTTTGAAGGCTGTGCTGTTGTATCATGATGAATTAATCCAACCAGCTTTAGCGAGACTAATGCTATTCCTGCAGACTGATGCGTAAATGGGGTCTAGCTACAGTAAAAAAAAAAAAAAAAAAAAAAAAACTCAGGTAATGTGCAGAAAACTGCACAAACTTATCATTATACATGGCCTGTTAAACAGCATTGATTGTAGGTTTTAATTTTCAGTACTTTTTAAAATTATTAACTTGTCTGACTGATATCCTACATGCCATGTAAAGTGTTACTTTGCTCCTTATAGTTATGTTTTTTAATTAAGCATTTCTATAAAACCTATACGTGATGAGTGTTATAAAAAGAATTTTATTGTAGCTTTTGAGAAGGTTTCATCAACTTAGTAAGCAAAACCCAGATTTGCCTGTTATTATATTTATTATCATGATTATCTATAACAGGGAAATTATACCGTGGCTTTGCAGTCAAATGTCATGTTTAGGGTGACTCAACAATCACACCCACTGTGGTTTTTTATTTCAGCGGCACTTAGATGTGGATGATGCCATTCTTTCATTCTGTGGTTTTTATCTCTACATTTGAGTTATTCCTGCATGCAATATGCTTACAGGCTGAGTGCTCTCCATATAGATACCATGCTGAAAACCGTCCTGACACCTGACCGACCGCCCACACGTTTCACCTTTCTCCATCTACAGAGGTAAACTAATGCAGGCTTGTATTTATTTATTTATCTATTTTTGTTTGTTTACTGAGGACCCTTGAGAAAAGCCCAAATACAGGACGAATGCTTCATCTATGAGATAAGTGCAGTGGCCTGAATTAATCACTATAGGATGAATGTAAATGATTGGTTTAACCCTTTCAGTTCTGAAAGGCACGACAGGTTTGAGGCCCAGATAAAGGCCTGCGACACATTTTAGATACAGAGGAAAAAACCACCTCTGTTGAAAAGTAACATTTTAAGTGAAAAAACAAAAATATCAATCGGAAAATAAATGGTGCAAATAAAAGATGAAACTTTCTTAGGGATTAATACAACTGCTAACAGGCAAAGCCAACTGTACAGTGAGATCACTCCCATACACATCTCTGACTCCCGGCGATGTTGTCTTCCTGAACATTTTTATAACTTCGATGAAATATTGAAGCGTTCCAAAGAAGCATTCTCGGCTCTTATGCAACTTGCCCCCCGCCCACACACATGCATGCATGGGTACAAATATGCGTGAATACTCATGTATACACACATCGAACACACCTACACATGCACGCATACAAAAAGCTTGCAAACACATACACACATGCTCAACCATATACATGCATACATGCATATGAACACATATATACACATGCATGCACACATATGAACAAATCTACTGATGCAAGCATATAAAAATGCACGTACACATGTACACACACACAACCGCGCGCACACACACACACACACACACACACACACACACACGCATGTATGTATCCCAAAACGCATGCACAGGTACGTTTACAACGCAAATGTATGTACGCACATACTCGCATACACAAACACATGAATACACACACACACACACACACACACACTCATGAACACACTCATACACATAAACACATGCACACACACTTGCAAATATACACAAAAATACACCCACACATGCTCACAAGCACACACCCAACAGTCGAGTCACACTTGCCTTGGATGCTAGCTGTCAGGTAATGCTGGAGGACTCTCACCTGGTTTCTGATGGCACACCTGATGCACTTCACCAAAACTGCCGGAGGTGTTAAATCCACGGACCAGGATGGCTGTTTCGCCACGAGGTGCTTCAACCCCAGAACTCAGCAAACTGATCTCATGGACCGGCTCCAACTCTTGACTGAATTACTGTGGGAATCAACAAATCCAGGTAACAACAAAAAGTGGGGAGACTTTTACGTTTTTCGACCTGAATTCTCCTCTTAATGACATCAGCAGCAGTCTGACCATCGTCAGGGTAAAACAGCTTTTCTGAGGTGGTGTGAGCTTGCGTTACCATGGAGATATCATCAGTCACGCCCTTGATCTACAGCCTCAGGGACCGGACAGTCTCTACATCTGGAACAGAATGCTGGGACATTACCTTTAGCGTACATCATTTTTACAAGATACTGCGACATTTTGCAAGCTGAAAACTCATTATTCTGCTCAGCGGAAAGCAGCTAATATTTACATGCAAGTACAATCATTTTTTTTTTTTTTTTGAAGATGAAAACCTCTGACTGTGATCCCTCTCATCAGAGCACAAATTTGAGATCATGTTTTATGTGTATAATGAGAATCATCCTCTCTGATGATTTTTGTGGTTTAAATAGTGCTCCAAGGAATGAGCAATGAAAACAGATAAAGGTCAATCACAAACACAAGTCACACGCTGACCACGAGGGCCATACTAAACAAGACACGGCTGTTTGTCTGATACATCTCACATTCTGCTCATCTCATTCAATCAAAATCAATGGAAATAGATAAAAAATAGAGGTTTTCAGTGAATCTGATCTCAACTGGTCAGCCCCCAAGCCACACACTTTTGGGAGTGCGGTATAAGGCTTAAATAAAACACCAGAGTAGTTTATGCTCTCAAGATTTTGCATGCAAAGTTTCATCAAATTTGATTGACATTTGTCCCTGCTGGAGGTCAAGTGTTGTTCAAATAGGTGCGTGTGGGTGAAGGACTGTCAAAGGTCACAAAATGGCCATTTGTTAAAAATCATCAAAACCGATCAGTTATATCTTGTGACATGCTATATACCACTTATATGACGTTTGAGCTTTTCATCTATATGAAGAGGCCATAACTCAACAGCTTCAGTTTTTCAATATGACCAGGCTGCCACGCCCACTTTCAGGGGTGCACGACTGAAATGCTATCCCAATGCAGTTTGTGTTCTAAAGATGTTGTACACCAAGTTTTGTCAAATTTGAGCAATATTTGTGACAGCTAGAGGTTACGGGTCAAATTGTTTACTGATGACAGATAACAGATGACTAGGTTTACACCATCTGAATAACTCAGCTGTCAACAACCAGCTTGAGGTAATAATAATAATAAAAAAGACTGCTGAACTTATCTCTGTCCCATCCCTCCAGATAGGAGCTGATTAAGACAGGAGGAAATCGGGATTTTAATATTTTCATAAAGCACTGGGGTTGTTCTCAGATTTGTTTCCTCGAGCATACTTCTCTTCGGCTGACTCATCAGAAAATATCTGCCCCCATCTGCCGGTCAGATATGGTATTGCACACTCTTATTGCACTCGGCGGTATGTTTTAGGCCTTTCACTTCGCTCAAGTTGCGAGTAAACATGGGAGGATTGTTCAATAAGAAAATGGGGTCGCCTCAAAATACTTTTGGGAAGAAAGTATCGACAAAATTATAATTTTTGTCCCTTGAAAATTATGAATGAATGTAGGCCACTGCATTGTCACACCATAACGAAGCAACCATGACACACAACATGCATACAATAGCGAGTACAATAATGGGCCGTAGGTTTTAGGCCTAAGGTGTGGTTGTGTACATGCATTTTAAAGCCTGAGAAGCTCTCAGTTTCCTTAAGAAAAAGAAGACTCGGTTAGGCTCTGAGGTGATGCTTAAATGTCAAAAAAATAAATCATTTCAAGAAAAAAGTTCATTCGGTGTCCCATACGAGTATCTTTGGTGTTTAAGATTCCAGTGTGAAGTTTTAAGCCATGAGTACACATATACATACATACAGCATCCTTGTGAAGCACGCATAGCCGCCCTAAACACGCTTCTAAGTTGTGCAAGAATTTTCTCGTCGGAAAGACAAAAGTTATGACTTGGCCTGCTCACAGTCCAGACTTTAATCCGATTGAGCAGATCTGCTGTAACATTAAAAAAAAATCTCTTTGGAATGAACTTCAAACCACATGGAATGGTGTAGCAAGTGAGGAAATGAAAAAATATGTTAAAAAAGTATTGCTGAAAAATGACATGCTGTCATCAAAGCAAAAGGTGGCCACACTCCATATTGACTCTTACTCTCAGAAGACGTTACTCTTTTTGTTTTCACTATACATTATCTGTTTACTCATTTTCATCCATATGATCCAATATTACATGAAATAAATACTTGAATAGAACTTGGTTTCTGATTTATCTTAATTTTATTAAGTTAACCCTTTGTAGGGCACTCAAAAATACCCGAAGAAGCGGAGTCTAAAAAGTACTGCGCGTTGGGCGTATGTCCATAAATAGTCTAACCATCACTTGCTCTTGGCTTAGGTGAAAAGGGCGTATCATCAAATACGGCCTCACTACCACATTTTTGTTTTTCATGTAAAATCTCACTAATTTCTAGAAATCCTACACAAACAAAACCCATCAACACCCAACTTTTAGCAAACCTTTTCAACTTTTTAATGTGTGAGTTTTCATCAGTTTTCTTTCGTGAGTAATGATGTTAGGTCCTTGTGAGTGGGACTGGGTAAGGGCACACAACCGCACTGTGAGAGGTCTGGAGAAGAAAAGAAGTTTGAGATGCGCCAGGCCACTGCTGATTGGTCGAACACCCTGATGTCACGCCTATGATATTGCCTGATTTTCTATGATTGGCTGGGAGAAATCGCTGTGGGTCTACTGCCTTACGGAAAGGCAGGGGGGTGCCACTTTGGATGCTGACTGAAGTTACCAAATATGACCGATAAAGGGATAATCATCACTGCACACTACTGTAGGTCTTCGCCTTCCACCGCCTATCCCATATGACAGTCTCCCAGGTACCCGCTGCTCATTCTCATCTCAGTATTCCCTGGTCTTCAAGCTTCAGCCAGCATCGTTCCCCATCGACCGCATCCTCATCACCTACATCACTATCCCCCCGCTATGGAGCATGCCAGAGATTGGGAATCGCGGTTTACTGTAGTTTAGTTAAGCTTATTAGTTCACACAATAATTAAAAATACAAAAAATATTTTAAAAAATGAGTGTGAGTGAGGTAGAAACCAGTCACTGGCTTATATGAGGATCACACGCAGAAAACAATGAAAAAAGTAATACACTGACCAAAACAACCTAAATATCAGTATTTTGATTTAAAAGAGGCAGAACTGAATGGAGGTGGTCTGGGATGCTGGGTCTCCAGTTTGGCATTCCTGGTCTGCTTTCATGGACGGGATGAAGACAGCATTCGACTGGTCTTCACATGGGCATGAGGCGGCTCATGAGCTGCTCCAGCTCCACCAAGGCTTGTTGAGGTTTCCCGACTAGATGTTTACATATTTTTGAGGTCCCCTTGTTCGTGAATAATTGGGAGAGAGAGAAAATCTTCAGAAGCCATCTTTATTCCAGCCTTGAATCCTGCAATAATCCAAACCCGGTGAGGAGTCCCTGGCCAAGAAGTGCTAACTCGGCATTCTTTACAGAGCAATATTTATGGGAAAAACTCAACCAACTTTGCTCCAATCAAAATACATGGGTTGTAACCAACTTATCTCTAACATTTTTTTAACCAACTTTGCTCCAATCACAATTCTTGGGTTATCTCTCAAGTTTTTTTTTTTCCCTTGCATTCTCTTAGAAATATTAACGGCGCACAGAAACATTAGTTTCATAAAAAATGAAAGAATATACACTTAAAAGGTGTGGAAAATTACAGTTTAAGAGTGGAAAAACACAGTCAGATGAATAGGATACAAGTAGATACATAAATGATTCAATTGATTATGTTTTCAGTAACAACTTAAGATTTTACCGAACAAATATTGATTAAAGCTACAGAAATCAAATACATCATCTGATTATGTTTTCAAATCAACTAAACAGATGCCTGCTTACTAATCAAAGCTACAGAAGCCCGCTGCTTATGTGTGTGTGTGAGCTGCTCATGCATGTGTGAATTTAATTGCTTGTATGTGTGTGTGTCTATGTGTGAACTGCTTAAATGTGTGTGTGCGTGTGTGTGTGTGTATGCATGTGTGCTGCGTGTGCATGCGTGTGCATGTGTCTGTGTGCACTGCTCATGTGTGTGTGAACTGCTTGTATGTGTGTGTGTTATGTTATGTGTGTGTGTGTGTGTGTGTGTGTGTGTGTGTGTGTGTGTGTGTGTGTTACTGCTGCTTACATAATATGGTTATTAGTTATGATTATTGATTATGGTTATTCAACATGGCAATTGATCTACTGATGAATATGATGAGAAATACTGAAATATAATCCTCAACATTCCTCCCGTTGAGGCCATCCCAATCATGGCCTCACATTAACCATGGTCGAAAAATGGCACAGCATTGTCTACCCCTGGTCTATGACCCCCATACTACACACAAGTGAATTTCTTATGAGTCCGAACATAAAATATGGCTGGTGGGCCCTCTCCGACTGTAACACTTCGAGTAAAAACAGTCTGTCTTGTATGCCAGCATGTGAACTCCCGATTGTTTTCATGTCTAGGTTTCTCAAGGCCTTTCATTGCTCTGGTAAATAAAGCCCAGTCTAATGTCCCACTTGAATCCAGTAGTGTTGCTTTTTGCAGGTAGTTAGTCCAAAGTTAGTCCAAAGTCCAAGTCCATATTCAACATTGATTTGGGATTTTTCCATCTGATTGTTTTGGTGAACGAGCCTTCATGACTGGAATCACTGTCTCAGTATATTAATTCAAAACTTCAGGGAGGCTCCAGGAAGGAGCGGGCCTTGACCAGCTGGTACGCTAGACTGCCACCCGCCCGTCACTGGAGTGAGAAAATAAAATACAAACACAGGCACAGACACAGACACATGCAGATTCACTCTGTACTCGGCACATACAGAACAAGGGTTACCTACACCTGCATAATTTCACTTAGATGTACCAGATTTTATAATATTTACATTTGCTGCAAAGACTACGCAGACACTTTTGTGTCAGAACATTTTAAAAACAGTTTCATCCAGACCTTCCCAAGGACTTACAATTGGAATACCCCAGCGCCTCCATGCAATAGCCCATAATAATAATCTCCCAAAAGACTTTGATTTCAACAATTGCCACTTTATGCCAAAATACAGTACTCTGGTCGACTCAGCCCTGCCTTAGGTTGTCTCCTTTATAGAGATCTTACCCGTCTCTGAAGTGAGTCACAGCACACACGCAGGAGCTCTGCATTGAGCTCTGTACTCATGAGGGGGTAGGTTTCCTCACCCCTCATAATGGGACAGTTATGAGGTCATTCCAGCTGAATTGGGGCTATTGCTGCAGCTTTGTGGGAATAACAGATGAAACAGTTAAAGTTACAACTTATCAATAACAATTTAAAACAGATGGTGCAATTATAGTTCTGATGCTTAGATTCTTTTTTAACCAGCCGAATAAGTGCAATTTCAAGAAATTCGTCTTGTGTATTTTGTCCCCTCGGTCTGAATGTGCTTTACAAAATCATCAATTTCACCTTAATTATTTGGAATACAATGAGTTGTCGACCACAGTGCATGTGCCACCCTGATAAATTAACATTATTTAAAAATTCATAATTACCAAATTGCTTACCCTCACTACTGAGCTCCTGTCAATTTTACATTAATATTTTTGGGCAGTATTCTCATAATTTTGTATTTCAGTGTATTCTGGGTCAAAACATAGGGCCGTAACTATAATATCTTTTCAAAGTGTTTTTTTTCAATGAATTTTGATTTAGCAACCCACCTCAATCTAGGGTTCCGCTAAGAGCATGGAGGAGATGCACAGTCAGGGCTTTTTAGCCCCAACCATGGTGACAATTCTCCATGTCATCAGCAGAACTGGGTGGAGTTGCTTTAGACTGTATTACAATATGCAGTTTTTTTTTTTTAAATTCAAAAACAAGGGTAAATAGTCAACTGTGATACAGTTTTTTCATTAGGATCTCAGCATGTAAAGGTGAATAATCATCCCAAATTTGGTCAGCTCAGTCCGTTTCTGTGATTTGAACACTGAAGACTCAGACTGCCGTCACTGTCACGCAAGTTGCTGTCCCCGTCACTGTCACAGTCCCCGTCTTTCTCACTACTAGTCTGGGGAAAATATTTTGTCAGCCTAATCAAAAATAAATTTAGAATGTGATCACGTTATTAGTCGACTTTTTCAATTATATGGAGGTCCACCTTTTGAATTTTGTCTTGTGTTAATACTCCGAATTGGATTTCCCCAAATTTATTTTAGAAGGTAAACTTTAAAGTTGCAAATCCCCTCCCTACCCCAGCTGGCCAGCTTATCACTTTCAAGGTTATTTTCATTTCTTATCTTCTGCAGTGAGTCCTCTGTGGAAAAGTTTCAGGGAATGAGTTAGATGCATACAACGAACAATTCACACAACAGACAAAAACTCACTCATCATAATTTTGCTGCTTTTTCTCTCGCTTGGATCTTTTCCTGTAAGAGTTAAATAAATCAGAGAAAGTTTATTAGTCACTCAGTTTCTTTTCCATGAAGACATTTAGTTCCTGTTCAAAACGGAGAAAAGATTCATTATTCATTAATTATATTTCTTCGGTCAGGAAAGCTTTCAGTCACATTTGTTCACCTCATTTGGAATAAAATTTGGACTTCATGTTACTCCTTTGCAGGGGAGAGCTTGTTAAATGTATGAAGAAAATTCCACATGCAATCGCATTGCTTAGACCCCGCTTTCTAACCTCTATCTGTGCTCCCTTATCTGCTTTGGGCCCAAATTCCTCCACTCGCTGTCTTGTTTTGATTCTGTGCACTAAAAAACCCATCCAGTCTCCAGTCTCCAATCCCACAATAGTTCATTTGATTTTTTATTCTTTTATAAATATAATATGTGCCATTAAATTTCATACTAAATTTTATATTTACTGCTAGCTTTCTGATCATTTTGCCCTAATTTCTTACCTTCAAATAGCAATTGAAATTTTCTAATTCTTGACAGAGAAACCTCTGTATCAATTAAATTTACTGTATTTACTGTTTACTGACCTGTATATTGTGTTTAACAGTACTTTGGCAAATTTTGAATGCTCTGTGTTATTCTTTCTGTTTATCAGTATTACTTTTCCTTCATTTTCTTTTCAGAGATATGCTTCTAGCACACCAATCTCACACAGTCTAATTATTTACAAAAAACTGCTTAGATTTTCTAGTTCTTTAGAATTCTACAAATATGTAACTAATTCAAATGGTGTCATTACTTCACATTCATAGTGGATATTACTGGATTTGCTGATAACATTCTGCCACACATGTATCATGTTGAGACCACAGCTGTTCTGGTAATTTGTCTAATTCTGTCTTAATTTGTTCTCTAAGTTCACGTTCTGATTCCTCAATAGGAATTTTTCGATTGCTTTATTTTCCCTATCAATTGACAGTTAATAATAATCTTAATCATTGTTTCCTGTCCTGTTCCAAATCAACATTAAGGGTCCATTTTTTTTTCTCTCTAAATCTGGGTCCTGAGTGAGGTCGAATATCATTGTACAATGCAATTCAGTTTCTGGACATGTAGCCTGGGGTATTTGGGCCTCTACATACAGTATTTTCCCCAGGTTACTCCAAACTTGCTCTTTAATTTGGTCTACTATATCCCCCAACCAATAAACATTTGCTAATTCACTTTTTTTTTCTGATTTGATACAGGTTTTTTCAACCGCTGTCTCTCCCTCTGCTCCTGAATATGGGGGGAAGGAATACGGCACTGGGTTAAACATTTCATTGTCAGTAACCTTTTCAGATGGCTTGGACTGAGACGCAGCTTCACTTTGCTTTGCAAAATATTTATCCTGATCTTAAATTTTTAGGATTCCCCTTTCTCCAAACAGTTCCAGAATTGCCAGCTCATTTTCTTCTTTTTTTCAACCCTTTTTGCCGCCGATGCATAATTTGTCATTATATCCATCATTTTTTCACATATTGCAAGATCAAATTTCCCCTCTTCTGGCCACTTTGTTACTCTATTTTTTAGTCCTTTTTGCCCACTTATTTGACAATTTTTTAATATCATTCTCAAAAGGTAGGAAATTGCTCTCTTAATTCCTCCACAGACATTGCCATTGTTATTTATTTATTAATTTAAATTTTATTACTTTAGCCAAATTATTTTTCCCCACGTATTAAATTGCAATATGTCTGTTTTACCAGTTACATTGCTCACTATGCTCCATAAACAGTCTATATTATAAACACGCTTATGCGATTTCTCCTCTTCCTTTTAGACAGATCGTATTTTGTTACGCATTCCTAAACCAGTGTTATGTTTAGTTTATAACCATCTACTTGTCTAATCCAATGATATTTCTTGTTTAGTTCCATTTGCCTTTTTTGTTTGTTTTTTTCAAACAGAGGAAGTTGCTTTTGCTTTTTTTTTCCTTCTTTTTTCCCTATTTGATGTCAGATTTGAGAGCTGCGAGAGAGAAGGGTGACATTGCCCATTTACATCATGACAAACTAATCATTCATCCCCGCAGCAGTACTCCAAAACAACCAAGAGACAAGTAAGCAACCAGCCAACCAGATATGGGTAACCACACGCGCTCTTAATGGCATCAAACACAACTCAAACACATCCTGGACTTAATAAGCTAGCACAAAGAATCACTGAGCATGAGGATCTAAAGCTAATTCCTTTTCAATACACTGAGTACCATCCACAGGACATAGAAAATGACATTGATCCAGAAAACAACTTTTTCCCCAGCATCGATAACAACTGCCACTATTACACCGAAGAGCAGTTCAACAACACCATCAAAGCTGGAAACAAAATATCAATAATCCACTTTAACAGCAGAAGCTTGTATGCCAACTTTGAAAACATAAAATATTGCCTAAGCCAGTTCACACAGCCTTTCAGCATCATTGCTTTTTCAGAAACAAGTATAAATAGTGAACGGGGCATTGACTGTGACCTGGAAGGATATGAAATGGTTTATATGACCAGACAAAACAAGAATGTTGGTGGTGTTGCTCTGTTTGTGGACAGGGAATTTAATTTTAAGGTTGATGAAAAACTGTCAGTTCTAGTGGATAATCTTCTTGAATGTGTTACTGTAGAAATATTATTGGGAAAAAAAGAAAAATATCATTGTCAGTTGTATATACAGAACACAAGGTTCAAACATGGACCTTTTCAGGGACTGGATAGAGGAACATTTCTCAAAAACAAGTCAAAAAGTCATGTTTATCTGTGGTGACTTTAACATTGACTTACTAAATCACAATAAACACAAAATGACAGAAGAATTTATCAACACATTATACAGTTTAAGTTTATACCCTAAAATCACCAGACCCAGCCGCATTACTTCCCATAGTGCCTCACTCATTGATAATATTTTCACAAATCAAATAGATAATAACACAGAGAGTGGATTGTTAGTATGCGATATTAGTGACCATCTGCCTGTTTTCACAATCTACGACAATAACTATAAAAATAACAAACAGGACAACAAACTACGGTACAGAAGGGTTAGGACAGAAGAGTCTATGGATAAATTAAGGAATGATTTGTTCGCACAAGACTGGGGATTAATATATAAAGAAAAGAACATAAATAAAGCATATAATGAGTTCTTAAGAATGTTTAATGTATTATACAATAGAAATTGTCCAATCAAACAATATAGAAAGAAACAAAATTATAAAGAGATAATCAATGGATCACAAAGGGACTTCAAAATGCTTGTAAAAAGAAAAATACACTATACAGAGAATTTCTAAAACAGAGAACAACAGAAGCTGAAAATAAATATAAGAAATACTTAACTAATATAATGAGAATACGTAAAAAGGAATATTATAATGAAATATTAGAAAATACCAAAAATAATGTTAAAGGTATTTGGAATATTTTGAGCAGTATCATAAGAAATGGCGCTAATAAGACAAATTACCCTGAATATTTCAATGATAATGGTATAAAAATTGATAATATGAAGGAGGTGGCTAATAAGTTTAATCATTTCTTTGTTAATGTCGGACCAAACTTAGCAGAAAAAATCCATGATCCACAAATGACTGGGAGCAACAATGAGGAGGTCATAGATAGGAATCCTTCTTCTATGTTTCTCAGAGCAATAGAAGAAAAAGAAATTATAGACATCATTAATAAAAGTAAAAACAAAACATCAACTGACTGTCATGACGTAGATATGATAACAGTAAAAAGAGTCATTGTGGGAATTTCAAAACCACTCACTCATATCTTCGATCTATCATTCCAAACTGGGCAATTTCCACATAAAATGAAACTAGCAAAAGTAATACCGCTGAACAAAACAGGGGATCGTCACCACTTCACAAATTACAGGCCTGTTTCTCTTCTTCCTCAATACTCAAAAATTCTAGAAAAACTTTTCAATAACAGATTAGACAATTTCATAGAAAAACACAACTTACTCAGCAACAGTCAATATGGATTCAGATCAAACCACTCAACATCACTGGCTTTAACAGAACTTATTGAAACTATTACAGATTCCATAGATAAAAATCAATATGCGCAGGAGTATTCATTGATTTTAAAAAAGCATTTGATACTATTAGTCATGATATATTGATTTACAAATTGGAACAGTATGGGATCGGGGGGTAGTTTTGAATTGGGTAAAGAGTTATTTAGGAAACAGGCAACAATATGTGAAGATGGGAGACTGTTCATCAGAATGTCTGGATATTGTGTTTGGTGTCCCCCAGGGGTCAGTATTGAGATCTAAACTATTTATCTTATATATTTATGATATCTGTCAAGTGTCTAGTTTAGTTAAATGTACATTATTTGCTAATGACACAAACATTTTTTGTTCTGGTGAGAGTTTGCAGCAACATTTGGAAGTCATCACTCCAGAATTAAGTAAAATAAAAATATGGTTTGACAAAAATAAGTTATTACTAAATCTGAACAAAACAAAAATCATGATATTTGGGAACTATAAAACACACAATCAAGAATGGGTACAGATGGAGGGTTTAAACATTGAAAGAGTAAATGAAAATAAATTCCTGGATGTGATAATAGATGACAAAATTTGTTGGAAACCTAACATTAGACATATCAAATCCAAACTGTCTCGCAGCATTTCAGTCCTGGCAAAAGCAAAGCATGTTCTAGACCAGAAATCACTATACATTCTGTATAATTCAATAATTCTTCCATATTTAGAATACTGTACAGAGGCATGGGGAAACATCTACAAAACTTCACTTCAACCACTTTTCATACTGCAAAAAAGAGCAATCAGAATCATTCATAATGCTGATTTTCGGGTACACACGAATGACTTCTTTTTTAAAACCAAAACTCTAAAATTTTTTTGACTTGGTGGAGCACAAAACAGCTCAACTATTATACAAAGCAAGGAAGAATCTGCTGCCGAAAAACATTCAGAAAATGTTTTATGAAAGAGAGGGGGGTTATAATTTAAGGGAAAAATTAAATCTAAAGGTAAAAAGTGTGCGTACAACATTGAAAAGTTTCTGTATCACTGTTAGGGGAGTTAAACAGTGGAACAGACTGAATGCAGAACTAAAACATATCTCAAGCATAATTCTGTTTAAAAAGAGGCATAAAGAAATGATTTTACAGAGGTATATTGATGAATAGATACTACTAAGTGCTTGCTTGTTAGTAGGATGAAAACTATGCAGGGAATGGTAAAATACATTTCTAAAGAAGGTATAGGTATGATTGTAATTTTGTCTGTATGAGTGACACATTGTATGCTCACTGTACATGCTTAAAAATTATTGGTAAACATAAGACAGTGCAATGATTACAGTTAGGAAGTATAGTAAAATTTAAGGGGGTAGGACTAGATAAGTTTACACTTCTTCCTACTCCTTTTCGCTCATGTAAGCTGAGAAGCTTAAGAAGTTATAGTTTAAAGTTACTGTCTTGTTTTGTTTTTCATTTTTTGATTAGCACTTATTGTATTTTTTTCCTTTTAACTGTTTTTTTCTTTTGTCTTCTACATGATCGAAATAAAGATATCAATCAATCAATCAATCAATCAATCAATCAATCAATATTTTCCTCCATCTACCAGCTTTGCCGTAATCATCATTGTTTATTTTTTTAATCCAAATTTAATTTCTCGGCCAAATTGTTTTTTTCTCACGTATTCAATGATGATAGTACACCGATCAAAATAAAGCTAAAATAATCATCTTTTAATGTATGCAATTTACTACTTCTTTTAATCTGCCAAATAGTAATGACCATTAGTAATAATTTTAACTTATTGCATGTAAACTAGGGGTTATATATTTATATTTAGTGCACTCTTAACACTCCCAACTAATGCAATACGCAACAAAACCACTGTTCACATCCACATCTACTCTACACTCATTCAAAAGGGCGCCGCACCCCACAGTGCAAACTTCCCATCAACGTCTGTTCGGGACCCAGCAATCCTCACTACCAGTCAGTCCACCCTTAGGACCCAACAAACCTCACTTCCAGTCAATGTCCTCGCTAGACCCACTAATCGGCCAGCTCCATACGCTAAATATGCTGCGCACCCTTTTTAAAAAATAATAAACAACAAGACAAACAACACCATAAAGATAAAACGGATCCTGGTACCTCTCTTAGGTCATCCAGGCCCAACCTCAAAGAAAGAGAGCCTGTGGGTTAATTCCCTGCCATAGGGTCCCAGCACAGGCCTCACACATAACAAACAGTCATACACCAAACCAATTACAGAACGCGCTCTGAGTTCCACTCAGTTACTCACAGTAAGTTGTTGCGAATGCAGTGTTAGTGGTTAGTAGTTACATATCAATTCTGCAGATTATGTCCCTCTCCTTTTAATTTCCCCAATTTTGTGTCTAGATTCTTTGAGTCGAAAGATCACTTGATTCCAGTGCTCCAGATCAGGGCCAGGACAACACAAAACAACACCCCCTACTTATATATCTGAGCAAGATAATTAAATCAAATTAATTAAATTGCTCACCTTATCCTTAGTTTGCTGGCAGCTCAGGGTGTGTGTGTGTGTGTGTGTGTGTGTGTGTGTGTGTGCTCCCTGCACCATCTCCGAGCACCGGAAGACCGCCCACCCTTCCGAGTCTAACTGACCTTTGCCGACTCCTGCCGCTGGCTCACCAAATTTGTTGTGGTTTCCTGACTAGATGTTTACATATTTTTGAGGTCCCCTTGTTTGTGAATAATTGGGAGAGAGAGACAAAATCTTCAGAAGCCATCTTTATTTCAGCCTTGAATCGTGCAATAATCCAAACCCGGTGAGCAGTCCCTGGCCAAGAAGTGCTAACTCAGCATTCTTTACAGAGCAATATTTATGGGAAAAACTCAACCAACTTTGCTCCAATCAGAATACATGGGTTGTAACTAGGGATGCACCGATACCACTTTTTTAAAAACCGATATGAGTACGAGTATTTTATTTTGTGTACTTGCTGATACCGAGTACCGATACCGATATTTCTGAAATGTTTTCCAGGAAAATACAATGACAATCTCGGAGTATAGGTTTTATTTTCTTTTTATAACAAGCCTAAAAGAGGCCAATATCAAACGATTCACACATGGCTATTCCCAAAAAAAAAAAAAAAAGTAGGCCTAACTGCTAAAAATCTTTCTCTATTTAGGCCCGACAAAAAGCCTTTGAGCTAGCACTGCCATCAAATGAGGCAAAACATTACTGAAGCTTGACAAATGAAAAGTAAACTCGCTGCATAGGCAAGGTAACACACCCAACTTCATAAAAAGTCAGTAGAACTATTAATTGGCACAGATAGTTTCTACACACATTCATAGGCATTCTCAATCCAACTAAAGTCAATAATGGCTTTCCAAGCAAACAAGGCATCACTTAAAGTGTGTGGTATCGCCATATTTCAATTACACAAATGACAAATGAAAAAGATTTAACTTAACCACAACTAAAATGTTTAAGGTAACCATATGTTACTAATATATTTGCAGTAAAATAAGAAGATTCACAATTCTAAGTCTCTCTGTGTGTGATTGTGGGTGAGTGCTTGTCGAAAGCTCGGCTTTGCTTGTAAATATTCAATAACTGATCCGGGTGTGCCATCTAGTGATAGAATATTGTAATTGCGTGCATAAATTTGCAGCTCCATGTCCGCTGGCAGAAACATCTGCACAAAACGCTTAAGATACCCTGCCGAGCACCGTTGTTCTTCTTGAACACGCCGCATCCAGATAATCCTTAAATGATGAATTATGTACATATTTTGATTTGAAACGTGTAATGAAGCGGCCAGTGTCAAAGTACCGAAGAAAAAGTATACTTTTTATCTTTTAAATGTAGTAGAGTAGAAGTCCCGGTTAAAAAAAAAAAAAAAAAAAAAAAACTCAAGTACAAATCCTCAAAAAAACTACTTAAGTACTGTAACTAAGTTGCCTACATGTACTTCTTTACTATACACCTCTTGTGTGTATGCGCGTATGCCTGCATGTGATGTGATGACTATAAAGCTCTTTCTCGTATTTTTTCTAACTCGCTGTCTCCCCCTAGACATAGAAGTCAGATAGTACAACATACTGTAGCCTATGCGACCGTGAGCAGGCAGTTACCTTGTGTCTTACATTAAGTGGTATCGGTGCGTGGTATCGGCAAATGTGGACGAGTACGAGTACGAGCATACTAACGCGGTATCGGGCAGATATCCGATACTGGTATCGTATCGGTGCAACACCAGTTGTAACCATCTTATCTCTAACGTTTTTTTAACCAACTTTGCTCCAATCACAATTCTTGGGTTATCTCTCAAGTTTTTTTCTTTCCCTTGGATTCTCTGAGAAATATTGGTGGCGCACAGAAACATTAGTTTCATAAAAAATGAAAGAATATACACTTAAAAGGTGTGGAAAATTATAGTTTAAGAGTGGAAAAACACAGTCAGATGAATAGGATACAAGTAGATACATAAATGATTCAATTGATTATGTTTTCAGTAACAGCTTATGATTTTACTGAACAAATATTGATCAAAGCTACAGAAATCAAATACATCATCTGATTATGTTTTCAAATCAACTAAACAGAAGCCTGCTTACGAATCATAGCTACAGAAGCCCGCTGCTTATGTGTGTGAGCTGCTTATGCATGTGTGAATTGAATTGCTTGTATGTGTGTGTGTCTATGTGTGAACTGCTTATATGTGTGTGTGTGTGTGTGTGTGTGTGTCTATGTGCACTGCTCATGTGTGTGTGAACTGCTTGTATGTGTGTGTGTTATGTTATGTTGTGTGTGTGTGTGTGTGTGTGTGTGTGTGTGTGCGCGTGTGTGTGTGTTACTGCTGCTTACATAATATGGTTATTGATTATGATTATTGATTATAGTTATTCAACATGGCAATTGATCTACTGATGAATATGATGAGAAATATTGAAATATAATTCTCAACAGGCTCCCGGTCAGTCTCTGACTATGCCACTGAGTTTCAGACCCTCGAAGCCACATCCATCTAGAATTCCTGTGCTTTGTACATTGCCTTTCTTAAAAACTCATTCAGTGAAATCAAAGATGTACTACACACCCGTGAATTCCCTGAGATTTTGAAAGGCTCACGACTTAGCTATTTGAGTTGACAGCCACCTGATCGCTCACCATAAAGAACTCCAGCTCGCCCTATGAAGATGTCTTCCATCTCCTGGTTCTGTTCCTCCTCTGCCAGCTCTTGCCTCACAACCTCAGCCTCCGGTGACCAACCCCTTGGTTACCGATACTGGACAACCAATGCAGATCAACCGCTCCCTTCTGACTCCATCTAAACGCCAAGGTCACATCACATCACGGGTCTGCCTTTATTGTGGCCAACCAGGACACTTCATGGCTGGGTGCCCAGTGAAAGACACTGCTTACTAGTAGAAGGGGGATTACTGGCATAGTTCCTCTCTGCAGGAGACAGGTGATGACAGAAATTGGCACAAGGATGTAATTTACCATTATCAGCTTGCTGCAGGAGGACAGCTTCAGTGCCCACTTCAGAGGCATCAACTTCCAAGACGAACTGGCACTGAAGATTCAGAAGCTTGAGAATGTGTGCGGAGGTGAACAGCCTTTTAAGATGGTTAAAAGAGAAGGTTGCCTGATGGGTCAAGATGGACCTTGGTAGATGTCAACTTGGTAAGGGGGGCAGCAACAGTGGAGAACTCTTGAATGAATTGCCGATAGAAGTTAGGAAAACCGAAGAACCTCTGCAACTCCTTGCAATGTTTTGGCTCTGGCTAATCCAGCACAGCCTGTACCTACTGGCGATCTATCCAAAGGGCGCCCTGCATCACTACCAACCCCAAGAGGGAGACAGTAGTGCAATGGAATTTGCACTTCTCTTTCCTCTGATAAAGTTCTTTCTCCAGGAGCCTTTAGATGACCAAGTGGACATGACGGGTATGATCCTCCAGTGATTGAGAGAAGACCACTATATTGTCTAGATATATATAATTGAACCAGGGGACTGTGTCTCACAGGATGTTATTTTTGAGGTTCTGGAACACAGCAAGGGCATTAGCGAGCCCGAACGGCATGACCAGGTATTTGTAGTAGCCCGTTGCGGTGTTAAAAGCTGTGCTCCACTCAACTCCCTCTTGAATACGCACCAGATGGTAAGCGTTACGCAAGTCCAGCTTGGTAAAGAAGCAGCAACTCTGAACATTGGAGAGTGCACAGTCCATCAAGGGCAAAGGATGATGATTCTTTCTTGTAATTGCATTTAGTCCCCAGTAGTTGATGATGGGATGTAGCAACCCATCTTTCTTAGCCACAAAAAAAAACAGCTCCAGCTGGCGATGAAGAAGCCCGAATTATTCCAGAAGCCAGGAACTGATTTATGAACTCTCCCATGGCTTGGGACTCCTGGTTGCTCAAGGAGTACAGCTTAGCCACTAGTCAAGTTACCTCAGTGATGTCAGGAAGGGCAATCTCAGTTTGACCCTGGGATTGGAGAGAAGCCAGCAGAGGCACATTAAGGACCCTCAGGCGTTGGACGAGACCAGGATGGATTAAGTTCTTGTCAGTGCTAGAGTTGATTAAAGCCCAGGCAGTAACCGGGTGACCCTGCCTAGTCAGGCAAACAGGAAGGACTGGACAGGTAGATGAGACAGCAGCACCCAACAGCATCTCTTTATCCGATGTCAGTGGCAACGGCCAAACTAGGCATTCGGCAATGGCATCAACTTTATCAGGCGCAGGTGTTCTTCAGGGTGCAGCTCGTGGAGCTGAGGCCAGTTGACAGCCATGGGTACCAGAGAAGCTAGATGGGAATAAGCTCTGGGTTGAGCATCTTTGGATGCAGGCAGAGAAGGCTCTAATAACCTTACCCACTGCTCCAACCGCTGTTCTTGCAGCCAGGCTTTAGCATCGGTTCAGTGAGTTGGTCCAGGCTTAGAGGGGACATGGGTGGTTAACTTGTCCTGGATTCACTCTGCCAAACCAAACAGATGGAGATCATTCAATGCCCGGCGATCCCAGAGCATGGAGACAGGCAAGGTATGGAAGTCGATGGAATAATCTGTTACCGACAGGTTGCACAGACCAAGGGCGTAGGTTTGTATATGGAAGGTCGGGACATGTCCCTACCAATATTTTGGGAAGCCAGATTGTCCCTACCAAAATTTCAGCAAACTTGTTCTTATCATCTTTCCAGACAAGCCATATAAGACCCAATTGTAGAGGCTACATCTCCAAGACAATCTATTAATGCATTCGAGCATTTAATTGGTAGAAAGGGCGGGACTATCTGAAGGCTAAAAGTCAAGAGTAAACTGACCACGCTATTCAGGTCATGAATATTCATTTTTGTCCAAAGCGGGGTTTGAGACGCGCAACTAGATCGCCAGCTTTGATTACATGTGTTTGTAAGGGCTTACCCATAGAAGAGAACTTTAATTTGGCATTTGTTCCAGATTTTTCCTCATCGCGAAACTATAGCACTTTTCCCATGGCCCAAATCGTGACATACATTGATATTACCTTAGGTACGTATCGCTTTTGCGGAAATTTCATTGTCTGAGTTGCTCCATGTTAAGTCATGCTGCTAATATTTCGCCAAACTGAATGCCAGGTGTAATGTTGGTTGAATAAGTGATCTAACTAGTCAGAAACAGATAGTTATTTAAAGTGAAAACTTGCTAGCTACCTTAAGTTAGTTTTTACCAGAACATAATGTCAACAAATGTAAATTCAACATGTTCGCTAGTTTCAACTAGCAAACTAAACCTGCATGGTTTCTGTCACAGGTTGGTTCGAGTTGCTAGCAGAAGTAAATATAGGCCAGGTGCATATGTCAAATTATGAGGTGAATTTCAGTGGAGAAATCCCGCGAAGGTGCCATTATTAATTAATTATTTTATATGCAGGGACCACAGCAGCAAGCTAGAGAAACAGAGCAAGCTGTTGAGGACACAGGTGTATCAGGGCTTCAGGTGAGGTCATAATTATGACTTGTTCTGTGGAATTATAGGGAAAGCATTGAAGTTAGTCTCATGATGTTCAGCAAATATAACCTTTGAAAGTCAAAATGTCCCAACCAACTTTGGCTCAGTGGGGGAAATGAAAGAAACACGTAATCTTAAATCTAACATGATCCAGTCCAATTAACGCTTGGTTTGCGGCTTGTCCAATTCAGAGTCGGTGGTCCATTTTAAGGTGTTTATCACGGCCCCAACTGCGTTACCGCATATTAAGATGCTTCATAGGGAGGATTGCGAGCTGGCTTGCTACCGTAGTTATATATCCACTCACTTGGTATCAATGTCCAGGTTACTAGATCTGAGCGGGTTTCATGAGTGCGCTGAGATGGTTTGCAGCTGTCAGTTCAGGTTGTGGCAAGTTTATGTATGTGGCATCTTTGTATGAAAATTTTGGAGGCACCTTGCGTAGCATAATTTAAAAAAACGGAGAGCCGGATAGCTCACTCGGTTAAGGCACTGCATCGCAGTGCAGAAGTGACTATCACGACACGGGTTCGATCCCCGGTCGTACCAACTGGCAGTGGTCGGGAGCTTTTTCAGAGTAGCGCACAATTGGCCATTGCGCTACAGGGTTGCAAATTGGGAAGGGACTGCCGGGAAGGGAAAATAATAGTTGCTTTGTTCGTTGCTCAAGCGCCTCCTGTTGGCCAGATGGGCACTCGTCAGGAAGATTCTGAGCCTGTTCATGTCCGGGTATCCTCCGCCCTCGTTCTGAACTTGCGATGATTCAACCAATGAGTGTATAAGAAGTGGTGGCTGACGTGCGCCCGTGGGGCTACCGTCTGAGAGATGGTCTACTGCAGGAGGGAGCTCAAGCTGGTTGCTTGAGCTGCGATGGCACAGTCCCATGAAATTTCTGTGACAGCTATGATTTGAGAAGGGTTCAAAGGACAGACAAAGTTGCTGGAGTTCATCCTTGCCGACTAATCTGCACACCCTGGTAACTTAGGGTGTCAACCGGGCTTGAGATAGCCGCTGATTCCACCTTGTGGCTGGATTGTACTGTTATATTCCAGAGTAGGAATCAAATTGGGAGGTAAAGTACAATTCAATAGGTAGGTTTATTGACAACATCACGGTAATGATGTGGAAGGAACGCCAGAGGAAGAGGGCACAATTCAGCACAGATGTAATAAATGAAGCTGGGCTCTGCCAATCGCCAGCCAGTGGGATTCTGGGATTACAGCCAGGTGAAGACTTCACTGGAGCTGAACTGACCCACAGGAGGACGAAGTAGCTTGAGAGGAACTTAGTTCCAATCCTGATGACCGTGATTGGGAGCTTGTCCCCAACAAACTAGACAGAGAAACAGACTCGGAAGAGTTCACAGAACATGGTCCAAATTCTGGACCCTGATTAGGCTTGGCAGCTAGTTATCGTTGACTGAGTAAAGGGGAAAATTTCTGCAAAGTGCTGTCATTAAAGAATATGTTACACTTAATAAAGACATGGAGTTTTTACTCTGAATACTGACAAGTTCAAAGCACAAATAGCAAATTACCATCCAGCGACTAGAATCTCAAAGCAGTGGGTTTAAATACACGTCACAGGGCCATTAGAAAATAACCATGAAACAAGACACAGCCAAGGAGGGGAAAACGCACAAGACGTAAACCAATTACAGGAGACATACTTCTAATAGGCACGCAGATTGCTGAATCGGAGGAGAGACAAACGGTGTTCACTCAAGGGTTGTGTCACCGATCTCCACACAGAAAGGCCCCAGGCCAAATTCATTCCCAAGACCATCCTGCCGTGAGGTGGCAGTGCTGCCTTTATTTTTATTTGTTATTATGTTATGATACTTTTGTTATTTTGGGCAAAAAATACGAATGCAAGCGATGGGAATATCTTGGAAGAAAGATTCAAAGAGTCAATGTGCAGCGGCGCACCTCTGGTGTAAATCATTTGAATGAAAATTATAGATGTATTATACAGGCGAATTTTCTGGACTCGACGAGGAGGGCGGGGCTACACGGGCTCTTGCTGGCGGTCAGGAACACGACTTCCTGTTCCGGGGGAAGCGAGAGACGAACGAATTCGGGGGCACGGAAAACACGCTCAATACTGACGTGAGGTTTGTATACTCGTGCTAATATTTTTAGCTTGCATGTCCCTGCAGCAGCTCTGACTAAATAGAATGTCCTAGAACTCATTTTGCTCACTAGACACTGGCTAGTTAGCCGACAAATCGTTTATAAGAGCACAGTAAATGGGCTGATGGCTAGCATTAGCCTAGCTAGAATACATGCATTGAGACCCTAACGTTAGGTAGCTAACGCTAGCAGTGTCCGGACTCAGTTCCTGTGCCGATACTTTTGGCAAAAATTGCCCATCTGATTGTCTCAGAGTCCAGCCGACATTGTAGCAAAATAAATTTTCTTGCAGTTAAGCCGCTTTCACACCGGACGCGAAGCGTATTTTTCGCACGACAGATTACATTCAAAGTCAATGCGGAGACGCGAGTACACGCGTTTCGCGTGTATTCGCGTCTGTGCATTGACTTTGAATGTAATCTGTCGTGCGAAAAATTCGTTTCGCGTCTGGTGTGAAAGCAGCTTTGGTGGGCGCTTGTGTTTCGGGGCCTCCTTTTGCGGAAACACGCGACCATCTGGATGATGGCCGGCGGCTAGCGAGCTAAAGCTAGCGCAGTCTATTGTGAGGTTTACCGTTAACACTGAACCGCTGTGGGAGGCGTTACTACAGTCAGTGACCGCTTTACGGCAACAAAACTGTCCCATGATACTGGCGCTGCCTCCAGAAACATCATTATCGTTACATTTTTTGGTTGTATCAGTGGCTAGTTGGTAAGTTTCGGAATTTATAAGTCAATATTATGATGAACTGGAATGCTGTGATTTTTGAATCGGTCTTGGCAGCTCCCTCTAGTTATTCTTGTTTTTGAATGAGCTGTCGGTGCATATTGCCGGAGGGGTTGATATTCAGTCCAAATTTTGTCTTTTTAGAGTTGTTACGAGTGCTACAGCCAGCAAACTTGTCAGAAGGGAAACATTAGCCATTTGGCTGACTTCGGGAACTCCTTAACTTACACCTCGTGTGTTTAACCATCCTGTGGCTGACCAATATCTGGTGCGGCCTGTGAGCTTCTGTCAAGACTTATTTTATGATGCCAAGTACGATCCCACAATTAAATAATTTAATAGGACACCTCGGAAATGTGACAGGTCTCATGGTTTTGTGTGACTGTTGCATTCTAGGACAAAAAAATGACACTTAAAAGTTAGGCCTCGCTCAGCCAGAAAAACAGTGCTTATCGACCTGCTTTCGCAAAATGCAGAATATTGCCCTAGAAAAGTCGGCAACAACGTTCACAAACATCCAGAGTATAATTTCTGAAATTTTCTAATTATTTCTAACCTACTTCTGCTAACGGACATCCTGCTTGGTTGCACCTATCAGAAAATAAACAATAACTTTGCTGTGGTGGACTTGGGTTAACGCTGGCCGGATATAACTATAATACTGATATTTCATGGTATTTACAACATTACCACATTTCATGCAGTGAGGACCGATTATTTTAACATGACTGTGGCAGAGATTTCACATTTGGTCCAAAAATGGTTAAAATTTGGGAAATGCATTTGATAAACATGCAAGGTGGATTGATACTCAAGCTATACTGATAATATTAGAGTGATGTATGCAAAAAAAAAAGTACGTCAGTTATACTAGATATATGGCTTACCCCTGAACTATAATGTATACTTTAAACTTATTGTTGAAGATTGTTTTCAGTTACAGGAGATTGGATTTTGCTCTAATGAGGACGCTTCTTGAATTTCTCGACATTTCACACTGTTGCGCCTGTGAAAGAGTGGATCACATTTATGAGACTGTTTTTGATTGGTCGAAGATTGCAGGTTACTTCGGACAGGGTCAGTTTGAGCACTCCTTTTGCATTGCCAGGGCGATCCAGAGCCAGGCCAATGGCGGACGCGCGGATTTACGTGGGGAATCTTCCGCCCGATGTGCAGGAGAGGGACATAGAAGACCTGTTTTTCAAATTCGGCAAGATCCGCGACATCGAGCTTAAAAACAACCGCGGCACTATTCCGTTTGCCTTCGTCCGATTCGAGGACCCCCGGTGAGCCCACCTTTCGCTGATAAATATTACTACGGTGTCAGGATGAATGTGAATTTGTGTTGGTGTGTGGGTCAGTGGTTTATGTAAATTTTGGATTTGTGTGTAAAGGGGAACAATTCATGTAATTTTCCTCAGTGTGTCTGTGAGGGGAGCAGTTTTTATAACTTTGGGGTTTGTGTTTGCGCAGTTGATCTTTTAACTGCGGTATGGGTGTTTATGTGTATCTGTGGAATAGTTTGTGTAAACCAGCGGTGTGTGTATAATGTGTGCGGGACTAGGAAACGGGGTCACTTGGGATTTTTTTCCATTCTGAGATTAACGGGGTATCTCAGTGATACCCCAGTGATAGTGATATCCCAGCACTACTGTACTGTCAATTTACAACACTTTGCTGTGCACAAATTCACCCAATTTTTTTCTCAAAATGAAAAACTTGGATCACTCTTTGATTTTGTTGGAAAATCTCAATTTTCATAAAATGACCCAAGTGACCCCTTTTCCTAGTCCTGCACGCATATGTGGGTTGAGTAGGTTCTTTAACTTTGACGCGTATACATTGGGAGTGGTTTGTATAACTAGAGGTGTGTGTGCCTGCATGTGTGTGGGGAGCAGTTTGTTTTGTGTGTGTGTGTAACTCTGGGGTGTGTGGTCTCCTCTCTCCTGCAGTGATGCAGAGGACGCCGTGTACGGGCGGAACGGTTACAGTTTCGGCGACTGTAAGCTCCGTGTGGAGTACCCACGCTCCTCCTCTAAATTCAGTGGCCCCATGGCAGGGGGGCCCAGGGGACGATTCGGGCCCCCGTCTCGCCGCTCCGAGTTCCGCGTTATCGTGACAGGTACGTACAAGAGCCACTGCCCTGCTACAGTGACTCATACCAAACAGACCCTGTCCACACTGCGCAAAGTGCCTCTCAATCCTGATTGTAGATGAGCTGCTGGATTATCGACTTGGGGAAAATATTACGGAATAATCATGTAATGACATTTCTGTGCTCCAGTAATCTTTCGCTCTCCTTTATCTGCGTGTTCTAAAATGCATTGGGTATGGAAGTTTTCGTGAGAGGGGCTGGTTGTAGGTACTGCATCTGTTTGCACAAGCTAAAGAGGGCCGTGGACAAACACGACTAGCAGTCGTTGGAGCCTCTTGATCGTGAGTCAGCGTTAGAATTGCCATTCTTTGCTAGCCGCAGCTATAACACGAGGAGGTCACAATCTGTTATGTGGCTGGACTGTTTATGGTCTAAGTGCAAAATTGTGGGCAGTGAGCAATGTCCAATAGGGAAAGTACACTCGGCCGGCCGACCAATGGTGTAATTTTATCAGTCACTCACTCAGTCGGCAGCGGATATCTGCGGAAAAAGGGATGGAGACATGCAAGATCTGCATTACTGTTTTTATTTTGCTTGGTAAAGGAAGGCGAGTGGGCGAGTTTAAGGATGACATTCCTTTTGTTGTGAACAGTGAATCATCGCCAGGAGAATAATCCTGCACAATGTGCCGGCCTTTAAGCTAAACAGTTGGGATGGGAATGTAGTCAAGTCGTGTATTCATGCGAAAAAATTAACACTCTATAAAATGGTTTTATTGAGCCCTTGTACTTCAAAGCCTGGGCTTGCATTTACCTATTTAAGCATACTGAAGATGGGCAGCTCATGGTTTGTGTAATACATTACCGCTCAGGAAGACTGCACAGCCAGACAACTTTAAATGGTCATTGCCTGGCATTTCCTTTCAGTTTTTCGGATGAAGCCAAATTATAAGCGCAGATCAACTATGATAGTTTTGAATTTTGTTGCAATGTTTATTGCTGCCCTGTTTGTTTTGTCTGAAACATTATTTAGAACCCTGGTTGCTTTTGCTTGGGTGCTAAGCGACAAATTGGTTGGTTGGTTGCTTAGCAACAAATGCGTGATATAGCAAATGTGAGTGTGTGAGCAGTTGGTGCAAGGCGGATGGGCAGAACTTGCCTGCGCACACGCGTGTACATACGGTGCTGTGGATGAGTATTTAGGACGGGTACAAAAAATGAGCTGTTTGGTTGTGCAGTGCTGCACAGTGATAAACACGAGGTTGTGATCAAAACTGTCGGCTGTAATTTGCGAGCGCACATGTCCACTTAGTGTAGACCAGAGATATTCGAATCCGGCCCTCAAATTCAAATCTGCCCCTGGTTTTTTAATCTCCCAGGTAATTAACTGACCTTGTAGTGGAACGGATTGGTCAAACTGTCATCACACCTGACTCCCAGGTAAAGGGAGGGTGGAAAACATTAGTTCTCAGGCTTTGAAAACCATGAGTTTGACGATCTCTGACCTCGGGTCTCTTCAGCAGAGCAGGATTACTGAGCGAGGCTGATAACTGCTCAAGGCAAAGATAAAAAACGGGTGTTTCACAGCTACTGCTTAAGTGATGACTGCATTGAGTAAAAACAGAAACCCTCTGAAATCTGGAACTCGGTGAGGAGTAAAACAGCTGGTCTGGACTGTAGTTTGGGTAGTTATCTGGCTAATTGTAGCCCCTAGATGAAGTCGGGCGGCTACTGTCGATTCATGGTCGTCTCCACCTTTGCGTCCGGAGAGATTTTCTTGCGGATGCGCTGCTGGCCACGAATTTCAACCGATTCCTTTGATATTTGGTGTGGGCAGAGGTTACGGTTAGGTCACAACACCTATCAATTTTGGTTGCCATGGCAACAGAATTGACCTTATGAAGCACGATTTCTTGCTGAAAATGTGCCTGTTTCAGTGTATGGCTTCTGATTGCTCTCGAGGTCAGAGTTTTCAAGCTATCACAAGCGGGCATGCTGGGGGGGGGGGCTGCACCCATATGATTGCGGACGACAGGACTGTGTAGTTTTGGGAATCTTGCTTTGTGGAACAGGCCCGATGTTGAGGCTTAGGACAGCCAGCTTGGCACAGGACGAATGCAGTATTTTACTGTAGTGAGGAGAGGAGGTGAAATCCGTGGCAGTTTTGCTGCTCTCTTTAGAGTCAGTGTTGTGATACGGTGCTGTTGGCAGTAGCAGCCCTCTCTGCCCTGATGCTGAGACAAAGGCATAGTGCCTTCTGTAAAACTTCTGTTGTGAATGAATGTCGCGTGGATGCGGGGTGATGATGTCATCAGCATGCGTTATCTGCAGGTCTCCCTCCGACGGGCAGCTGGCAGGATCTGAAGGACCACATGCGCGAGGCGGGGGACGTGTGCTTTGCGGACGTACAGCGGGACGGCGAGGGCGTGGTCGAGTTTCTGAGGAGAGAGGACATGGAGTACGCTCTTCGCCGCCTCGACCGCACGGAGTTTCGCTCGCATCAGGTGAGCATTACTGCTCCTGTACATTACTGTATACACACCTGTACTGACCTCCACACTACTGTGCATTCCTATTTACACGCCTGTACATTACCGTAGACACGCCTCTACTTACCTTTACATACCTGCACGTAAATGTACTTTACACACCTGTAAACATCTGCGCATACCTCTAAATACCTATACTCAAATGATGATACCTGTAAACACCCGTAAACACCTGTACTTGCCTCAACAGCTGAAATGAATATACTGTACATGTACACTCCTATAAACATTTGTGCTTGCTTCTACACATCTGCACTTAATATAGAGTACCTGTCCACAGGTGTTAAAGTCTGCACTTAACTGTACACACTTGCTCTTAAACCCTCATACCAGTACACACCTGATAACACCTGCACTTGCCTGTAAACACTTGTACACACCTGCACATTTTTCCATGCACACCTGAATGCACCTCTACGCACCTGTACCGAAATGAACATTGGTGTACATGCCTGTAAACACCTGTACTTGCCTCCACAAGTCTGTATGTAAATGAATATACTTGGATGCACCTGTAAACACTTGTACATACTTGTGTCTGCATGTGTACACCTGTAAACATCCGTTCTTATATGTATGTATCTGTACTTACCTGGATATACCTGCACACACCTGATACATACCTGCAAACTAGTCACCTTTCGGCTACAGTCGCCATTTTTTTGGTCAATTGGGTCATTTACGTGAATCATGCAGAACCGGAGAGTTTTCAAAAAAGGGGGGGGGGGGGTGTTGGCGTCAGGGGAGACCGGAGAGTTCTCTCCGGGCCTACATAACCCGTAGGTGAAGAAGGGCTGGACCCATAGAATCAAAGCTCATAGAGCGCCACGCGACTGGAGTATCAGAATCTTCAGTAGCCTTGATGGAACCAATATACACTCATTGGATAGAACGCATCGTGCAAGTTTTTTTTTGTCCAATCAAGATCAGGATTTCGCTTCGATGGCGGCAAGTTGCATCTTTTTGACGAAGGTCTGCTACGTTACCAAAGTAGTCTACTTCAGTACTAAAGTGGTGTCTAACGCGTTAGATCTGAGGTAAGTCTCGTTATCTGTCAGCGATATAATATACTGTTTAAATTGGGGTTATGTATCTAGACATCTACTTGCTGAAGTAAGGAGTTCCTAAAGTGTATTGTGGTCCGTTTCTCACGTTTAATGTAATTGTTAATGGCTCGTCTGAATTGTGTTAACGTTAGCCTCCCAGATAGTCTTTCGAAAATCACTAGAATTGCAACTATCTCCACTGCATCTGAATTGTTATGTGGTTTAATGTATGCCATTGTCGCGAGATCACGGAAATGAAAACGGAACGGTAAGGAATCAAAATACATCCGTTTCTGCTGTAGGCTAGAATTATTTAGTGATTTAACCCAAACACCTGTTCCAGTCTAGCGGATTATGTGACGCTAACGTGGACGATGCAGTTGGGTTAACATACAATGCAGGGCCGGCGATAAGCGGTACCGCATCGCAAAATGCAATCATTTTTTTTGAAATGCTCCAATCTGCGACGGGCTTTTGAAATCCCCATCGCATATTTTGCGATACAGTCGAAGGATAATGTGAAAAGAAGTTTTAGTCCAGTTTTGAACGAAGACGGGCTCCTGCAGTTTCTTTATATCGTCCTGTTCGGCCTCCGCAACCGCACTATGGATAACCTGACAGTGCGACTCTGAAACCATGGTAGCGAGTGGAATGACCCCATTTTCCGACAACGTCATTGGCTAAATGAACCGCAAAACGTGAGAAGCGTCTGCCATCTTGTGTAAGGAATCGGCGGGGGAATTGCGCAATCAAACGCTGTACATGTGTATATGCGAGTAGATGAGATGAAATGAAAAACACTGGACTGGTGACGCACATCAGCCCACAAGCACGACCATTATTTAATGAATTATTATTTTGTTTACAGGTGTTTGTTGTCAAGGAAATTCTTAATTGTTAGTTAAAATTCAAAAACATTAAATTTAAATAACTTGTAAATATATAGACAAAAAAAGAGTTGTATATTTATGTCTAAGGAATGCTGTTTTCATATTTTGAACACGTATTTGTGCCTTGAATTCTTGTAGTGCTCTATATTCTAGATTATGGCAATTTGTATTTTAATATTTAAATGTTCATCTTAGTTCATAATAATTACCAGTATTAATTTCTTTCACAGTAAAAATACTATGCATGATAAAAATCAGTTCTGAATATTCACTCATTCACAGCCTGAGCCAAAATTAGTAATTTCTGCCGAGTTACTACGTGTTAGCTGTAAGTGGAACCCATTTGTTAAGTCCAAGCAGTTTTAGCACTGCAATTGCTTACAAACCACAGCTTTAGTGGTATTAATAAATGTTTTCTTTTTTTTACTTGAAGCAATTGCTGTCTTTTCTTTTAATTTTCTTCTGAGTACGCCAGAATGCTTAATTTATGTGTTAAAATCACAAATTTTTTTCTGGGGAGAGGGGAATTCCCCCAGACCCCCCTACAGGGCTTTAGTTTGTCACCTTTTTCATCCATTTTGAGTTTGCAGGTATGCTGATAACACCTATATTAAAATGTATATATCTGTACACTCCTGTACTTACCTGTTTATAGCTGTACACGCGTACACTCTTTATATGCACCTTTAATTACCTGTGCATATCTGTACTTCAATTTATATACTTGCACACACCTGTAAACACCTGTACTTGCCTGAATTTGTCTGGACACACCTGCACATTTTGTACAGACACCTGTGCTTAAGTGTATATTCCAGTGCACTCCTCTACACGCCTTTACTTAACCCCTTAGTGACGGGGAGCTTCACGTCTGAAAGTGCCACGTACACTGAATACACTCTGGGTCACTGGCCCGTCAGCCGGGAAATGCGTATATGCGGGTTACAGCAGGCTGGTAAATAGGTGTATGTGGGAACGAATAAGAGTGCGGTTATCGGTCGGTAAGACTGCCTATATGTAGTTCCCGGCATGTGGCCTAGTAGGTCAGGCTTGCATATATGCGTTTCCCGTCACTATGGGGTTAATTGTGTACACCTCTACTGGCCTGTACATGTCTTTGTACACCTGCGCTCTTCCATAATCACCTGTGCATGCATCTGCGTACTGGTGCATTTCTGTATACACGCTTTTATTTATTGGTTATGTATGTTAATGCCCGCATACAGTAAACACAGCCTGCCAATATATCTTGTTCTGGCCGACCTGTATTGGCTGAGTTCTGTACGTGCGCAAGTAACCATTGGCAACTGTGGCATTCGCTCTCTTCAGAGAAGCAGACGACAGTCGCGGACTTAGCATTTAGCTCTTTAATGAGTCTTGAAGTCATGTACTTCAGAAGTCATAGTCATAATATTGTCATGATGGCACAACATACGTAACCAATTAATAAAAATATTATAAATTGCTTTGGGTCGCGGTATTAGCCCTCGGCTGCAATACGGCGGCCCTCAGGCCAATGCCAAGGCAATACGCAAATAAGAAATTAACAAGAGGCTCCTCAGAGCCTGTACTCGGGCCGGGTCTAGGCCTGGGCCAATCGCGAAACCGCGCGCGCGTATGAGCAGGACAGTCGCAACCCCGAAAAAGAAGAACGGAGCCGAAACTTAGACTTGTGGCCTACCGGCCCGAGTAATAACATATAGTACTTGCTTCTATGCTCTTGTCTTTAACCGTATATATGTGTCTCTTCATACCTGCGCTTACCTTAATATACCTCCACCCACTTGTACGTTTTTATTCCGTGCCACAAAGTGGAAGAGGGAATGTAGAAATGAGCGTTGTCTCTCTGCGTGTCCGTCCGTCCGTCTGTCTCACGCTTCTTTTGCTAAACTGTTCTAGATTTCTTGACACAATTTCATATATGGCTGCATCTGATTGTATTCATGTGCCTTTTCATACTTTCATCTGTTGTGCTGTCTATCTATCCGTCTGTCCTTCTATTCGCTGCTTTTTGTGTCCAGGCCAGATACCAGCCATCCCATGGCTGGGATCTGAGTGTTTCACGCTTGTACACACACCTGTACACAACCATCCTCGCCTGTATGTAGCCGGGCACACTTCTGCGTATGTGCAGACACCCATACATACCTCTACACACCTGTACGTACCTGCAGATGCCTTTACATGCTTGTGCGCACCTGCCTGTTGGCCACGCCCAGACCTCTACACTTCCTGCTCCAATACAGCTGTATTTCTGCCCAGTTTCATAAAGCTGGATAACTGGGTTAGCTGGATAACTCCTCTTGGTTGATGTGAGCAGAACTGTTCTGGGTTTTTTTTTCCCCATCACAGTTATCCTTCTCAGTATGGTTATCCGGAGTTGTCCTCTGTGTTGGGCGTTTTGGTGATGGGGAATCCTAATGCAGTTCTATCTGTGTCCTGTAGGGGGAGACGGCGTATATCCGGGTGCATGAAGATCGAGGGTCCAGTTGGGGGCGCTCTCGGTCCCGCTCCAGGTCGAGAGGCCGTTACTCCCCGCCCTACCAGAGCCGAGCTTCCCCGCCCCCCCGCTACCATTCCCCGCCCCCTCGCCGCGCCCCTTTCTCACGACATAGTCCCAGCCCGCCCCGTCATTACCGGTGAACGCACACGCACACACACACACACACACACACACACACACACACACGCGCGCACACACAAATGCCCACCCCCACCAGTAAACTGAGTGTGCATAGAGGTGAAATCGCCTGCAGCTGGCCATTTTTTATAGTTTATTTTATTTAAAATCCTCCTGGAGTCATTAACATTCCATTATCATGGGCTTCTCCTGGAGGCCATAGCCTTTAGAGCGGGGGTCTCGCGCTGGGGTCCTGAGGGCCGCTGTGTCTGATGAGCGTCTGTGTTCCTTCACCTCAGTTCTTAATGAAGTCATCGATCCCTTAGAGTTCATTTAGTATCTTTATAGGCTCAAAAACTGGCTGCTGTTAGAAATGGAAGCTCTGGAACCAGCCGAGACAGCGCCCCCTTCAGGACTGAAGCCCTTGACCCCTGCCGTAGACTTTCGCCCCAGGGAATCATGGGTTTAGGGGAGGGCATGAGCCAGGGAGTCACAGTGATAGACTGGCAAGTGTAAGATCCATCAGCATTTTTTCCTGTGAGAAATTTTACCCTCCAGCATTTACATCCATCCCTACATCAATCCGGAACATTCCCCACCGCTGCCTTTCATCATGGAAAGCTAAATTTCCCACTGTGTCTTCTGGGCAACTTCTGCAACTAGACGATTTAGTTTCTGAAAGAACCGAATGAAGTACCATTTTAAACTGGTTTCTACGCCCAAGTTCTCATTGTGTTCTTTGTATCCTGCAATGGCTGTTTGTAAAGGCTGTTTTTTTTTTTTTTTTTTTTTGGTTTCATTTAGTTTTGTTTCATTTTTTTCAATTAAAAGATGAAATCAAACAAAGTGCTCGTTTCTGTTACTCCTGTCTGTTCAGTGCACAATTTTACTGTCACATGACTGACCACATGACCATGAAGTGATGGTAGTTTCTGGATTTTTCCACAGGGTTTTTCTCCTTAATATTTCAGTCAACATTTAACTGTAGGAGGACGTTTTTTCTCTCCCTATTTTACAGGCTCAGCGGGTCATGTCCTGTCCTGAAGGAGTGATGTGTTTTTCAAAAGTGACATTAAATTTGCTGTCAAATTAAGTTCAGTTACCCTCATTTTACCTCTGTTTAAGGTGTGATAATGTCCCGCCAGCGACGTTTCTGTGCTGTAGACCACGTGCAGAATGGCCTCAGTGCTGCGTCTTCAACATATGTGCCGTCTCCTCTGCATACTGCCTGCTGCCTACTTAGTTTCTCACAGCAGCTGGTTGCATACACGGGGTTGCAAGGTTGTTAAAGATTTCCTTTTATGTAGCGTGCCTAAAATTCTTGATTATGTGCAATTTCTGGAGCGTCTCTTCGCACGCTCGGAAATCTCCTGCCATTCCTGCTGGGAGGCAGGGCCATCGCCATCTTTGGGTCTGATCACAGTCACATCTTAGAAAAATGTGGGAGCTTTTCATTATGAGGCATCTGGGTAATGGTGTGGGGGGGACGTATTGAGCAGTCAGTGTGGTGTGGTAGGTAGATGATGTATATTTTTAGGATGCAGCAGTTTTGAGCATAGCCACGCTCTCTTGAAATATTTGGAGGTTTTACACATGCCTGTTCATTATGTAAACATCAAGCAGTGCACAAGCAGTGATCCAGTGGATTCTGCCATGTTACAGGGTTGTGTCTTTTTCAGTCATTCAAATGGAGAATAAAATCTTCCTTGTCCTTCTCGGATGTGTGGAATACAGATATATCTTTATGTATGCTGCAACATTAGCATTTTTTTAATACAATTATGTCCCCAATTGTCTTTCAGTCACCAACTGTGTGAGTACGTGTGAGAAGACTGTTAAAGATTTCATGAATGTTGAGTATGCAAAGTGTGATTATTTTGAGTGATATCATTTGCATGTGAGAGAGAGCTGGACTTGGCACTGAGAATTCTAAGCTAGAATACTTATATAAGGCTTTGTTTATTAAAATTTTTGGCAGGTTTTTTTTACATTTTATTTTTACAGGAACTATTCCTGTTTACCCCTCAGTCCCGACTAAGGGGCAGAGGGTATTGTTGTTACGTGCGATGTCCGTCCATCTGTCTGTCCGTCTGTCCCGTAAACGTTTGTATACCTCACGATAACTTGAAAACACGTTCGTCAATCTATGCCATTTTTGCTGTGTTGCTTGGTCTTGTGTACCTATGGAAGCATATCGGATTTTGACGGCACTTGGATGTCCAGTATGGCTGCCACAGCGGCCATCGTGAATTTTGTATTCCTCAGGATAACTTGAAAACGCCTTTGTCAATTTATATTAATTCCAAACAATCCAGGGGCTGAGCGGTAAAGCCCGCTTTCCGGGGCTATTTTTGTTCTCTGTGTCATTACTACTGTTTAAACCCTAAAAGCGCTGAATAAAGTTTCAAGAAATTAAAAATGTAATTATCTTGAGCTGTTGAAAATCATGTGGCAACTTGTTTAAAAGAGTTCCCCTGCGGAAGCTCTTTAAAACAAGTTGCCACATGATGGGTTTTCAGCAGCGTCTGATTTTAATGTCTCATGTCTCGATCCATCCACCAACGCCACGTTGCACCACAGACTGTCCAGGAGTTGGCGGATGCTTTAGTCCAGGTCTGGGAGGAGATCCCTCAGGAGACCATCCGCCACCTCATCAGGAGCATGCCCAGGCGTTGTAGGGAGCTCATACAGGCACGTGGAGGCCACACACACTACTGAGCCTCATTTTGACTTGTTTTAAGGACATTACATCAAAGTTGGATCAGCCTGTAGTGTGTTAATCCACTTTAATTTTGAGTGTGACTCCAAATCCAGACCTCCATGGGTTAATAAATTTGATTTCCATTGATAATTTTTGTGTGATTTTGTTGTCAGCACATTCAACTATGTAAAGAACAAAGTATTTAATAAGAATATTTCATTCAGATCTAGGATGTTATTTTAGTGTTCCCTTTATTTTTTTGAGCAGTGTATTTCTGATGCATGAATGAAAAATATTGAGTCTGAAATTCATAAAAAAAATTACTTGTTAAATGCAAAAATTTTTACAGTGCATTTAGGCTATTTGTATCTCCTCGACGACGAGAGTCGCCGCCGCAGCCGCGGAGATTTTCTGTTTAGGCTCTGGAGGCTTCAAAGTTTATAGGATTTTTCTCTTAATTTGCGTAGTCAAAGATGTTTATTTGGCAATGCTCAAGATCAATTCTCGGCAATTTCCAACATCCAATATGGCCGCCGGTGGCCATTTTTGTCAAATGTTCTTTTTTTTGCAGATTTTGAGTTTTGTGCTTATTTTGAGCCACATTTACATATATATATACATGTAGAGGGGTGCATATTAATGTCATAGCAAGAGTAAAAACAGTACCTTTTGCGGCTGTAAAAATTTGCAAGTGATCTCTCATGGGGATCGGGGAGATACACGACTCGGTCCCTGTGGAGACCGAGTTATCTAGTTTTACTTGAGTTTGAATTAATTTCCTGATTCTAAGTGTAACTGAGCTCCCTGCACAGGAGGAGATGGGGGCGTTGGTAGACTACAGCTGGGGGAAGAAGGGTGGGCCTGTAGCCTCTGTGTTTAAGTAGCTTGTGTATAACACCAAGTGAAAATAGACCCACAAATATTTGGACGGTGGCAAAATTTTAAAGGGCTTTAATTCCTAAGGGCTTTCCTGATTTGGGATGAGAATACAAAGTGGCTGTTCCCCCAACTGTTGGTGGAACGGGAAGGAAAGTTGCTCATATTCCCCCAACCGTCTTCGTGTTGCGCACTCCAGACTAGACTATTAAAATGGCACCAAATTGTTTCACCGAAAGCTGCCGCTCGCAAAATATTCCACACGTTTCATTGGCTGAGAATGGTTGGGTGAATAACGAAACTGACGCTTGTAATTTACCCAGCGATTGGGGAATAGCCTTTGCCATGAAAATATGATCATTTTTAAGAACAAGGGGTCACATTTAGGTCAAATTTTCATTTGCTGAGGAAAGAAGGTCAGTGGAACAGCAGGGTGCACTGCTGTGCTGCATGTCTGGTAACTGGAGTTACTGCTACAAGCCCACAGAGGGGTTTGGGATTCTGTCTTGCATCTTGAGTGATGAAGTTGTGAAAAATTCTGCTTTCGGGCCCTTGACCAAGGCCCTTAACCCCGAAACTGCTCTAGGGGCTCCATTTTGGTTTCTTTCTCTCATTCCTTACTTGCACCTACTCTATCTGGCATTCCTCCCAGGGTAGGCTTTAAGAAGAGAAGCACATTCTTAGTGGAACATCTTTGAATAAATTTGAAAAATAAGAAGTTTCTATCTACCACTTGCAGAAAAAGTAAGTGTCTTTGTGCTACTGTATGCAAATATGCTGGCCACATGCACCAATGATTTTCATTTGATACTGCAAAATCAAATGAAATTGTTTCAAAATGCATATTACCATTTTTTTCCCCTGATGAATTTAGCTGTGGGCTACGAACCAGAGTGCTGTATCACCAAACAGGATTACGGAGTTAGCTGGATGACTGCAGCGATTAGATACTTGAATTGCTCTTTTTGCTTCATTGGCCGTTACAGATTTTGGAGCTTTCAAGGATTTACTCTCAGCTGTTCTCCACCAAACTCCGTAATCCTGTCTCAGGCACCGCCGAGAGTTTCGTCCCCACCACCCCGAAAAAATGCTGAAATGTATGTTGGTCTCTCGCAAGTTAATGCACTGTGATAAAGCCACTGGGTGTTCTCCGATGGCAATTTTATTTCCAACCACTTGGCGGCGGACGGAAATCGACCGCTGCTGCTCCGTGTGAGGTTATATCTGTGCCAAGCACTTGAACGTTTTCCCTCGTTGTCATATAATTGTGCTTTGTGAGCGCCGGGAGGTAAACAATCCAACACAATGCCTGCTCGTTTTCTATTTAGACAGGGTTTTCTTTGTGACCATTAACGTCAGTGTTGGATAATGAATATGGATAAATATTACAGGGCTGCCAACTCTCACGCCTTTGGCAAGGGACACGTACTCTTTCAGGCTCGGTCTCACGCTACCCAAACACCCAAATATCAAGGCCAAACACAAAGACCGCAATTAAAGACAAAGCCGCACCCTGATTGAACAAACTGTGCGTCAGCTGGCAGTATAAAACAATATGATCATTTGTAAATGATTATTGATAGCGTGTATTTGATAGAAACCGCATTACCTGCAGCCGTCCACAACGCTCTTCCATCTTTTTTTCTTTTTTTTTTTTTCTGGTCCGCCAAGTCAATCGTTGTGACAGAAACCCCAATCTCTTGACCAATCCGGTCCGTTACCAGTCACAGTCCCGACAAAAGGCCGCACTGTTGGCAAGAGATCAAAGATTAAACTGCTTGAATGTTCTAAATTGTGATTGCCCACTTCAGCGTCATCAGTTGCGCGGTCATTGTCTATAATTGCGTCATTGCTATTAACGTACCTCGCAAGGTCTGTAAGTCGTTATATCGGTTGTCTCTTTACTGGAGCGCTGTTTGAGATGTTTATTTTATTACCTTGCATTAATTTGCGTAAATATGCTCTTTCAGTCCGTGTGAGAGGATATTGAAATACAATAATTGATATTTCATTGATTGATGCTCATCCACTGACTTCAGTTGGCTACTTTGCTGTTCTATGCGCTGAACACTGCTTGCCTGGTTTCCACACAGATGAGGGGCAACTGTTGTTTTGTTAGAGAATAATTCGTTCATTGTTTTCATGTTATGTTGAGGGAGATTAGGAAGAGCATTTGAGCTTTGTCCTGTTTATTAGACGGGCTGACCAAGTGAACTGCAAAATGCTTGTTATTTTCTTGCGCTGATCTGTTGGTAGAGCAAGGAATAATATGTGTAAATTAGCCAGTGCGTGCAAATTCCATTTGAAGGTCAGGCAGTCCTTTACACGGAGTGTTGCCATTGTGTGGGGCAGCGAGCCAGGTCATGTAGACACAGAATGTCCTCATGGGGAGAAGTTTTTAGGTTTCTGATTAATCTTGAGCAAGAGTTACATTTTATAGCTGAGGTCCATGGCCTGTTCTCATTATATGTTCTTGTTTTGGGGTAGTTGTGTAGTCGAGAGGTAGATTGCTTCACTGGCATCTATAGAGTTGCTGGTTGGAGCTCCTGATGGATGGGCTTGGGATTGTAGTTTACATTTGGAGAGATGAAGTTATTATCAAAAATTATCAATATTGCACATGATATTTCCCCTCCTGTCTGTTTGGAGGGTCATGTCACAGTTAGTCAGCCCTTCAGCTTTAACACTACCACAGTGTCAGAGGTGCATGAAGCCCTAAAACCTTTAGACACTAGAAAATCTGCAGATCCTGATAACCTGGAGCCTTACTTTTGTAAGCTTGCAGCTGAGTTTATTGCTCCACCATTGGCGTATCTTTTTAATCTCTCATTGGTCACCAGTGAAATTCCACTTATATGGAAATCTGCCTTTGCTCTTCCCCTGTTGAAAGGGGGGAAACCCAATGATCTTAAATAATTATAGGCTCATCTCCAAACTTTCTGTTCTGGTTAAGGTTCTGGAGACCATTGTAAGTGAACAACTGAAGAAGTTCTTACTCACAAACAACATCCTATCTAATTTTCAGTCAGGCTTCAGGAAAAAAAAATACAGTACAACTGCAGCAGCCTTAAAAGTAGTTAAAAGTAGATTTTATTGAATCTTAACGCAACAAGCATCACTGTGCAGCTCTCTTAATTGACCTATCTAAAGCTTTTAATGCTGTGGGTCATAGAATATTAAAGCAAAGACTCATTAGTAGAGGACTATGTGAACAAACTCAGTTGGTTTGAAAATTATCTCTGAAAGATCTCAGTGCGTGAAGGTTGGAGCGATCACTTCTGGTTCCCTTAGAGCAGGGGTGTCCAATCTTATCCGTAAAGGGCTAGTGTGGGTGCAGGTTTTTGTCCTAACCAGCAGTGCTTCTGCACCTGATTCCACTAATGAATTAATCAGGGGTTTCAATCAGGACCTTAGTAGGTAGAATCAGGTCTGTTAGTGCTGGGCTCTGACAAAACCAGCACCCACACTGGCCCTTTCTGGATAAGATTGGACACCCCTGCCTTAGAGTTTTGAGTGGCGTGCCCCAAGCATCAGTCCTGGGACCACTCTTTTTTATCATATATGTAAACAGTCTTGATAAATGCATTTCAAATGCAAATTTCCACTTTTATGCTGATGACACTGTGATATATTGCTCTGCATCCACACCAAATCAAGCTCTTAGTCAGCTACAATCTGCATTTAATATTGTCCAACACACCTTACATGTTTTAAATGCTGACAAAACAAAGCTCATATTGTTGAATAGTTGAATAGTATATTGCGTAAAAACATAACGCATATAAAAACACAGAGGGGGGCTAAGGTAAGATATAAATGCTCCCCCTACCAACAATAGTTGTTCTCAAATTCAAAAGCAAAACTACGGGATATTGCAACTATCACCACCTTTCAAGGCTCTGTGACTGAGTCTGTATCTCAATATTAATATTTGGGAATTTTAATTGATGAATCTTTTTCTTTTAAGCCCCACATTCAGCAACTGGTGAAAAAGCTGAAATTGAAATTAGGGTTTTTTTTTTTTTTTTTTGGAAATAAGTCCTGCTTTTTCTTCAAGGCTAAAAGGAGCCTTGTTGCCAGCACCTTTATGCCTGTGGTGGACTATGGCGGTACTATGTACATGCATGCATCATCACAATGCTTACGGATGCTAGATACTGTTTATCACAGAGCTTTGAGGTTTATTACAAACTCTAAAGCCTTCACTCACCACTGCACATTATATGCTCGGGTTGGATGGCCTGCCTTGTCTGCCTGTAGATTAAACCACTGGCATGTCCTTATTTACAAGGCTATTCTTGGTCTATTACCATCCTATCTACAGGTTTACATATTTCAGAAAAGAACAGGAAAATATCATATTCGCTCCCAGGATTCAACACTGCTATCGGTCCCCAAAGTCCGCACTGAACTAGGAAAAATGGCGTTCAAATATGCTGCTCCCTGTGCATGGAATCAGTTGCAAAATGATTTGAATCCTCGGGATCTGGTCTCTTTAGATGTTTTTAAAGTACTTATTAATGATTTGGAGGCAGTGACATCTGCTTGTGGATGTTTTGATTGGTTGTTTTCTATCCTGGTTACCCTCCTGTTATTTATGATGTGTGATACAATTCTTTTTCCTTCAATATTTTACGGTTGTTTTGTACCGTTTTTGTGTCCGCAACTGTGTTATTTGTGCTGCTGCCTGTCTAGACCAGGACTGTCTTCCAAAAGAGATTTTTAATCTCAATGGGATTTCTTTCCTGGTTAAAAAAAAGGTTAAATAAAATAAAATAAAGTTGGGAAGAACTCTTGTCATTGGGCCCTTGAGCAAGACGTTTAACACCAAAACTTCACCCTTGCTTCTCTCTATCACTCCCCACTTAATAGCCACTCTGTCCAGAACTTTTCCCAGGACAGCTTTGAAAAAGCAAAACTTGTTGTCAGTGGACCTTCCCTGGTTAAATACAGGCAAAAAAATCAACTAAATGACCTGTTGTCATCATTATATGTTCCTATGTTTTAGATAGACTGAATGACCTGATCACGTCATTATGCATTCTTACGTTCTTGTATTCTAGATCAGCTGAATGGCCAGGTCTCTGTATTATGTGCTATGTTTTTGTGTTCTAGACTGAGTGGATAACCTGTTCTCCTCACTATGTATTAATATGTTTTTACCTCCATAAATTATATGTTTCACTCCTGTTTGTTTGTTTGTCTGTCCATCTGCTTGTCTGTCTGTCAACAGGATAGCTCAAAAAATTCTGAATGTTTTGGTATGAAATTTGGCAGAATGATAGATGGTAGTCCGAGGAAGGTTTGATTTAATTTTGGAAGTGATCTGGAACGTACTCTGTGACGAAAAGAACAGATATATGGTGTGGCAGAGGTATGCGCTCTAACGAGTGCCTTTTAGTTGTATTCTAGATCGACTGCATAGACTGTTCTCCTGTGCAATCTTATGTTTTTGTGTTCTAGATTGACTGGATTGCCTGTTCTCCTCACTATGTATTCTTATGTTTTTGTGTTCTAGATTGTCTGAATTGCCTGTTCTCCTCTCTATATGTTCTTATGTTTTTGCGTTCTAACTTGACTGGATAGCCTGTTCTCCTCACCAGGTATTCTCATGTTTTTGTGGTCTAGATTGACTAGATAGCCTGCTCTCCTTGCCATGTATTCTTATGTTTGTGTGTGTGTGTGTGTGTGTTCTAGATTGGCTGAATGGTGCTTTCTCTTTATTGCTCACTATTGGCCCTGGTAAACATAATTCGGGGAAGATGTGGGTAATTTGTGCCTCAAATTCTGTTTCTGCTCACAAACCTTGGCTTCTTTATGTCACACAGATGTTTGTGTTTAGCTCCATTGAGTTCCCCCCTCAGAGTCTTTCGGGAAAGTTATTAAAAATGAACATTTGTTGAATTACATGGCGTGAAGTGGTCAGTGTAGCCTGTTTTAGATTTTTGGTCTGTTGCTCCGTTGTAGCTAATGCATAGAATTCTAGAAAGTTCTCTGCAGGTTATGTTTTACTTGTTTTTATCATCACTACTCGATTCAGTCTCAGACATAACCTGGCAATTTGACCAGTAATAATGTATGCCATAAAATTAGTTTGCATAGTAATGATCATAAAGTTAGTAATTAAATTATTTCCTTTCGAGTTGGTATCAGTATGCCAGTCAGTATTACTGTATTTTCAAAATTAAGAACAAATGGAAGAATTTCTGTGCAGCACCATTTATGCGTGTGGTAAATGGGGGAATGTAGGTCAACATCAGTCACACATTCCAGAAAATAATATGAAGGATGGTCTTGTCTCTCTCAAATGATCTTTGGGACACCTCTTATTCCTTTTCCCGGACTCATTAAATCAAGATTATCTTAATGATGGCAGAACTCGATTGATTTCCGAGTCAGGCATTAGAAGGAAAAATGCAGAATGTGAAAAATATATTGGAATGAGAATTTCCCGGAAGCTGTTGGGGGTTGTTGTCTATGCTGCGGCAGGAGGATGCTGGGAGCTGTAGTCTGTGCACTGCCTGAAGGCAATTGGAACATCCTTGCGCATTTCCGTAATCTCCAGCATCAATAATAGGGCGATATGAGAGTAATAACCCCCCTGTCAATCAAATCATGCATTACAGATGTACAGGCTGGCCAGACGATTCAAACTGAGCAGAAAATGGTTCCAACTTCTGTACAGTTTTACTCCTAATTGTTCCACATAAATTATGCATGTTTGGACATGTACTAGCAAAACACATAAATACTAAATTATCTGACTGTTAATACTTACAGAAAAACATAGCGAGGAGAACTCCAGCAATGAACTGTAAACAACTCACCAGGAAATGTCAGAGTTATATACCTTGAATGCTGTGTCTGGTGTGTGCATTCGCGACCAAAGCCCAGTTCTTATCCCCCGCCGGGCAGCAGCCCAACGGGAGAGTTATATCTCCGTCCATCTGTTCATCCGTCCATTTTTCCAAATTGGAAGGTACTTTGCTGGTGAAATCAGCTCCTCCTACAGTTTTCGTAGGACATCCCTGAGACTTTGCAGATATGCTGCAGATAGACTGATGATACGCATATCACAGTGGCCACTCCGGCAGTGGATGCTGCGCTCTCAGAGGGCTCTGTTTCAAATGCTGGCCCCCCATCGGGGTACGAGTCGCCATGGACTTTCTCGGTGTGACAGCTTGTAGTTACAATTGTGCCTGAAGGCTGCTGGGGGTTCCTGTTCGCATTACCTGAGGGAATCCTGGGAGCTTTTGTCCGTGCATTACCAGAAGGGATACTGGGAGCTGTAGTCTGTGCATTGCTAGGAAAGATGCTGCTGGTTCCAGTTTGCATTACCTGAGGGGATCTTGGGAGCAGTTGTCCACGCATTACCAGGAGGGATGCTGGGAGCTGAAGTTTGAGCAGTACTTGGAGGATGCTGGGAGCTGTAGTCTGTGGATTACTAGGAGGATGCTGGGAGCTGTAGTCTGTGCTTTGCTAGGAAGGATGCTGGGGGCCATAGTCTGTTTTGTATGACTGCGGTTATTTGGAACGGCAGACTTCCATGTCTGCTTGTCTCTGAAGTACCCGGTAAGGTCTTCAAACTTTGATTAATCCCTACAGAACAGAGTGCACTCGGCTGAAGACAGAGAGGCCAACTGTGATGAAGCGTGATTGCCCCACCCACTGCTGAGAAAGAGGAACCTCTCCCTGTAGGCTGCACTCAAGCGGGAAATTTCTGCCGCCCTTGTGCAAACTTTTTAAAATGATTTTCAGTCTTGGCTTTCTGGTCTTTCCCTTCTGACCAACATTTTTGACTCTCGGACAGGCCGAGTGCATGACTCTCACAAGATCTCATGTCGAAAAGACTTTCTGTTCGTGGTTTCCCCTCCTCCACTCGACGGCACAAAATGGATGCCATCTTCAGCTTCAGTCCATCCATCAGGTGTGTCACTGCTTGGTTGGAATGAAAGCCTGCACCCACTCAGGCCCTTTCTGTGTAAGATTGAGGAGGCCCACCTACAGATCCATACACCGATGAGCCAAAACAATTGAACCTCTCACAGGTGAATCAAAAAATGTTGATCATCTTGTATCATCAACGCACGTATAGGTCTGCTGGCAAACCCCTGATTGTGTCGGTTCTTGTAGTCGATCTGTTGGATGTGGAGAAATAGCACCTGGGCGACTTTGACAAAGACCGAACCCCTGTGGTCTGAGGATTGGGTCAGAGTATCTCAGAATGGCTTCTGGGGAGCTCCCTGTTAGCAGTGGCGAGTACCTACTGACAGTGGTCGGAGGAGGGACAAACCGTGTACCGACAACAGCGTGTTGGCTGCACAAGGGCAATGCAGGCTATCCCATCTGGTCCAAACCCACAGAAGGGCTACTGTAGCACTAAATGCAAAAACATGCCCTAATATTTCTGTAAGGAATGTGTCACAACAAATAGTGCATTGCATCTCCCTTAGTATTGCGCTTTGTAGCTGCAGACCAGTTGTACCGCCCATTCTAACCCCAATCCTACAGTGGGCGCATGAGCATCAGAACTGGATCTTGGAGCAATTTTTGTTGGTCGCCAGGTCCAGTGAGTCCCATTTTATTTTACATGACGTGTACGGGGCGGGTACGTGTGCGCCATTTGCCTGGGCTGAGATGGCATCAGAATACACTAAGGGAAGAAGACAAGCTGATGGAAGGAGTGTGATGCTCTGGGAAACGTTCTGCTGGGAAATCCTGGGTCCAGGAATTAATTTGACGTCAGGTTGACAGAGTCGATGTGGTGGCATGAGGGGTACCCACATGATAGGCGGCAGGTAGTTTTAATGTTGTGGCTGATTGGCGTATATGGTTCCGTCAAATTCAGCTGCTGTTTTCAAACCTGTAAAACTTCAGGCCTATTTTAAATTCTAGGAGACCCCAAGGTTTCCAACGATCCTAAATATGTCCTGCTGAATTACTGGGAAATGCGTTTAACACCATTTACAAGATCTAGACATTTTCCATTTGATTTAATGCTGTGGCCACAAAAACATTGCATCCTGGGTTTGAATATTTCCCTCAATATTAGTGTGATGTAGCTTCAGTTAAGCGCCGCCACCAGCAGACACTGAATATGAATGTGACATTGTCGTGCAACATGAAAAATTGCCTTTTCTGGCTTTGAAACTACTTAAGGGAAAACTCAGGAAAAAAGTTAGTTTATGGGGTTAAGTGCACTGTCATCTCCTGTTGGTTCCCCTAAAAGAAGATTGCCTGACTCATTGCTGGAAAGGGAGGGATGTCGTAATCGTTACGGTTCCTCTGGGCACCAGTTAGCGTGTTTATCTGTTCCGGTGTGACTCGCGCTAGCAGCTGCAGTGGATTTGGAAATCGCAGTTTGACCCATTTTCGAGAATGGATGTCATGTTTTTAAAAATTGTCCATAATTTGTTTACGGGCATCACCAGGACGGAGATTAGCATAATCCTTTTAAACAGCTCGGGGATTTTGCATTCCGAATGTACAGGGTCTGCTGTGACTTCCTGAAGGACAGCAGTTTCAATTTTTTGGGGCAAAAGGCGTGAGATTACGTTGCACAAGTCATGCGTTCCCTGAGGGATTCTACAGCTCATTCCACATTTGAAAAATCCTAAAAAACATTCTGAGTAATTTTTGCATATCAATTATTTAATGGAGAATGCTAATGGGGTGTGTTGTACCGCGTGTAAAACAAATATGACCAATTAATGCATGGTTGGTGAGTGCATTGTAAATACTGAATCTTACTTTAAGATAATATTTCAGTTGTATCTACACAATTCCGTTTAAAATTGAATCGGGCTGTTCCAAGACTGCAGACTGTTGAAACTGCAACTTCTTAACAGCCCAGGAGGGGGGGCTTACTGAAGGGCGCCAACGGTCTTTCAGAACAGCTGGAAGTACAACGGTTCCCTGAGCGATTGGACTGGAAGTTCGCTAACCCAGAAAGCACTACATGGATTTAACTCTTAGAGCACTATAGGCCACTATAGATGCTCAATGATGTAAGATATCAAAATCAGATGCTGTTGAAAGCCTACTATGTGGCAACTTATTTAAAAGAGCTCCCGCAGGGGAGCTCTTTTAAACAAGTTGCCACATGATAGGTTTTAAACAGCTTAGGATAACTACATTTTTAATTCCTTGAAAATTTATTCGGCACTCCAAGGGTTAAGCTCGACCTCAGTTGCGTTTTTGCCTGGGATGACTGTTCACAAAGCTCTAGGTCCAGGTGGGCTGAAGTCTGTTAAATCCTTCAATTTTTACATTCGTTTCTCTAAGTCAGGGGTGCCAAACAGGCCCATAAAAATTGCTGAAGGGCTGCAGATTTTCATTCCAGCCCAGCAGAAGCACACCTGATACGACTCATTTAAGGGGTCTTCAGGGTAAAAGTTTCACATTTTTTTTTGAAAATTTCAAATTTTTTGATTTTCACATAAAATAAATAAAGGAATGCAGTGAGATGCCAGTAAACACCAAGAATCTATGTTTTTCCTCTGCCTCAATTGTTACTTGTGACTTTAAATGTAAATTACCAAAAATCACATTTTGACTGATTTTCAACCTTGTGGCATTCATAAAATCATTAATATTCATCTGATTGACTTGAAATTTGGACTGAAGTTGTATCTGTTGGAGATCTATGAAATGACATAGGATTTTCTAGATAGGTGCATCCAAGGGGGTTAATTTTGAAAATGAAGCAAGTTGATGATAGCGATTTTCGTTATGGTTGCATAACAGAGCTCATGAAATTCATAAATGTTCCAAACAAAAAAATCCTATGTCATTTCATAGAACTATCTTAAACCTTTCATATGAGACTAATTTGAGTAAAATCTGATCATGGGTTATTGAAATATCAGTGCCCCAAAATGTTTTCAGATTTTGCCATTAAAGTGCCGTTTCCATGGCAACCATGTCAATTTTTATCAAAATACTACATTTTATGTGGTTACAATCATGTTGAGTATGTTTATTACTTAGTTTTTACATTATTATGGTTATTTCTACACGTCACCCTGAAGACCCCTTAATCAGCTGATCTCAGCCTGCACAGTTGATGAGTTGTATCAGGTGTGCTGCAGCACGGTTGGGATGAAAACCTGCAGCCCCTCGGCCCTTCAATGGACCAGTTTGACACCCCTGCTCCAAATTAACTCAGCATTAGCTTACAGGCTCTCAGGTGCCTGCAGTATGGGAAATATCTGCTGGTTTCACCTGACTGCTGTTGTGGTTGTTCGGGTATTAACTGAGTAAGTCCTTTGGCTGAGTGTTTTTCTGGAGCTTAGTCAGTCATGAATAATGTAGACCTGGGGAATGAAAAAAGAAAGGACAGGAAGTAACGCAGGTGCACGCTCACACCTGTGTGCACACAACACACACACACAGATCACAATCACACTCAAACCACACACACACACCTTGTGCTTTACCTTGTGTTCCATTAACCATTTCATGTTGATCTGGACAAACCTCTTGGATCACTGCCCAGCTGAAAGCTCCAGCAGTGACCTAGTTTAGTCTCTTGGCAGAGGCAGCCTGATTTGGGTCTGAAATGTCTTGGTATTTCGTTGAGTCTATGACGCCACGCACCCTAACGAAGTTTTGAGGGCCTTTGTAAGAAAAACAACCCCATAATATCCCATTATCTCCAATTTACTAACACTGGGGATCAAGTTCACTTCAATACAACCATCCTTCGCTCGGCACCAAATCCACCCCGAGTGTTTGTTGCCAGAAAGCAAAATTTTTGTTTCATGTGAGAATAGAATACAGGTCCAGTCAAAGTTCCAATAACATTTTGTGAACTCTAGCCTCTTTCATTTGTCATTAAATTGTCAGAAATGCCCTCTAAATAATCTGTTAGCATGAAGGTGGTGTCTGATGATAGTTTTGGAGACTTGGTAACCCTGAGTTCCAACTTTGTTTCTGTAATTACTAATCATTGAGGATTTTTTTTTTTTGCCTCTCTTACCATCCTCTGATTGTGCTTGCAGGCAAAATATAGTTGGATCCTCTTCCAGGCAAGTTTCTGGCAGCTCCAGTTGATTTGAACTTTTTACTTATTGTCCAGTGGCATTTTCAAATGATATGTTTTTATTGCCTCTTGTCTGTCCAAAATGAATTTCTCCCAAGGGAGACAATAAAGACTCATCTCATCTCATTCCATGACTTATGAAGGTAAAGACACTTTTCCCTTATTTGAGTTTTGTGTTTTCTCATCTCCTCTGTGTTTATGAATGAGAAAGGGAACATGGCCTCAGTATGGCCTCATTTATACCCCAGTGAACCAGGACGTCATTGATTACTGCTTGAAAGTACCTAAACACCCTGATCAACTTAAAATTTTGAAATATGAATGAAAAATATTTTCGCTATTACAATTTCTTGGGGTCCCAATGAGTGTGGCATGTGGTTTTCTTAAAAATAATTATTTCTTGATGAGGGTTTCTCATTTTGTCAATGTTAGAATAAGCTATTTCACGACTTGGGTGATTTTCTTAAAACCCTACACACAGGATCCCAATTACACAAGTAAACATACAAACACAAATGTACGCACACAAATAAACACCCAAACTACAAGCCAAATGTACAGAAATGCAGTATGTTGGCCACTTCCCCTGTCAGTAAGATCAGTTTCCTGTGTAGTAAACAACATGGATGAATGAGTACCAGTCTTGACTACTGTCATACAGAAATATCAGTATAGTAAAGGCTTGTGTCTTCTCTCATGAAAGGGAATCTGGCACTCGCTGTTTTAACCTTCTTTAATCTGAGACGTTCCACTGCAAACATGTTTTTTCGAGGATGCCTGGGGAGAAGTGCCAAATAGAACAGTTACAAGTAGAAAGCCATAGAGAGAAATAGGGCTAAAGGCCCTGGAGCAGTTTTGGGAGTTAAGGGCCTTGCTCAAGGGTCCCTTGGCACAGTTCTTGCCGACTTCATCTCTCCAGATTCAGGTCAGAATCCCAGGCACTGCCCAGGGCTTTGAACCGAAATCCTCACTGTCGCCAGTCAAACAACCAACTGCTAGACTGCCCTACTGCTCTTTCGTAATGTTTGTGAGCACATTCTCTTAAGGGCTATACACACATGGTCTTAAACACCCTTTGGGTAAATGATGTCTGCTTCCAAATACATTGAGACAAGAAATGCTCCATTGAACCCAGCTGGGAAATTTGCTCTTGGTATTTGACCTACCCTAGTTAGTAAGCGCTGGGCAGCCAGGGTACAGCATTCAGGGACCAACACCGGCCCTGAGGCCGAGGACCGAGTCAAGGGCAACAGAAGGAGATAGTCTGACCTGTTGTGTGAATTTTATCCTGGTAGAATACCGGAATATTCTGCTGAGCCTCAAGCACACTACTCTCAGTCAGGTAACAGTGCTAACCAACCAGCCACAACAAAGGTATAAGATTAATGTGATGCGAGTAAAATGTTTTGGTACATGGTAAGTGATGTGTGGTCAAATCTCGTCCTCTTCATATGCTTGTTGGGGTGATGTTTTGTCCAGAGAATCTTTTCCTGCCTCTCGGGGCCCACGTGACGTTCACTCGCATGCATTTTCTGTAAACAAACAGTGCAGAGAACTCGCTGGAAGCAGAGGATTCACACCTGTGGGTGGACTGACCGCATTTTCAAGCCTCATCTTCACGCTCGAGAGAGCCGGTGAGAGAAATGAGTAAACCTGCTGAAAATCAACACTTAAAGGGTGTCAAATATTGCCTCGCTTAAAATGTGCAGGCTGCGATAATGTCGTAAGGCAAAAATCGCCTTCGTTTGAAGGAGCAAGTAAGGGCGAGGCAGCATAATTTGGCAAAAATTGTTTTTGGCTGCAATACAATTTAAGGTATCTGATTGCTCTGTAGCCACGTGAACATTACTGTTTTATCTGTGGGGTAAATGAAGTTCAGTTATTTCCGTGTGCTTTGACAGATTGGTATAATCATGACAAAACCCTGTTATTAAAATTACAGCTTATTGCTTCAGCTGCATCAGACAACTTTTAAAATATATTCATTTCTGTATCACGCTCAAACTTGGGCAAGAATTCAAATGCATTTGGTAATGCAAGATGATGGAAAATACTTCTATTTCCTGGTAATATGCCATTTCAATGATTTTTTCAACCATACGGTCCTCAATTGCAGGTGATATTATTATTTTTTTTTCCAAAAAAAATTTTGTAAAATTTTTGAAATTCATTCAGAAAGCATCCTTCCAAGATGTCATCAAAGCATGTTGCTCGAAGTTTGGGAAATCGTAAAACTCCACTGTCTTCAGGAAATGCATTAAGCAAATTACGAGTATGAGGCCTTTTTCAGGGGCATGTTACCAGTAAGCAGAACTGTGCGGTGAGGCATCGTGCAGTGGAATTTCCCTCATCAGGTCTAAGACGTTACTGCTTCCTTCTAAGCAGCAGACAGGAAAGCGTCTAAAAAATCTTTCGGCGAAGAAGTCAATTGCAGCAATCGCCTTCTCATAAACTGTTTCTTCCCTCCGCTATTTGCAGTTTCCTCGCAGAAATGACCACTTTTGTGTCGCCGTCTTATTTCTCCCCAAATGGTCAAACTGCACTCGTGATTTAAGGCGACATTCACGTCTCCCCACAACTGCAGCCTCAACTATAAAATGACGGCCTTGACCGTGTACCATGTTATACTGCCTTTGACCGCACTTTGTCAATTTATTTCTGCGGTGTTTGCAGTTGGCAATAAAAAGAGCACTCAAGTCCCTGGAATTCTGGAGATGCCGATCGCTCACCTGGGTGTTGTCTTGTCTTGCCCTGTTGAAACCGGTGACTGATTTTTATCACAATAAGGAAGAAAATATCTCGATATTGCAGAGCCCCTGCCCACCAGAGGATGCGGCCATCATTGGGGCACATCGAAACAGGAAATGGCGCCGCACTTCAGTGACCCGCGAAAGATGGGGGTTTCCTGTAACTGCCAATGCGAGGAAGGAGGAAGACCTGCTGTAGTCATGACATCATCTTCATCAGACCAAACACCACTTCTTTTTTAAATTTTTTTTTAATAATTTGGCATCTCAAATCCCACCCGAATCTGGAATGCCCAATCCAAGAACTATGTACAAGGCTTGCTCGTATACAACTCCCTATTGCCAGCTCAGGAGAGAGAGACAGTTCGCTGCTCTCCTCAGAAGCACGCGCCTGTCAGCCCCTGCATCTTTACACTCCTTGCTCCAAACTATCGCAAGTTCAGAACGAGGGCGGAGGATACCCGAACATGAGCAAGCTTAGAATCTCACTGACGAGCGCCTGGCTGGCCAACAGGAGGCGCTTGAGCAACGAACAAGGCAATCATTTTAATTTCCCTTCCCAGCAGTCCCTTCCCAATTTGCATCCCTACAGCGCTTTAGCCAATCGTGCGCTGTTCTAGTGCCCTGAGTTCTAGTCCTTGCCACAGTTTTCGCGGTGCAGGGTAAAAACATTTTACTCCCAGAGTGCCCCACTCAACCGTGGTGTACCAGTGGGTACCGGAGGAATTTGCAAGGTACACCTCGTCGATTCATGCTTTGGAAACCGGACTTAAGCAGTAGCCTGTTGAACCATAATTGGCTTGGAACCATAGACTATATAAAAATATGGACGAAGCTACCGTGACGTCACCCATTGGTTTCAGCATACCATAAAGGAAGCCTCGATTTTGGCAATTTGAACTGCGCCATGTTGTCATTTTGAAACCGGATGTGATTTCTATTGGATGAGAACGTATATTGAAGATCCGGGGAGGACCGTGGCTCTGGATCTGACCGTATCAGACGAGGACCAGAGGCTAGCCACGCCCCTAAAGCATATTCTGGCTTTATCCTTTATTCTAATCTATATGGGACCATAATTTACAAAAATGAACAACATGATATATTGAAGGAGACTTGAAACCTGCTATAGCTACCATAAAATAATGTGAAAAATCATTATTTAAATGAAAAATCAGGTGGGAAAGTGGGGTCATTTTCTCAGATTTCTATAGCATTGAACTTCTTTCTGCAACCACTGACGTCGCTGGCCATTAAATAGAATGCCATTTTACGGTACTTCCGCATGGACTTCATTTTTCAGACCAGGGTGCTGCGTCCATCTTTTTATACAGTCTATGCTTGGAACAGATTTTACTTTTACTCACCTGCCTTCCTGTGTGGAGTTTGACATGCTCTCCACTTACGTCAGTCTTCTTCAGGTGCTCAGAGTTTGCACCACAGATCAACACCACGCATGCTTGGCTATCAGGAGACTCTTAATTGCTCTTAGGTACGCGTGTACAAATCAATGATGCGTGCGCATCGTGATAGATCAGTGACCTATCGCTGATTGGTCTAGGGGGGTAGTCTTGCCTCTTACTCATTCGCTGTTGCAGTAGGCACAAGGAAACAGGTTAGCCAATGAATGCACTTCAACAAAAATATCCCATCATGCCCCACCCAGTAACCGGACAAAAACACATTGTACAAAGCAAAGTCAACATTTCAACATTTTGCTTTATTTACTAATATTGTTCTCGTTTGTATACCTCTTTTTTTAGTTATTTTCTTAAATTGTTTTTTCAAAGTGGACATCTTGGAAAATGGAACCGAAAGCCCTTGTAAGCTGCTGTTAGCGCGTCGTAGCTCTTCTGCGCAAGAGGAGGAGACGAGCGGATCTGGCCTTTGCCTCGTCTCTCTCTCTCTCGCGTGTAAGTTAACACTTAGCCACATCAGTTTTTCATCTGCAGAGAGTGTGTGTACCTCGGGGAGAGGGGGGGTGGTGGTTATATGCTACCGTTTATACTTCATACTTCCTCTTCAGTACTTTCCTTTTGCTAACGCCCTCCTGTTATTTTCAGTGCAGTTTGGCATCTTTTACTTGTGTTTCCGTTAACCCGTCAATGCTTAAATCGTGGATATAGATCGCGGGGTACAGGGGTGAACTCTCCCCGCCCGCAACTTTGGGAAGACACCAAATGACCACCCCCACAATACTCCCATGTTGTATTATAAGTAAGCATCGCCCCGCCCCCACAGAAAGAAAAGGTTTGTTGCTGCCCGCCCAAAGTCGAAAACAGATCTACATCCTTGCATCGAGTTGCCTGAACACGGCCAGTCCGCGTAAAATCTTCAAATACAACCGATCCAGCATTTCATGTTTACATATTCATATATGATAATTAATTTGTTTTCGATAAATACCTTTCAGACAACGACTGTACAATCGTACACAGTGTTTGTTTTTGATACCATACTTCATCAGGACACTTTCTTTTTCAAGAACTCAGAGAAACCGAATAAAAAAAAAAAAAAAGATGGAAAAAATCCAGAACTGACATCATGCATTTCCCCTCCCGAAATAAAAAAAGAAAGGAACATTTACGTATTTACACTGGAATTGGCACTCATCGTATTTAATCCTTGTTTGTTTAGTTTGGAAACTGGGACATAAGCACAGCGTCTGAATAACTCAATGCCTGTCTTTGGCTGCTCGGAAAACACTCTTTTAAAGTCAAATAAACACTCGCAGTACAAGGCAAGCTAGCACTTCTGACGTTTGTAAAATGACAAAGAATAAAACCAGCATTTGAGCTTTTATACCCCTGACCCAAATCGCCTTTACAACACAAAGAATGAAAAAGTGCAAGAGGCGTCAATTTATATCAATTTGAGGCAATTTTCACCTTCAGGGAATGAAATCTTGTCAAATCGGACAAATCCTCTCTCTGCGGAATATATTTTCTCACCTTGTCATCTTCAGGCTCTCCCTCTCTCTCTCCATCCCTCTCTCCACTCCTCTCTCCCTTAATCTCTCTCTCTCTCCATCCCTCTCTCCATTCCTCTCTCCCTTAATCTCTCTCTCTCTCTCCCTCAGTCTCCCCCTCTCTCCCTCCAGCTGTTCGCATCTGTGGTTTTTGCAGGTTATCTGACAGCAGATTAAAAAAAAGCCGGACACAAGTTTGAAAAACCTTTCTGACAGCAGCGTGGTTTGAGGCAGGCAATTTAGCCAAAGAAGAAGAAAAAAAAAAAAACAGAAACTTTAAAAAAGGGAAAAAAATGGGCGTCAACCTGTTAAATCCAGTGATCTGATGGGTCAAGGTGAAGGGGGGAGGGGTTTCACTTCAAACAAATGATTGACAGTTGAATTCAAATCCCAAGGCCTTGCATGTTAACAAGCGTGTGTATGCGAACGGCTGACTGCTTGTCCGTGTGTGTGTTTGCGTAGATTTGGCGCAGACCTCTACTCCGGACTCCAGGCAGTTTTCCGGACACTTCTTTTTATCGTCGAATGAAAGCGTCTTTTTGCATCTGTAAATCCCTCCCACGCCCGAAAAAGCCCCTCGCGGGGTTGCAAAGATGTCCCTCCCCGCTGACCTCTGACCTTTGACCTCAGGGAGGCGCCGTGGCTCATGGTGCGAGGGGGAGGGGCCACGCCCAATCTCATGGCCCTAGCACAAGCCAATGTACTTGAGATTATTCTGAATGATGACGTCCGTGACGGCGTCGAACACAAACTGAATGTTGCTGGTGTCCGTGGCGCAGGTGAAATGCGAGTAGATCTCCTTGGTCTCCTTGTTGCGGTTGAGGTCCTCGAACTGCCGCTGAATGTAGACGGCGGCCTCCTCGTACGTGTTCTGGCCCTTGTAGTCGGCGAAGCAGACGGTGAGCGGGATTCGCTTGATCTTCTCCGCCAGGAGGTCCTTCTTGTTGAGGAAGAGGATGAGCGAGGTGTTGACGAACCAGTTATTGTTGCAGATGGAGTCGAAGAGACGAAGACTCTCCGCCATTCGGCTCTGAGAGAGGGAGAGGAGGACAGAGAGAGAGAGAGAGAGAGAGAGAGATGGAGGGAGATGTTTTAGTGTGAATTTTGAAATACACCCATTGAGTAGCAGCCTTTCTGACTCTCACATTTAACCACATCAACATCAAGCCAGGAATATGGTGTGCTGCATCACTGCAACACTGTGGCTTGTTCTCTGTAGAGAGAGAGGAAGGGAGAGAGGGAGAAGGAGGGAGAGAGAGATCCAGCAATTCATATAGGTTTCATATAGGTTTGGCTTTAGTTATTCAATACGCAGTTAGTATTGGATTTATTTTTTTGCTCAATTAATCGTATATATGTTTGATTCGCTATTGTACATTGTTCTGCCGTTAATTGCTTTCAAACAGTTGTTTATACAGTCATGCCAATAAAGCAGCACTGAGGGGAGAGAGAGAGAGAGAGAGAGAGAGAAAAGGACGAGTGACAGTCTGCTGGCTGCTTTACAGAAATGGATAATTAAATTAATTTCAGCTCAGTATAAAAGGGAGGCCGTATCCACAAAAACAGATAAGAACCACAAGATGGAAAACCACAATTTCACTGATTCTTCCTCCTCTAGTGTTGGTGATGCAGAGTTGATATTGAAACGTCCGCTGCCAACGTCGTGTGATCAGACATGGCTTCGGCGTCCGCCGAGTCGATATCTACCTCGCAGTTTGGAGCAAGGACTTGGGGTCGCGTTACCAATCTGATTATTCTGCATTAAACCATATGTCTGACGCCAACGCTGGCGCCATAAGCAGCGAATCACGTCCAAAGCTGAGCTGTGTAGCATCGCGGTGCTCGTGAGAGAGAGAGACAGACAGAGAGAGAGAGAGAGAGAGAGAGAGAGAGAGAGAAACTAACACCCAACTGGTCAGCCACCCTGCCCGTTTGAGAGTATGGTACGAGCCTGAGATTAGATACTTAGGTAGTTTATGTCCTAAAAATATTGTGTGCAAAGATTCATCAAATTTTATCCATATTTGTGATTTTCATGCCAGAGGTTATTGGTTGTTCTAATAGGTGTCTATGGGTGAAGATATGTCAAAGGTCACAAAACAGTCGTTTTAGAGTAATCTTCAAAATCCCTCATTTATATTTTGAGAATTGTTGGATACTACTTACATATCAAGTTTCAGCTCTTCAATTGTGTTAGAAAGGTCAAAAATAGACAACTTCTGTTTTTCATTATGACCACCCGGCCACGCCCAGTTTTAGGGATGCAGGGTTGAAATCCCAAAGCAGTTTATAGGCTAAAGATGTTGCACACGAATTGTATCAAATTTGATCAATATTTGTTAGAGCTAGATGTTACAGATTCGATTGTTTGCAGATAACAGACAACAACAATGGACGACCAAGTTTACGCCATCTCAATAACTCAGCAGGTCAACGACCAGCAGAATCTGACACCATTCACCCATACATTTTTCTTAGTGAAGGGAATCATCAATGTGACGGACGTTAATCCCAATTATTAACATGTACAACTGTACTAAGTGCCGCTGGCCACGCCTCTACAGACATACATAATTTAGTATGGTTCACAGCCTCATCCATTGTCACTTAAAGTACTTAAAAGCACCGTACTTACCGCACGTAGGAAAAAAAGTGTTTGAACACATCCAGTGTGTGCACCTATAAGTCTCTGCCATAATCCTGACTTAAAATAACCATTTATCATCTATTTTTCCTTACTAATATGTTTCTCAGGCATTTCAGTTACTGGGGACCTCACGCTGAGTGAGCGAAGCACACGAGACTAGCGTTTCAAACGTTGTTGTTTTAGCGCGCTACACACAGAGCAGGAAAGGGCAAATTTTCCCCACATCAGGACTGAAGCAAATGCAGGAGATGCAGGAACCTCAGAGTTAACATGTTTGATAAAAAAAAAACGTCAGAATTGAACAGGAACAATTTCAAATGTTCAACATGAAGGTGCGGTGAGGAGGAAATAGGCTGCCTTTATCTGAATGCTTTTATCAGACTGCCTGTTTGGGCACACACGGAGAGGACCATATTTACTGGTAAAGACGGACATCCCCACCTCACCAGCAAAATGCAGGCAGCCTTCGGCAGGGGGTGGGGTTTGGGTACGTGATGGCGGTGTCATCGGAATATCGGAGGTGGAAGAGAAATTCCGCGAAAAAAAAATATCGTAAATAGAGGAATTATCTCCTGTTACTCTGGCTGTCAGTCGGCAACAGCATTACCTACATTATTTTGCAAGCATAGCTTTCTATTGCCGATTTCGGGGAGATTTTGAGCTGGCTGTCTACAAGCGGGACAGATAATACGGGATATTCCTGGAACTTATGGGAGACACAAGGTATCCGATTGAAACACAACCTTATCTGTTCAAACACAGAGTGCCACCTCCACCCCAGTAAATGTCCAAATTAGCTGTCGAAGGGTAAAAACGTGGCCATACTGGGTTCTGAACCAGCAACCTTCTGAATCAGAGCCCAACACTTGAGCCATTTGTCTACAAGACAATTCTGCAGCCTTTTCAGTCTGTCATTTCCCTCGCTTTCATCCTCATTTATAACCCCAGCTGCAAGCGTGACGTAGCAAAAGTTCCCGGAGCTTTCCGACAGGCCTGCTCCTAGTCCTCTGAGCAGTACAAACACAGTTAGCCAATGCTACCGCTATGTTAATGTGAGAACCCCTCCACTCAGCCATATATGAGACCAGCTGCCTGTCCCGAATTACAAGTTAACCAATAACATTCAATTTGCTTATGCCACACAGTAGTGGTAAATAAACCTGCTCCTGGAGATCCACCAAATCTTGTAGGTCTTCATTCCAACTCAAATTCATAACACCAGATTCTAGTACTAACAAGTAGGTCATCGAAAACTCCACCTGAAACAGTTTGTCAGGGTTGGAGTTAAAACCTTCAGGATGGTAGATCCCCAGGTACAGGGTTGGTTAAACACTGCCGTGTAGGAATATAATGCAGTGCTGCCTGTAATCATAAGTAAGACTGACTCAGAATGACTGCAGATGCCATTCGATCCTGGACAGGGGGCCCACGCATGCACTAGACTAAAAGCGGAGCCTGAGGTCGATGAACCTTTGGCGGGCAGAGAATCACTCCAGAGTTGGGTGCTTAAGTCCAGTCTGTTTAACCTGCACTCTGGCCTGGGGCATTGGGCCAGACCTCAATTTCACAAGCTCGCAGGAGTCGTAGAAAAGGTCCATGAGCATTGTACAGGCAAAAAGTCCCAATACAAACCACTTCTAACACAACACAATTACGCAGTGGTGCAGTGGAGGGTATATACACAACTATACGGAGTATACACACCTCTTTTCTGTCAATTTACAGTATACCTACCTATCAGCCAAAAGCTGTACTGTAGAAATACATTGAAGAGTATACCCACTTTCTCCGTAGTGATACACCTAATAGAGTATAACCACTTCTCCAGGGACCTCTACACCACTGCAATTACAGGGCAAGTTCTACGCCTACGATCCCCCACACACCGAACTACCATGTTAATGTGAGCATGCGTGTGTCCACACCAGCATCCCTACACACATTTTTTATCCTTGAGTGTGTGCATACAAGTGTGTTTTCGTGTGTGTGTGTAGCTGTGGCACCTTTATGAGGGTGTGTGTACATGTATGTCAGTGTGCACACCATACCTGCCAAATAACGCACCCCATTGAGCATATACTACAATCACTATCCCTGCCAAATAATACACCCCATTGAGCACATACTACTCAATCTGAAAACTATTGATATTAAGTTTAAAGCAGGGACTCTAGAGCTGTAATTTGTGCATTTACATCCACATCATGCAAACCTTACAGGAATTGCAGCCCTTTTTATACAGTGCGGCTGTCCAAATATTTATGAGCATCAGGCAGGGAAGTGACAGCTGCTGTCCAAACGACCCGTCCCGGGGTCCAGAATACCCCCACCTGGCCCTGGGACGTGCCGAATACAGCAGCCTCTTTTTTCAATCTCCAGCCTGATGCTGTAAGCTCGCCCCGGCCCTCCGCACGCGCTCAGAAATGACTCAGCGATTTCCAGCCCGCGTCAAAACGCAGACGTGCTGTGCGCATGTCACAGACGCGGGTAAATTTAGCTGGTCTGGGTGTCTCCATGGCGCTGTCTGTAGAGCAGTGGCCAAATGCTCACGACAAGCCGTGACGTTAACAGTCGTATCCTGTCGCTCAACCGTCTGTCGCATGTCACTGTCCCTCGAAGTCCACATTCTTCCTGTCTCTCTGTTCTGTCCTGTTTAGAGAAGCTCGGGAAGTCCCGAAAAACCCAGCACGTTTATTTGTGTAAAGAATGTGTCACATGGCCCGTAACATAATTTATCTAACGCGACCTGCCCCATTCGTAATGTCATTAATTACACCCAAAACCTGAAATCGGGTCACTGACTGAACACACTCCAAACAGACTCATTCACTGACCCTGATGTAATGTGTGCCATCACTAATCATTAATGCAAGGCCTTCACCACTTACACAAAACAACCTCTGTGACATGGTGTGTGACTCTTTGCTACTGGTGACTAGTTCTCTTCCAGTGCATGCTGGGATATGCTAGTCTAGGATCATTCCAGGTTCTGCTCGGCGCAGCTATCCAGCTAATTCAGCAATCCATCTTCCTGAAACCAGCCACAGTACTGACAGCACAGTGGCAGTAGAGTCAACACGGAGGGCGAAAATGTCCTCAATATTTCGAAAATGCCTCTGAAATCCCACAGGATGGTCACAAGCCATGTGTCACAGAAGATACTGCTCAAAAGTCACGGCAAAATTGCAGGAAAACACTGTCTCAGAGTCACGATGGCATCTTCCCAAACGCTTATTCCTTACTACTTCCTGCAGAGTAGAAATGTTATTTCATAGTCTGCCCCGATTGCTTTCAAAATACCCATCGAATTCAGGAAGTGGGGTCAAAAATAACCTCCTTTTTTAAATGTTTTTTCCATTATATGGTCAATAGCCCCAAAGGGTGGGGGTTTGTCACTGACCATACTGTCAGCAGTCAGGGCCAAATTATTGGAAAACGCTGCCCGTCGTGTAACTGCTCTGGACTTTGTTTATTTTTACCTCCTCACCGCCTACAAAGCTGAATTTTTTTGTTTTTTATTTTATTTGGATTTTGGCCCGTCTTGCTTTTGAAACGACCTTGGATTTTTGCTTGCGGGGGTGAAAAACGCCCCCTACTGAAACATTTTAATTGCGTGCTCTGCGTGCCACAGAGATGCCTTGCTCTTGTCCCTGCGATGATTAGCTCAGAGAAAGGCAGATTTGGACAGAGATCGCTGCCTGTGTTCTCCAACGTCCCCGTCCAAATTTGGGCAGAGCGGCGAAACAATGGAGACAAACAAGGCGGGAACAGGAGCCTCTTTTTGTCCTGAACAATGCCGTCAGTGATCTGAGACTTCGATCTTGACTGCGCGATGAAATTAAAATGCATGAGCTCCGGCGAAGTGCTTCTGCCGTCCCCGAATTTCTGTCTGTGGGCTCATTCTGCGCATATAATATCCAGCCTCTCATTCTTACACCAGCTACAGTTCTATCGGCCCAAATTTCTGGTGCATATATGCTCAGGCATAAACAGCTGTGATTCTGCTTCCAAAGCAATGTCTTATAAAAGTACATTCAATACCAACAGAATGGTTCTGATAGCAGTTATAAAAAATGGATAATTATATTTCCGGTCAGCCAAACCTGGACTGGGGGAAAAGGTGTCGCTTTCCTGACAAGGCTGTATTTTGCAGCGTCAAAGCGCAATTCAGGCAGTTCACAGTGAATAGGGCTTATTAAAATTAAAACTCTTTATAACTGAAATCAGTTAAAGGTCAGTTTTTGTTTTAAGTGAGTCCCATTTTAGTAATGGGAAACAGGCTGGGCGTGGCCAATACCAATAGCGGCCAGGGAGTTAGACTCCGAAGGTTAGTGGTTTGAGGCCTAGAGTAGCCATAATACAGTTCAGCTGCGCGCTGCAGCAAGGCCCTTTACTCCTCATTGTTCTTGAATTGGCCCTGGCTTAATCTAACCAACTGTAAGTTGCCAGGGATTTGTAGGCATCAGGTATATAACTGTAATGTGGTCCTGTTGTTTGTGCGGAGTGAGGTCTTCCTCAACTCTGAACTATAGATCCCATTTTTGTTTCACACCTCCTGTAGTAATCTGAGCTCTCTATTTAAGAGCTAAACTACCCAGCAGCCTTTATTTCACTGTGTATCCTTAACCCTTACAGCGCTATATAGGCAACTATAGTTGCCCAATGATGTAAGATATCAAAATCAGATGCTGTTGAAAACATATCGTGTGGCAACTTGTTTAAAAGAGCTCCTGCAACAAGTTGCACATGATAGGTCTTCAGCAGCTCAGGATAATTACATTTTTAACTCCTTGAAAAGTTATTCGGCACTCTAAGGGTTACTTGTAATCAAGACCTGCACTCACACTACTGCACACCCAGCAAGTGGTTTTGTCACTAATTATTAACTCACAGCTTTGTTGTGATTTCAGAGCCATTCAGAGAACAATAGTTTCCAACCTTTGTGAAAATTAGGCACTGGTTGTTTTGAATGCTCGTGAAAATATTCCATAACAACTCCGTTCCTGCATCCCTGCAGTATACTGTCTATACTTTGTAAGACCGCACTCCGCAGCACAACCATACCAACTCCATGGTTTCAAAGAAATATTACAATGAAAATTTGTAAACATCAGACGACAATGCAATACCAAAAACAAGCCTTTACAGGAAATTAGTGAATCGGGGTGTTTATCACTGAGTTAGGATTGTGAAAGGAATAAAGTGTAGAGGTATCACTATGGAGAGAGAGAAAGATGGAGGATAGGAGAGAGAGAGAGAGAGAGAGAGAGAGGGATAGACAGAGAAGCTGAGACAGAGAATGAGAGGAGTGTTGTATCTCGTAACCGAATCTCATGCAGATATGATCTCATCAGTCTCCAGCCAGACTGAAAACGCTTCTCCTGCCAAATAAAATCTGTTAAATTTCGCTGGCGTTCGGAGGGCCCTGGTGATAATATTCCCTCGTGCAAGTGTGAGAGAGTCTCAAATATGCACACGGTCTCCAGAGACCGCAAAATTATCGCCGTGCTCTGCCTACGAAGGCTCGTGTGTGTGTGTGTGTGTGTGAGTTTGAGTCGAACACCGACCGACTTGAGGTGAAAATCACCTCTAAATACACGTAAATGTAACAAAAGCACACAGTCTGAATTTTTCCACCTTTTATGGCAAAAGGAAAAGCTTGAGCCTGCTTTCAAAGAAGAAACATCTATTGAGCTGAGAATCTGAGGCGAAGGGTGTTGCCTGTTTTCATCTGACAATCAGATGCAGTTCTGCACATGCGCTATTGAAGAAGCTAACCTGGAGTCTATCCCAGCACACAACCAGTAAGAGGCAGGACTGAACTTTGGGCACTTTTCCAATCCATGGTAGGACACACACACACACACACACACACACACACACACATACTATTGGCAATTAAGAGTCTCCAATCAGCCTGGTAAGAATGCTGTAGGATTGTGGGAGGGAACTGGTGGAAACCAAAAGCAAACATGGTGAAAACATGCAAGCTCAACACAGAAAGGCCCCGGACCGAATCTGAGCTCTACAAACATTTTGCTGCAATGCGACAGCAGAACCCACTGCCTAACAGTACAGATGTGGGTTTGTGAAATAATTTACAGTCCTGGCACAAATTACAGAAAAATAAATGTGGTAATATTATCTGTGACCTTTCTTTGGTTATCGTTTCTTATTTTTGTCCAAAAAATTGAGTTTCAAACTGATATCTTCCTGATCACAAGAGGCAATGACAAAGTATGTGACCTTACAAGAAGGCAAATGGTCATCTCTGAATTAATATATTCATTTTATGCAATAAAATACCAGATAAAGAAAGATTTTCCAGAGATTTTCAAGATGGTTATTTAATTTCCAACTTTAACTTGGGTTAGATTGTCCAATCATATATGACCTAATAAACATAGAAAGAATTAATTATTACTGCCTGTTTAAAACAAAGGTTAATCATTTATTCCTTTCTGAGTTCTGTTTCTAAAATATTTATTGCATGGTGTACTAATTTCTCTCAGCTAACTCACGCGTAATCCGTTAATTGCAGTATTAACTAGAGGCACTCGTAGAGTGCAAACATCCGCCAAGGCAGCACAAAAATCTTCATGAGTGGGAGCAAAGTTGAGTTATCGCGTGTCGTACGATTTCAAGATGGCTGCCGTGGCGCCCATATTGTTTCACTGATCGCGGTGAAAATCAATAGGGTCCTTCCTTGATGTAATAGCAATGCACCCACAAAATTTCAGGCAAATCCGTGCATTACTTACTGAGTTATGTTGTTCACAAACAGACAGACAGACGGACGGACAGACAAACAAACAAATGGGGCGAAAACATAACCTCCGCCCCAACTTCATTGGCGGAGGTAATTAACAAAATGGACACAATGATGGTTCAACACAGGGGTCTCAAACTGGTCCATAAAAGGGCTGTAGGTTTCCAATCCACCCCAGCAGAAGCACACATGATACAACTAATCTAATCAGCTGATCTCAGACTGCACAGGTGATTAGTTGTATCAGGTGAGCTTCTGCTCGGCTGAAATGAAAACCTGCAGCCCCTCGGCTCGTTTACGGACCAGTTTGAGATCCCTTGTTTAGCATCTAGGCTCTGACCCTAACTCACCCTGCACCTATGGAGCTTAAATGAGGAGAGAGCAGGGACTGTGCGAATATCGCCTCCTCTGGGTTAGCTTGAGTGCTCACTGGTGGGTTCTGGGCTGGAGGTGGGATGGTAACTCGCAGTAGCAGAGAATGCTGAAGCACAGCAGCATGCAGAGGCATATTTTGTGGCTGATGCAAAGCAGAAGAGTAACTTGAATAGCTTGTCTGTGGAAAGGGCCAAGCAGTGACCGATATGCATGGCGGTGTCTATGGGAATGTGGGCATGTTTCCAGTTGGCTGCCAGAACTGTCTCCACAAGCAGCGCCCCATTAAGCCAAAGAGAAAATTCCACTGATGGTCAAATTGTCTTTATAAATGTTTGCGTGATTTTGTGCCAAAACTGTAAATCAGAGTCTCCGGCAGCATAAATTGAACTCTGCATGGGTCTAAAAACTGGACATGAACTGTACTCGACTGGTGAGTAGAACACAGACCATTTATTTCACTGTGCAAATTAAATAATAATACTATTTTTAAATTAAATAATTATATTTAACTTATCTGCAGAACTTAGGACAGTGGGGTAGAGTCCTCGGTGATAACTGCCTCAAAGATAAAAACAACAGACAATTAATTATGCAAACGAGGCTTGGCAGGGCATTCAGGCGAATACAGGACAAAAAAAAAATCCTCATTATTCACGAAAGATCATGAGGCATTGGGCAAAAAAATCTCCCCATATTACTTCTCATTATCTTAGTAATTATGCCACTGGCTGTGTGTTTGTCTCAAAAAGTACTGTCCAAAGTCAAAGAGCAAAGTTTCAGGAAATTGCTGCAGCGACGGGTTTGGTCCACTCATTTAATTGCGCCTCCTCGCATCCTATTAAGCTGAAATTTATTTCGGAATTTGCTTCCATTCCTGCTGAAATGCAAAAACACCCCCGTTTAAAAACAAAAATGAACTTAATGCCCTGAGAGCAGGTAACAGCAACTGCAGCCTAAGGGCCAAAGGTGTGATTCTGGAGGATCGTTAATAAATCGTCTATTTAATTCAGGGATTCTCAACCATATCCAGAGACAGCCGGTGCAGGTTCAGGCTTTTTCTCTCGCTAATTGGACAGTTACGCACCTGATTCCTCTAATGAAGGTCTTTAGCGAAGACTCCAGGGGTTTCGGAGTCGTATGAGGTGCGTAACTGATCCGTTAGAACAAAAGCCTGCACCCAGACCGGCCCTTTCAGGATAAAAGTGTGGGCCCCTGAGCAGCGGGTGCTCAGACCCTCGTCCCTGACTGACCGGCCCACCGGTGACCCCACATCAAAGGGGAGGGTCCTCTGAGTGACCCCGCCCACCGCTCCTCGCTCAGAGGGGGGGCGGAATGCAGGGGTCTCCCCTCGACCCCGTCTGACATTTCCCCGCTATAGTGTCCCTCAGACAGACGAGACCTTTTCAAACACACAAACACCTCTGTGGATAAACACTTCTCATAAGGTTTACCCTGCGATTTCTCTTTTTTTTTGCCAATGAAACAGGGAATTTCGCAAGAATATCATGATTATTATTATTGATCATTTCAACAAGAAAATTCAGGGGCAAAAGAGTAATCGAAGCACAGCTTTGAAAAAATAATACAAATTTGTAGCCAAGCATTCAGCAACAGTGTTGCGCTGGAGTCGGTGAGTCTGTGTGAGTCTGTGGGAGTCAGTGAGTCTGTGTGAGACTGAGGGAGTCAGTGAGTCTGTGTGAGACTGAGGGAGTCAGTGAGTCTGTGTGAGACTGTTGGAGTCAGTGAGTCTGTGTGAGACTGAGGGAGTCAGTGAGTCTGTGTGAGACTGTGGGAGTCAGTGAGTCTGTATGAGTCTGTGGGAGTCAGTGAGTCTGTGTGAGACTGTGAGAGTCAGTGAGTCTGTGTGAGACTGAGGGAGTCAGTGAGTCTGTGTGAGACTGTGGGAGTCAGTGAGTCTGTGTGAGACTGTGGGAGTCAGTGAGTCTGCGTGAGACTGTGGGAGTCAGTGAGTCTGTGAGTCTGTGAGAGTCAGTGAGTCTGTATGAGTCTGTGAGAGTCAGTGAGTCTGTGTGAGACTGAGGGAGTCAGTGAGTCTGTGTGAGACTGTGGGAGTCAGTGAGTCTGTGTGAGTCTGTGAGAGTCACTGAGTCTGTATGAGTCTGTGAGAGTCAGTGAGTCTGTGTGAGACTGTGGGAGTCAGTGAGTCTGTGTGAGACTGTGGGAGTCAGTGAGTCTGTGTGAGACTGTTGGAGTCAGTGAGTCTGTGTGAGACTGTGGGAGTCAGTGAGTCTGTGTGAGACTGTGGGAGTCAGTGAGTCTGTGTGAGACTGTGGGAGTCAGTGAGTCTGTGTGAGACTGTGAGGGAGTCAGTGAGTCTGTGTGAGACTGTGGGAGTCAGTGAGTCTGTGTGAGACTGTTGGAGTCAGTGAGTCTGTGTGAGACTGTGTGTGAGTCTGTGTGAGACTGTGGGAGTCAGTGAGTCTGTGTGAGTCTGTGGGAGTCAGTGAGTCTGTGTGAGTCTGTGGGAGTCAGTGAGTCTGTGTGAGTCTGTGGGAGTCAGTGAGTCTATGTGAGACTGTGGGAGTCAGTGAGTCTGTGTGAGACTGTGAGAGTCAGTGAGTCTGTGTGAGTCTGAGGGAGTCAGTGAGTCTGTGTGAGACTGTGGGAGTCGGTGAGTCTGTGTGAGACTGTTGGAGTCAGTGAGTCTGTGTGAGACTGTTAGAGTCAGTGAGTCTGTGCGAGACTGTGGGAGTCAGTGAGTCTGTGTGAGAATGTGAGAGTCAGTGAGTCTGTGTGAGTCTGTGGGAGTCAGTGAGTCTGTGTGAGACTGTGGGAGTCGATGAGTCTGTGGGAGTCAGTGAGTCTGTGTGAGTCTGTGTGAGTCAGTGAGTCTATGTGAGACTGTGGGAGTCAGTGAGTCTGTGTGAGACTGTGAGAGTCAGTGAGTCTGTGTGAGACTGAGGGAGTCGGTGAGTCTGTGTGAGACTGTTGGAGTCAGTGAGTCTGTATGAGTCTGTGGGAGTCAGTGAGTCTGTGAGACTGAGGGAGTCAGTGAGTCTGTGTGAAACTGTGGGAGTCAGTGAGTCTGTGTGAGACTGTGGAAGTCAGTGAGTCTGTGTGAGACTGAGGGAGTCAGTGAGTCTGTATGAGACTGTGGGAGTCAGTGAGTCTATGTGAGACTGTGGGAGTCGGTAAGTTGGTGGGAGTCTGTGGGAGTCAGTGAGTCTGTGTGAGACTGTGGGAGTCAGTGAGTCTGTGTGAGTCTGTGGGAGTCAGTGAGTCTGTGTGAGACTGTGGGAGTCGGTGAGTCTGTGGGAGTCAGTGAGACTGTGTGAGACTGTGGGAGTCAGTGAGTCTGTGTGAGACTGAGGGAGTCAGTGAGTCTGTGTGAGACTGTGGGAGTCAGTGAGTCTGTGTGAGACTGAGGGAGTCAGTGAGTCTGTGTGAGACTGTGGGAGTCAGTGAGTCTGTATGAGTCTGTGGGAGTCAGTGAGTCTGTGTGAGACTGTGGGAGTCAGTGAGTCTGTGTGAGACTGTGGGAGTCAGTGAGTCTGTGTGAGACTATGAGTCCCTGTGAGTCTATGGTCTGTGTGCAAAAATCTGAGTGAGTCTGAATGAGTCAGTATGGGACTGAGTGAGTAATAGTGAGTCCGTATGTCCCCGCTGAAGTTGTTTCGCTGGGGGGCTGGTGATGATGGTGAGATTGCATCAGCATTGCGGGGGGGGTTGTTTTGTAGTTTTGTGCGCGGATCATGATGATGATTCATGGGGAGAACAGCTGTGTGAGGAAGCGTGCTCACACGCCCCGCACATCTGGAGCCGGGTGGCGCGCGCAGCTCTTCCCATGATATAATTCTTCACGCACATTTACAGCTGCTTCGCACTGAAGTGTTACAACGATACGCTTATTTTCTCACAGCGACTTTATAATTATCCTGTTAATGAACTTCCGTAGACAAAACTTAGTCCTGAATCCATCATACACGTCTACCGAACTGCAAAAAAATACCCCCCCTAATTTCCTCTCATTTCTCCATTTTTATTGCAATAAATAGTTTCTGATTTGCATGCAAAATGTATTATCAAACAAGGAGAACATGACAAAACGATAAACACACTTTAAAAAACATTTTTAATTAACCCACGGATAAATCTTCATTAAACAAATGCACAACTTCATCCATCTATTAGGTGCAAGCCAGCATGGTGCACATGGGTACATCTAACGATTTTATGCTTTGCAAGGTAGCTAGCATGAATTGTATCTTTGCCGCACTGTAATTTACAGAAACCTAGCAGGTCCTCCACAAAAATTTGTATTTGCAAATGCATGTGTGTGTGTGTGTGTGTGTGTGTAGCCCAGGGGCTACACTATTGCACAAGAAGCCAACATCTTTGGAATCATAAAACGGATCAAATCATATTTGTTGCATTACACAATTTCCTTAAAGTCAGGGGGCTTATTTCTAACAACTATTCCTCTGTCCCTTACCCCCGACCCGGAAATAAATCAAGGTCGACTATCATTCAGCAGATTCAAATCCCTTTACTGTCATCTTGAGTCGGGACAAAAGGTTTCCTGAGGACATCTCAAATGAGGAAAACACAAGGCCGTCCCACGCGGAAGCGGTCTTTTTTTCACCTGCCGTCTCTGCAGCTGATATCGTTTTGAACTGACACTTGAAGGACCACGAACGATCCATTTCGCTAATTCGCATTACTCCACCCCACCATCTGTCCTCACTTCCTGTTGCTACTTTTTTCTCGTCTCGCGGACGGTTGGAGCAAAGTGCATGGACAATAAGGATGGGCGATTGTGGAAAATAAGTCAGGGATGGCAAAATTAAAAACTCAAACGCTGTTTCCACCGCAGCTCGAAACGGTAAATAACCGTAATAACAGACAGGGGCTGGAGGAGGGCTCCGCCTGCAGCTCATTGGAATCCCCCGCTCGGGCTCGCTGCTCGTCGCCCGTAATGATTAGAGGAAATGCACAGCGGGGGGGAGTCGGGGAGGGAGGGGGGTAATGGGGAGCAGAGAGGCAGTAAGCACAGCCTTGAGCCTGGGTCTGTCAGCGCACACTGCTTTGTATGAAGTCTCCTGCAGCGCAGACCCTCCCAACACACACACACACACACACACATATACACACATACAAACACACACACACACACACACACACACACACACACACACACACACACACACATTCACACACACATTCACACGCGCACGCACGCACACACACACACACACACACACACACACACACACACACACACACATATACACACATACACACACACACACACATACACACACACATTCACACGCGCACGCACACACACATGCACACACACACACATATACACACATACAAACACACATACACACACACACACACACACACACACATTCACACGCGCACGCACACACACACACACACACATGCATGCATACATATGAAGAGTTGGAATGCAAAACCCACAAAGTCCACTCAGCCTCTTTTGTTTTAAAATTTCAATTTTAAACAAAATATAAAATATAAAAATATAAAAAATATTATATAAAATATAAAACATAATATGCTGAGTAAAAAAACTCAATTTAAAACAAAAGAGGTTGAGTGGACTTTGTGGGTTTTGCATTCCAATTCTTCATGTACACACATACATCCACGCACACACACACACACACACACACTCGCGCGCGCACACACGCATACACACACACACACACACACACACACACACACACACTCACGCACACGCACGCACGCCCGCACACGAATGCACACACTCTCACAACCCGTAATTAAGCTTCTGTATTAATGAGGAGGTTCAGCGGCGCGCTAATTCTTTGTTTCCAGTAAATACAAATCGCTGGAGCGTTTTGTGCCTCGTGCTTCGATCCAGCCCATCCTATTCATGCGCGTTTATCTTCCGCCAGCCTCCCCGGAGCTGTGCACCGCCGTAACGGACAGCCACAGTCAAACCTCACGTCTCGGCCGGGATTTCAACCAGGGAAGCACTGTTACGGCTCAGTATCTGAACAATTTTAAGAACGACACGGGAGAGAAACAGATCGCATTTAAACTTAACAAACGCTTCTTCTGTTCTGAGCCAAATTACATGGGCCCCTCTCTACAATGAGATGAAAGGGATCTCAATTTGTACGCATGATTGCTCGCGTACTCGCATCCCATTTGAGGAAAAGCCTGAAAATCATTGCGCCACGGGAGCTGGCAAGCCTCAGCATTTTACTATTTAGTTTGTATTTGACAAATCAGCGCTTGCTTACCAATGCTAATATCGTTGTCATGGTAACCCAAGCAAGCAAAGTCATTCCTGAAATCGATAGGTCTTTATCTTACAATGAACCCCTTATACTTGTGTGGCTTGTGTGTGTGTGTGTGTGTGTGCGCGCGGCGGTGTGTGTGTGTGTGTGTACGTGCGTGCCTGCGTGTGTGTGTTTGTGTGTGCATGTGTACTCTTCCAGTTGCTATATGGTGAGTGGTGAGGGCCAGAACAGATTTTTACCAAGAGAGTCGTAACATTTGGGAAGGGAATCCATTTTGGCCTGTCCTCACAACTAAAAAGGCAAATGGTGACTTATTGGTTAAGGTTATAATGAAGGATAGGTTAAGGTTAGGGTAAGGGTTAGGGGTAAGGTTAGAATTAGGGATAGGTTAAGGTTAGGGTAAGGGTTTGGGTTAGGCATGCACTGCTTATTGATAAGATTAGGGAAAGGCAATAGAGACACAAATAATGAATGGAAGTCAATGTAATGTCCTCATAAGCATAGAACAAGGATAGGCTAAGTGTGTGTGTGTGTGTGTGTGTGTGTGTGTGTGTGTGTGTGTTTGTGTGTGTGTGCGCGCGTGTATGCAATGCGTGTGTGTTTGTCTGACACAGAGAGGGCAAGATCACCATGGCAGCATGACAATGTGACCTCTGTACACTTGCCGTGTGTCTGTTTCCCATGGAAATCAAAGGAGTTGCTAAAAAAACAAACTGCTTAGCGCAACTGTTTGTTGAAATTCCTGCATGGAGAAGGTCGTCAATTCCAATCGTCCAGCTATCGATTTGCTCAGATCCTACGTGTTCAGCCAGGGCACATTAATCAGAAAGTTGGAAAGACGACTGGAAGCTGTCCGCTGAGCCGACAGGAAGTCTGCATCCAGACAGAATTGCTGTCAGAGGTTAACTGTCTTCTGGTAACAGCGGGATTTTTATGAATGTTTTTGCTAATGAAACATGCATATCTGTGCAGTCTTGCCAACCAGAAATGCCTCACCGTATCAAAAAAACATTCTAGGGTGAGCTATGTAACTTTCGGTTAAAAATTTACCAGCGTTTGTTTAACCCTGAACTTTCCCTCTTCCAAAATGGTCGATGTGCGGTCAAAATTTACCCAGCACTCAGATACAGTTAATCATTGGCCGAACTCGCCTGAAGTCAGAGTCTTATGATGAAGGCTTGAAAATGTGCTGAAACGAGTTGACGTTGACGACTGAAATTCGCAAGATGAGACAACAATCCCAACCGGCAACATGGGCTTATCTCGTAATGGAATTTGTAGGAGCTTAATCAAATGCGATTTTTTTCATATGTTACTGAGATACAATGGGACCCAGTTGGGTGAAAATATCACAGATGACACTAATTCTTATCTGCTGGTGCAAACGCGCCGTCTGCAAACGGTCGTTCATCTCCCAGCGAATTTGTGAAATGTCACATCAAGCCGATAAAACTTGATGAGCCAATTTCCCGGGGTAAATTTAATTGCTCGGTACTTTTGAGACAAGATAATAAAGTCGAGCTGCAAATGATGTTTGTGCATGTGCACACACGACACTGAAATTATGTTTCAGGCAATTCACTTCGGTGTCAATACTTCGCTTCGAGACAAAAAAGGGTCAGTTTTACTGACAGAGATTTGGTACCAGGCAAAATTCCACTTTCAACTGAGATTTTCCATTAAAAAAACACATTTTTGTCCAGATTGACTCTAAGTCTGTTTTGATAAAAACCAACCTCTCTAGATCAGTGCCTCTTAGCCTCCATAGAGAATATGCCCAATGGCTGAATTGATAGCATTTAGCTTAGCATTTGGACAGAGAAAGCCAAATCCTCCTGCTGTTAAATCCTCTTGATTGCGGGTCACTCTGAGGAAGGAATAATTAGCGCTAATTTTTAAAGCACACAATGGAGTGTTTTTAGCGCTCCTCTGTTTGAAAAGAAATGACCTAGTTAACACAGGCCACCCGCCTCCTTTTTATATTTAAAATCCATCTCAGCATTTTTAATCTTGCTACCTGCCTTTTTTGAGAAGCTGTTGTTACCAAAGGAATTAATACCACAGCTGACTCTTCCGGCTCTGTTATGTATGACTCTCTCTGATTGGCTACACTGCACACTCATTCTCACAAGGTTTATTATTGGCTCAAGCCAACTAGGCACTCTCCTCTGCTGAGAGGAGAAAAACGAGACAGTGTAATTCTCTGACAAACCACAATTTTTTTTCTCGCAACAATCTCTGATATCTAAGAAAAAACTTAAAAGAGTTGTGTCATGATTACTGCGCATGCTCATAACCACAACTTTGAATGAAGTACATCCACTCAACTGCTGGCAGTCAAACAATCTAAAAGGTATTTTTCTTCTTCTGTGATTATGGGCAATAGCAACCAGCTTATATTCTTCGTATCCCTTAGCTAAAGTTTAAAATTGCGCATTGAATCCTCGAATTTCCATAGACAGCTCCTTAATAAAAAATGCATAATGCCGGAGTAACAAAAATACATAAATACCATATAAAATGAAGATTGGCAATCACAGAGTCAGATTATGACTTGCAGTCAGGCAAATTCACTGTCTTGGGATGTAAGTTCTGAGTGTGCGTAGTAACCATGACACAGCTCCTTTAAACTGCTCAGAATTTGTTGCCATGCACGGGACCAAAACACACCACCCTTGATATTAGATGAGACTGGTTAGCCAGCTGGAGCCATTGAGAGAAAGTGTAACGAGAAAACTACACAATAGCGCGTATTCATTACGAGAACAGGGATTCTTCCATTATTCAACAAACAGGCTTCATCTGAATTAATTCCAGACGTTAAAGGCCCCCTATTATGCTGATCCTTCTTTCAATTCATACAAGTAATGTTATAATGTTGGATGTCCAAACTCAACCTCTGCAAAGTTTCTAATTATAAGATACAGGGTTTTGCCGTAATCCGAGAATGTGATTTCCTGAACGTGATTTCCTCTCTGAACAGATCGTCCCGAGATCTTCATGAGATCTGGGCAAGACCTGACATCAGGTTGTTGCGTCCAATCAGGACAGACCTGCCCAGAGCCGATCACGGCACTGGACCTGCCCACCCCCGGAATTTATTCTATCAGACAAAAACGAGCCCAAATCATTTGATGTGTAGATTTATCAGTATGTCTCCCAAAGCTGCTCAACCATGTTTTTTTGGATGCGAAAAAAGCACAACTATTTTCTCTTCCAAAAGACGATGACACCAGAACTCAGTGGGTAGCTTTTTTGTTTGTTGGCGGCAAACAGCCACGGCCAAAGGGAACGTTAATGGTTGGACCTCGGCATTTCACCGAAGACAGCTTTGTCAATACAGGATAATTCGACACTGGATATGCGTCTCAGCTGCTTCTCAAACCTGGAGTAGTTGTATCGATCAAGCGCTCGGAGCCACAAGCCGTAAGTAACGATATAACAGCAAATAATGTAAGTGAAGCTTACATGTCACGGGTGGCTAGCAGGACCTCTAACGAAAGTTAGCACTAACAACTGACCTCAAACGCAGGCTTTGTAAAATATCTGAAGATAAAGCCTGGATCCGTAGCAACTGTCCGTGACTCACAGACGGGGAAGCAGTAAGTTTTACCACTTTGTGTTGCTTCACTGCATAGGCCTACCTAACGTGATAGCCTGTTGAATGTGGCTGTAGCACTGAGGCTAACGTAGCTAAGTTACAACTGCTAATGTTTCTGTCCTAAATATGCCAGAGTAAATAATATCAAGGAGACATTCTACAGAAGGTGTGTGAACATAAACCTCATTTGAAGCCAACTTATTATACTTGTTTGTAATTTGGATGCTTGGTACAACTGTCCACGGTAACGGAACTTACAGTCTGTAAAACGTTTGTCTCTGTCGTTATGTTGACCGCTCGGTTACTACCGCATGTTAAATCGCATTCCGTGCTACTTAAAAAATGCTCCTGGTAAATTTATATGCAGTAATTCAGATTGGTATGCTTGTGTTACTTTGGTTAGCATCAAGATGGTAGTTTCATCATAACGTTACCTGACCGTAGCCGCTACAGTTGAAGCTAACCAGAGAAGTGTTGTGCGTGTCTGCAAAGTTGGGCTGATAAGGCTGCAATTAGACCAGACGTAGGCTTTGCGGAGCTTAGGATACATGTTTGGGTTTGTTTACTGCTACTGTGAAACAATCCTTTTACTTATCCATGACCGGGGTTAGCCGGGTACTTTGCAGTGGTGTGGGTTTAGCTCTCTGATCCAACTGTGGTGAAAGCAATCGCGAAACGCACTATAACGTGTCTGGTATAACAAACGATTTCTCTGCATTGCCGTGGCAGAATTTCATCCACCTTTGAAAATTGTTCTGGCTAATAAAAAGCCGAAAAAGAAGTGGAGGTCAGATACGGATTTCCGGTAGAACTTATCGATTCGCTAGCTCCACATAAGCAACGCTTACACCGTTTGTGTGTTTTTGCTACAAACTCATTTAGTGGCTTGGTGTTGAAATTGTGTTTCGTTTTGGTAGAAATGGTTAACAGGAGCTTGTAGCAAAGTTTCTTCTGGATAGCTAAGTGGGAATATAAAACGGCTATATAACAGAACAGCTACAATCACATGCAAAACACTAAAATTTAAACTTGCCTCTCATTGACATCTTGCTGTAAATGTTGCTGCAATACTTCAATTGCTTCCTCCTTGAGATCAGACATGGACGGTCTTACAGCAATAGATGCCGCGGAGAGCTGTCCTGAAATACCTGCCATCTTGGTTTCCTGATTTTTTGGGTCTGCACCCTCCCCCGGAATCGAAGCGTCCAGGCAGCCAATCAGAGCAGTGCCTTATTAACATAGCCTCCCCGCTCACTCAGAACAGCTCGTGTTTCAGGCCGGCACAGACAGGGTGAGAGAAGAGGTCTCACTAGGCCTGGATGTGTGTGGTTTTTTTTGGTAACTGAATTCTTAAAATAATTTTAAAGACCCATTGGACATATTTTAAACGACTAAATACAGCATAATAGGGGACCTTTAACAGGCCAAAGAAGGCGAAGGACTGCGCTCAAGAGATCAGCAGGGGTCGCTAGACAGCAGTGCACTGTCGACCCAACCCATCTACCATTTTCACCATAGTAATGGGTGAGGCTGCAATACTACAATGTCTGGGAAATCAGACTTTATAGCAGATTTTTCTTAAAGCTCGATTATCGATCTGTGCCCTAAGTTTATCATTTGCACTTAACAAAGCAAGTCCTTAACTTAATGTATGGTTTGTTTATGGAATGGACAAAATATCACACTTTTCTGTAGTGAAGATCCCATAGTGTTATACTCAGGAAAAGTTCAGAAAACTGGTTTGTTTCTCAATTGCTATCATCCCTTCTCCAGTAATAATTGTTCTGCTTTCATTCCACTACCATTTTCTGAAAATGGAGAAATTGAAACGGCTCCATTTGGCAGTATGAAACGTGCCATCAACATTAACCCTTAGAGCGCTAAATGCAACTATTGTTGCTCGATGATGTAATACATCTAAATCAAAGCTGTTGAAAACCTATCGTGAGCTCCCCTGTGGGAGCTCTTTTAAACAAGCTGCAACATAATAGGTTTTCAACAATACAAGATAATTAAATTTATATTGTTTAAGAATTTATTTCAGCGCTCTAAGGGTTAAGCAGCAGAAACAGGGAAAAACTCTCTCTACCAGTCCAAGCATCCTGTCAGTATGAAACGCAGCCCCTTAAAATGCATTGTTTCTATTATCAAAATACATGTAGCACATTTGATCGAACTATTTGTTGTCAATCAATTGAAAAACAAAGATTTAGATGAACAATAGACTCAGTTTATAGATTAAGGGATGATAGGTGTGGCCTGAAAGAGTTACTCTTTTCACCTGATGGCTTTGAGTAATTTGTGTCAGAGAAATGTGTCTGTGGTTTCTCAGGAACCGTAGCGATAAAAGAATCCCAATTTAAAAAAAACACGAGAAACTGCCGTATTTACAGTACTATCAGGAGAAGAAGGAACAGTGAGCTCAAACAGAACACTCCCCTTTCATATTCAACAGCTAATGAAATATTTTTCTGAGGCTTTGAACACCACCGTCAAAACAACAGTGTGTCCGAGTTTAATTGAATTCAATGCTAATATTTTATTCATGAACACAAGCGGATAGTGGAATATGTCTGTGCAGTATTCAATCACTCAAATCAACAGTTTTCCCTCGGTAGACGCAGATCGCCGTTTAACCCTTCAAACAGAACATGTAGCACTTCTCTTCCCATAGCGGATTACTATCCTATTTCCCCTTCAGGCTGCTTGTCCCATTCTGTAATAAGCCCCCCCTCCCCAAACATGACATCACCAGGGGTGGCAGGGTGGCCAAGAAATAACTTGGTTGACGGGCAGCTCGAGACCTTGGAATTACAGGGTTCTAACTAACATTTACAAAGTTTTGAGGAATTTGCTTGTTAAGTTTGGCCGCTCAGTGCACACTGAGGGAACTGGAACTTTGTAATTCTGATCTGAACCAAATTTAACAAATGAATTGAATACCCATTCTTAATCATTAGATATAACTATTTATTACCAATTATGTGCAACACTTCACTCAGTTTTGACCAAAATGTCAGCTAGAACCCTGTAATTCTAAGGTCGCGAGCTGTAGAGCTGCTACTTGGGATTCTGACTTGATCTGGTGAGATGAAATTAAGGAGAACTCTGCAACAGGGCCCTTGAGCAAGGCCCTTAACTCCAAAACTGCTCCAGGTGCTTTGCCCCTCTTCCTCTCTCTCTCCCTACTTGTTCATATTTTCTGCACATCGTAAACAGCAATCTGAGCCACAACACAGAACACTATCAGGGATTAGTACACCTTCATAGTGATGCAGAATTTCGCAGCCTTCACACAGGTGTCATCCTCTGTCACTATACAAAGCGGGGCTGGGGAACACATGATGACTCTATGGCAAGGATCCTCGAACCATGCACACCGACAGCTGAAAACTGCTCGACCCCCCTCGACCACTGGGATTCAGTCTGGCCAGTCAGGAGTAAGATGTGTTCAGTGACAGTCTGGCCAATCAGGAGCAGGAATTGTTCAATGAATTACCTGGCTGAAAATAAAACCAGGGCAGGATGTGGATTTCAGGGCACTGCTTGGTTTGTCCTCCCTCCTGAATGACCATCTCCACATAAAGGTCAGCTGACACTGAGCAGAGCTCTAAGTGGCTGCAGGCATCGTACTATATACAGTATAAACAGTGTGAGTCTCTCCGGCAGATGCACTCCTGCAGCGCTGCTGAGAGGGCAGGTTTTAAAAGCTTGTTAATTTTCCGGCACTGAATCTGTAAACAGACCTTTCGTCGACAGAAGGAGCTTCGAGCGGCCAGAGCGGAGCTTCGTTTTCGAGGCTTGTTTCCAAGTCTAGCTGAGACTGTGCCTTTACCATAGCAGTTATAAGTCAATAATTTTTCCCCAAGAGAATATGCATGTTCAATATATGTACTTTTCCCTTTCTTTTAATGTCTCTCCGTGTGCCAATTTTCAGCTACAGTTCTGTTTGAACAATTCAGAAATATTTTGTTGATGATTCCCCAGCAGGTTATGTCACTGCGTCTAATGCACACAGTTGACGACTCGGACCTGGAGGCTGTACCGCACAGACTCTGGCTCCAGACTGCACAAAATGGCCACACCCAGAAACACGCCGAGATGCACTTCAACAAGCTGGAGGAAAGATGAACGAGTGACACCAAAATGAGTGGATCTATCATTTTTCTGTAGTTCATGGTCTACAGCCCCCCTCCATCCCTCTCTCTGGATGTAGGGGAGATACCTAATAGGCCCTCAGCTACTCCACAGACCGACCTGAAGATCTAGAATAACGAGACAGATACTGAAGACCAGACCTCCCCTTCAAACAGAATCCGCTTTGGGTTCACAAACTTTTCTGAATTTGACTAAGCATGCCTGGTGCACTGGAACCAATGAAAAACTCCCAAAAATGTAAATCCTGCCCACTGCCTCCATCTAGACTGAATGGCCGCTTCTCGAAGCATAAGCTGCAGCCTTAGTAGAGCTTCTCCGTCATCGCAGGCTGGTCCATGGCGAAGGCCCTTTCGAATACAGCTGCGAAATGCAGCCTTCATCTTGCCAGAAATCAGACAAAACCGTCTGCGTCTTCACACTTCGTCGACCAAGCTGACAATTTTGTCTAACGTCTGGCGAGATGAAGGCTGCATTTCTCGGCTGTATTCGAAGACGCCTTCACGATGGACCGGCCTGCGATGACGTAGAAGCCTGAAAATGGAGCCTACCTAAACTGCAGCCTACGTTTCGAGAAACGGTTGATGGATCAAATGCATCTGGCAAGATCAGTCGAGCTCAGAAAAGTATTTGAAGGCAAAGTGAAAACTATATGAACCCGGGACTGTAGAAACGACACTGGCATCTAGAGTTAGGAAATACAACCAATATCATGCTGACATCTAGAGTTAGGCAATACAACCAAGAAATAACTACCATGGAAATCCGACCCAAATACCACAGAAATGATCACGCAATGAAATTTCTTCACAGAAAATACGGAAGCTAGTAATCATTGGGACTTTCAAAGGAATGACCATGACAAGGCCACACGCATACTTGTTTAAACGCAGCTTTATTTGAGAACATTCAGTGCTGGTATGCCTAGTAGTGGCGTACGAAGCAACCCAATAACTCACTGGAATGTCCACTCGGAGCAATTTTCATTTCAGATTTCACTGTGTTTTATTAATTTGCCATTTTCTGATTATTGAAATGACAACTCCCGCTTTAAGTACTGTTATAACCCACCCTACTTGACCAGCTCTTCTTTCTCTCTAGCCATGCGAAATCAGGAATTTAACTGAGCAGCCTTGTGACCGTAGTCCACCAGAGATCTCAAGCGTTCGCGGTTATTTTAACGGCCGGCGCAAAGATTCCAGCGAAGTCATTATGATCAGCGTTGTTTTCATGTGATCTGGGATGCTGGCCAAGCAAACTGACGTCAAAAAGTTCTTTGGTTTTTGCCAATGACATTTTTAAAATGTAGGACAGTCTGAAAGCTTCAGTAAAATGGCAAAGGTGCAGGCCCAGGCTAAAGTGAGAGTATTTGAACGCACAGGCTCATAGCAGAATGCCTGCATTTACTAGAATACGTTGCAGAATGCCTGTCGCCGATGTATTTCTCTGGGTCACACCCTTGAAGACGTGTCAAACTGGGAGGCTACGTCAAAACGCAACGAAAACGAAAACGGAGTGGAGTGTGTGCCGAGTCCACGATATACCCCGGCGGTTGAATCACTTCAAGGGAGACGCCTAAAGATGACAGCTCGCTCTCCCGTCAGGCGACAGCCGCACCCTTCCTCCACGCCGCCAAGGGACGGGTCACCTGACCACGGGCCGAGGCTCTCCCCCCCGCCCCGCCTGCCTGGGAAAATCGCAGTTTTTCCTGCGCATCATTCCGTCCACTGCTTCACAGTCATCGCTGAGAGAAACAGGCGAACGCACGTCATCCGCGAGCATTCCACGGAAGCAGTGGCTACGTCCTCCTGCCGCTCCCCCCACCCCCCCAACTGAAAAAAAGCTCTTCAGTACGACAAGTGCCTACGCTGTCCTTCGCGGAATGTTCCGCACAATCGCTTTGCGAGAGCTCATTTAAAAAAAACGTCTCAAGCCGCCCCCCCCCCCCCCACACACACACACACACACACACACACACAGATCCCCTCCCCCCCAACACGTGTGCACATTTTCCCATCCAAGTAGCACGCCGGACCCACCCGCACTCCCTCCTCCTCCCTCATTGTCAACAGCAACGGATTAGATGCGTGTGACCGGCTTGTTCCTAGGCAACGGTCTCCCCGGCAACTGGCTCAAATTGAAGAGAGAGGGATGGGAAAAGAGGAAAAAAATAAAAAAAGCTGAGCATGGAGAGCGGGAGGGAGCGCGTGCGGTGCGGGTCAGAAAATGTTCTCAGAATGATTACATAATGAGTGTAATTGTATTTACTGTAATGAAGCTAAAATAATCAAAACAAATGCAAAATTCTGCATTCATGTTCATTTGATGTGGGTAAATATCCACTAAATGACATCTTTTAGAACAAATAATGAAAATAAAAGAGGTCTTGCCCTGCTCTTACCAGTCTTGCAATAGCAAGCTGCCCCTATCGCACAGCACATGAAGCAATCATGTTATAGCGAGCTGGTCATATAGCCTAGCACATGAAGCAGTGTTGTTATAGCGAGCTGCTCCTATAGCACAGCACATGAAGCAGTCTTGTTATCGCGAGCTGGTCATATAGCACAGCATATGAAGCAGTGTTGTTATAGCGAGCTGCAAATACAGCGTAGCACATGAAGCAGTGTCGTTATCGGGAGCTGGTCATATAGCGTAGCACATGAAGCAATGCTGTTATACTGAGCTGCCCCTATAGCATAGCACATAAAGCAGTTTGTTATAGCGAGCTCCCGCTATAGCATTGCACATGAAGCAGTCATGTTATACTGAGTTGCCCCCATGGCACAGCGCATGAAGCAGTTCCGATAGCATAGCACATGAAACAGTTCCTATGGCATGTCACATGATGCGGTATTTACTGAGCTGCTCCGTTAGCGTAGCACATGAAGCAGTGTTATTACACTGAGCTGCTCCGTTAGCGTAGCACATGAAGCAGTGTTGTTCTACTGTGCTGCTCTTATAGCGCAGCACATGAAGCAGCACACAGCTCTCCACTTCTGACAGCTTTGTTTATATTTTGACAGGCACGTTCCGCGCCCCCCGCCCTTGTTTGGCCCAGTTCTGCTGCTAATTGGCCCCAAGCCACCACCCACGACCTGCCCCACACTGCGAAGCTCCACGGCCGACCAGCGCGAACCCCCTAGGGGGGCCAAAGACTGAAATTCCCCCAGTGGCCCCAGTGGGTTACCAGAGCTACTGTGACTCATTAAGTCTCTATTACCATGAAGCACATTTCCCTACTGAAATCGAAACTATGCGCCAATCACAATATTCAAAATCGAAAGGTTCAGTGCAATACTTCATATATGTCAATTTTACAGAAATCAAGATTTGGATGGTTTTGAATATTGCTTTACTTTATTTATGCAACAACAATACAGGTGCTTTGCAATGTGATCCTGGCGAGTACACAACATTGGTACACGGTGAAAGCATATTCTGTGTAATACCCTAAAACACGAGATTGGCATTTATCAAGTTATAGCACTGATCCCTTCAATTGTGACTTTACTGCGGCAAAATTATTTCAATTTGGACAATGATCTGCTTTTAATTCTTTGCTAAAGGCTAATTACTATTCAATAATTAGTTCAGTCACCACACCACAAAGACTCAGATTTATTTTTCATTCCTACACAGCTACATCCCCTTTAGGTATCCAGTTTGGGTACCCAAGGAGCCACAGAATTCTCCTGTGAAAAGGCCCTGGTGCTTTAACATGACAGCCTCCATATACTGGCTTCTGACACCAATGAGAAGCTTCTAAGGGTAAGCAGAAGCCGTATTTATTTCAATGCCAGTTTCCAAAGTCTTACCAAAACTCAGGAGGTCACGTGATCTCGAGCTGCCTACCTTACCAAATGTACGGTGACGCAGGAATGCTAGCGAGTTGGATGGCCGAGTCGAGATGTATTCCTGACTCTGAGAAAGCAAAACACCCAAAATCACAAAAGCAGGGTCTAACCTGAACCTGTGCCCTCAAAGACCAGGGTCATAAGCCCACCTCACGAGTGTCATAGTCAGAAGATTCACAAAACCCTTTAACTCTTAGAGCGCTAAATGCAGCTATTGTTGCTCCATGATGTTGAGATATCAAAATCAAAGCCGTTGAAAACCTATCATGCGGCAACTTGTTTAAAAGAGCTCCTGCAGGGGAGCTCTTTTAAACAAGTTGCCGCATGATAGGTTTTCAACAGCACAAGATAAAGTATTTACAATTTTTTGAAAATTCATTTCAGCGCTCTAAGGGTTAATATCCACGAATTAACAAAAAAATAAAAATAAGGGATAATGCAGATACCACCTTTTGAAAAGCCACAGATCGTTCATCGGTCGCACAACGAACGCAATGTTTTTGTGATGCCGTTCCTATGTTAGAATATTCAAAAAACATTCCAGTAACATTTTAAGAACAGTTTTTCTGATAGAGGGGAAGGTACACTCCCAGCACTTTTGTAATAGCAGCGGGCTCGTATTTTTGAATGACCAGACCCTCGCTGCTAGGCAGTTGCGGGGTAATGAGCTCATTTGGCCCTTGCGTATTTATGAAAAAACGCAGATTGTGTAATTGGTTCAACGAGTGTCCACTTAAGGGAAATGTGAACAGGCGACCTTGGCGTGATGTAACCGAGTGGTTTTTCTAAACAGTCACGTTCTGAAAGACATTGCCTTCGTGACGTTAAGTATCTCGCTTACCGGTTCTGCCAACGGACACACTCAAATTTACACAAATATGCAGGCAAAAGCACGCGCGTACACACACAACACACACACACATTTTCACAATTCCACTATTAAATCGCACACCTACCACTGATAAAATGGACAGTAAGTGCACTTGAAATGGAATATGATGCTATACTGCACTTTAATATTTTGGATTTTTGGAAAATAATATACTTTGCTGTGATTTATTCTAAAAATGCCAATCATAAAATGGCCATAATTTGTTTATGAGCATACTGGGAGATGTCAGGTGACATTTAAATAATCTGTTTCTTGTCATTGCATGGATTACAGCCCGAGCATTTAAGCAAGCTTGTTCCTAGCCCCTCTGTGTGTGTGTGTGTGTGTGTGTGTGTGTGTGTGTGTGTGTGTGTGTGTGTTTGTGCGTGTGTGTGTGTACATGTGTGCTGGTCTTTCAGGAGTAAATAACTGGTGCATACAGTAAATGTTCTCGAGTGTGATGCAAGAAGCATTTCTGACAGATTATGAGATCTGAAAACCAGGAACTCGAACTCTGCCATCTGAGATCGGTCACCTGACTCGGCCCAGTCTGACTCCCCTATCTGAGTGTTCAACAATCTATGCCTGAAGGGATTAGACTCTGTCAGACTCCACCCCTATCTTGCATTCACTCAATATCCTTGTCTTATTTTGGAATGCTACCTCCTGCCTAAGCCCCTCCCTTTCCTGTGATTACCCTGCTTTTTGGGCTCAGTACTTAGTTCGCTTTTAAAAAATTCCCCGTCACACTTTTCCATCTCGCAGACTCAATTATCACATCTGCCCTCCATCGCTGACAAGGCGTTCCTGTCCTCTATTTTTGGTTTCTCTGCCGAATCTTAATGCCAAACCTGTCTGTTTGTTTTGTAAATATTCTGTGAAGATCTCAAGGAACGAGAGGAACAAAACCGCCTCGACAGTGATGCATAAACCTGCTGTACAGTGAGTTTTTTTGTAACCGGCGAAAACAGAAATGAGACAAATTGCCTTGCACAAAATTACAGATAACCTTCAATCACAGCAACGTCCATCTGGAGGAATGTGTCTCCGACTGACATGCGAATAACATTAAAAAATGCGCAATTTTACAATTTACAATGAGTTGAATTGCAGCAGAGTAATTCATTTCCTGCACACATGACATAGCAGTTGTGTGCGCGAATAGGTATATGTGTATGTGTGTATGTGTGTGTGTGTGTGTGTGTGTGTGTGTGTGTGTTCCAGCCAATGGGCTTATTTGGATCTGTTCTTGGATATGCCTAAAATTAGGCATTTGCATCGGCCACTGGTGGAGATGCAAATAAACTCCCAGTGCTAAACTGTGGTCTCTTGTTCAATCTCACTTTAATTTGAATGCTGCACATGATAAATTCAATGAATAACCCCACATTTCTTCTACTCCATAACCACGCATTCATTTCCTGGTCCCCTTATTTCTGTCAGAAGGCTGAAGTCTAATCCCAACATGCAATGGGAGAGAAGCAAGAATACAGTTCGCCGATCCATGCCAGAGCATGTAAACACCATTCAGGGCAATTTAGTCTGCCAATCGAGGAATCTCGCTTATTTTCCTCACTGCCCGTCGCCCTAAACTAAAAACGCTGGATTCTGCCCTCGTCTATGTTTTGGCACCTCTCCAGATTGGCTCTCGGAGCAAAGCGATTACAATTCCACAGCTGTCAGCTGTCGTTATTTTGTCTCGCGCCCCAGCTGCATCGCTCGCCGCAGAGGTGCGACCGGTCCCTGCCTCGAAACTCGGCCGTCTCCTTGCCAGGCGGCCGCTAGCGCTCGCACGACGCGGCATTGCACACATGCCTCAGGGCTCCGCGAAAACGGCGGCTCGTGCAACTCCGCGCGTTCGATCGGGAGCGAAGTGAGAAATCCAGGGGCCGGAGAGGAAAAGCCCTGCCATGAGTTTAACCCTTAAACTCTAACCTTACGCTTCAGTTTTCCCTTAAATAGGATCAAAGTCAGAAAAGGCATTTTTTCATATTGCAGAACAATGCCACATACATTTTCTGCTAGTTGCAAAGCTTCACTGAAGCTACATCACACTAATACTGGGGGAAATATTCAAACCCAGGATGCTATGTTTTTTTTGGCCACAGCATTACAACAGTTGGGAAATACCAAGATAATGTGCATCATTTCATGCACCCTTGTAATTCAGCAGGACATATTTGGGATTGTTGGAAACTTCTGGATTCACACTAGAATGTAACATAGGCCTGAACTTCCACAGGTATGAATACAGCAGCAGCATTTGACAGACCCATATATGGGTTTGTAGGTTTTATGGAGTTCATTTATGGAGTTAATACACCCTTAAATTCAGCCAGGTGACTCCACGAAAGAGTTCTATACCCTGACGGAGGAACTGTGTAACGAGGACATTCTTGTGGTTGGACCAAAACTCTGGGAAGGACTATTCCTTCAAAACCTGGATTTTTTCCCCTCCAAAACGACTAGGGATAGAAAATCCAGAACTGAGAAACTAGACAGTCAGTTGCCCTCGGTCGATGTCTACCCCTGGACCCCCTGAAGCAATCGCTCCCAAAATCAATGGGCTTTGTGATCTTACCACACACAAGGGCTGCGCCAAATCTGAAATGAATCGATTGAAATTTGTGTCCTGTAGAGTGCTCACAAACAAATCTCTATGGACACGGCGGCGAAGGAGCCTGGACGACTGCTGATCCACTGTATCACCGACTCATTGTCCAGGGTTACAGTTAAATTCCTCCCCAGTATTTTGTTTCAACTAGCAGGGCCTTCTAATCAGCCTAATTCCTCGGCCCACAGAAAAAAACATCTGCAGGTCGAGGTCATGAGCGATCAAAACACACTGCAGCACTTCTCCCACCTCGCCCAACACTCACAAAATTATGTTTTGAGACAAAATGCAACATGAATATAAATATAAAATGCCTCTTTATAGTGAATTTAGGTAGAGTTTGATTTGTATTATGTGCTCATGGAATAGACCAACACTGTGACAGAATATGAGACGAGAGGCTCCAGCGAACCGGAAACTCAGCTGGTCTGCCCACCCAGCCATGCCCATTTGGGAGAGGGGTACAAAGCTGAAAGGAAATATTAATGTCTTTTATATCCTAAAGATGTTGTATGCAAAGTTTCATCAATATTACTGACTGCTAGAGGTCACAGGTTGTTCAAATATGTGACTATGGGTGAAGGAATGTCAAAAGGTAAAAAAAATTGCAATTTTAAGAGATCGTGAAAACCCGTCATTTACTACCTGAGACGTCTTGTACACTACTTATGCACCAAGTTTAAGCTTTTTATCTACAATAGAGAGGTATAAAATGGCCAACTTCAGTTTTTCAATATGACCGCACCGCCACACCCACTTCTGGGGATGCAGGGTGGAAATGCCATGTGAGTTATTTAGGTGCTAAAGATGTTGCACGCCAAGTTTTGACAAATAATATCAAAATTTGCATCCACTAGAGATTACGGGTTGAACTGTTTACGAACTACAGACGACTTACAACAACAATGGAGTTTATGCCATCTTAATAACTCAGCTGGCCGATGACCAGTTCAGTTCATAAAAACCAGTCTTGCATAAAATGCACGAAGGCAAATAAAAATTCAAAGTGTAACACGCGCTATTTGAAACGTGCAGCTTGAATTTCAAAGGAGGCCGCAAGTACATATTTGCACACAGAGCACAAATGCCCCGTCAGTGGATTTATAGCGCACATAAAATATCGTAAAACACAATGATGACACGGTCTGCAGGGCACAAAGTGGAACCCGTTTTACTTACAGGACTACAGCACCGTGTGCAGGGTTCTGCAATGTCCCCCAGTAAAAACGACATGCAGAAATATCAATGCGGCGCAGTGGAGGAGTGAAATTAAATGATTATGACCATCCTGCAAAACTGCAAGTCATATATTTGTCAAACCTGCCCCTACTAGGCATATTTAGCCGGTGATTTATTCGGAGAGGTCAAGTCATGTGTATATTTATGCAGTTAAGAGGAGCAGAAAGGCTCTTGAAGATTAACCCCAGTCCTCCAGTACATCACTCTGCTCCTGGTGGTGATGAAGACGATGATTACAATTCACACACAATACTCCAGATGACCGTGACTTCGATTTCATCAGCCACGTGGAATAGCGATGTATTAATATGACCGGATGTGCAGCCCAGTCTTTAGTACAAACGAGACAAGCGTAATGCGTCACACAGGACATCCTAGTGTACGACTGTGTGAACTCATTGATGGCTTTATTATCCCTGCCTGGGTAAGACTTAATAAGAATATTACATATTTGATATCTCCCTTACGAGTAGACCACCGACGACTCCATAATAAGTCAATTCACTGACAACCACAAGCAGTCCAAACCTTGCATGGATTAATTTTGGGAAGACTGACGGAATTAATATGCTCCAATCAGTCGGCTACCAACCCCTTCACGAAATTCACCAGCAACGGCGTCATCTCTTGGCCTTCGTGAATATGCAATCGGAAACAAGGAAACTCAGATTACTCATTTGTCATTCAAGACTGCAGATTTTTTTTTTGAGAGATCTGGGAACACTTCTGGGTTTCCAAGCGGAGCGGAGGTCACAAATTCTGGGAGACCCCCGGAGCTCTTGGGAGTGTTGGAGTGTCTGTAGCCAACGGTGACCTTGTAGTTACGGTATTTTGTGGCTACGGTGTTTTACTCTGAATACAGTATGAATACAATAGTGCCATAATGAGCTTCTAAAATGAAATTCGGAACACGCCCAAACTAGACATTTGCCTCAACTGCCTTCTGCATTCAGACTGGTCTCTGTTGACAGAGATATAGAATCTCGGCCAAGGAACATTATGGACATCTCACTCCAGCATAAAGCACAGCCCCTACACACAAGCTAGCTGAAAGAAACTAATTTCCATACAACGTTAGATCACACTGTCACTGGAAGAACAAGGAAACTTGTCCTCCTAACACTTTTAATCAAGTGATAAGTGGAAAAAATGGGCACTAGGACATATCTCATCACAAAAGCATGCCATTTGATAAGATAAAACCAAAATGTGCAATTTTTTCTATTTTTTTTTTTTAAAAGCTGATAGTCTGAACTTCAAACACAGGCAAATTGGTTGATCTAAAACTGTGGAGTCCAGCACCAAATTGAGAAAAAATAGGCACTCGATGAGTACATGAGTCTACTGCGGATTGGTAGTTCACTGCAGGCTAAGCAGTTTTACTTTCGGACTTACGGACTTGAAACTCGATGGCATAATGTCGACTTGCATATGCGCAGTAGACAGAAAAACTGAATGCTCTTGTCCAAAACTTCATGGAGCTCGTGAGCACTGCACACATCTCCCCCTCCCCCAGGCAGAGAAGGTAAAGAGAAGTAGCGTTCTTACCGTCTGATTGTCCTCGTAGAGCTTGAGGTCATATCCGCTGAGCTCCACACAGAAGATGATGGCGGTGACGCCCTCGAAGCAGTGGATCCACTTCTTCCTCTCGGACCGTTGCCCACCTACATCCACCATCTTGAAGGTGAGCTCCTTGAAGGTGAACTTGTTCTCCACGATGCCGGTGGTCATGTCCCTGGACCTCAAGATGTCCTCCACGGTGGGGATGTACTCGGTGGCCGAGATGCGGTCCAGGTCGTTGAGATAGTAGGCCGTGTTGTCCTCCAGGTGGTACTCGTTGGAACGGCAGAAGCACTCCTGGACGCCGGAGTCAGCCCACAGTCGCTTCATCACGCCCAGCAGCTCCGGCGTGATCTCGCCCTTGCTTTCGGCTGGCCCCGTCAGGGCGAAGAGCTGGACGGCGTCGTAGGCGCGGTCGGGGTTGTGGAAGTCGATCTTGAGCGTGGCGAGGGCGCGGATGATGCGGGTGAGCGAGTCGATGGCGTTGTAGAGGATCAGCGGCTTGTACTCCTTGCAGGCCTCCAGGTTGAAGCCGCCGCTGTGGATGATCTTCATCTGCTTGACGATGGTGCTCTTCCCCGAGTTGCTGGTGCCCAGCAGGAGGAGCTTGATCTCGCGTCGCTGCCGCTGGCTCTCCGAGCGAAGGTGGCGATCGATGCGACGCGAGCGGCGGGCCGCCTCCTTCTCCTCAGAGCTTTGGCGGCATCCCATGATCCTTTGCGGGCCGGCCAAGAAAGAAAAGGAGCAGGGACGTAGCTAGGAGTGGGGAGGGGGAGAGGGGGAGGAGAGGGAGGGTTATCGGGGGAGGGGATGGGGATTGAACCAAATGACAAAAGAGTAAAGGTGGAGTCTTCGAGGAAAGGAAGTTACTATTATGGACAAAAGGGTCAGGGGCAGGTAGGAAGAGGATAAGGGGGCAAAAAACTTTTTGACAAAAATGAAAAACTGTTGACTCTAGCCAGGACAAGGTGGCCGTATTTTTTATGTATTTATCTTTTTATTTATTATGTTTTTTATGGATTTATTTTGTTAAATCCAGATATCGACAGCCTCACTTAGGGAGAGGTTGTAAACAGGTGGCGTCTGGTCGGAAGTCCAAGCCCGGTGGTAGGATGGCTGGGCCACATAGGAGTCCTCCCGAGGTGGTTTACGGTGTGTCCAATTGGAAGCAGCTCCCCCTGGTGGCTGGAGGGCATTACAAAGGGTCAGAGAGCGAGAGCGAGGGCAGGGGTCCTCCTCGTTCAGTCCGGTATGTCAACGGGCGTCCCGGGGTCCAACGCTCGGGTTTGAGATGGATTCCTCGCTCCTCAGCCTCATGACTACCCCTTTTCTCTCTCCACACTCAACCACCCCTCCCTCTCTCTCTCGCTCTCCCCCTCCCTCTGGTTTCCACGGAGACAAGGGGGCTTTAAACTTCAGTCAATCTGCAGGTAGTCTTCTCCTCTGCCTCTATTCCTTCTTTTCCTTTGCTCTCACTCGCCTCCTTTTGTAGGAATCCCTTTGTTCACCTATGCTGTCCGTTCCTGCAAATAGACAGACGGGGGAAGGGGCAAAAATAAATGGATGTAAGCATGATGCATTATGGAAAGACACTGGATGTGAGCTGGTCTTAAAATGATGCTGAGTATTTCCAACTGTAGTCTGAAATGCCTTCATACAAGTTTTTAACTCCACCCACAGAGGTACTGCATATTCAAAATTCAGAGTTCTTAACTCCGCCCACCGAAGCACCACATATTCAAAATTCTCATTGAAGGGCGAGGGATTTCCCGATTATTGGGGAATCTCAATTCTCGATCTCCATTCAAATTTCAATTTACTCGCACTCCAGATGCCAGTGAAGCTGGCACAAAATGTCTGAAAAGGAAGAACAGGGCATGTCATTATCACACACACACACACACACACACGCACATGCACACACAGCTCAAGAGTGTAGGTGCATAAAATCTCTCAAAAGCTGAAAACAGGGAGGGGGCGAAGAGCCAACACGAGCCGAAAACAAGCGGTCCCCCCGAGACATTAGGGGTGTGAAATCGCCTTTTTCCTCATTAATCCGGAAAGCCTCGCACTGTCGTTCTGCGCATCTCTGCCCAGTACAGATCCAGCTGCTTCGCTCATTAGAGGCTCTCCTGTCATGTCACAGCTAAACTGGAGGCGGTGTGTTCATGGTGTGAACATTTAAGAGCGTTTTGCTGTCCTTAGGGCAGCGGCAATGACACAGCAGTATTGAAGGAGGCCGGCTCGCTTTCGTTAACCTCTGTAGCCTGCAGCACACCTGCCAGTCAAAGACTCTCCCGAGTGTCAGCAGGCCACACAAACAGACACACACACACACACACACACACACACACAAATATGCAGCCCATAGACACACACACTCCTTTATACACGTTTGTATCACACACACCCCAGCAGGTGTCGGCGTGCCGTGAAACAGGAACAGATGTGAGACCCTTGTTCCTCCCCATGCTCGTTCCCCATCCCCCTCTATCCCTCCATCCCTCCTTCCTTCCCCTCTTCCACCAGCCAGTATCAGGTGTAATGTTTATTTACTATCAGAGAGGAAAATAACTGACTTCGCCTTGCACACGCGCGCCGTAAATGCAGCCTGAGACCACAGCGAAACTGGCCACTGGCACGTACGGTTCTCTCCCTATACCACTTCCTCTTACCGAAATGCACATTTTATAATGCCTCCTAATGACAGCATCTCTTACGGGAATGTCCTGAAGATGCATTAGCAGCGTTTGAGAGGGGCAAAAAGCAAAAACCAATGAGCTTTTTTTTTTTTCCCACAGCTGTATTTGTGATCTGAAAAATACATTAGGCGTTCACAGAGTAAGTTTATTAAGTTGGGTCTGGGTTTTCCTTTTGCTAACACCAAGCACCACCCTCCTGGACAGGAAGTAGCACAGGAAGAGTGAATCAGCTGTTTTTAGGCCTTGCCTCAATTCTCGCACTTGTGCTCTTCGCGCACATACCCACATTAATGCGCAACACCTCAGGATGTCTCATTTTTTCAAAAGGGTTCTCACAAGCAACGCCAATGCATCCCAGCTGCAGGGTTCTCCACACTTTTGAAATCACCTGTCTGTACTGTAAATTATAGGAGTTGGCCGAACACAGCAAAACATAAAATTAGCCGGGGTCTCGGGGCCTGTAGCCTCTAGAAGCCCAGATGTCGAGACATTTGGAAATTTATTCTCAGAAATTTTAAGCACTTGCAGAATGCAAGTAAAGTAATCCCATAATCATTGACATTTACAGTGAATATTCATAGGAATTATCAGTCATAAACAAAGTTCTGAAGAGCTTTTTTCCCGTCACCGCATTCACTGAGGACTCGTGGTCTATCTGGCAATACGGTCAGTCAGTCAGACTCAGATATGACAGATATGACAGGGAGGAGGTTAAAAAGCCTTTCTGTGCCAACAACACTGACCGTGCATTATCAACACCAGGCAACTCAGTCTTTGAGTTAACAATAAATATGTTTACTACCGTCTACTATCGAAAAAATCAGGTACGGGTTTTTCTCTAAGCTCTTTAAAGACAGAATCGCTGGCGTGAAGAAACAAGATCATGTTAAAGCCAGCTCGCTAACGTCAAAGTTTTCTGCAAAACAGACAAGTGATGACATTGCCACTGTTGGCTATTGTTTACATGCCAGTAATTTTATTCTAACCTCATAATGCAATGTTGAAATTAACTTACCGCTAGCCAACTTGCAGCAATGAAGCTGAGTTTGATGCATTATTTCCATTATTTGAAGCTTATGGGAAGAATAGCAAGCTAACTATTTAGTTATGTCACATTAGCTGGCTGGCTACACATTCTAAAATTAACTCAGTTTTGCAAATGTTGGTAAATTCATGTGATGCAGAAGGTTTGTGATGCTCCAACTGAAGTCCATGACGATCTCAGTAATGTTAACTAACTGGCAATCTAGCGGGCTTGGTTACAGAATTTTGCAGAAAATTAAATGATTAGTTTCATCTATTGTTTCAGACGACTAGTAGCTACCTTGTCTATTCTCTATAATCAATGGTATGTAGCTAGTGCTCATCTAAAGCCATTGAAACAAATGTTAGGTATGTTACCAACAGAGGCTTAGTGCTTATAAAGAATCTGCTTTTGAAGTCATGCCGTCAGACCACAATTGTGCATGACAAGCCCCTATGGTTTACTTAACATTACACTACCGTTAGCTCCGAGCTAGTCAGCCATTAATGTTAACTGCATAATTTCCCGCCCTATGAGGCTAGCTAGCCGTCTTCCTAGACTGGGGTGCGTTTCCCGAAATCACGGATGTTAACTTACATAGTTGGGCCCATTGACTGTGAGTGGACGAACTAAGTAAGTTGCTAACTTTGCTAGCAACGACGCTTTTGGGAAACACACCCCTGGTCGGTAGTTGGTACATTGTCAAGTGTTTGTTTGAAACAGAGCCCAGTTTCTTTTTTTGGTTGAGACCTTGACAAAAACAGCCGGCAGTACAACGGAAAACACCAGCACGTAAACCACCTGCTGCCGGCCTTTATGCAGAACCCTGCTGTGCCCCTCCTGCAAGACTGCATCAAACCGCACTTTGCTGAAGATCATGACCCATAAACCCAGCCTTACTGAGAAGTTTTACATGATTCCAGCTTTCATATAAAAATGAGCTTTGAGTGGCATATAAAAGTCTGTCCTACTTATGCCCTGAAAATTGCGCTTCACCCTCCTGGAAGAACAGACCTGAGGTCCATATTCTCAGTCCACACTTCCTGTACAACATAAAACACTTTGAGGGGGACCCGTATGGCTTAGGGTGGTACGGTGGCCATGAGGATAAAACCTTGAATGTTTGCTGTATGTAAAAACTTTTTTTTTCCCATACTGGTCTCCTTCCCCCATACTTTTCAGCATGTTACACCCTTAGTTTTTCATGTATTTCTTCTAGGATAAAACCACCTGTCCTCCAAGGTCTAAGGGATCATTTACTTTAATCTTATTGGTTTCTTTAGCTGATTTTTCCCCCACACATAGCATGCAACTCACCAAATGGCCCAAACACATTTTTCTTTCAATCCTGGCTTCTCTGCTGTCAGGCGAACAAGCCTAGCCAGGAGGGGAAGGTTATCATCTCATTTTGTGACCGTCTGTCAACCCTTAAGTCACAGCGAATTCTTATTACCAGCTTCCTGTAACACTCGATCCTTCTCTATCTGGGCCTTCCGTCTTAGACCACAGGACCCCTGCCGAGATCGGAAGGGCGTGCCATAACGGCCTGCTCCTCAGCGCTGCACAAGAACCCGACCAGGGCGAAAGAAAGCCACGCACATCCCACGATATAGCCGTGAGAACATGAAGTTCATTCCAATCAGTCTCGGACGATGGACGGTAATAGCATCACAGCATGCGATTACTAGGGTAATTATAAGCTCTCACAAGACGACATATTTCCACACAATGCTGCCCAAGTTTGACAGTCTGGTTACATACACTTTTTTTTTGTTTTGTTTTTTTACAACAGATTTCTTATTTCTGCCTGGTGTAACCTTTCTACAGAGCGTGTGACATTTTTCATTACCGGCTGGAGGGCATGCAGCAGCGGATTTTTCCTAACGTTGGACTGTTTTGCCATGCTCTGAAGCGCGGTCTGCCAGAGCGCTGTCTCCGCAGGACTGAAGCCGTTGTCATGGCAATAGAGGCGGGGCTGGGTACTGACTGTCACAAACTGAGACCTGGGTGTGGGCTTTCGAGCTGATAATGAACGCAGAAGTACGGGCGCCTTTTCGGAAATTAATTTAAAGGTTAGGCTATATAAAGAATAAAAATGCATGCAAGAGTAAATTCTGAACTGCTGCTTCTGCAACACTCGACCGCCTCGATCTGATCCCCAAACGTCACATCCTCCCATTTCATGTTCCGGATTCAATCTAAGCGTGTCCTTCGCCTGGGTACGTGCAAGATTTTTTTTTCCATCGTTTGAATGAATTCTTGCCCTTCCCAAACGCACAGTCGGCGTTTGCCAATCAGCAGCGACTAATTAAAAATAAATGACGTCTTTAAAAATGCAAAATGCCAGGATTTTTCTCTCATTGTGTAACAAGAACGAATGTTGATCAAAGTGAAAGTACCAAATTGCACTACCGCAATTTCCTTGAGTCAATATTATATCATTATGAAGTTTAATCTGTGAGTGAGTAACAGGAGTCCGTTGACTGCGTACATAAGAACATGCTGTGGAACGTTTTGAGCATGTGGTTTTACACTTCGGATCACGTGGTAGGCCTATAAGCTATTAGCTTAAATCATAAAATAAATTCCAAAATGTGTTATGGCGTATAGCCTAATAATTCAACGAAGGAAATGACCAGGTCTAACCGAAGATTTCGCCAATCAATCTTTTAAAATGTCAAGTACAACGTTTCACAATGAAGGAGAAAAAAAACAATCATCCCAAGGTCACAAGACTATGATTTATATCAATAAATCAATGATGTCACGATGATACAAAAATCCAGCCTTTGCAAATAACCACAGGATGAGGGCAGACTGAGTTGGGGTGTTAGTCCCACTATGCCCTATGCAGACAAGGTTGTTCGCCAGACACAGCGTCAACTCTTTACGTGCATCGCCAAATTTCAGGTTAAATTTCGGTTGACGTTTTCGCTAACAGTCATGATTTATTGCACTCATATGCACATCCAGCAGTATATGTTGATATGGGATGAGCGTGATCTGGCTTTCAGTGGCCAGCCGGCTGGGTTTTTTTTTTTTTTTTTGTCTAACTTGGGCTTTTCCCGTCGGACTTTCGGTACCAGCCCCACCTCTCCTTAGAAGTCGGTTGCCCCTGCGCTGATAAACGGCGTACAGTGCACCGGACGTTCAGGCGACATGGTCGGAAATGGTATTAAATTAAAAGGTAATGTCATAGCACCCGAATCCCATACTTAGGCGCCCTCAATCACTGACATCTTGATACTTTAATTAAAACGCGGTCTTTCGGTGCCAAATCGCCGTTCCAAGTATTTGGGGAAAAATGTCCGTATTGCAAGGCGACGCTACCCTGCGGGCACAACAGACGGCCGGCAGTAAAACAAAACGCGACGTCGCGATTAAGCTCACGCACCTTTCCGTCACCCCCGCAGTCCGTTCGTTCCGAAGCGCCGCTGTCAGCGCGCAGATGTTTTGCCGAGCTGATAGCCTGCAGGCTCCTGGCTTCCCCCTCGAGCGCCGTAGTTCTACTGCAGTATAGCCATTGCATTCCGGAGTGTCACCGTGTCAGTGCGCGCCCTCGAAGCGCCGAGCCCCAACGATTTGTTGTATCAACAGAGTAAGTCTCGAGGATTGCGTCTGTACGAGGCTAAATAAAAAGCGGGACAGGCAGGCAAAGTGCAGGGCAACGTTATCAGCAGTCCGACTGTGTGTTTGGTCTCGATGCAGCATGGGTCTGCTTGTTCAGTATGTGTGGTTTGGTGATGTGTGTGTATGTGTGTGCGTGTGTACTCGGAAGAGAGTTGATGTGCCTGCGTCAGAATGGAAGTGTGTCTCTGCATATATTTACTTGGGTGCTGGGAATGTTTTGCTCTGCATGTGCGTGTGTGACCTGGGGGATGTGCTACGACGCTGGCTTTGTGTGCCTGACTTTAAGCTTTAGTAAAACCCAGAGCAGCTCCTTTTACTTTAGACCATATTCCAGATTTGAAGAGGTTCCTGGTTTTACTAAGTGCTGAAGTCAGGCTTATTCACATAGCCAGCTTCGGGGTTATGTGTGTGCGTATGTGTGCATGTCTGTATGTGTGCTTGTTGGTGTTTGTATGTGTGTTTATTGGGGTTGCGAATGCCAGTGTTGCCTAATGGATGTGTAGACGTGTCTGCTTGTGTGGGTGTGCGCGCTGCATCAATGATGGAGTGTGTTTGCTCATGCTTTGTGGGTGTGTGTGTGGACGCGCATGGTGTCCTCCTGTGTACACATGATACATGAGATTGGCAGTTGGGTGTACGCATGCAAGGCATTAGTGTTGTTGTATGCATACACACATACCCTGGTGATGCGTCATGTGCACTCACGTGTGTGTACGCTGGGCGTGGCTGTGAGTGTGTGGTGTATGCACATGGGGGGGGGGTAAGGTGAGGAACAGGTTGGAGAAGATCCCGGAGAAATGAGATCCCCTCCCCCCCACCATGTGTGCGTGACAGCCAAAGGGGGAGTGGTCTACTCACAGGTCGTACGCACCTCTCCCACCCACTGTGTTCCGTAAGTAGGGCATGGACAAAATATCAGAAGCATCCCACATTAATCTGAATGCAAATTAGCAGCATGCGTCTGCTTAACCCCGTACAACCTATGAAACTCCGTAGAACCATATATGAGTCCATAAAAATTCAAACCTGTAGAACTCTAGATCTTCTTTAATTTCTAGTGCAGATACCAAGGTTTCCAATGATCACGAGTACTGTCTGCTGAATTACAGGGAAATGTGTATGAAATGATGTGGTGCTGTGGCCATAAAAACATGGCATCCTGGGTATCGATATTTCTCTCAACAGAAGTGTGATGTAGCTTCAGTGAAGCACTACAGCCAGCAGATAGGAAATATCTGAGAGCAATATGTGACATTGTTCTACAATATTAAAAAAATGCTTTTTCCTACTTTAAGCCTGCTTAAGGGGAAATATAGGGGAGACCGGGTCTAGTTGTTACACGTCCATGTTGTTACATTCTAAATAGTTCCGATAATAAAACACAGTCGGCGCTCTAATTTTTCCTGTTGCTCCGCGAAGGTGACCTGCGTCTTTACGTGACAGAAGGACGTACGTCGAAAGTCGCAGGTTAGTGTTCCAGAAAAAAGCTTGAAAAAGTAACTTTCTTAGTGTTTGGGAGATTTCATTAACATCAAGTGTAATTGATACATACCCGAGATTTTCTGGATTATGAGAGAGGAAGACATTAGCCACTGTGTCATGACACGCCCATGTAAAGATTGCACTGGAACATTTCAAAATGTCGGGACAATGGCGAAGGGTTGCTGATGGACTAGTTGATACACCCAAGTTGTTACAGTAAGAACTTGCCCCAAAACCTGTAAAAACTTGGACAAGATCAAATTACCTCACTGAATGACTTTCTACCTTTGTTTATTTCAGAAAGATGCCTCGAAATTACAACCGAATAACGAAACGTGGCAATGCCATTAGAGAATGACTCAAGAGGTTCCTTACTGTAGCTTCGTGGGATATTAGTAGTAAGGCATCCCCCTTAACTTGCCTACTTAAGTGGAAAACACGTCTCACTTAAGCAAATTCTTAGTGTAACGAAATGCCCCACAACCTGTGACAAACTACCCCTCCTGTAGAAAACTACCCCCTGTGGCAAACTACCCCATATATGGGGTAGTTTGTTACAGGTGACGGGAGTCTATTTTTTCCTCACTAGCATTACGCATGTGCAGAATATAGGGGTTGCTGCAGGTCAGTCATGTAGTCTAATAAACTTTCTATCTTTACAGTGCATATTGATAACAAAAACCTGATAATGTCAATTCCCATAGCCGTTAAAAGAAAAAGTGTAACAACTAGACCCGGTCTCCCCTATGTGAAAGGTCAGAGTTCATGGGGTTACAGGAGGTCTATACCAGCACTGCGTTTCCAGGTGAGTCTCCAAACTTGGATGAGGACACTAAGAAATTTTTATGGGTGCCGAATAGTCGGTGCTTAAATTGCTGGTATCAGTCACAAAGATGGCAAAATTATTCCATGTGAGAAGAATTATGACCATGTATGCCAAACAGCAAAAAAATAACTGTGGCCACAAATCAAGCTCTCTGATAGGGACAGATAGGGCTGCGGTTGAATAGTAGCCGATAACCATGCAATGTTAGCGGCTGAATGAATCTCTGCGTCTCAACAAAAACAGTTCTCCGCGAGCCTCGCAAAACTGCTATTGATGCCAGCTGTTTCCTTGAATTTGGACGATGACAGAAGAGCTGTGATTTCTACACCACTTGCTTTGTTGGGAAATCAATATCCTCAAACTTAATGGCATTTCTTTCTTCGCTAATGCTTGGTTATCTCTCCAAAAATTAAGCTAATGCCATCACCAATCCATACCAGTCTCCTCCTCTGCACCAACTTCTGTTGGCCTCTTGATTTTACACAAATACAGACAGGTCATGCCCAGAAACTGTCCAAACATCATTGTCAGAATAACAAATAAAGGCAGGAGAGCCAGAGGTGAGTGTGGACGATGATCATCATGACATTGCGGCTGACTTTGCACGGTTGTTCTGTGACACTCTCAAGGTGAAAGTTCAGTGCCGTTCGCCTCTAGAAGTGCAGATTGTCTGCCCTGTCTTGACATTTGGATCCGTATAGAGTAAATTCTTTCATAAATGTCACCTCTCCAGCATCTGATCACTGTCCAAATACTTTCGGGGCTCGCTCGCCCCTCCAGGGGACGCGGGGCTTGACCCGAATACCAGGCCTCGGTCCGACCTCCCTTGCCCCCTCCTGTCCCGCTAAAGGACAAGGCCTGCATTGTGCAATAAAGAGCGCCTTACATAAGCACTGACAAAACACAATGGAATCTCTCCCTTATTGATGAACGCCCTGTGCCTTACGTAAGCCCCGTCTGCCTTTGCCAGCACCGACTTCCTCCAGCCCCCCCCCAGGACCCCTCTTTTTCTGCATGAGCCTAAAACGCACAAATTCCCATCATCTCTCCTCTCAAGGGGGGGCTCCACGTTGTCAAATCAAAGTCAGAATTTATTTGACATTCTTTTAAACGCATCATATTTCACAAGCTATGACCAAAGTGTTGCCCTGACCTAACACCCCCACAAAAGCAAACCGAGGACACCAGTAGCAGGACAAAAAAAAAAAAAAAAAACCTCTATGCTGGTAGATAGCAAGAGACCATAGAACCTTTGGAGGACTATGACTCTCAGAAAGGGGGAGTACATCCTTCTCTTTCTGGCTCAGGGTGTGGGTCTAAATAACCAGCATGCCCAGCCAGTCTGTCCTCATGTTGAGAGAACTGACATTGGGGCACGGATGGGAAAAACTGACACAAGAGTGCAAGGCTTTAGAAAGAAAAATGTTTTCTCACACGAGAATCTGCGAGTTGGCCGGCTCTTGGTCCCAGAGATCAACGCCCTCTTTTGAAAGGGAAGGCCGCACTGGCTAGCACTGTTGGCTCAGCATTGACCTGCCGCAGCTCTTAACACTAGCTGGCTACTTGCAGCTTGCATTCCACTGTTAACCGCAGTGTACAGTGTGCTTGCTCACTATTTCTGGAACTTTTTATAGTACTGCCTGCTGAGGTTTTACCAAGTATAGATAACAACTTTTATTCTGAAAAAGTTGGCAGATCATGGGAAATGCAAATAAATTCAAAACGGACTGATTTGGAAAGTCCACCCTCTACTGTATTGTGAACAGGACAACAACACACTATTATATGTTGTAACATTAATGTAATTGTGTACTGAAAATACAGAATGTGATGACTGCAAAAGAGTATAAAAAATGGGCAGTCAATTATCACTGTTACCACTGAGTCACATCACCATGTGTTTTAATCACACTTATTAAGTGTTAGAGCTCTGAAGACACTAGTTGGTCAAGTCTAGCACGTGGAATTTCCCCCCAATTCCTTCATAATGAACCATACATTCCCAATCAGAGACAGATCAGGACTGCTGGTAGGCCAATCAAGCACCCCCAATCACTGCTTACAACAGCTATGCCCTTTTACTCTGTGCAGAATGTGATTTTGGCATTGTCTTTCTGGAAGACCACAAAACACTTCCATTGTGCCCCTGGCAATGTGAGATGACACCAAGCACTGAGAAGTCACTAGCACTTTTGGGCAGTGTTTATGTAAGGCTTTACCCTAGTATAATAAAACTTTGCATTGCACCTGTGGATGCAATGGCGAATGTGGTTGACTGACATAGGTCTACCAGAGTATTTCTGAGCCCATGTGGTGGTACCCATGACAGGCATATCACTGTTCTTAACCCTCGTCCAACCAAGGGGGGGGGCAGTGGTTACCACCCCCCCTAACAGATTTTTTCCTGTCGCACAAAAACGTTAACAGATATGATCTAATGCTTCGGGTACCTCACCCCCCGGGGGTAGGGTAGGCCGTCAAAGTCGAAGGGTAGGCGGGGGGGTGGTTGCCACCAGCGTCAATTTTTGCCTGTTTTTGATAGAAAATATGATTACAAATTAGTTGCAAATAGTATGCTATTATTATGTTTCATGCTCAATGAACTTTGTAGACCACACTGATTGTCATCCTTATTGATTTATTGATGTAGCTTGTCCTTGTATTAGTAAATCTTGGAATTACAATGACCAGCAGTTACTAGTAACCTTGAAGTGATCTTCATCTAATAATATTAAAAGTGCATGACCGACATACTTTTACTTGTGTGTTTGGCTGGTTACTGTACTGTATACTATTTTTATACTGTGCTATAGGCCTACTATTATACAAGTTCATAGAATTGTTCATAAAGTTGTTCTCATAATTCATAGATAAACCTTTTATGCAAGTGTGTAACATTTTGAAGATATTTGTACATCTGTCCGGTGAACTTGTTTTCCTTTTGTGCGTGTTTTTCCCTAAATGAGTTATTTATGACATCATAGTAATGTCAAATTTATGTTACTCATGAGTTTATAACATTTATAATAATACTAAAATATTAATTGTAGTATCAGTAGTTCTAGAGGTTACAGAAAGTTACTTATTTTCAGCTAAAACTAATAAAAATATAAAAAAACATGGATTTTTGTCATTTTGATGTTTTTTTCCTAATATGGTGTTAGTTATGACGTCACTATGACATCATAATGTTGAAATGTGTTTTATTTGTACTGGATTTGAAGAGAGGAAATCTGTAGCTGTACACTGATACTAAACAAGATGATGTTTATCACTTAATTTCGAAATAATCGGGGTAACCACCCCCTCCCCCCCTTGGTCGGGGTTGTAGTAGAAATACCCTTGGTTGGACGAGGGTTAAGACACTGACCTCTGTAGGATTTGAGATCACGCAAATTCAGAAGTGGTTTTCGGCCTTCCCCTCAATGCACCAAGATTAGACCGGATTCCTTCCATTACGCACTGTAGAGGGTAAAATGCCCCAAGTTTTACCAATGCATCTTTGGGAAATCTCAATTTGATTCAGGGGTATGTGTATTATAAGCTAAGGCATCTGTTGGCAGATCGGCCCAGTCTCTCTTTGCTCTTGGGAGGTACGGCCTTTTTTAGAGGCTCCCTCTACACTATAACAATTAGCTCATCTGTTTCACCTCGACTGTTTCACATTTTCTTTTTATTGCAATGTGACTCATCATTTTTAGTTCCAGTCACCCCTCCCTCGCCAATTTTTTATGAGTTTGTTGCAACCAACAGATTTGAGATAAGCATCCATTTTCATTAAACAGCTGAATTCACAAGTTCAAGCATAAACCATTACATCAGCATTTTACATAACGTGCCAACTTTTTAAATATTGGGGTTTTAAAGTAGTCTGATTTCAACGATTGTTTACCCAGGAAAAAAAAAATATAGACCACCTATAAGCTGCCTCCAGCTGCAGCACCTGTACAGTTGGCGCCGTTGCATATTTTCGTGACCATTCTACATCGAAATGGAGAATTAGCTGAACAAACATGCTGCTTTTTACTGTGTGCATCATTGGTACAACTGAGTTCTGTATCCCCTCTGGCAAGTTCATAAATAAAATTGGCTTTGCACACACAGTTTTCATGGCCACGGAAAAAGCCAGAGGACACCGAAATAACAGCATATCTCCAAAATCTGGAAATATGGGGTGGTACTTCATAGTTCATGGATGAATAGGAAAATAACGGGTTTTAGCCTTTAACATACATAAATATTTTCAAATTTTATCCATCAGACGCACTGTACGTTTGAAAAAAACAAAAACAACAAAATTCTGTGAGCTGTATTCATTGCTGTATTTTGCTGAAAATACACATTTACTATGGTATTGAAAAAGTCTCCATTTCTGTGGACACAGCTGAACAGCTGAAACGCACAACGGTCTTCCCACGGTAATGTACCGTAATCTGTGGAACCCACAGATAGCTGAATTTGCTGAATGCTGTGTAATGAAGGCCCCAGCTACGGGGGGGCTTGTTAGCACCGGAACATGCTCAGTGGATTCTGGACTGGAGAATTGAATGTGGCTGAAGAAAAGCTAGGGAATGCCCTATTGAGTAATTAGTTCTGAGTGAAAGATTGTTGGACTTTCAGAACACTGTCCAAAATACTATTAATTTGCCATGTAGATAGTCTTAGTCATTGTCTTGATGAGAGGTACATTGGACTTAATACGCTGCAATACCTCAGATAACCACTGGAGGCAGTCTCTGGTCCCCAGGCTTTGGTCGAGAGGATACATCTGTCAAATCCTTATGGGGGGGGGAAGCAGTCACTGTGGCCTTTACTGCGAATCCTGAGCGACTAACCTCACAGGCCACCCAACCCCCATTCCACTCCTCAGCCTGAAGCTGTGATGCAATGGTGAGCAACCCCATTCCTGAAGATCTTTCATCATGTAGGTTTTCACTTGGAACCTAATGAAGCACTCCTTATTCAACAGCAAGAGCAGGACTGTCCAATGCTGTCTCTCAAGTTCTACAATCATCTAGGTATCTACTCAAAACTTAACAAGCCACAAGACATTCAATAGCTAGAGTAGGGTTGCCCAACCCTGTTACTGGAGATATAACATCCTGTAGGTTTTCACTCCAATCCTAACAAAGCACATCTTATTCAACAGCTACAGCAGGGCTGCTCAACCCTGTTCCTAGAGATCCACTGTTCTGAAGGTTTTCACCTCAATTCCAACAAAGCTCTCCTAATTCAACGGCTAAATGTCATCTGCACTGAGCTGCTAATTAGATTCAGGTTTGCCCAATTAGTGTTAGCATGAAAACCTTCAGGATGCTCTCAACCTTACCCCGTGTATGATAAATCCAACTGAGTTGCTTTATAAATCACTGCACACGGCTGTGAGCGTAAAGGCTTTGAACTGGGCTGTCGCTGATCCTTTTGAATGTATGAAAACCTGCTCTGATCAAAGATCATTTTTAACATTTTTAGCATTCGGAGGAATCATGTTATGCACTGCTTGGCCAAAAAAAAAAAAAAAAATCACGCTCTCTGATATTTTGTTGGACTGCCTTTAGCTCAGATCACGGCCTGCATTCATTGTGGCATTGCTTTTGACAATCTTATGCAAGGTTAAAACATTTATTTCTGATGAATTGCATTAATTTTTGGTCAAGATCTTGCATGGATGACGGGATCCAACCAACCCTTAAAGCTGTCTCCAGCACATGCTAAATACTTTCAGTTTGTTAAGGTTAGGACTATGTGGTAGCCAATTCATGCGTGAAAATAATTCACGTTCGCAGAACCACTCCTTCACAATTTGAGCCTGATGAATCTTGGCATTGTCATCCTGGAATACGCATATGCCGTCAGGGATTATAAATTCATTTGTGGGCTACCTTGGTCGTTCAGTACATTCAGGTTTTCTGCTGAGTCAATTTTATGGCTGCATGATGTTGCTGAGCCTAGACCTGAGCAAATGAAGCAACTCCAGATTATAGCACTAGTCGAGTTTCCATCTCATATCAAGCACATTTTAAGGGAATTATAGAAAATTCACTTAAAAACAAATACGAATTACCTGCATTTCCATCCACTGGCATGGAGCGAATGAACTCCAGTAAATTAGGCCAGTTTCAATGCAAGATGGCGGTAGAGGACCCTCGTACGTATAGAATAGCAGAAGAATAAGAAGTCACAAAATGGAAGAGAAAGAAACTGAAGCAAAACAATTGGAAGAGAAACAACTGGAGGAAAAACAAGACTCTGTAAAGATGGAGAGAGGTCTACAAGAGTTGCATGCAATTCAGCAATTTGTCATAGACCTTTTCTTCCAGTTAATGATTGCAATTTTTGATGCAGTCCAGAGACGAAGATGGAGTCGGATTCTAATGCACGCAGCAGCAGCAAGGCAGCTACATCAGAACTTAGTCGGCTAAGGCGCTAAGCTGCTTCCATCCCATATTTCGCGCATTAACTTTTAATCGCATAAGGCAAAAACCCCCTCAAGCGAGCGTACAAACTTTTATGTGACTTAGAGGAAGTTTATTCGCATTTTGCTGTTTCCATCTGCTTTTTCCTGTGCGAATTTTAAAAATATGCATAAGAATAGTGAGATGGAAATGCAGCTACTGCCTCCAGAGGCTTGTACAGTGGGCACTGCGCATGTCGGGTGCATTGCTTTGTGGGCTTCCTTTTTAACCCTAACATGCCCATTGCACTGGAATATCATAAATCTGGACTAATCAGACCACACAACCTTCCTCAGTTTCCCTACCGTCCAATCTTTATGCTCCCTAGCAAATTAAAGTATTTTCCCTCCGATTACTCTCACTATGGATTTCTTGTGGCTACACAGTCCAAACCTTTGAAGTTCTTGTTGCATAATTCATGTGGAAATTCTCTTACCTTCACAATAAGACACTGCAGTGAGTTCTACCGTTGATTTTTACCTCAGCCTAGGAGGTTATGTTTTCACCCCTGCTTGTTACGATTTCGATTTCGGCAAGTATATCAGTCGGTTGCGTTAGACGTCTGTTTATCTGTCAGTTTGCCATTTATCCTGCACCAATCTTAACAAAACTTGGACAAATGTTAGCATAGGTTACTTGCCACAGACCAATACTTTTTTAAGTTTCTATGTCAAAGGTCAAGGTCATGGTCACACAAAAGGTCGCAAACACATTTTGATCCAACACTTCATTTCTAATTAAGCTAGAGACTTGGTACTAACACTGGCTTTTCATCAACGCAATGCGGTTCTAGTGGTTTGGGGTCACGATAACGTCACTCTGATGTAAGTATGTGAAACTGAACGGTTTGGCACGTAATTTGGCAGGATGATAGGTGGTAGTCGAAGGAAGACTTAATTTAATTTTGTAAGTGATCCGGGACACATTCTGTAACCAAAAGAACAGATATATGACGTGGTGGAAGTATGGGGTCAACCGAGTGCCTAGTTGACAATGAAACTAAGGATTTTAATGATCTCTGATCACGATCGTTCGTGATTTTTTTTCTACCTATTTCTTCTGCGACATTCACAGTTCACCACTGTTCTTCCAGGTCGTAATAAAGCGTAGGACAGATCTCAACCAAATTCCACGGATTTCTGCAGTCTCCTCAGTTGTTTTCTTTGCTTGATGCAAGCCAATAATTTGAAACAAAGAAACATCTTTTTCTGCAACCGTAGAATACGTCCTCCTACATGGTTGTTCAAGAAATGAGAAGCGACACACTGCATCAGTCAGGGTTAAAGGAACTGTTGTCAGCTGAAATGTAGTCTCTCAAATAATGAATAAATCACAGGCTCTTAAGTACTTGCCATTTTAAATCCAAACGACATTTTTTTTTTTTTGCCAGGCAGTGTAGATAAGGATAGAGTTCCGTTAGGAATCTGAGGTAGCTTATGTATCAGGGTATACGGCTCTGGGTGATGGAAGAGAACAAGGGGTATTGCTAGAAAAGGTTGAAACTACTCTACAGCAAGGTCAAATTGAAGAATAAATTAAAGTCAAGAACTGACGACAGATAAAGGCACAATCTTTTTATTCTATGGTGATATTTTCATGTGTTTCCTTAATATACAGAATTTAAATGGAATTACGCCCAATGGCTATATTAGGTTCAATAATTAATGGTGGAAAAATTACCAGATAATGTTGAGTACTTGAAAATTATGCTTTAGCATATTAAAAAATTATCCAAGTTCAATCAAAGCTTTTAGTCATGGAAAATTTCCTCCTTTGCATATACAGTACTCTCTCCTGTACTGACAAAATCCCCACATCCTACAAAGATCTCATAATCCTTAGAAAATTAAGGGTGATTTCAATTTTATTTTAATTTGTCTGAAATTATGTTTTCCTCGGAAAATAATCCATAAGATTACTTCTCCTAAGTAATTTCTTGCTAATGAAGGTATAGCTGACATGACAAGCATTTTGTTTGCGTGTTCACATAACAAATTAAAAAAAAAATGGATGATTTGTGAAATGCAGTACTGAACATGAGGTTTCTTTTTCTTTTTACAGTCGTACTCGTTTCTCGTTTTAAATATTTTCCCTCCAGTTATTCAACACTGCGACAGAGAACGTGACGGTTTTGTACCTCAATTTTCACCAACACGGTTTTTATCATTAACAGTAATTATTAAACGTGTTGCTCAATGAAAGAGCCTGTTCATGTGATTTCTTTTCGACGCTTAGTGTCGAACGTTTGTCACAAATTGCGCACATTGAAAATCGTTCATCTGTTGCATGTGCCATTAATCTGGAACATTCCGTGTCGTGGGGGAACGTGAACAGATCTGTCACATTGTGCTGAACCCTTCGCGTCGGTCACGCAGAGCAGGGGCCTTCGGAAATAATTAGATTTTTTCCTTTCTTTTGCCTGGGGACCATTTGACCTTTCCTACTCCCACTGACACGTTTTAATTAGAGGCTCCTCGGTTCTTGAAAACATGCATTAAATGGCAGAGACGGAGGGGAGCAGAAGAGAGGTGACGCAGTGATGAAGCAGATTAACGAGGTAAATATAATCCACGGACGTGACGGGACTAAATGGAACGTTTCGGCTTTCCTTGTGTTTAATCTGATATGCTCGGGGGTCATTGATCGGAAAAGTGATTAGAGAAGTGGAATTAGCCACAGTTATTATAATGAATTATTATTACCGTGATTATCTGATTGGCGAACTGTCTAAGGTGTATTCCGTCCTCCAGTCCCAGTGCATGCTGGGATAGCCCTGGAACCACTGCGACCCTGCTTATGAATGAGCGGGCGAGATCGGTGGGTGGACGGATGCATAGAATAATTACAGTCCTGGGCATGTGGCGGTGCGGCAGATCACCATAGAATAAGAGGACATTTACATCTCAGCTTGGGTCTCTTCTGCGCAGTTCTGCCCGGCGCACCAGTTTCCTTCCACAGCAAAAACTGTGAGACATCAACCCTTATGAAAAATTACTATAGTTCCAAGCTATAGTCATCCTATTAATGGATGGTATTTTCGCCACCATAGTGTAGTATTACTATAGTAATAACATAGTTATTAAAACTACAGCAGTACAGTTGTGTGGACCATAGTAATATCATGGTCCTGTTGACTGTGGTAATACTATAGTTATAATATGATGGCAGTTATACTGTTATAATGTGATGTAGTACTACTCCAGTGATACTATGCAAACTATAGTAATACTATGGTTATGCCATAAATACTGTAGTATTGCTAAGAAACAACTGTAGGATATTTTCATAAGGGGGCCTTATTTATAAAAATATGCATGGATTTCATACCTAAATGTTGCATTCACTTAAAAAAATACAAGCAATGTATGTACTAATAGATATCCTAGCTTATAAATCAGTAGGAAAGCTAAGCTGCTTGCAATTTTAATTGTTTATCAGGATTAACTTTGAATTTTTCCTCTACACATAATCTTTTTAATTTTGCATGTTTATTTTAACCTGAAGTTTGTTTTCGTAAATCCGATATCTGCGAAGAAAGCGGCGTACGCATCTTTTCTGTGCCTACGCACCGTTTATAAATGAGGTCTGCAGATGACACTAATCCTCTGTGATTACCTCACGCACATCCTCAGAAATGTTCATTAATATGAACTGACCTTGTCAGACAAACCGTGCGCAATGAGGAACAACAAAACAAAAAATAAACAAGCATGAAGTTTTGGCATTCTGGCCCGGAAAAGAAACACGATGCAGGTTCAGACATACAGACAGACAGACAGAAGGATGGAAGTATTCAAAGGCACATCTACACCATAATATGAATTAATATAGTAGAGTTCATGGGAAAATGTTGAACCATACAGAAGTTGTGGCCCAGAAAAAGAAGCGTGACAGATGCACACCTGGACGGACGGACGGAGACGCAGAAGGACAACTCTCAGTACTATATCCTCATCCACTTCATGACAGAGGATATCTGCGGTTGCAATATTTGTCATGACAATAATGGCACTGAAGCCTGCGAGGCTTGATAAGTACAAGTGATTCTGTACATCCTTGGCTTATTGGAAATATCCTCTGCTGATTGCACAACAGTGATGAGTTATTTTTTAAAAATGGAAATGCTTTTACGAGGCCGTAATAATCAGCCATATACGGGTGCTAAAGTTTATATACCAGTGCAGTGAGAGGGCTTGGCCAGGCATCATCAATTCTGGACCTTAAATCAAAGTCCAGCCTCGGCTTCATTTCCTCTCGGACAGGTAACTGCATAAGTAGTGCTACTGATTGGTCGGTCATCACACTCGACTCCAGACCAAGACTCCTTCGGCCCTGAGGGCCGTGATTTATGATAAGGGAGCCTAGATCATGTGTTACTGATGGTTTGGGGGAAACATTACTGGTTGCTAAAGCCGAAGTAGTTTTTCTTCGCACACAAACTCTCACAAGCTGTTCTTTCTGTGGCCTGTTTTTGAACTTTCTCTGAGATAAACAAATTATTGAGAACAGAATCAGTCTTTTTCTCCACTTATTCTGAACGCTTATTCTTCTTTTGCGCTTAGTCCGCTTATGCACTATATTCCTGGAATGCACAAGTGTGGGTGCATTCAAAATACCCCGCAGAAACAGGAGCACTGATCTGAGGTCAGTTTCCCCAGCTCACATCCTCATCGCATCCACTAAGAGTGGAAAATGCAAAACTGATCATGAATTAGAGCTCTTATTCCGAGATCCTCCATCAATCAGGGCCCTCTCTATTCGTCTGAGTTGGTTTCACGTCTCCTGCATCACCTGCTGGTGTCCACCGCAGGTGTTCGACTGGCCAGAGGGAGGCGATAGTGAGGCATGAATGTCCTCCTCAAATAATCCCTCCCTCCTCTTGGAACGCTGCAGCCAATCACCTTGCAGGGCTTCAGACTAAAGTAGGCACTGCTTCACCCATTCATTACCAAAATCCTTATTGCTGGTGAGGATCACTAAGAGCTGGAGCCTATCTGGGCACACAGTGGACAAGATACAGGATTGCACTTGAGAGAGAATGCCAGTCCATCGCTGGATACAGACACCATTCACTCACACTCTCAAACCTGTGTGCTATCTGAAAGTCTCTAATCAGCCTAAAGTGCATGTGTTTGGACTGTGGGAGCAAGGCAGTGAACCCAGAGAGAGTCCATGTGAAGATGTAGAGAACCTGCAAACTACACACAGAGAAGCCAAGGCCAGGCTCGACCACGTAACCTTGTAGTTGTCACGTGACAGGGGTACTAACTGTGCCACTGTACCACCCTACTTGGTACCACAATACGGAACCCATCCACATATAGCAACAGTCCATAAACTGGATGTGCATCTGGTCAATCTCTATCCTAACTTGCAAGTGATGTCTAAATTGTATTATTTATTCATTCTTAATAGGGAAGGCAGAGATCAACAACCCTCACATGCTTCAGCCCTGGCAAAGACCGCTGCACACATAAAGTTACCGTGATCTAAGATACAGGCAAAGAAACTGTAGCAATGGCTTGTGTACATGAACTAGGGTCATGATAGCATGCGTACTTAAATTGGCGTCATTCTGGCAGTGCCACGATAGCTTGAGTACTCAAACTGGTCCCATTCCAGCCCGTGTACTTAAACTGATGTTACTTTAGACTGTTAACTGAAATTGATACCCTTTTTAGGCTGTGTTCTTGGCCATAATTTTTCATGACATTTACTGAAAAATAAAGCGAATTGATTGCTGTTTCTTTTATACGTTTCTAATGGGTTGACAGGATATCAATTTCATGGATTTTTTTTGTAAAAAAGAAGGGAAACAGTGCCTTATTCAGTGCCTTATATTTCAGCAGCCCAGAGCAAAGGGTGGGACTGCAGGTAATCGCTGTTAATATGTATCTGTATGCAGTATTAATCCTTGCAGAGCTGTGCGGTTATGCTCACTCCAAATATTCCAAATATCTCCAAATAGTTGGATACTATTCATTTCTGCAAGCTCTATAATTGGAGACAGCTAGGTTAGACTGTATTGTTTGATCACAGGGTGAATCCTTTCATTAGCAAATTAACTTTAATGTTTTCATATCAAATATTTAAGCACTTATAATTCCCGGATCAGAATGCTATGGACAAACAAGGCCTTTTTGCCTCTAACTTTTTTAAATTTTAAAATTGCTGAATTGAATGATGGTCAAACTAATTCCTGAAATTTTTTGTAAAAATTATGATTAAGAGCACAATATTCTGTTCTGTGAAATAAATTACCGGTGGGATGCTTCATGGAACAATAATTACAGCACTTTATGTGATCAATGAAATAAAAATAAAAAAATTATAATAAATAATTAAAAATAAAAACACATCTTTTTTATTTTTTCCTTACTAAAAATGAAAATGTATGAGGGTTTAATTGTGTTCATTAGTGCATCGTGGGCCTTTGTATTTTCATATATTGCGGTTAATTCACAGAAGAAAGCTTATGACTCAAAAAAAGCTCAAAAGCAGTTAGCCGGATAACTGCATCATCTAAAACCTGATGCACTACAAAATCTGATACATGGACTGAAGATACAGGCTGTTATTTTATTCAGCGCAGTTATCCAGTTAAGTCTGTAATCCTGCTTTGTGAAACACACCCCCTGATGTCACATTTCCAATCCCCTGAATGTGTGACTGAACTTTACCACCCAACGTCTTATTTCAGACCAAAACAGAAAGCAAGTTCTTTGAAAGAATATGGTAGTTTGGCGACAATTGTGCTCTATTTTGTTTTTGGATTCCATTGCTACCTTTGTGCAGTATTTTAACTTTAAGGTTCTTTTCACTTATTGTGCTAAACTATTACAGGGCAGGGATAGCGTGGACTCAGCGAAACGTTTTCATTTGACATTTTCCAAAAAGAAAATAAGCTAAAGCCAGGTAATATCAGGATATAAAAAGTTTTTCTTTGGTATCATTACATAACATTATTAAAAACGGGTCTCAAACATCTCATCTGGGCTAATGTTTCTGTACCAGATGAAATCTGATCTAAAGGGTCCTGTTTGCCATGTTTTTTTTCCCGATATGATTCAGGTAATAATGTGAGTTCAGTACACCTAATCATGATGCCACATGCCAGCAAACATTTTGGCCTTCGGTTCTCCCACAACATTAGAGCACACGTTTAAGAAACAACTACCACTACCTCCCCATATTGCCCCTGAAATGACCCTCCTCACACACACAGACACACACAGAATTACACACATACACTTCAAGAACCCCTTTATTAGAAATGCAGACTGAAAATGAATGAACGCAGAAGCCGATGCCACACTCACGCTGATTCTCAAAGATCCACACTCACACAAAATCGTACACACAAGCAACAAATGCAACACCCACATATTAAACACGCAAAACTCACTCAAATACACTTTGAGACACAAAGCAGCCAATTAGTATTTTTTTGAATGATCAGTATTAAAAAGGCCAGGGCTGCCTGTTCTGCCTTTCCCAGTAAATGAATGGGCGAACTGTTGTCATGGTTCTGAGTCGCTCAGAGTAGAAGCCTTTTGACGGAAGCTCTAGGCATTATGGGTATGTAACAGAAATCCTCAATGGACCTTTGAGTACAGGGTTACTGTCTATAACCCATGACCAAGGTTCTTGAATTGACCTCAGAGGGTCAGAGGTTCAACCCCCAAAGTGCAGCCACTTTAAGAACAGTGTGGCAGTTGGGCCCTTAAGCAAGGCCCTTGACTGCACAATAAGGTTTTAGGGCAACACTACCACCTTCAAGGGGAGATAGTCCCCATTTTTGTCCAATCAACTCTTTGATGCTTTGAATAAAAAGCATCAGCAATACACTGTAAAAAAAAAAAAAAAAAAAAAATGACAGCCCCATAAAGTTATGTGAACTTATTTCCTCTCATTTACTCCACTCCTTATGACTAGTTTTAGATATTGAACTCAAGTTAATAAGTTTTCAAAAGCTGAAATTAGTTATCCCTTGTCTTCACTAATTGTGAGTGGAAGCAAAGCTTATCTTCAATTTGAGTTACCTCACATTCAGTTGAGTTAACTCACATTTTTAAGGCAACTTTTCTTTCAAAGTATAACCAGCTGGAAATTTATTACAGTACCCATGACATAATGTTATTCAAATAAGGCCTCATTAATATTAATATCAAGGTACGTGTTCCGAAGTTGCCCTCTGATGTGACCCTAAATGTGTTTTTACACATTTACCCAACCACAGCCCCCTTCCCACACACACGACTCCTGCCTGACAACATCGTTTGGGTGATACATTAGCGACTCTGGCCCTGAGCATAGTTTCCTTACTATAGTTGGTTTACTGTGATGTACGACATGTGGAAGCCAACATTCAGTTGATAAGTTTTAGGGAACATTGAGCAGTATTATTTGTTATTTTCTCATGCTTTACCAAAATTTTTAAATGACCCAATAGAGGTTACATAAATTGAAGTAGCCCCAAAGTTTGCTCTGTTCCTGCCTTCCGCAAGGCCGCTATGTACTTTCATCACCACTGATGGCAAATATGTCTTTACATGCAGTGCATCGTGGGAGTTGAAGTTTTTCTGGCAGGTCACACATCACTGATGTCACATTAATACACACAGATAGCAGGCATACAGAGTTTGCTTGCTGCCAGGCAACTGTCGACTGTGGATAGTACGCTAACCTTGATTTTTCCACTCTAATGGTGGGTGGTAAATGAGAAACAGTTGATGTAGAATAGGTGTTAAAAAAGGCAAAAAAAAAATGATCACGAATAAAAAAATTTTGCAAATGATTAGAAACCTGCACTGTTTCATTCTTACACCATTACATGCTGAGATAGGCCCCACGACCCTGACCAGGACTGAGTGAGCTCCATGATGAATGGGTGGATGGACTGATAGATAGACCATATCGGACAGATGGATGGATGAATAGATAGTTTGGCAATATAACCTGGGGCCTACTCCTGCCATGACCAGACTGCTGTAGCGGAGATGAGCTTAACTGCTGCAGCAGCTGAGGTCCAATGGGCTGAGGTTCTGCGGGCTGTCTCATATGGTCAATTAGCAGCACGAGCAAGCTGTACAGACTGCCTGCAATGAAAGAGGTGTTCAGCAACAGTGGGCTACACACCCCGCCGTAAATCAGGTTTTGGTCGAGCGAGCCATAAATTCACGTGCTGTATGTTGCCAATGGTTAGCAATTGAGATAACTCATACATAACTAATCAAGAATTACCTGGGCAAATCCATCCATCCATTCATACATCTATTTATTATTTAACCACCTTGCGTCTGGTCAGAACCACGGGGGGCTGCTGGAGTCCATCCCAGCATGCAGTGGGCCAGAAAGTAGGATTTACACGCTGAATAGGCTGCCAAACATCACATTAACCCTGGGTTAGCTTCAGCATTTCAATCATGCATGAGGAATGGATAAGCGATAAATCAACTTTCCGTAGCTCGGGCAACTAAAACCCCCTTCCCTCCTTCTCAATTTAAAACGCCGATTCACGCTGATGTCAGATCATGGTGAGTCAAAGGGAAGTCTGAATTCCTGAACAGTCGCAACCAAGTCTTTGTGTCATTTTTGTCGTGGCACAATTTTAAAAATGTTCAAAAAAATTGTGGCACTGCGAACACTTGTCATGGATCATCATATGTCATAGCGATGTCGTAGAGATGTCGTGAAAGTGTTGCGATGGTCCTTGAACATTCCAGTGCAATCGTATTGTGGAAAATGGCAGCGATTGTGGAAGGCATAGTGACGAGGTGCTACGAATGCCTGCGACATAAAACGATGTAAAAACTAATTGACTAAGACAGACCTAAGATAAACAAAGACAAAGATGTCAGTCACCGATTCTTGAACATTCCTATGTCCGTGGTCGTGATAGAATTTTGAACTCGACAGGTGGACGGGCCATGACTCATTACAATTTATAGGTCTTCGTACTTTGGCACGAACGGGTAGAAACTTGTGAAAGTGGGAACCAGGCTTAAGTTAGATCCTACAGTGGCTCTTAAAATGTTTGCAGTAATATTTCATGATGACGATGCCGAAGACGATCCCACACCGTACTAAAAGAAAGTGAGAACATCCAAACCTCACAACTGTATTCAAATCAGTGGCAGGCAACCCGGGTCCTGGAGTGTGAGTCCGCATCTGGTTTTTGTTCCATCTGAGCGTGACCTCCTGAGTTTGACTGACGATTACATATAAACACTGAGCACAATGTATGTGATTTATATTCTGAGTGGCGAAGCTTTTGAGAGCTCTTCAACATTTGGCCAACTGAGTTCATGGAATCCAAATAAATTTAAATCAATCGATTTATTCAGCTATAGGTTTGGTTGGAACAAAAATCAAAGACGGCTCTTGGCAATCCAGGCCCAGGGTTCCCAACCCATGATCTAAATCAGGGGTCACCAACCCTGTTCCTGGAGAGCTACCATCCTGTAGGTTTCTGCTCTATCTCCAATTCGGCACACCTGATTCAACTAATTAGCTACTTAATTGCCCAGCTCGTGATCTTGTTAAGTCGCTAATTAGTTGAATCAGGTGTGCTGAACAGGAGGTAGAGCAGAAACCTACAGGATGGTAGCTCTCCAGGAACAGGGTTGGTGACCCCTGATGTAAATAAATATAAATGCTGCTAATGCCTTTTATTAACTCCGCTTTCCTTCGTTAAGCGCGACTATTCTGCGATTATGATATGCCCCACCATACAAAAATAACAAATTCAAATCCTGTAATCATTCATGAATTGAAAAAGGGCAACAGTTGTTCAATGAATCTTGAAATGCATGCTTTGAACCAAGATGGTGTCATGTTTGTATTTTGATCTGCAATGCTGACTCTGAAATAAATTAATCTCGCTTTCCTTCATTTTGGAAGGCTGATAGTCAAGACAAAGTTCGAATGATTTTGTTTAAACCTGTTACAGAATTGGGATTGTGCCAGGCTGCATTATAGCACTTGGGTCCTATGCTAAATTGGCAAGAAGTAACATGTATCTCATACGGAATAAACCAAGGTTAAATCAGCCAATTAAATGAGGTCAGATTCCTTGTTCCTGCATGCTTAAGTTTGTGTATTTCTTTCTGATTGGCTACTCCTTTTTTTCTTATGTGGTTTTTCAGAGGTTCAAGCTGACAAACCAGCCACTTCTGACAAGAGGAAAAAAGAAGAAGTGTAATTTTCAAACAAACAAAAAAAATTATACATTTTATCTCATCAATCATCCAAATTAATTTAAAAAAAACTTCAACTTGTCAGAATTTCATGCCAATGCAAACCACCTTTGACACAGGAAGTGATTAGTTTGCCTGCTTGATCCAATGACATGTAACAAGCATAAGGAGTCACTAGTTAGAGAGAACTTCACATTGCGGAGTATGGCAGAACAGAGATTTTATGATTCCTTTGCGGATGAATTTTACCTAAGTAGATTCTGGAGTCTGACACAGAGTCAGAACCTTGTTTGTACATATGGCTTGTCCACATTCTTCCAAAAAGCTCTTTAGCTAGACTGAAAAAGCGAAGTAAAACCGAAAGCGCACTTAGCATTACAGTTGCTTATGGATAAGGTCTGGTATCACACAAATGCCTGCCTAGAATTTCCTTCCTCCAAAGCAAATACCTAAATGCACAGCACAGGTAATACTGTAAATTATTCTAAGGGGAGAAATCAGCAATTTAACTTGCCATTTTGACGAATAAAGTAAAAGTGCTCAGTTATATAGCACCTCTCAGAGGAACCAAGGCACAAAGTTATAGTGAGAGAGCAACTACATCATCGCAACAGGAAATGGAGAAAGGGCACATGATGCAGAATCTGAAAGTTGCCCTCATCCAGGGAAAGGTCATTTGTTTAATTGAGAAAGGGCTTGTTTAATGTTGCAGAAGCTTATCGCTGTGGTTAGCATCAAAGGTTAGCATTTATCAAGGAGTGATTCTGCTCTCTTCCAGTCAGTGTTGGCACAGCTAGTGCACTTGACTGGACTGTTGAGTGTGAAATTATGCATTAGCTGTCTTTGGAGATGCTTTCATCCACAGCAATGTGCAATAATTTTATACACAAGGTCAGTGCACCAGCTACAGGAGGCAGATCATATGAGGTTTAGTGCGTATTAAGTGTCAGCCATGAACATCAAAAATTGATGTATGAACTTAGTGTTCACAAACATAACGCTTTAAGGAATTGATCGTGAAGGGCAAAAGGAGCTGTAGACAGTTGGCTATGCTGGGAATTTGACTCAAATTCAGTATTTTCGCAGTTTGTTTTGTGGTTTCCATCCTATTATAGCATTGAATTTTGGCCTTTGAGATCAAAAGTGGACTCCTTGGCCAGTCACTGATTTAAACTAGGCACTTAAGGGCCGTAATAGACCACAAAGGATCAGAAATCGAGAAACTCTTGGGTGGGAGTTTGAGCGTCCCGAGCCAAGCAATGCTCATCAAGTGAAGTGTCTGACTGCTAGAAACTGGACCGCAATTGGAGAATCTTGGCAAAGCAGAACGGGATCTTACCGCATGCTGAGAATGCAGTGAATTTAGCTGATGCATATCTGGGGTCGTGGTGAGTCAAATGTGTCCATTTTTGCTGGATGGTAAATCAAATTAATTAATGTTCCAGTACCATAATTATGGCGCCTAAAAGGACAAATTGTTCGCAAATGACACCGCTTAAGAACAAATAAACACAGGCACGTTGCATAACTCTGACTGTACCTGTTTACTTGTTTTCTGTTGTGGACATTTTCATCAATAAACATCAGGAGTGGACACTCAACAATAAGTGGGAATACGCCGTACAACAGCAGGTGTGTGTGTGTGTGTGTGTGTGTCTTTTATCATTCTATTGTACCCAGCCCGTGTGTGCAGGCTGTAACTGCCCCAATCCCAGACTTGTGTCGTTGTGTCTTGACAGTGGCTGCGACTCTTCTGAACCATTCTCCCATTAGCGCCCTCCCTATACGATTCCCCCTCTGCAATCAGCGGCACAGGTCATTACCGCCCTGTCGTATATATAATTTACGATTCTGCCATTTACTCACCTTTCATTCGAAAGTTAACCACCTCGAGTGTGCTCGGGAGCACGCGATGTTTATTTTACGGTGCTAATTTAATACGGCGACCAAGAGAAGGAAGCACCAAGAATGTGACGCGAGAGAAGGAAGGGATAGGGAGGGTGGCGGAAGGTAGGGTGTTGTCCGTGATGGAAGACCTGCACAGGAGAGGAAAATAAAACCGACCGATGGAAAAACCCTTAGCCATTTTTCCGGTTGCCGTCACGGGATCGTGATGATGCAAATTATCGGATTAATAAGGTAATACATTTCCTGATAGATTTGCGACTTGCCTGCTGATTATTCAAAATTTGAGGAAACTTACTGGCGAACAGGATTTAAAAGTGTAAAAAAGGAAACATCAGTGCTTCGAATGAGGGACTGGTGAGGAGATCAAGCGAGGCTGTGGGAGGGTGCAGGGCTCACAGACTGCTGGTAGGAGGGAACTATGCAGGGGTGCGTTTCCCAAAATCACAGATGCTAACTTACGCAGTTGAACCCATTGACTGTGAATGGACGAACTATGTAAGTTGCTAACTTAGTTAGCAACTACGCTTCTGGGAAACGCACCCCAGAGCAGGTCTGTTTGTGACATAGAAAACTGCAGGAATTTCAAACAGCATGTTTCAAATGCTAAAGTGAAAAGGAGAACATACAACAACTGGGAGGGCGGTTTCAAAATCTACCCTCTCTGGGTTGTTACATACAGTTTAGACTGTACAGCTTGATTTAACTGGGGAATAAGTATTTTCGTAAAATGAGTCCTTTAATTGTGGCCTGGGTAGTACAGATGTTTTAGTTGGCCCAGCACACACTGCTGAGAAATGTGTTTATTTGGTGGGATTGGCAATTGCAGCATCACTGTACTATTGCACTTCCAGTATGCAATCTGTATGCACAGCCAAGTACTGCTAAGGGTAGCCTCTAAGACGTGGGCCTAATGAAGTAGAACTTTGGACGAGAGCTGAAAATTTTCGTCACAAAGTTGTTTGTTTATAAGAACAAACCTTGTTCGTTCAATTGCATTAGCAGAGTGACGACCAGTTTTTCGCAGGCTAGTTCTGCTGGATGTTAAGATTTACCCCCCAGGTTGTAATATCCTGGCCACACAAGTCAAAATGATCTGAACAGGAAAAAGCAAACTACAGTTCCAAGCACTTAAAAAAAGGATCTGGGCCTTAATGAGATTCTGGTAACTCTTTTGTTGGAAGGAGAAAGTGTACCATACTGTAAAGAATCTGTCCACAAACAGATGAGTATTTTTGTCCGTAACAAGACTTTTTTGCTGTATGTACAAACCTCTGAAGAAGTTTTACAGAGAGCTGGTAGTCGGACTGGTGCAGAGCAGTCAGTGTTTACAATAACGGTGGCGATACAAACAGTGTGATTTTACGTCAGAGTAACACACTTTTTATGCTGCGTTAATGCTTTTATATCGCATTAACACAGATTTTGTGTTTTCATAAGTGCTAGGCAAGGCAAATTCCACGCCTGGCACATATTTTAGCTGCTGAATAAGTTGATCCACCTTTTTGGTACATGTGTGCTAGGGTTTGACCTTTCAAGGTTACTCAAGGTCAAAGGTCATGATGTTTATTTTACTTGCCATATATGGGTGCCTATATGTGATTAATATAACAATATGGCTATGCTCAGAAGTTTTTGAGATACAGTCTTCAGAACTCTTGTGACTTTGGTCTGACCGTTCAATGTCACTCAAAATCAAATGTCATGGTGTCATTTTCATCTCTATGTATGATGTCCTATTTGTGTTCAGTAGTAACCGAGTGCCTATCTACAGAAGTGTTTGAGATATATTGTAAAATTAGGTGATTTAGATCAAAGACCTTGACCCCCTGAACTTTGACCCCCACTGATATTTGAAACTATGCGCTTTTCACTATCGCAATGGATAGGATTATATTTCACACATAGAAGGAGGAAACGTTTAACTTTGGTTTGATGTAAACAAGACTACATTTGACAGATTATGGGCAAATAATGATTTTGACCTCTTCAGTGACCACTGACCTTGACCTGTACCCCATTCATTCTAAAATTTCGTGGGATCTATTCTGGGTCATGGCCCAACTTTTGGCTAAATTTTGTGCTAATTGAGGCTGTGGATTTCTTGCAATCTTGTGAACGAACGAACAAACAAACAAATACACAAACAAACTAACACACAAACCGAGGCCATTACAATACCCTTGCCCTGCCCTTAATGGTGGGGGGGGGGACAATGCAGTGATTAGATCAGGTGGTAAACCAGATTATGGCCCTGATTTACCCAGACTTTTGATCCATGCAACGCCATTCAGTGAAGGTGAAACCACAAACGCAGCTCACTGATAGTCAAGAATTTTTTCTTGGTTGTGACATTTATTTTGCGTGGGCTGAAAGCTTGTGCACGGGCTAAACGCCTCAGTAGCTCAGGTCCTGTGTGTTTGTCGCAGTGCTGTTGCCTATATTTCCTCATCCCGTTCTTAATCGTTACCAATGAGCCCAGCAGGGATTTTTGCCGAATGGGAAAAAAAAACAACTGATTTTGGGGCCGACCATCCCTTCTGTGCTGATTTGTCAAACAGTTTCTCTTGGGACCTGTATCACTGTGGGCCCATGGAATCAACCCAACTTCCCTCACCCTGATAGTGCACCAAGACAAATGCGATTTTTCATTTACTCATTGACAAAACAAGCTAATTACAGTCATGAGCATCATGTAGCCTCAAAGCAATTGTAGTTACATAAAACTGCGGTAGCAGTGTAGCAACTAGAACAGGAAAAGAAACTGTGTGCACTGGTCAATTTACTTCGCTCCTGTTCATAATATCAGCACAGTAAAGTGGAGGAGGACTCACTGTAATGGGGCGGGGTTGCGATTTTGTCATTCTTGTTCCACTTCAATATTTCCTTCTACGGTATATCGCTTTACACCCTTTTAGCTGGTTTCTGTGCTTTGACTTAACGTATTCGGTGTCATGTAAGTTGGCACAAACAAGCCCATGCTACTACTAATAACTGCATCCTACTTCGATGTGGGACACGCATCCTGTCTTTTGCATGCTTAGAAAAGCTCGCACATTTGATTATCAGTGGCAGCATCACTTCCCTGTAAAACATCCAGTAAGCATTCTGTACAGACATGCACTGCTGAGGCTAAACTGTACGACCCTTGGCACGCAGAATCAAAAGGGAACTTAACATTACCCACACAAATTTGGGGAATTTTTCCCAGAGTGAACCAGATTTTTATTCTAGGCCGCATGCTTTAGAGTGTTGTATTTTAAAACATTGAATATTTGGCTCGAGTGTCGACAGTCAGCTTTAATTTGCAGATATATACATCCATATTACGTGGACTGTGCCGCAAGGTATTGTGGGGAAAAGCCAGCTCGGCTGTTCAGCTCAAAATGGGATATTATGGCTGAATGACAGCTGTCACCGCAGGTTGTTATGAGGATGTCCGCCTGATTGATAGACATGCCCGCTAATTGCTGATGAGTTAGCGTTTTGTTTCCTCTCGGGGTGTCTGTGGTTTGTTTTGAGATTAGACCACACAAAAAGTGGCAGTGAAGGAGCCGGATTTTTTTCTGGTATTTCTTAGAGCTTACAAAGATTAAATAAACATTGAATGGTTAGCTATAGGCTAGTTGAACCGCTGTTTTAACACTTACATTTCAAGATTTTATTTTAGATGTACAAACTATGAGCGGAAGCCCTGGATCTACCTGTTAGCAAGAGCTTCTGCACTAGCGCCAGTGACAGTCTTGGCTAGCCATCTTGTCAGACAGTAGCATTAATAAGCAATGAGCAAACATAGACTGAGTAATTGACTATTGTGTAGTCGTTTTGATTACTCAATAGCTGATGCGCTTAACAAAAGTGACAGCTTTGGATTGGGGAGTTGCAGTTGCCAAGGCGACTAGCATGGACCAATCAGACCCACGCGTATGGGTCTGCGGTAAAATTAGGAACTCAGGCCATCGCAATCCGCCCAGAAACCTGCTGAGCCCGTGTTGCCCCAGTGTCATGTCGTGAGTCTTGCGCCAGGGGATGTATGTATGTCGAAACTCATGTGTGAGGTGGTGATCTTCCCCTGTCAAATGATAGCTCTTGTCTGGATGACACCGGCGCGATGACGCCACCCCTGATAGGATGCTGGCGTGACCTGAATTCATCTTGATTTCCGTTTTTTTTGCTCTTCCCTTGCAAACATCCTCAAGATTCCTGTCTATGTGAGTATTGCGTCATTCGATGGGCAGGACCTAAACATTTGTCAATTCATTATCGAAACTGCATCTTCCTCACTAGGGTCGCGGGGGAGCTGGCATCTGTTCCCGCTGACGACGGGCGAGAGGCAGGGACATTGCCTGGACAGCTCACCAATCCATCGCAGTGCACACACACCATTCACTCACACACTCATACCTACGGGCAATGTAGTCTCTAATTGGCCTGATGTGCATGTCTTTGGACTGTGGGCGGAAACCTACGCGAACACCGGAGAACATGCAAACTCCACACAGAAAGGGGCCAGGCCGGATTCAAACCCATGACCGTCTTATTATGAGTCACCTGTGCTACTCATTTCACCACTGTGCCTCTCAGGACTAAAACAGTTAAACTAAATTAATGAAAAAGTAGGGTTTTCATTAAAATTAATACCTTAATTTACTTATTACAAAAGTTTGGAAATGTTCCTCATGATTCAAAACACATCATTTTCTCACTAATGCAAACGTACTTTTTTGACTCAGTAAGGACTTAATTCACCTAATATTTAATAAAACTGAAATGGGCTCGGAGTGTGAAGCATAAAAAGTACATTGGGCTAATATTTTATGGTCTCCAGCTCCTCAGAAAATTAGGAGCCGTGGTTCGTAATTCGATGCAACTCTACAGTGGAAGTAAACTTTTGCAAAGTTTGAGGTTCTGTATTTTGGCGGAGAACAACGTAGGAGGTTGCTTTTGACTTTGGGTTGAAAGCCAGTCAGGTTGATTGAGATGTTTACTTCATACTCCGAGTCTTAAATTGGATGCGTCTCAGCCGCGGTTTGTTAGTAGGGTCTTTTTTCAGGCATTGGAGCGGAGTGCGCCTGAAAGTGCTCACTTCCTGATGTTTAACGAAGAGATTTTCCCATCAGAACTGCTCTTCTTCTTAACGATCACCCGGAGACCTAAACTAGGCTGCTGTCTCTCACCCTGCTTCTGATTGTTTGTAGCCATCAAAGGGGGTTTTTGAGGACGAGGTTTTGTCGGATTATGAATGAACCCTTTGAAAACTTTTGCTTCGCTCAGACGGAGCCGCGGGTCGGCTGTTTTTTCTTTTTTTCAAAGGTGGATCGAGGAGAAAACAGCAACCGAGCCTCACCTCACCTTGCCGCTCCGGCGTTGATTTGCTTCTACATCTTCCGGGAAAAATCGAACCCAGTGCACCCTATGACCCTCTGCAACTGCAGCTTTTGACTTCTGGCACTATGCTTCACTAAACAACCTCAAAATGGTCCAAGCCACGGATATTTGAATCCAAAAACCACTTGAAGTATAGAGGGTGGAGGATATTAGCCCTGTTTCTTTCCCAGAATGCATTTGTGTAAGATCAGTACACCACAGTGAGGGTTATGCCGCCGTTATTTCTCACTCTACCATGGTTATCTCTTGTCATCGCTATCTTGGTTATCTCTCTCTCTGCTATGGCTATCTCTCTATGCTATAGTTATATCTCAATGCCACTATTATCTCTCTCTAAGCCATGGTTAACTTCCTGTGCCATATTTTGTAATCTCTACCTGGTTTACTCTCAGCCCTCAGGCAATTCTGCCTGCCGTGACATGACCAGCACCCGAGAAGCTGCCCGCCTCTTTTAAGATTGCTTGGGAAATCAATCAATATGGTGGGAGGCGGCTAGGTTTGCCAAATCTGCGAGGGTGCAAGAGAGAGAAGAGTCAGCTGATTTTGGGGTGGCAGAACTGTCAAACTGTTTTATTCGAGGCTTGTGACTTCGGGTCTGGCGACTGAGACTCACGACCTCTCCCCTTCGGACAAAGAACCATTTTAACCCCCCCACCCCACCAGGCCCTCGGCCATTTTCCTAATCACGGAAAAGAACAACCTTCCCTCGTGTGACCTAACCCTTCAAAAAAGTTAAATATTTCAAAAGAAGACGAAAACACATTGCCAAAAACCTGTTCTGAGAAATCTCTGAGGCGCTCAACTTTTACGTCCCTGGTGTTTACGCCCATGCCGCACACCACCTGATCTCGCGAGAGAGCTTGCTCATGGACTGTGGTGCTCGCTAAACTGAAAATAAACAGGGTGGCGATCCTCAGTTTAATCTGACCGTCGGTCCGGCCCTGTTTTCGGTCATTTTCATTCATTAGCAGGTGTGGAAAAGATCTGAATAATCCAATTTTTGGTGCACAGAGCTTCTCTCTTTGCATAATCTTAGGGAGATTAAGTGAAAAATTTAATTTAGGGAAATCATTGTTATTCATGGAGTCCATGAAAAAAGATGCCCAGTCAATTAACTACTGCAGGTTGCTCTTAGTATGACCTTCAATAAAAGATAAAAAGGGGAAATCAGTTAAATCACACAATCAGCACACTGCAAATCTTTAGTGTAAATATTGCAAATATGAAAAATATGGGTACCGTCAGGTGTCCTGTATCTGTATGGACCAACAACAGACATCCAAAAAGCATAGCAGACCTCAACAAGTCTGTCTGGATCGATGGGTAATACTTTTGGTGAGTGGAAACAAACCGTACTGTCATTTTTGGATGCCCCTTTATGGCAAGACAAACTGGCGATTCTCTCTTATTGTGGCGGCGGCTACTTTTTTCTCCTGCAGCTTTCGTTTTTGGCGCGTGACTCTTTCACTTCTGCCCTGTTTTCTTCGCTCTTTGCCAGTTGAGGAAACGAGACTCTCGCATACTTCTCTTATTTCCTGACCTGTGCCGACCTCCAGCCAAACGTTTCCGAGCAGAACCACCTCTCCGAGCGATTTTTGAAGAGGTAAAAGCCGAGATGTAAGTGCTGTTGATCTTCGCGTCTAAGTTTAGGGCTACAAGCTAAGCCCAGTGTATGAGTGAGCCCAAAGCTTTTGGGGGTGACCACCCGCTTTTTGCAGATTGGTTCTAATTATCTATACATGGGCAACCCCCATTTTTCATTGATCATCTAGGTTTGCCTTAGCCAGAGCTAAGTATGCAGGGAATTTTCGAGGATCAGCATAATTTGACCCTCGTCAGGCATTTGATCTCAGTTTTTTTTACTCTGCTGATTCAAGTTAGGCCTCTAATTCCCACAAATTGTAATTTAAGCCTCTGATTTTCAGTAAATTGTAAATTAACCCTTAGAGCGCTAAATGCAGCTATTGTTGCTCGATGACATAAGATATCAAAATTAAAGCAGTTGCAAACCTATCAAGTGGTGACTTTTTTTTAAAAGAGGTCCCTAGTTGCCACATGCACAAGATAATTAAATTTGTATATTTTTTAACATTTATTTTAGCGCTCCAAGGGTTAAGCCTCTGATTTCCAGTAGATTGTAAGTTATTCCTCTGATATTGCAAGTTTGGGCTCTAGGTGACGTGGATTGTAAGTTAGGCCTCTATTTTGATTTAGATTCTAAGTTTGTAATTATTCTGTTCTTTGGTTGACACTTTTACCCAGAGCAACTTAAGAATTGATTAGTGGAGCAATACGAGGCTTAAGGCCTTGCACTAGAGCCCAACGGCTGCAAGTTAGCTGCTAAGTTTACAGGCTTCCCTAAGTTTGGAGAGTAACAGGGCTTTTCCACTAGCACCTACTCAGCTCTGCTCGACTCGGTTTTTAGGGTTTTCCATACCTACTCGGTCAGGGTTCCAGGCGAGCTGAGTCGAGCCGAAAATGTGACCTCAACAGACTCCAGGCCACTGATTGGCCAGGGAGTGATGCTTGCTGTGATGACCCCACCCACGTTGAGGTGGTACTCAATAGTAATGGAAAACGACCGAAACCGAGTAGAGTCGAGTCGAGTCGAGGCGAGTAGTGCTAAAACTATGTAATGGAAAAGCGGCATTAGTCTCTGATTTCAAGCAGATTCTAAGTTGGATGTAGATTCTATATTAGGCCTTTGATTTTATGTACTGTAGATTCTGAGGCAATGTCCATGCTAATATTTTTAATTCTAAAATAAAAACGGTTTCTGTCTACGCTAAAACGCACCCCCAGAGGTTTCAAAGTAAAATGGGGTTGGCAGCCTTTTCAAATTCCTCCATTTCAGGCATTCAAAAATGCTGGAGTAGTGTGGATGGTAGGAGAAAAAGTTATGCGTTTTAAAATTAAAATGGATTAGTGTGGACATAGCCTGAGATAGGCCTCTGATAGATGTAAATTCCAAGCTGGGCCTCTGATTGATGCAGATTCTGAGCTGGGCTTCTGATTTCATGTAGATTCTAAGCTAGGCCTCTGATTTCATATAGATTCAATACTAGGCCTCTGATTTCATGCACATTTTTTTTGTTAGGCCTGTGATTTGATGATAATAGGCCTTCGAGTTTGATGTCAATTCCAAGATAGGCCTCAGGTATGATGTAGATAGTAATACACTAAAGTGTATGCTGCAACTTTTAAGTGCGGCCGATGTGTGCTGTCATACGTTAGGTGGGTATCTGTGTCGTGCCTCGCATATGAACAATGTTAATTATTAATGTGTATTGTGAGTTAGTTTGATGAAAGAAAGCTGTATATTTTGCTTTACTGTCTGACACCTCTGGCATGTGCACACCATTATGGTACACCAGCCTTTCCGTTTCCCGTGAAAATTCATCAAGCCCTGCTGAACAATTTAAGGCTTCAGACTCTGGTATGTCCAGTGCGGTGGGGATAGTGGAGGGAGGGTTGCAGATTGCTTTTCTGATAAGCGTAGCTGTCGGGCTTGCTGAGGGACAACAACAAGCCTTTGCCTCTGTGACTCTGAGTTGTTGGTGTGTGTGTGTGTGTGTGCGCGCGCGCGCGTGTGTGTGTGTGGATGAAAAAGGGGGACAGGGCGATGTGAAAGCATAGCTCACACTGTCACATGCTGCGGATTCTCTGACAATAGTCGGCTTGTCTGGGAGCTGAAAGCAGCGCGTGGTGTTTGTCTGAAAGAGGGAACGATGACCCTATCGTGAATGTGAAAGGTGGGATACGGCGCCTGGTTTCGAGCGGAGGACAGGGGTGTGGCCCCGATCTCTTCCAGTCATCGCTAAAATTCGCATCAAGCTGCACTCCTCCAGTAGCACTGGCCAGTCGTTTAGCTTGTGAGATCCTCTACCAGTCACAGAGCCAAAGAAATGCCTCGTCCAATCACAAAGCTCGAAAATGCCTGTATCAGTGACTGAGACACGAACAAGTCTTTACCGATCAGAACCTCAACCACAGAGCACAATGAAGCCTCACCTTTACTGTCACCTTCACATAAAGGAAGCACAGATGTTTCGATCAGTCGTTTGGGGAACTGACCACGGATGCTCACGCCCTCTTACTCATCTCTCATCTGCAGTGTTGTGCAATCCAATCAACTCACACCCAGCTCCTGCTCAGCTAAATTAACTGCTTCTTCACTAGTTACTCATACTTAGCGAGACTGAGTCACAATGTGTAGTGCCTGTAATGTAATAACAAAACTGCAATAAAATAAAGTGACTAGCAAGACCCTTTGTTGCCTTTTGTGCCTTATTTTTTTTCAACACTTTAGAGCAACACTGGAGTTCTTTTTTTCTTTACTTTTCTGAGTTCATGGAGTTTCTGTTATCTGGCTGGCTAGCGTACAAAGTGATATACTGTGGAAACAGAGATATGCATAGGCATTATGCTCAGGTTTTAGGGGGACTAATATTGACGCAGTACAAATGCAGCTCTGGTGGCTGGTTTGGGTGTGAGGATGGGGGGAGGGGCAGCCTGGAAAATTACGTCGCATTTTGCCGGCGCACGTCTGTGCTTATGACAGCGCGACAGTAAATCCGCCCTAGCGGAGGCAGCTGATATCTAGTGTATATGACGCCAGACAGATTTAGAGCACGTCACTAATCTGATTTGAGCTCCTCCATCATTGAGTGACACCCATAATCCGATGAAGCTAACGAGCCAATGATACTGTAAACACGCCCGTCCCGCTCTCCTACGCTATTCTGCAGTGAAAATTTTATACCAGAAAGAGGGTCGATCGCGGCACAGATCTTATTACTCTGTGTTTGCTGGAACACAAAGTTTATGGTGCCGCTTGCTCTCCGCGTTTGGGTTTTCATAAAAAAAATGTGCAGTCTGATTGATTCTGACAGATTTAGCCAGCTCTCAGTTGGCTTGAATTACAGCTTACAAATTGAGCACCAAATGTGTAAGGGTGGTATTCATCAGTTTCAGTGACCCTCTCTGCTGTAGTTCTGTAAGGTTATGAGCAGCCTGGTCAGGCCCATAGTGCTGTAAGGTTATGAGCAGTCTGGTCCGACTCATAGTGCTGTAAGGTTATGAGCAGCCTGGTCAGGCCCATAGTGCTGTAAGGGTTATGAACAGCCTGATCAGACTCGTAGTATTATAAAGTTATAATCTGCTCGATCAGACTGTAGTACTATAAGGTTATGAGTATATATTATGGCAAGGTTCTTGTAAACCACCAGTAGTGCAAATCACTAATAGTGTGCAAGTTCATTAGCTGGGGTGGATCTGTTTTCAGTATATAACAGCTGCAGAGCCGTGGTATATATCAGTATATACCAGCTGCAGACAGCTGCAGAGCCGTGGTATATACTGGGTTTGCATCTTTTGCAGTCTAGCTTGTCCATCTTTTAGGTGCAATGTGTGCATTGGACCTCAGCAGTGCTTTCGAATACAGCACTTTACTGTGATTATACCGCTGAGAAAATCTGATATCCTGCATTAGACCTGCCGCTGAATGGGCTGTAAACAGTGGAAATTTTTGCTTTTTTCATGCCTTGTGCCGTCACTGAGGCAGAAAGTTCCCAAAACGGACGACATGTTGCGATTTTAATTCTGTTTAATCCATTCTTTCTCTCAGTTGCATTCTAGGTCCAGGGGATCACCCAGTCAAAAAAAAAAAAAAAAAAAATTCCAACAGCGTCCTGGAAATGTTATAATATGTTATAAATGTTATAAATGTTGCAATACAGGAGCAACAGTGTGACTTTTTTATGTTTGTTGGCAAATGTATTGTGCACCCATGACCTCAGCAAAACACTGTTTCATACTTATACACTGTTTTCTAAATGGCCAGTTAGTCTATTCATGATTAATTAATGATGTTTTAGCTACTAACAAAAAATGATTTAAAAGTTGCAATTAATTTGAATTTGAAAAGCAGCAAATCACAAGGGGATCTTACAAATGTGGTACCTGGTTTATTTCTTGCCAAAGTTTTGCTTTTCTAGATTAATTCGGACAGCTTAGATCCTGATTACAGTTTTTCACTATTGCTAAAACACATTCCACGAAACATTGCTCCGTTTTCCCAAAACTCTAAACACAAAACACTTTTCTCAAGCTACATACACAAAACCTCACATTCTCTTTCCAAAACCAAACTTTCACATCAAAACAGTTGCTCATATGCTCAAAACCAAACTTTGACACCAAAATCACTCTCAAAGCCTACAAAAAAGTAAACACTACAAAGCATCATTACATACTACAACAAAAAAACCGAAAACACAATGTTCAGGGTGTGAGAATGTTCTTTTTACAGTTTTTCACAACACCGAGACACATTTTTAGAAACCTTCTTATCTGTTCTCAAAATATATTACTGTAGAGTATTGGGAATTCATAGATTTGTGTGTTTCATAGAAACAATATGTAAATTAAGAAAATGAAGAAAATACAGTTAGGTAAGGTTTAGATGGACTCTGTCCTGCTTCGGTCATTGATATGCCGCAGACAATGACATGGTCAATGACTGTAGCTCTCATTTCATCCATAATGACAGTGCGTGATCGTCTTGCTCTCCCTCCTCGCCCCCCTCCTCTCCCTCCTCTGACACAAACTCCTCTTCCTATGCCTCGGCCTCCATCCATTGTTGCTGTTTGGAACCTTCAGCAAACGGTGCATTCTGAACTGGCCTATATCTGTGGTCACATCATTTGCAACAAGTGTCTTCAATTTTGAGTGGTTGTGTTTAATCAATGACACCAGGTGTGTTCATTGTGTTCAAGTTTTGCTGACTATGGCTAGCATTTTACATCACATGAGCTTCAATGTGCAAAATGTGTTTATTGATTGAGAATTTGAGCAGAGGTTTCTGCAACGTGTTTTAGCAAGACAAAATGTGTTTAGAGTTAAGAGAAAAGGGGGGTTGAGTTTTGTGAATTGTGTCCTAACATGTGAAATGTGTTTATAGTTTTGGAAAATTGAGGCTAGGTTTATTAAATGTGTTTAAGGGAACTGGTCATTTGGTTTAGAGAGTTGGGTTTTGTGTTTTAGCAATAGTGAAAAACTGTAATGTCCAATAGGCTTTTGCTTCTGCTTGGCTCAGATTTCCGGGGTGTGGATGTGTTGGGGGTCTGATACAGGTGCGACCCCCCCCATCCCCCAAACCCTCCAAACACAACCCCAACAACTGCGACTAGGTTCCTAGAACAGGACAGAGATAGAGAGAGAGAGAGAGAGAGAGAGAGAGAGGGGGGGGGGAGGGAGAGAGAGGGATGGAAGGGGAAGAAGAGAGAGGGGGAGAAAGGAAGAGAGAGAAAGGGAGAGAGAGAAGACCAGAGACAGAGGGATAGGTAGAAAAAGAGAAGGAGGGTGAGAGAAGGAGGGAGAGGAAGGAGGAAAAAAGAGAGAGACAGAGATTGGTCACGACCTGTTTTCAATCATTCATTTCAATTACCATCACAGAAACTCCGAAAACTCTCAACATTATCAAATGAGGCCAGTTTTCATTTATAACGCATACCGATTACGACTCTGGACTTCTCGCGCTTTTCTTTATTCAGGGATTGGAAGCAATGCATGTGTTTCGCGATCGTTAAATGAAATAAGATCATTTGAAACGTCTTTATGCAATTCCATTGCTTCCAACCCCTCCAGTGCACAAGGACTTCAATTCTGCACGAGAATCTCTTACATACGCGTTGATTGAATAATAGCTGACTACGGCAGAGGAGCGTAAATATGCATCTTAAACTCACACCGAATGCGTGAGAGTTGACAGGTATGCGTTATAAATGAAAACTGGCCACACCTGATAATGTTGAGAGTTTCCGGAGTTTCTGTAATGGTAATTGAAATGAATGATTGAAAACAGGTTGTGACCAATCATTAATTTTAAGGGATTGTTTGAGCTTCCCCTGTTGTCGGTTCACGAGCCGCCACTGGTGTAAAGTGACTCTCGGACAAACATTCCCACTCTCATCCGCAGAGGGCCCTCCCACTGTCACATGACGGGTCATGTGACTGGGGCCATGTGTGGGGATGAATACAGAGATCCCCTGTCCCCTCCCTGCCCCTCCCCCTTCTGCCCAGCCCTTAATGAGCGCAGGGTAGCCTGACCATTAGCAGCGCCATGCTGCGTACGAACAGGCTGTAGTGTGGGGGGAGTGTTTGGGAGGGAGTGGGAGAGGCAAGGAGATACAAAATGTAAGGCCTGCTGCTCGCTTTGGGCATTCTTCTCTTACTTTTTACCTTAAAATGTTCTCGTGCTCAATCGTCCTGTATGCTTCAGTGCAACCTGGACAAAGGACACCTCTTTCAACTGCTAGAGCAGGACTGCTTGACCTTGTTCCAGGAGATCTATCACCTGTAATCACGTTCTAGTCCGCATAAATTACTTTAATTGTTACCAGGCTCGATTCATTGAAGGAAGAGATCTATTCTTGAGCTGCTATTATGTGCAGTTAGGTTTGCAGAATTTGGGTTGATGTGAAAACTCTCAGGACAGTAGATCTCCAGGAACAGGGTTGGGTAGCCCTGCTCTAGCTGCTGAGTGAGGTGTGCATTTTTCAGATTTGAGTGAAAATCTGCAGGACAGTTCATCCCTAGGAACAGGGTGCCACTGTTAAAGTGCTAGCAGTGCACTGGGCTGTAAGAACGCGCACACAGTTAGCATTAGCGGGCTCGTTCTGGAATATGTGACCTAGATTACTGCCTGTAGCTTCTCTATACTGCAGAATGGCAGTAAGCCGATGCGCCATTATCCTGAGGGCGCTACGTCAACACATGCTAGTGCGGAGGAGCATGGGGTCTGACCGGCACCAGTGCTAGGAGAGACTGCCCTCTCCCACGGTGAAATTATGCTTGACCTACAGCGACCGGATGAAATTGATGTTTGCAATTCATGCTGTATTGAATGTTTTTTTAAATTGAGTTTGAAGGCTGTTTGTCATTGACGTCGTCATCGATGTGCTGAATAGTAACCCCAGTGATGAAAATACGCACGACAAAACTGAATTAATTTTTTAACTGAATGATTAAGGAACAAATTGCAATGCATCACATTTAGGACTTTAAAATTCCCCTTTTATGGGATACCGAAATTGTCTCAACACTTGACAAAAGTAATTGAATTTTATCAGCAGCTCCTGTGTACATCACCCTTGTGCAACCTTCATATTCGCCACCATAAACAACTTCTCCATGACGACCGCAAAGGTCTCGCCTCTCAGTTGGCTGGCCTGCATCGGTCATTCGGTGCCGTGTAGTATTGTGTGAGTCACCATGTGTCTTGGCCTGTGTATCTCCAGCTCAGCAGGGTGTTTGTATTTCTAAACTTAACAAGAACAGACCGGGAACATTCATTCGCATTTCTGGTCATGAGGTTGACAAAACCCTCACACTTTTTGCCAGATATGACGGCATCAAAACTTCTGCAAAAGGGTCATTTTATCCCTCTGTGGAGCAGTATTTAAAGTGGATCTGTGCGGCGGAGTGTGACATTAGCAAAACTCGCAGACCCCGAATGCGTGGATGTTACACGCCTCTTCCTCAATTTAAAAGCATGTAGTTGCTAACCTCTGTCTGCGTTCAGCATGAGATAACTGTTCCTCATGTAACATTGATTAATTTTCCGGTGCAAATGTTGAGCAACGACTATGGGGAGGCTTGTTTAGAGACCGGCCCAAAGAGGTTTGATGTCACCAGTGTTATTATACTGAAGTTCACACGGCATAATTGTACTAAATTCTCCAACACGCATGACGCAGATCATGTTAAACAACGCAGACTATGTACAGTATGCGTGAGTATTAAACAGCCCTCACAAATCACAAGTGCTCTCTCTCTCTCTCTCTCTGTCTGTCTGTTTGTCTCTCTCTCTTTCTCTCTCTCTCTCTCCCTCTCCCCCTCTCTCTCTCTCTCTCTCTCTCTGCAAAGGGAACCAGGTCATCACCCTAAACAGCGTGGGCCTCTGTGTTCTCAAAGCAGCTTGAGTGCTGATCTAGGGTCAGTTTCCCTCTCTCCCAGTCCCTGTCTTGTACTCCCACAGATAACACATAAAAATAACCCAGGATCAGTGTTTTATGCACATTATTAATTAAAGGCCCCGATCTCTCTCCCAGCACATTTATTAAGCAGACCCAGTATTGCAGGACCCAATAGAGAGCAGTAACAGGCAGTTTAAAAAGGAAATCGGGGGGTAGGTTCGGCCTCTCAGAGCACCGGACATCGCACTAAGATTAAGGAACCTTCACAGTGACACAGCACTAATGAGTTCTCAGGGCCGTTAGACAGAAAATGGATACCTGACTCGGGTAGGACAAATTTGATGTTAAAACGTTTGTTGTTGGAGAGTTTTTATTTTTTTATTTACAAATGTGCACTACTTAGTGCAGGTGAAAAATAATTGAACAGAAATTCGTGCTGTCCGACAACTTCAGTCATGCGCTGAGCAGGATGGATTGTGCTACAGGATTTCTCATCGTGTTGCTGCCTATGGAATACCAAAAACAAGGTGAGCAATGACCCACTTGGCTTGCCATAGTTGTAGGCCATGATGAAAACTCATGTGCACCTGGTCTGGATGGGTAATATGCAGTGAGGCTGAAATGATCAGATGGCAGGACACTCGGAGCCTGCACTTGTCATTTTATATACATTTCTTCATGCCTTGCATACTCCAAGATCTAAATATAAATCACTCCATGACACACACAAGGTGCCAGTTCCGGGATCCACAGTGGGGAAAAGGCCTGATTCACAAAGGACGCTGGCTTGGGTCAACTCAGGGTTCCATTTTGTTTCCACCCTGGGAACCATTCTGGATCCAGTCTGGGTACCCTGAACCTCGTGCACACAAGGCACCAATTGGTTTGACACAGGACACCATTTTCGATCCGCCCAAGGTCCTGCAATAGATTAGTCCAGGGTTCCATTATGGATCCATGCAGGACAGGTTCCTGCTAAACCCTGCAGCTGTAATGATTTCAGTTTATGCTACTCCAGGGAATGCAATGGAGCACGGACAGGCTACAAAAATAGTCTGGACACCATGAAGTGCGACTGAATGCTTTGCTCAGTTGTGTGACAAGCTACAGCCACTCAGTGGAATTATGGGTAGCGTGACAGTCTGTACATCAGCATATATCTATGCAGTCATTAGTTTTTTTCTTTTTTTTAATTGAAGCTGGTATGTGACTGCGACCTGCAGCCAAAGCAGTTTTCTGACCAGTTTCTGTAATCACAGCTCAGGCTGTGGTAACATCACCAGCCTGCAAAGATTCTCAATATCAGAACTGCTGAGTCAGTCCGTGTTTTTAAATTGACTCTTAAACCCCATTTTATTGGCTCGCCTTTAGCCTAGCTTGACTGCCTGCGTCTCTTCCATGTTATTGTATTTGTGTGTGTGCATTCATTTTATCCTGCCCTAAGGCAAAAGGGTATTGTTTTCAGTGGCATTTCTTTGTCTTATGTCTGTGAGTCTGTGAGCAGTTTCTGGCAAAAAACGATTAGATGAAATTACACAAATTTTTCAGTAACGGTGTACACTGGTCGAAGGATCACCTGATAATTTTTGGGACAAAGTCAAGGTCACTGAGAGACCGGGTGAGGTATGTTGTGCCTGAGACCACTTGTTATTCTATTTTATTGGACCTGTACATTTATTTTTTATGCTTTAATGCTTATATATCAGCCTCTTTTTTGTGGTATCTCTTTTGACATATGCTTAGAAGGTGATACTGTAAATAAATAAATAAATTATCGTGTTAAAAAGTTTCATACATAGGAAACGAAGGCTAATAATAGACTCCGATTTATGGAGAATTTTCCGCTATGACTTTTTTACATTCTTTGCGATTATGGTGATTATAACAATTAGACGAATGGGATAAAGCACCATATGATGAAACAGTCCGAGCAGAAATGTGACGCTGTAGAACTAGTAACGAAAGCTCTAGTTTAGCTACAAAACAAAATAGAACTAACGACCAGACTTATATACGCAGCAATAGCAGCTTCAGCTGTATCAATTCAACATTAGTTCATGGAGGTGGAACGAAGTAGTCTGCATACAAATGCAATTGTTTGGCAAAAACATGCACCTTATACAACCCTAATTCCGAAATAGTTGGGACAAAGTGTAAATTGTGAATAAAATAAAAACGAAATGACTCTCAAATCACACCAGCCAGAATTTTATTCACAATAGAACAGAGATAACATAGCAAATGTTGAAACTGAGAAATTTTACAATTTTATTCACAAAATGAGCTCATTTCAAATTTGATGGCTCCTACAGTCTCAAAAAAGTTGGGACAGGGGCCTGTTTACCATGGTGTAGCATCCCCTCTTCTTTTTAACACAGAGTGGAGGCGTCTGGGCATTTAGGAGACAAGTTTCTTGAGTTTAGCCATTGGAATTTGATCCCACTCTTGTTTAATACAGGCTTCCAGCTGCTGGAGAGTTTTGGGTCTCCTTCGACGGACTTTTCATTTAATTATGCGCCAAATGTTCTCAATCGGTGAAAAATCAGGACTGCAGGCAGGCCAGTTCAGCACACGGACTCTTCTACTACGAAGCCATGCTGTTGTAATAGCTGCAGTATGTGGTTTTGTATTGTCCTGCTGAAATACACAAGGCCTCCTTTGGAATAGATGTCATCTGGAGAGGAGCATATGTTGCTCTAAAACCTTTATATACCTTTCAGCATTCATGGTGCTTTTTAAAACATGTAAGTGTCCCACACCATATGCACTAATGCATCTCCATAACATCAGAGATGCAGGCTTTTGAACTGAACGCTGATAACAGGAGGAGTGGTCTTTCTCCTCTCTAGCCCAGAGGACACGACACCCATGATTTCCAACAAGAATGTCAAATTTGGACTCGTCTGACCACAGGACACTTTGCCACTTTGCTACAGTCCATTTTAAATGAGCCTTGGCCCACAGAACATGGTGGCGCTTGTGGATCATGCTCAACAATGGCTTCCTTTTTGCATGATAGAGTTTTAGGTGGCATTTGTGGATGGCACGGCGGACTGTGTTTATAGACGGTGGTTTCTTTAAGTATTCCTGGGCCCATTTAGTAATGTCAATGACAGAATCATGCCGGTGAGTGACGCAGTGGCGTCTGAGGGCCCGAAGATCACGGGCATCCAGTAAAGGTCTTCGGCCTTGTCCCTTACGCACAGAGATTTTTCCAGTTCCTCTGAATCTTTTGATGATGTTATGCACTGTCGATGATGAGACCTTCAACGCCTTTGCAATTTGACGTTGAGGAACACTGTTTTTTAAGTATTCCTCAATTATTTTTTTTTTTTTATGCAAGGCTTCACAGGTTGGAGAGCCTCTGGCCATCTTTACTTCTGAGAGACTCAGCCTCTCTAAGACATCCCTTTTATAGCCAATCATGTTACACACCTGATGCCAGTTAACTTAATTACTTGCTAAATGTTCTTTCAGCTGATTCTCTTATATATTAATAGCTTTTTCAGCCCTTTTTTGCTTGTGTCCCAACTTTTTTGAGACCTGTTGCAGCCAGAAAATTTGAAATGAGCTCATTTTGTGGATAAAAATGTAAAATGTCTCAGTTTCAACATTTGAAATGTTATCTATGTTCTCTTGTGAATAACATCTTGGCTCATGTGATCTGAAAGTCATTGCATTTTAATAATATTCACAATTTACACTTCTTCCAAACTATTTCGGAATCGGGGTTTATCTTTAGATATGAATATGAGCAAGGTAACCATGGCGCAATATACAATCACATGTCAGTCATTATGCGAAAATGATACAAAAGTTATTTAACACTTAAGTGCGCATTCTCGTTTACTGACCGGCACGTTGTTGTACAACGTATATTGCCTTGATCTTTCCTAGGCTGTAACCTCTCAAAATGTCTCTTTGGTCCCGACTATTACACTGATGTCTTGGATGTTTTGGAATGCGGTTTGCCGTGGGTTTTGGGGAATTGTTTGTTTCCACCATGTCCAGGCCTGTGGCCCCGTCTGTGAACTGATTAAACTGTGCTGTACTTAAGTACATGGACGCCAGCACAATCAATATTTGCTTTTTGGCATTGTGCCAAAATGAACATGAGGTAAAAGTGGAGCGTGCCTGCTGTAATGTGTCAGTATCTCCATCCGCGTTACAAACCAAGCAGGTTCTTTGCCGCTGTCCAAATACTTATGGCCCACAGCGTGTGCGGCATCATCGATTGCGACGGCCGGAATCTTTCCCTGGTGCTACGGACCTCAGTCAATACATCCAGGAGCAGAGTATTAACTTATTTACAGGGTAATTTGTTTATGTACCATGTAAAATTGTGAGAAGATGGGGGGGCTGTGATATTCAGATTCCTAATGGAGCCAGAGCCAAGGTTTGACCCCCCGTGTCGACGTGGACGAGAAAGAGTCAAACAGAGTTTGCATTAGCTGTTAATCATCTTACACCGATCATGCACAGGGTAATATGTAAGGACGGTGATTGAGGGTAATCTTGTCTGGGATCTGAGGTTTGGAGTGCGCGTGATTTCCCCTGCATCACACACACACTCACACACTCACACACACACACTTTTGTTCAGCCCGCACGCGGTACACCGTGCCCTTATTAATAAGCATGGATATCGAGCTGGGGCGAGCTCGCGCGTGTGCGTCATAGGGACGTCAGCCGGAGCGCACCGTAAATTTAAGGTCAACGACCGTGATGACCGAGTGCTAGACGCACGCCAGTATTCCGTCATGCCGATGGCTGGGGCTGCAAATCCATTCCCGCTCAGAATAATTCCTGATAAATTAGGGAAATTTGGTGAATTCTGGTCAATTTCCTGACTGGGTGGTAGGAGCACATGCGTTTGTGTGTGCTGCACTTTAGAAAGAAATTACTTGAGGGATGTTACAAAGCCACACTCTAAATGGATATTGGAATTGGATTAAGGGGCTGTATGACTACTGCAGCTCGCGTACCATGACAAAAAAAAAAAAAAAAAATTATGGCTTCGTAGCATTTTTCTAAACAGGGTGGGATTTGTTTTCCTCTAGATTAATGAGCATTTGTACAGAGACATCCAACACAGTCCTGATCTTGGAGATCTACCATACTGCAGCCTTTTACTCCAGTCTCAGTTCAGCACACCTCATTGGTCGGCGATCTGAGTGGGGGGGGTTTGGTACTTTCAGATTGGGCAGTTGGCACAGGTGGGCGGGGGTCGTTTGGGGTTTGAGTCAGTTTTCGTATTCATGTCTTGCATTATGCTAATTGCGAGTAGAAAATATACAGGATCCACAGTAAACACAATGACGTGCCACCGACTGCTATTGTAATTCTTGCTTAAATGCTGTCAATGTGAAAAAAAAAGCTTTAACTTGACCTGGTGCATTAGCCAACTATTCAGTTACCGGCTGTACACTGACTCTGAACTCTTATTGACTCTAGAAAACAGTCCAATCACCATCGGTGGGCAGGGCTACTAATTAGCCAATGAGCTGAAAGGGAAGTGCTGTGACAAACTGTCAGAGAGAACAGAGAGAGAGGTATGGTGGACGCTCAAACGTACTCCACTTATAATGTAATAGGAGTACATGTTGTGGACTGCCTTTATCTGATAAGCAAAGAAGAAAAATCTTCTTCCGTGGGTAAAAGTAGACTGTGATCAATTTATATGTGAAAATATTTTAAAATAATTCTGTAGTGTTGCTATTTGGACCATCTCAGAGATGAGGGAGTCCTGAATTTTCTCGAAGCAGGTCATTTGAAGAACTTCTAATAATTATTTTATAATCAGATTTCATCCCAATTCCTTTAGTACTTCCCAAAGTATTATCCTGGTAATTAAGTGCACATTACTCATAGGTAATCTCTCTTTTTTCAATGGCTTTGCGGAATTATAATTGCTTTGATCAGCCAAATCAAATAACAGTTTCTGATGGTTTTGGGCGAGAAGGACTGTTTCTGCCTGTTTCTTTAATGGCACAGGCCCATGTTATTTTTCCAAATCCGTTCAGAACTGGGAACTCGTAGTCCTCATCCAAGTCTAATAGCCTTATTAAGGCAGTGAAATGCGATCCTGATTAGCAGAATCCCTCTCAAGTCCAGTTTCGCCCTGGTTTTAGTGACAGCCACAGGTGAATGTTGTCTGTGCTATTTCGACAGTGACACTACTATACGGGGTGTTAGCTGTGGCTGGGATTATATAGCTGTGCAGATAGTTGTGTTGATTGTTGTTAACGTTTTCATGAACCAACACGTGCCGTGACAAATGACGTTACGAACGGAGGTACGCTCCCTCGCCTCTATGTGTGACAAAACTTCTCTTGCTGTCATTACCGAGTGCTTGGGTCATATCCCCAATCACCTTTGCCATCTGCTTGGACAATAATGCAGAGGGACCGGCTTCTTGGAGTCTATCTCAGTCCTGTTAGCGCCTAGCAGGACTGGACTGCAAAATCCACTTACAGCGAGTCTGCATCAGTGCTGATTTCCCATCTCACCCTCCACAAGCAGAAGCAGAACAACAGAACAGATGGCGCATACAAGGCTACACGTCTGTCTGTGGCTGCCGTACCAGCATCTTCTGTTTGCCGGTGGATGGAGGCCAGTGCATCCCAAAGATCACGTGTACTTGAACCCTCCCCCTTACTGAGGAGCGCCCCCTACAGCTCTGGGGGAGTCTTGACATCGAGTGACGCTTGGCAGTGAAGCGCTAGTGGCTAAAGAGCATGAGATAGTTAAGACAGCATCGATGCAGACTCGGTCTCGGAGTGGTTTTACTGTCCAGGTCCCCTCACTGCTAATTGGATTGAGGAAGACTTCAACATGGCGGTCCCTCCGTGTGAACGCTGAGACGGAGGGGAAGAGAGCTGGGCGAGGGTGTCGCGGGCGATTTGGGATCGAGCCATTGTGTCGCCTGGATGGATGTCACTGGATTAAACAGACAGCCACAATTTCATATATTTTCCCTCATCATTCAGGAATAACTACACATAAAACGTTTAAAAAAAGTGTGACAAACTGTCTGACTGAGTAAAGAAGGAACCGTCACTAATGTGAAACCACAGGCTCCTCCAGTCCGATTTTCACAAGAAAAGGGAAAATGCCACATGAAATTTAACCCTTCCAGGTAAGCGATCTTACCCATGAGAGAACTGTACATTGCTATTGTTGTAACAATGGCTGCTGGTCAATGAAAGCTACAGACGGGTGACAAATTAATGGAGAAACATGAATAAATGTGAGGAGAAATGTCTATGCTTCTTTTCTTTTTCCTGGCATGGTTTGGGTCCACTTGTCCCCTTAAGGGCGGAGGGTCACTGCAAATCAATGCAGAGTTACTCTGTGTGATCACCTTTATATCCGATGGTGAAGCGTCCCTACCATGATTGGATTGGTCTCTTCCAGGATGACACTGGCCCAAACACCACAGACACAAGGGGTCACTGAATGGTTTTATGAGTATGAAAATGATCCTCAGCATATGCTATCACCTTTACAGTCACCAGATCTCGAACCAACAGCTCATTTGAGAGATTTTGGGACAAAGTGTTAGACAGTGCTCTCCATGATCATTATTAGAACACCAAATAAGTGAACATCTCTTGGAAGAAGGGTACTCAATCGCTCCAGGAAAGTTTTACTCCAGTATATTCTACACTAAGGCATCTTTAAGCTGATCTGGTAGCTCTAGAGGCCCAACATCTTTCTTAGACTGTTCATGTTGTTTTTTTACCATCAATTTGTCACCCATCTGCATTCTGCATATAGTTTTATCATTCCGAGGAAAAAAAAAAAACCATCTGATTGGGTTAATACTGTTTAGAAACAGACTGTAGAATGTTCATGCCCTATAATGACTTAAACTAGGATGCTAGTGATTCTAACTGAAACCATCAATTTCCCCTGTCAATATGTGGAGCTACAGCATCACTGAAAGTGCTTTGTGGGTGACTGCAAAGCAGTTTTCTCCTTTATTCCACAGATTAAATACCTTTAAATCACTGCGTGGAAGTTAATAGTCCAAATTTGCCCATAGACCTGATTCTCACAATATTTTCCCAGACCATTTTTTGTTACTCATGAATGGCCAAATTGTATTTGTTAGCACTAAAAGGCAACCATAAACCATCACTGGTGGTGAATCTTAAAATGTAATGAGTCTGTTTTTTTGAAGTGTTCACAGAGGAAAAGTAAGTTTCTTGCTCACAAATCTGTTTAGATCCTGAGCAGCACAGCCACATAGGAAAAAAAGTATTCAGAATATAAAATGCAAAACCGCAAATTAATTTCTTTACTCTAGATTGCTTTATGAAGAAACTGTGGACGCGCACTCATCCTGAAGTACACACGGACGTACTTTATTCTGGCCCGTATCCTCACATACGCTATCCATGTGTGCGGTAAAAAAATAGAAGTGACATCGCCGTGCGCAGAGAGATGACCTATGCTACGTCACTGTCGCCACGGCTACGTCAGTTTCCCAATCAAAAGCACTTAGAATCGGATGGATTTTTCAACAGACATAAGGCATGCATTAGTGAGCTGAGTTATCCCCTCTGTGTGCTCACTGAGCTAATCCCTGGCACATATAGCACCCCAGAACACTGCTGTATAGAAAGAACTGCATTTCTGCCACGTCTCACATAATACTGTAAATATCAACTTAAAGATGGACAATTTTAAGCTGGAAATCTTCCAAAAAATGTGCAGACCGCAATGTGCAAACCTACAACATCATGAATGTGCAAGGCTTGCATTCGTCACTTTGTCTCACGAGACACTGTAAATATTAACGACTTAAAGCTTGCAATCTTCCAAAAAGAAAAAGCGCACATCCCACATTGTACAAACCCCTGCACCACAGTGTAAATGTGCAACCTTTAAAGAGCCTCACTTGCATCGGGATCATATCTGTCCAGTTCCTATAAAACCCTCCCACATTTCGAGAGATAACATCACGTTCATACACACAAGTATTCTCATTGCCCTGGCCGATCCGCCCTTAGGCCAGATTCGTGAGTCGTCAAGTCACTTGCGAGTGGACCCGAAGCGGACCCGACCTCGCCCAATCAAAATCAATACTGAAAATGGATTCCCAGTGACCTTTCTGATCTGATGGAACCATCACTAGTGCCTGTCGAAGCGCTTGCAGAACACACGACGGCGGTGATGTATCAGACCAGCGGCAGGAGAACACCAAACCAGATCATTACAATAACGTCTTTCTGAAGACACTACTCCGTCTCTGTGCCAAACTGGCGGAAACATTGGGCCGAACGAGTCGTTTCCACGGTCGGATCTCATCTTTGCCATCCTCTCGTCCCTTTCGCCCTCCTTCGTTTCAGTCTACGACGGTCGGAAAGCAGTTTTGCTCTCTCCTTTTAATCGCAGGGGCGTTTAATTATTCACAGCGCTGAAATGTTGGCCATTATGTAATGCTCCTGTCATGTGCCATCTAGCTACACGCCATCCACCACCGGCGAACACATGGCCTGTCTTCTCCTCTTTTCACTCTATCTCTCCCTCTCTTGCCATCCCTCTCTATCTCTTCCTCTCTCTTTCCATCAGTCCTCCACCATTTATCACTGTCTCAATCTCTCTCTCTCTTTCATGCTCTCTCTCTCTCTATCTCACTCACTCTCCCCTCTCTCCTGCTTTCTCTCTCTCATCTCTCCCTTTCACAATGTCCCTCCCTCTCTCCATATCTCCCTCTCTCTCCATTCCTCTCCATCTCTCTCTCCCTCCCTCTCTCATCTCTACTCTCTCACTCTCCCCCTGTCCCACCCCCCCCCCCACCCTTTGACCCCGCCTCAACCGTAACCCCGCCCAGCACACGCAGTCTCACACACACACGCGCGCGCGCACACACACACACACATCCTGGTAGCTCTACCCTTGTCAGGGCATTACATTGACTTCCATTCATTATTTGCACTTCTACAGTCTTTCCCTAATTTTAACAATAAGCAATGTATGCCAAACTCAAACCCTTACCCTGACTTTAACCTATTTCTAATTCTAACCTTAACCCAAACCTTCACTAATCGGTCACAATTTGCCTTTGTAGTTGTGGGGAATGGTTGTTACGTCCTCACTTCCCAATAATGTCCCCACTCTGTTGATTAATTTTTAATTTTTGTTCTGGTCCACACTATACAGCAAGTACAAGAGCGCACACACTCACATAGACACGCGCTCACACACACACACACACACACACACATTCCCTTGGCCTGCTCGGCCCCTCCCTGAATCCAGCTCCGCTTAATTTAAGACGCCTGGAATTTTAGAAGCGACTGACAAAAACAACGCTGGGAAGCTTGGTTCGGAGGAAATGCGCTGCGTCTTGCATGAACGCACAACCCCTCTCACACACACACGCCCTCCCTCACCTGCACGTGCACACGCTTGCACACCGAAACATATCGACACAATGCACCTACTCTCACACGCGCACATCCTTATATACGTCTTCCCACACGCACTCAAACACGCACCCATAAATTAAACACATACACAGTCGCCACATCAGTGCGTATCGCACACGGAGAGACTGTCGTTACAGTTTTTGTTGCTGGGCGGAATACTGACGCAGGCACATGGACACACAGACACCCCACTGACTGTTTTCCTCTGGAACATTATTCACGCAGCGGTAAAACGCACACGAGAAAACACTGCAGACCTGTCAGTGTGTGGCCGTGTGTCGTTACTAATGCTCCCCGTTCCTCTGTTCGTTGATTTGAGTAACGGCCGAATACCTTCATGCACACACAGCCCCTCATGGACATCTGTGTTTACAATATAAACATTTCTGCCTTATCTCTGACTTTACCAGAGTTTCAGCGTTCATGGTGGTGGTGGTGTGTGTGTGTGTGTGTATTACACATTCTGCTCACCCCGCATCCCTAACCCAGACCAGCATCGCAGCGAACGGTTAGCCTACCGCTGTTGGGATACAGGCAAAAAACAACCAGAGCCATAAAAAAAACAAACCTCTCTCCTTCTCTTCCCTCCGTACGGGAAATTCAGTTAATCTCCCGCACCGACACACACACAAACACATGCACACACACACACACACACACACATACGCAGTGCACACACGCTAAACAAACAGCAGCTGAAAGACGTTATAGTCCCGACAGCGCGGGGCTTGGGAGGGAAGCTAACGCTAATGTCCAGGGGCTTGCCTTACCGCGTTAGCGCTGTCCGTCCATACGAGGCTTCAGTGCTGGAGTGCTGTTCGCCAGCCTAGCGCGAGAGACCGAGCCTTCTTCCCTTAGCGCTGATCCGCCAACATCCCCATACGACTCGTGTTTCTGTTTCTCTCTGTGAAGCTCTCCCTCTCTCTTTCTGTGTCTCTTGCTCTCTATTGCTCCCTCCCTCCCTTTCTCTCTCTCTCTCACTCTCTCGCTCCGATTATTGTCTGCGTGCGATTTCCTCTGTAGTTAGCTTGGAGGCAGTTAAGGCATACTGCAGCGGTGGGGGAGGAGAGAGAGAGAGAGAGTGTGTGTGTGTGTGTGTGTGTGAGCGATAGAGGGAGGGAGGGACTGAGGGAGGTAGAGAGGGAGGGAGGGGTGAGGATGGAGAGAATGTAGAAAAAAGGTAGGATTAATGGGATTACAAGAAAGATGAGTGTAGTATAATCTCAGTGTTTTTGGTAAATGGATAAACAGATACAGGCCTAACCCCCCCCCCCCCCACCCCATGTCCACAAAAGAACCGTTAATGCACACACGGCAAATGAGAAAAAAATGGGCTTTCACACCTCCTTCAAACAAGAGCCAGATAAGGCTGCTCTCTACGGCACCGAGCAACTGATCGATTTCCTCATTGATTTAATTGATAGCTGAGACACTGAGAGTCGGGCTGGGGAAATGAAGAGGGAGAGAGAGAGAGAGAGGGAGGGAGAGAGTGATGACGGCAGGGGACAAGAGGGGATAGCTTGTAGTATGACATTCTGTTTCCGTGCCAACTGTCTCCGTGACTGAGGGATCATGCCTGCATTCTGATTGGCCCATTGGCTTGACAGATGATGGTGTGGGGAGTGGCTACTGTCTAATAATGAAAAAGCACAACCTGTCCCTGACTGTGTGTGGTTTGTGTGTGTGTGTGTGTGGGTGTGTGCTCATGCGTTCGTGTTTGTGTGTGTGTGTGTGTGTGTGTGTGTGCTGCAGTAGAGGTTTGTATTTCTGTGTTTGTATGTACGTGTGAGTGTTTTTGTGTGTGTGTGTGTGTGTGTGTGTGTGCGCGTGTAGTATGTGTGAGTGTTCGCGTGTGTTTTGGAGGTGAAGGCCAGTGTGTCCTGAGTGCTGCCCAGCTTCAGCTGCCTGACTGAGTGAGATGGACAGAGAAGAGCAGGTGAAGAGGGGATGAATGGAGAGAGAGAGAAAGAGAGACTGAGAGAGAGAGAGAAATGGAGAGAAGGAGGTTTAGGCAGTGTGGCGGTGAAGCGATTTGGGGGGCTGGTGTGGGGGTGTGTGTGTGTGCGGACTGCTTGTATCCGTGGCTGCATCATTAATCATTGTCAGTATGGTCACTCAGACCTAATCAGCTGCTCTGTACTGCTAATTATTCATGAGCTACCCGGTCACATGACCAATTAGCCTCTCAATTTCAGTTTCAAAATTGGCAAGACATTTTTTTGAGATGAACTGTAGCCTATATTCCCATGGCATAATGATCAATCGGAGTTATAACAACAGCAGTGATCAAATAATAATTGATTAATTATTGGGATTATATAATCTACTACAAATCACAGTTACTGTATATTAATATTTACTCACACTCACATGCGCAAACTATAGCATTATGACTACTCAAAGATTAAGACAATAATGTTTATTACCTCATATCAATAGTGCATGTCAAGGTCTGCGATATATAAGATCATGAGGGCTCTGTCGATTATCATAATTGAGTTTATATGGGGAAAATGAGTGGCTGTAAAGACCTGGGTGACTTTGACAAGGACCTAAGCATTACTGTCGGACGATTGTGTCACAGCATCACTGAACTGCTAGGCTTCCGGAATACTCTTGGTCAGCAGTGGTCATTGCTGACCGACAGTGGTCCAAGGAAGGACAAACGGGTGTCGGGCTGTGGGGCGCCCAAGGCTCATGGACGCTCAAGAGCTATGAAGGCCATATCATCTGATCCAAACTGACTGAAGGGCTACTGTGGCACACGTCACAGAAATTTTTCAGGATGGTTGTGGGAGGAATGCGTCACAACACAGCGCATCGTACCCAGCTGCGTTCAGGGCATGGCAGCCAAGGACTGGTCAGAGTGCCCAGGCCAACCCCTGTCCACCTTCAAAAGCACCCATAATGGGCATGCGAACATCAGAACTGGACCTTAGAGCAAAGGAAGAATGTCAGATGAGTCCTGTTTTTTTCAAATCACGTGAATGGCCAGGTATGTGTATGATGTTTATCTGGGGATGAGATGCTACCAGGATGCATTGAGGGAGGAGGACATGTTGTAGGAGGAAGTGTGACGCTCTGCTGCAAAACCCTGGGTCGGGAGCAGTGGTGTAGACAGAACTGAAACTTGGGTGGGCACAGAACAACCCTTTACTTCTTTTATTGGTCCTGACTTGTTAGCTATCATCTTTCCTAATGAACAATACATTCACTCGGAAAACATTCCACACTATCAGATGTTACCATTTCTCCTCGTGAAGGTAAGATGACAATCATTCATTTGGACGCACTTGAACAATTATAACTCCTAGCTTGTTCTCAATCATTTTCTTTTTAAAACGTTTTACAATTATAACAATAAACTATTGGCAATTATAGACACGGCATCTTTCATAATGCGATCAAAGGGTGACAAAATAATAGGCTAAACTCGGTTCAGAAAAATAATTTACTTGTAGGCGTACGCTTTAAAAAACTGCGCTGGATCTTCTGCGCTAAATTTTTGGCACATCAGGCGATCAAACCTGCACTTCATGATCGCCTAAATTGTTGAAATTAAATCAAAGATGAAGATTAGAAACACCTTTATGCAATTTTGAGTGAGACTGAAATGCAAAAAAAAAAAAAAAAGCGTCCAATCGAATGATTGTCATCTTACCCAAGTTTCAGTTCTGGCTACAGCACTGGTCCGGACATTCATGTGGGCTTTATGTAGGCCTCAAACTGACATGTGTCAATGGTTCAGGGATGGTTTGAGGAACATCACAGCGGGTTCAAGGTGGTGAGTTGGCCTCCTAAATTTCCCAGAGCTCAATCTGATCGAGTATCTGTGGGATGTGCTGGGACAGCCAGCCTCATCTGTGGCAGCTTCACTTTGTAGGTACAGGACAGAAAGGACATGCTGCTGAAGTCTAGGTGACAGATACCACTCACCTTCGGACGTCTTGAAGAGTCCACGTATTGGTGGGTCAGAGCTGTTTTACAGGCATGCAGAGGGTGAACTGTTTTGATTCATTGTTTTGTATAAATGCTCAGTTATTATCCAGTTATACTATTCAGTGTAAGGTAATTTTTTGTATATTTATGCAATGGCTTCCTCTTTCGATCTTGTCTCCCCCCCCTCTCCTCCTTCTCTCTCTCTCTCTCTCTCTGCAACAACATCTAAACTGCGCTGCAGATTTTAATTCTGTTTAAATTCCCCAGCCAAAGCCTGTGCAGAGATCGCTGATGCATACCGAATACACAAATGCTCATTTTAATGAACCATCATAGGATTCGCTGGTAAATACGAATATGAGCTGTCTGAATAATTCAAACTGGTACTGCCAGTCTGACTATTTTATGCTGTCTTGTCAGAGGAAATGTGCGGGGCCTATTTTTCCATAAATCTACAGAGGCAGATGAAGGAAACTTCCATGAATTTTTAGTCAGCCTTTATCAAACCGAACAGGCCTTGCCAAAAATAATCCAGAATAATTCCTTTTAAAGGCATGCTAATGATTAGCAAATATAACGCTGTTTATCTGGTCCAGTTGCAGGGTTACAGGAAGTATTTGACTAGAAGTGGCCTCTAGTAATAATACATTGGTTGTTGCTTGCAAAAAGTACACCTGTTGGTGGATGATGGTACTGCATGGTGAATCAATTCAGGCCCTCATTTCACAGGCTTCTGGAGATTGAGATGTCCTCCATGCACATTAAATTAATGTGAAATCCTCATTCAATCTCTCCCAGTAGAAATGCTGCTTTACTTTTGCAGGGAAATCTGTTTAACCAGGGGAAATCCATTCGGAACTGGTTTATTTTTTCAAGGATGGCCTGGGATAGACTCCAGCCTGGGATAGACTTTCTCAATCCAGCCCAGCAGTAAGTTATGGATGTATGATAATGGATGAGAATAATGTCGCATAGGACACCCACGTGTATGAAGATGAAACGAGGCAAACAGGGGTAAAGCCTGTCGGGTGGTTATTTGGTTAAATTTGCAATGTAATGGAGGTTGGTTGAGCATTTAACTTCCTGCATGTGATGTACTTTTGAAAGAAAACATTTTTTTGCTGGGCAGGGATATGTAAATTGAGGGGTGTGTCCAGAGTTGGAGGCAGGAATATCCTAGCCTGATTTTGTCGGTCGGAAATAACTAACGTCCTAACTTTTGGAGAAGGAGGGAGGGCAGTCGCAAAATGTCCACCCCCGACCCATCCCCCCCATCCCCCATCCCCCCGTGGTGCTGTCAGGACCAGTGAAAAGTTATAGCTGGCACAAGATTTCGTGGATGGGATTTTTACTAGTGGAAGAATGACAAACCACTTTGATGAGACATTTTGGACAGAGCAAAATTTGTACGCTGCAATGATAGCCCTTGATGAAACACATTAGATATGAGTGCGTGCACACCCACTAAAAGATGGAAAAAGTCCCCATTTGATTGCATGGTGACTTTCTGACAGTCCCATCATCTCTTCAGTCGCAAGTCAGAATTCCAACATGCCTGACAAGGGCTTAAATCAGGGGTCCTCAATCTTCCCCAGAAAGGGCCGGTGTGGGTGCAGGCTTTCATTTCAACCAAGCAGCTACACACCTGATGTTACTAATCAAGCTTATTAGTAAAGAGTCCAGGGGTTGATTAGTAGAATCAGGTGTGTAGCTGCTTGGTTGCAATGAAAGCCTGCACCCACACCGGCCCTTTCTGGGAAAGATTGGGGACCCCTGGCTTAAATTATCAGTTCTGCTACTGGTTTACACCTGCCAGCCGATTTACCTACCTCTATAGATAACCATTGACCGAACCATTATCCAACAATGCATAGTAAATGTAATCATCTTTAATAACCATTCAGTCAAACCTGGAGATCTGTAGCGGGCCATTATTATCTATTATTTATTAAATATCATGACTGATGGTCTCACACAGTGTAATTATAATGTATTATGTAATGCATTATAGATTATGTCATTAAAGGACATTATAAATTAAGTGTATAGAATCTGGAGAGCAAGCCTGGCTTGGAATGAATGATTGCATGACTACAGGCATCGCCCTTTAGGGTCAGACGGGAAATGTATTATGCATAATGGCTAAAAATGTCCTTTGTACAATTTATACAATAATGAATGGACACGATGTACACAAGATATCTCATTAACATATTACTTGGTACTGGTGGTGGACGAACCGTTGCCATGAAGCAGAAAGATAGATGCAAGCGAAGCTTTTCCGTCCTAAAATGGCCGCCAATTCTCAGCAAATACACTTGGCACCTGAGTACTAAGACCTACAAACTAACCAATGATTGGTAGAAAACAGATACTATGATGACCTACCACTGGCTGTGTTCTTGACTTCCTGAGATATTAGTTATATTTACATGGCGCTTTTGTAATCTGATTGAAGCTCAATCAGAATGAAAAGTGCTCATGTAAACACCTCGACCTGAATGAATTACCCCAATCCCACTGAAAATCTATCACGATGACATGAGGTGGTGCAGTCGTTTTGATAATCAACTCAATGGACATGTAAATACTTCGTCGGATTGCCTCAGCACTTGGACCCGTCTACACATGGCCGGTAGGCTAGCGCGTGATTATAACACTATGACGTTTTATTCACACGCACGGACGAACATGATAAACATCCATCCAGGACAGGAGTCGAGATCAGTGATATTTTCTTTGGAATTTACATGAATCCTAACCTGATTGAACAATAATGTGGTAACCAAGAGTATTGCCACTGGGATTCGCTTGGGTGACCTTGAAATGCCTTGTCAGACCTTGGCAAGGGGAGAACACATTTTGTCAGATGTGGAATCTGATGGATAAATGTAGGCCGATTGTGTGTTATAAGGTGAGGTTATTGTCAACCTTACAACACCTTCAACTGCACTCAAGGGTTACCTTGTGTCACCTTGTCTGACCTTTGTGTGCTATTCGGTGGCCTTTGTGAGGTCACAGCTCATTCTGCTCTAGATGTTGTGGAATTTTGGTATAAAATTTTAAGAATAGTGTGACGACCATCGTAACTCACCTGGAAATTCCAAATTTCAGCTGAATCTTTACAGAAATTATTGACAAATGAGTCAAAATGACATTGCTGCGGCAGCTATATTTGAAAATGGATGGCAATGGTTATAAAAACTTTGGTGTCCTCATTGGGTAGAAGATGCCGGCAAAGTTTCAAGTTCATTGTTCAAGTGATTCCAGAGAAGAAGATTTTTAAATTTTTCAAAGAAATTAAGGGGCATGGCCGAATGTCAGAGATCATATGAAGGTCAAAATGCACTGTACAGAAAAACCCCTGAATATCTTTGTTGAATCATGCTTTTTAGTACTTACTTGCCAGATTTCAGCTGAATTGCTGCAGAAATGATTGACAAATGAGTCAAAATCACATTTTCAAGATGGCTGCTGTGGGGGCCATTCTTGAGAATGGATCGCAACGATTTACGGAAACCTTGGAGGCCTCATTGGTTGAAAGATGTCTGTAAAGTTTCAGAGAAGATTTTTTACAGACGCCGACGACGAAAACCAGCAATGACAGACAAACAGGCCAAGACATAAGCCAACCGGACCTTTGGCCCTGCTGAGCTAAAAAAAAAAAAAAAAAAAAAAAAAAAATTATGTCACTTTTATTTTGAGAGGCAGGCAAATTAAAATTAGTATCTTCACAATGACAGCCAAGCGAGAGAAAAAATAACTGTAGAGTTGGCTTGTGGATGGGTGGTGAGCGAGAGCGATTTTTTTTTTTTTTTTCAGACATGAAAAGAAAACTAAAGTAAGAGCAGACTAAACCACAACAGCAAACAACAGAGGAAAATGCACAAAATGCTGAAGACAAGCAGCGCACAAGTTTTATCTGATAACCATGTCATTATCACTGAAAATCAGAAGCACAGCCTTCTACAGTCTGAATTCAACCCGTGCATCAGCTACCTCTCCTCGCAAATATTCGCTCCTTCGACCTGGATGACCGTTCAGTGTGACACGACATCATACTCTCAGTTGGCCAGTCTTTCATAAATATTTCCTTGATAAATTTTTTACCGCAGTTAGAAAAGGAACCTGATGGAACGGTGCTGCTTTAAAAAAAAATAAAATGTTTCTCGGGGTATGGAATATTACCAGCAAATATGCAAATAGCCCACTCGTCATTCGCTTCCAATAAACTGCTCATTCTTTTCAGAGACTAAAATAACAGTTCTTTTCTCAGTTAGGAATTGCTCATTACAGGAGTTTAATCATCAGGGCGGTATTTTAGCTCACTTGAACCAACGGACCAAAGGGAGCTTATGTGATCACGTGGCGGCGTCAGCGTTTGGGTTAACTTTGATCTTCTTCTGCCAAACCACTGAAGGGCTCAATGTGAAATTTGGCGGGGAGGTACGTGTGCATGTACAGATCAAAATTTGTTAGAGGAGTCGAAACTCGACATCAAACATGGCCGCCAGTTGGCCATATTTAAAATTGCGCTATATCACGCTGGAGAGCGTTTGAAAGCAGCTAGAATGCTGAAACTTTGTACACATACTTTTGAGGACATAAAAATAAAAAAGCTCTAAATTTGCTACATTACTACTCCCTTGAGCAACACACTTCAGCCCAGTAGCCAGCTGGTTAACTCTTCAGTATATAATGCTGGGTACAGTGATCTGGTGTCCGGGGCTTGATATTTCAACGGGGCTGCACTGTTAAAAGAGCCCTGAACTGCAAAAAAATAACATGATGAAACATCAAACCATGATGCTGAATTTTGCTGGAATCTGTGTTTTTTTTTTTTTCCACAAATTACAAAATGTGCCTTCATTTCCCCAATGTTGGACCCGAGCATATAATATACCACCTCTTGTGAGCTTACAGAACATTAAAGCCTGAAATAAACCAAGTGAGCTACAGTGCTGATGGCACTATTTTCATCACATAAAATCACAATGCATGAGTTTAGCAATAAATGTTCAAAGTGATTGATCCTGTAGGAAAACACAGAAGAATTAACCACATTGGGAAAAAAGAGATGCCAATTAAGGCTAACCCAGACCAAAATCAGTAATTATACACTGCCATCTCTGCCACACAACCATTAGCTTGCTGTGCTCACCAAGAACCAAAATACAAACACTAGATTCCCCTCTTTAAGAGGCTGAAGAAGACATTGTTAAATACATAAAAATGTACAAACTGAATTATGTTTGTTAATGTGTGTATATTTGTATGTGATCAAGGATCTATGTGTATGTGTGTGTGTGTGTTAGTGAGTGCATGCATTTCTATGCATGCATGGGTGCATGCAAGCACATGCGTGTGAGAGCAAGCTTGTGCCAGTGTCCCTCTACATGCGTGTCTAAGGGCGCGTGCATTTGTGTGCGCATGCGTGCGTGTGTGATAGTTTGTGTGTGCGTGTGTGTGTGTGTGTGTGTGTGTGTCTCTTTCTGCAGGTGCACAGAAAACACAGTGGCATTATGAACACAGACTCATTCCTCTCATCAGATTAGAGTAAAAAGAAGCTTATCAAAGACCTCATCTAGGCGCAGGGAACGTTTTCAACATCTCCTACGTGAAATGATGACAGCAAAGCTTTCAGGCTTTTTTCTGACTCATAATAATCTCTGTGAGGTTACAGAACATTATTTCAACTAGCATATGTTGCATTTTTTTGTGCTGGAAGCAACATAGTTGAAGAATCGGCTTGGATCATTGACATTCAGTAACTTTGTGTAGACTCAAGAGTAGGCGTCTGCCGGGCCTCGGATAGAGCACCTGCTGTCCTGCTGCGACGGCCGAGCCAGATATGGCGCCTCCCGACATTTTCTTCCTGTCTTTCCCTGCCACCCCTTAGGTAAACCAAAAACAAATATGAAATTGCTCTTAGCTACATCATGAAAACTGGAAAACATGAGACAAGAGCGAACACTTTGGCATTGGTCCCATGTATTTCTCATTTTTCCGAAGCACGATATGAGCTGAAATTTGTTTTTGACCATTTTGACAACCTTGACCTTTAACTTTCCAAAATTGAACCCCTTGTTCCCTTTACATATGCCTTGTGGCACTGTAAATTTCAAGTTGATACCTCAAGAATTGTGGATGCCAGAGAGAGCATAAACAGACTGTTGTTGCATCCCTAGCGAGGCTGACATCCACCAAGGTTCCTTTAGCCTGAACCCTGAGGCGACCTCCACCCTTGACCATTTGAAAAAACTGTTCACCTCTGCTCCTTTCCTCAAGCTCCTAGATCCCCAGCTCCAGTTTGCCGTGGAAGTCGCTGTGGCTGGCTGTCCTCTCACAGCGAGCTGAAGATGGTAAATCACATCCCTGTGGCTACTGCCCTCTTCAGCTGTGTTTACCGTGGAGAGGAACTATTCCGTGGGCGACCGGGAGCTGCTGGCAGTGAAACTGGACTTTGAAGAGTGGAGACACTGGTTGGAAGGGTCCAGGGTCCCCTTCTTCGCCTGGATGGACTAGGGCGACCTGGATTAACCCTTGTGGCAAACCAGGGGGTAGCCACGCCCCTCGGCCACGTCAACACGCCCGCAACAGCCAATTCTCCTCCCCCTTGCTCCCACTGCAGAGCAGAACTTCAGCACCCTGGACAGTGGCGGGAGAGCTAACACCCATTCAGCACTCCCTAGACTCACGTGTAGCTGGACAGTTCCCATCAGCAGCAAGTCGTAAGGCTAGGCGGGCCTGGGAAAAGTGCACACGAGGTGGCACCTCTGCTTCCTATGATAATCAGAGCCCACCACAGCTTAAAAGAGAGAACCGGGCAGTTGCGAGGGGGCGGGCTCAGAGTGTGGAGGTAAAGCTTGCGTTCTCATGTTTTCTCTCCTCTAAGATTCCGATGGTGGGAAGACTGGGGATTCAGACAGGGACCCACACAGCCTGAACGAGACGGGATTTCTTTAGGAAAACCCTAGAAAAGCATCTTCAAGTTGGCGCCAGAATACACGCCATCTGTGCCCTGAAGTCCCGGTAAAAGAGGCTTCGCGGGCTCTCCAAATAAAGCTATTTCCTCAGTATTTACAAAGTGCACGTGAAAATTGCGCTTTTCTGTTTTTTTTTTTCGGCTACTGTCACAACCCTCCTATGAATGCCATCAGTATCTCCTCCTATTCAGCAACTTGCGTGTCTGTCAGAAGTAATGTCTCCATTTGATTGGTTTGCATCTTGCGTGCTGTGTCATTCCACTTTATTACACATAATTTATGGACTTGTTTGTTTTGATTTTTTTGTGTGGATTACTTAGGTGGATACCGACATCTGGTGTAAATTTCATGTCAATAGCCCCATTGGAAATATATTTACTGAGAAAAATGTTGACACGTTCAATACTTATTTTCCCCGCTGTATATATTCTCTCTCTGGAGTTGCAAGTTGCTGGATTGTAATTTGCTGCAGCACTTTAAACCAGTGAGTATTTATCAGTAAAACTTCATTTTTTGAATTTTATACGTAACCCTTAATGAAAATAATTATGGAGTACTTTTCCTGGCCTAGTTAATAGGAACAAGCTCCCAAGCCTTCCTCACAGTCTCCAGGACTGGGGCTGCGTTCCTGTTTATCTTTTCTCGGTCTGTTCCTCAGTCCAATTTATTAGGAACAATCTCCCAATCCTTGTATGGTCATCAGGATTGTAGCTTCTCCGTCCTGCCTTCGGACAGTTCGGCTCTGGCAAAGTCTGCACCCCACCTGGCTGTCATCCTGGAAAGCCACAGGCCGGAGATTGGCAACGTCTACACTGCTTCGCCCACGACATCTGAACTGAGCAGTTATTCTCCTCTGGGGTCCTTCCCACTGTATACCGCATTACTATCAATAAACCTAACTATTGGATGATGCTCTGCCTCCACATTTGACTCCTGGTTTGGATTATAACATAGGGTGTGAAATATGTGATTTGGATGAGCCTAATTTGCCCACAAAAGGCAGTTCTCAGTCTTGCTAACAGAAGTAATTCCTCCCATATTGACATTATGGTGAGAGGTCAGAGGTCAGGTGAAATCCTGGCTTCATGCTGTTGAAAAGAAGAAAACGAGACTGGAGCATTCTGTCAGAGATCAATGACTTCTTCACCTCTCGTTTTCAGATTAAAATGAATTTTTGCACACGTTTTCCTTCACAAGAGAAAGCCAGAACACACAGTTATACCGAAAAAAAAAAAAACCCACTTAATTTGCATTATTTAAAGAATTGGACCACAAGTACTATGATTAGGGATAACCTTGTTTGTCAGTTTACTGAAAATACAAAAACACTAACACTGGAAGATCTGAGAAGGCGCTGATGGCACTCTCTTGCGTAGGTTGAGATGCGGATGAAAATGTGTTCAAATCTAAAAGGGCGCTGTCAAGAATAAATTGAATTCTGACTCTGAATGCACAGACTAAAAAAAATGCTGAAACAGCTTTCCGTTTCAAGTTGACTAATAACGAATATATCACGTCTATATGTTGAATGGAATATAAAATCACTGCACATGCAAATTACAAAATTGTATGGCCACAGCATTACTTAACCCATTGTGCAAATAATAGTAACCCATTAAGTACAAATCATGCATGAGCCTATTTAAGCTTTATAACTCAGTATTTGTGTCACAGGGGCTGTGGAAAATTATTCCAGTGAAGCAAGACATTTGGAAATTAAATTACAGAATTATTTACAAAATTAAATATTGAAATTTACGGGCGCCGGCGTCTATGGGCTCTAATTTCTTGGCGCAGCGCAGGGTGGCGCAGCGTGGCACAGCCCACGCAGTGGTAATTTCGTCCGGTGCAGCCCGCGCAGTGGTAATTTCGTCAGGTGCAGCCCGTGCAGTGGTAATTTCGTCCGGTGCAACACCGTGCGCAGCCACTTTGGCAATCTGGTAGATGGACGTGCGCCGAGATGGGTGTGGCGGCGTAGTAGGGGGAGGTGTCACATATTCATCATGACGCAGTGATAATTTTGTGGATAAAGGCTCCGCCGAAAGTGCGCAGAGAGCTCGTCAGCTCCAACCTGGTTTACTTTTTGCGCAGTGGTAATTTGGCTGACCGGCGCACAGTGCGCACACGTCACCGAAACCTCACAGGCAGGTTTCCAGAATGTCAGGCACATTTCAATGCTATAAATAATTACAGCAACCACTATTTAATGTAACTGTCTGAATCAGGACATAAATTATAGTATCTGTATCGATTGTCCTGATGTCAGATCAAAGGCGGTTGGCACGCATAATGGAAACTCGACCTGACAGCCCTCAGAGTGTCAGTGCATTCTCTGTGGCATGCTGCGTGCTACACAACATAGCTGTACGCCATGGATGTCACTTTGACCTCACGCAGGAGACATTACAGAACTTGAGACAGAGAGAGGCCGAACTGCATGTGCCATATCAGCAGGGAGAGAGAGAGAGAGAGATGTGTGTGCATGTGAGCGCTTGAGTGCATGTGTAGACTATGTGGGTATGCGTCCTTCAGCTGCTTTCACACCAGACGCGAAATTAATTTTTTGCACGACTGATTACATTCAAAGTCAATGCAAAGACGCGAATACACTCTTGTATTCGCGTCTTTGCATTGACTTTGAATGAAATCTATCGTGCGAAAAATTTGTTTCGCGTCCAGTGTGCAAGCAGCTTAATACTATTATTGTCACTTAGGTTTTATCGTCTTTAGTGGGGGAAAGGAATACAGCCTGACTGCTATGATCTCGTATGATCTCGAGTTAAGATCACATATTGAAAATAAATGTGAAACGTATCTTGCATTGTTGTCCATGCATGTTAATCCCAAAATTTTAAGCAGCAACAGGGTGTAATAATAGGAACACGCTATCCATCGTTTCTCTTCCCAATGATGCAGGCAGAAGAAATAAATGAGCAACCGTCGTATTTCATTCCAACCGTAAGTTTGAATGATCTGGCGTGAGTTTTAGTTTTGAAATTCCATTGAAGTTCGCTAATAGTAATAATTCGCGAATGCCCTAGCTAGCCAGCTAACTCATATTTGTAATGCTTAATATAGACGTAAGCAGTGCAGAAAACATGCCTGAAGCAGCAAAGTAAAATGTAACATTAACGCATCATGCAAATATAGGACAGAGGCTTCTTTATTCCAACATATTAAAGGTGAGGAGAGGAGCTCATTTGATTGGTGAAGATTTGACTCGGCTGTGTTAAACCCACTCACGCCTTCTCTCCTCCCTCTTTGCCACTTGCGCCGGCAGGAGGGACAGAGGCGGGACAGAGGATTACTTGCGCCGGGCTGCGCCGGGCACGAAATTGCAAAATACGCCTGGATACACCCCGTTGGCGCGGCAGTCCCCTCATTTGCCGCGCCTGCACCGCGCCTGCACCTGGTCAACGAATTTAGAGCCCTATATCTGCACAAAGGCGTTAAAATAAAAAATATCTAGATCTTGTGAACCATTTTATACACATTTCCCTATAAGTCATCAGGACACATTTGGGATTGTTGCAAACCAAGAAATCTCCATTAAATTTAAAATAGGCCTGATGTACCCATGTATGGCTCCGCAGGTTTCACAGAGTTTAAAGAGATGCATTCCAGGACTGTCGGGGAAGTGGGGGGGGGGTAGGGAGGATGGGCTCATTATTTGCTAGTGACAAACATGGCGGAGCAGAAATAAAAGGAAGGATCCGAATTTAAGTCCTAAAAGCGCTCCCCAGACGCATTTCACACCGCAGATGGCCGCTGACGTGTGAACAGCGTGTGTTCGCTCGTGAACGACTCCGACATGCGCTCTCTCCAGCGTGCGCCCACCGTACTGCGCTGACAGTGACATCATCTCTCCGCGGCGCCAAATATAGCAACAGAGATGGGTAAACGCACGCCAAAGCACGCAGGAAGATTTACATCATGCCTACAGGTAACAGGGTGCAAGCACAAAAAGGCACACGCACACACACACACACGCGCGCGCGCATACCTCTTTTCCCTCGACATCCCCTTAGGCACCCAGGCTTACTTGACATATGTATTGATGGTCTTTCGAGATGCACATGACAGTGAAAACACACAAACACACACACACACACACACATATGCACTAACAAACTAACACACATACGCGCACGCATGGGCACAAAAACATGCCCACGAGCATATCGACACATGGATGGGAAGTTGTATCCCTTCAACATGGAGGTATTGTAGCTGTCAGTCTGCTATAATTTGGAGAAACATCACAAGCTAGACCTCAAAACCTCAGCCCATATGCCTCATTCCTCCATCCAATCTGCATGAATCTCAGGTATTTTACGGGTAAAGATGCCTTTCAGTCACTCCTGTGTCCAGTGTCCATTAATGTGAGTTTGCTTGTGGTTCAGGCGCTATTTTAATATTTTCATAACTTTGCAGAAATCTGGTTGGCAGAGCTGAATGTGAAAACAGACCACAGCGAGCTGAAGCAGGAACTGTTGCCATGGAGATCTTCACTTGGGATGGTTTTATAGGACATTGTATCATTCTGTAAAAAAAAAAAAAAAAAAACGTATAAATTGCAAGATCTAATGATTTCGTAATGATAACCGTGACAAGGATGATTTGTATATCAAGTCAGTCTCACAGTTGACCTCAATGACCACTTCACATTTCTCTCAAAGTTAACATATGTGACGTCAACAAGCATCTGATTTCAAATGGTGCTTTAATGGTAGCGTAAAGGTGTATGGAGTATACGTTATTTTATGTTTAAATGACAGTATCACAGCTCAACCCAGGTGAAATCATGCTTGTTTTCGTATCTCACCTGCACAGAGAAAACCAGTCTTTCTTGTTGCAGTTCAAGAGAGCGTGAGCAGTGCCCACATCGGTTATGATGGCACAGAAAACAGTAATTAATAGCCAAGGACTCAAAGCGCTGTCAGGGCAATGACCTTATTTATCAGTTGACTGAAGAGACACCACCAAAGAAGACTCCAAACGTGGCTGGTGGGAGGTTTTTGGCTATTTTCCAGTAAAATGCACTAAGGCCCATTCCATTTGGTAATGAGTCTTATTCTTCCTCTCCTTCCTAAATATTCTCATTCCAAGCTCTACTGATAAGGATGCAAGGAAAAGAAGTGTGAATAGAAAGTAAATTCAGGGAGTGTAAGAGGGAGGAATTGCTGAAATGAGACGTCTGTACTCAATTTCGCCTCAATTACAGATCAGGAAAGGTGGATCCACAGGTCATTTGTTTACAGTGAGCACCACCATTATTTGCACATATTTTTTGTTATTTTGGTTCTGCCAGCCAAGTCAACAAGAGTCATCAGAAGATGACATATCCTCCCCGGCCCCCATAATCTAATTTCAGAAATCCCCAAAATATCAAAAGGCACTAGCCTAGGACCTGATTAATACACAAAGCAAGTTTTGTTAAAAAATATTGAATGGTATTCGAGTCCTGCTCCAGAAACAAAATGATTACAGATGGACAGATGGATGGACATACTCATGAATTTATCCCCCCAGCATATAAAAGGGGGGATGAAAATAGTAGAAATTCAAAAATAGCAAATGACACCACTTCAGTGGTCAATCAATGTAACTGTAAAGTTTCAAGAAAAAAAAAGCCACATTGTTTCTGAGTTCTGTCCCGGAAACAAAATGTTCACAGACGAACAGACAATCGCGCTGGCGACTATGTCTCCCCGCAATATATGCCAGGGAGATAATAGTTGGTTCTGAGTCCAACTGAACATGTATTTTACCTGCTGAAGAGGAGACTGAAGGCAAAAAGTCCCTGAAACCAGCAGGAAGTGAAGATGCTGCAGTACAGGCCTGGCAGAGCATCACCAGGGGAGTTACCCTGAGTCTGCTGATGCTCATGTGTCACAGGCTTCAAGCAGCCAATCAGTCATTTCATACAAAGGATATGTGACCAAATGTGTGATTCTATTTGTGCTAAACTGTCCAATTTGTTATGCATCCAAAAATGGGGAGGAGAATCGTGTACTAATAGGGCTGCCATTTGTGAACAATTCATCCCTGAATGCAGACACCTTCAAATCAAAGCTGACAGTCAGCATTTAGTTCTCATTGTCACTGTATCCTATCCCAAAGCGCTGGAGTATAGAAACAAAATTAAAAAAACCTGTCGCTGTCTGATGAATATGAATCAAGGCTCTCCCCTATATGTCAGGCACTTTGAGAAAAGAAAACAAAAATTCTGCCAAGGATGTCCCTGGAATTCTTATTCTGCTTGCATCACTCATTGAACAGAAATGGGACTGTTCCAATGTTTACGGACCTTGATCGATTTCTTGGTCCGACACAAACTTGTAGAAAGGTAGGATGTGAATAATACTGTAAATGACTGGACTAGGCCTAGGGACCCAAGAGTGGAGTTAAATTCTGGAAGAATACATCCATTATCCATGACATTTAAGAGATGGTAGCAGCAATGCTACCTGGGTCTGTAGCTGTAAGCAATGCATAAGCTGATCAAAAGCACACAGCAATACAAATTCCAACGAGTGATGCCAGGCACAACAAACCCCGCCCCTCGCACATATTTTCACCTACTTGTACGAAATTCAATAGGGATCTATTCTGAGTCAGTGACAATCCCTATACCAAATTTGGGGTGAATCTGGCCATTAGTTATGCCGCTAGAGTGTTAACAAACAAACAAACACAGAAACAAACCGAACCGAAAACAATACGGGGTAAATATGTCAGTCTTGATGGTGCCTTAAACTGATGGGTGACAAATTAAAGGCAGAGACTTGACTAAATGACAAACACAACAAATGTAGATGCTTTCTGTTCATTTTTCTGGCATGATTTAGGTCCAGTCGTGCACTTAAAGGCGGAAGGGTCACCGCAAATCAATGCAGAGTTATTCTGTGTGATCTGCTTGATATTCTATGATGAAGCATTCCTTCCATGATGCGAGTGATCTCATCCAGGATGACAATGGCCCGAGCCCCACGGGGCACAAGAGGTCACCGAATGGTTTTGCGAGTCTGAAAATGATGCCAAGAATATGCCACCACATTCTCAGTCGCCAGATATCAAACTGTGCTCATATGGGAGATTTTGGAATGTGTCAGACAGTGCTGTCCATCACCATCATCAAGACACTAAATGAAGGAATATCTCTTGCAAGAAAGGTACTCCATCCCTCCATCTAAGTTTTTTACTAAAAGCTAAGTCGTCTTGATACTGATCAGGCAGCTTGTAGCGGCCCAACACCAAACTTAGACTGTTTATGCCCATCTTATCATTAATTTTTCACCCGTTTGTGCTATGTACACAGTCATTCTTGGCTGTCGGTTGTGAGTGCATTGTCATGCTTGACTGCATATTACATGTGTAACCATTGGCAACTAATGTCCATTCACAAGATAATCAGCAGAATCAACATCTCAATAAGAAAACAGGACAGGCAGAACTTCTGAAGAGCACACTGGCCCTGTAGTTGGTGGTTTTAGAAAAGGTAGTTTTAGTTGTGTCACCCTGTGGTTTGTATTTTTTCTATTTTTTTGGTATTTCTCTGATGTTTGTTTTGTCTTATCGGGCTCATCTCCCACCATTTCCTGAGCCGTAAAAACGAAACACCAGCACTTCTCAGCTACCCTTGGTGCACTCGCTTGTGGCGTGACTGCCCTTATCTTTTAAAGAATCTCGTAACCAGCCCTGAAAACTTTAATAAACAAGCTGGGTGGAGCCGTTGAAAAGGTTACGCGACAGTAACCACAACTTCTGGATTTGTCGCCTCATTAGGCGGCTAACAAGGACATTGTGAGCTGCGACTAAGATGGTTTTCAGAAAATTATGTTTTATTGTAAAATGTCGATCCAGTTGTTCCAATGTTCCCTCTTTTAATTACATAAAGCCTCGTGGTTTGTAAAAAGAGGTGGAAAGTCCTTGGGTCAGACAAGTAAAAAAGTCTAAAAGTCTAATAAACAAGCTGGGTGGAGCCGTTGAAAAGGTTTCATGACAGTAACCACAACTTCTGGATTTGTTGCCTCATCATTAGGCGGCTAACAAGGACATTGTGAGCTGCGACTAAGATGGTTTTCAGAAAATTATGTTTTATTGTACAATGTCGATCCAGTTGTTCCAATGTTCCCTCTTTTAATTACATAAAGCCTCGTGGTTTGTAAAAAGAGGTGGAAAGTCCTTGGGTCAGACAAGTAAAAAGTCTAAAAAGTCTAATAAACAAGCTGGGTGGAGCCGTTGAAAAGGTTTCGCGACAGTAACCACAACTTCTGGATTTGTTGCCTCATTAGGCGGCTAACAAGGACATTGTGAGCTGCGACTAAGATGGTTTTCAGAAAATTATGTTTTATTGTACAATGTCGATCCAGTTGTTCCAATGTTCCCTCTTTTAATTACATAAAGCCTCGTGGTTTGTAAAAAGAGGTGGAAAGTCCTTGGGTCAGACAAGTAAAAAGTCTCCAAAGTTCGTTTCTCAACCACAAAGGGAGCAAGCCGATTCCACTAATTAGTTCTTCCTCCAGGCAGGAGAATCGGGCTAATTAGTACGTTGTACATTAAAGGTGCACTATGCAAGTTTGTTGACATCACTTCTGTTGACATTCAAACTCAAACAAAACAGAGGTAGCCCGCCCCTCCCTCCCATAGTTCCCTCCCTCCCATGCTTCCGTAACTGTCAACCCTTGTCTGTGATTGGCTGGAACGGCTTGTTATGTTATGGGGCACAGCCTGTGCCCCTTGTGTTTATTTGCAGTTTATGACGCTTGTGCGGTCTCCAGAGCCCGGGTTTTTTTTTACCGTGAATTCAGGGGCAGGCAGCTAGCGGATCGTGGGGAGATGTCGGCGAACTGAGACAAAAATATAATTTGGCCGAAAGTAAACAAACTTGCATAGTGCACCTTTAAGGTGATTGAGAAAATATGTGAGGGAGGACTTGAACGTTCTGAAACTGGATTTTACACCTGTTCATAACACCTGTTGTTATGCTCCAAACACAAACTATAACTGAGCGACTGGTATGTCAGAAACCAATCTACTAGACAGGAGGACTCAAGCACGGGCAGGAAGTCAGTTTCATGGTTATCATTGGATGAATGCTCAGGGTCAGACAATCCGGTTCAGAATCACATGGGCAATGTCCATCACAGATGGTAGAATCCATATCGCAATCAGTACACAGTCCAGGGCTCCATTGCCAAACAGCGGTTATTCCAAATCCAAGGTAAAACAGAATCATAAATATCACAATAAACAAAGGGCAAGGGAATCTCAAAAAATCATGGCCAAAAAAAGATCAAAACTGAAATAATCACTGAATTTAACAAGGCTTGTAGGTGCTAAGGAAGGCAACAAATTCACAAAGCTAATGTGGAAAACTAAATCCATACGAAGGGAGAAACTAACATGAACTGACATGCAATCAGGTGTGCGGGAGCAGGGACGCTTGACGGAGGGTGTGGTTACAAACAAGGGCACAAACAGAAACAATTAACTAAAATAACGAAGAGGGCGTGCGCAAAACTGCTAATTAAAACAAAGGCACGTGCGAACTGACATGTGGGAAGGAAAGGAAGACAGGAAAATGAACACCGAATGAGATAACACAGAATATGAAAATATGCAGAAAACTAAACAATAAACAGAAAAATAACAAAAACAGATTTCAAACACTGAGACCACTCTTCTTTGTGTTTTTATTATTACCATTCTTCTACTTGTTCTTTACATACCACTCCAGGGATCACCAAATCTGGCCCTTAAATCCATGTCCAGCTCTGGTTTTATTTCCGTAACTACAACCTGAAATACAGGTTGGGACTGTAGAATGCAAATAAAAACTGAATTAAGGGATTTGCAAATGATATTGTACCAACATTTAGTTGAAAACAGAGCAAAGAAAAAAAAATATTTTCAGCTTATCAACTGAATTGACGACTGTAAATATTTGCAAATTTTGAATTTGATTCCTGCAACACTTTCCAAAGCAATTGGGTCGGGGTTTGGAAAGACTGGAAAAGTTGTTGAATCATCAGAAAAGCACCAATTTGAAACACTCCGCTGCTAAAGAGGTGAATTGGCAACAGGCTCACCACTTGGCCAAAAGCTGTGTGAGGAAACTATCCTGTTTAAAAACAATATTCCTAAACATGTAATTGAGAAATGTGATTGGATCTCGCCATTTGCTGTCCATAATATGGTGAAATGAGCACGAGAATCTGGAGACACTGGTGCAATCTCTGTGTGTAGACGATGAGGCTAAATATCAATATTGGATGCGCGTGACCTTTGTTCCCTCAGATGTGACTGCATTAAGTACCATCATGGTTCTCTAATGCAGTGGTTCCCAAAGTCGGTCCTGGGGACACACTGTTTATGTTGGTTTTTGTTCCAACCAGAATTACGATCCCAGAATTTTAACAAGCCATTTTTTTAAATTAGTTGCTTTTCAGATGAGAGGGACATTTTACCCCCTTAAATCACATTTTGACAGAAATGGCTATGCATTCCATGATGTTTCACAGCCCAACATTCATATTTTTTATTTTGATGTATTCCAAGTTAGCATGCCAAGCAAAGGAAGCGATATGTTTTATGTGATCAAATGCAAGATTGTGATCAATAAAGAAGCTGCTGATTATGGTTTGATTCCAGGTGTTGAAGTTCTTTCCTGAAACCAAACCAGGTTTGACTTATTATAATATGCTTTGTCTTTAAATTCTTAATTGCCTATTGATAGTAAGTTTCAATGACCATGTGTCCTAAAGTTTATCAATTCGAAGCCAATTCATAGTATCATGTCATCAATTGCAATTTTCCTCTTTCTTATGTCAGAAAAGTAATTTCCAATATAGCACACTGAAATTTTTTTTTTCATCACGGCCATTTTCCGCTTGTGGTCTAAAGGAATAAATAATCAGGATGAACAAGCATAGTGCAATTAAAAACAATCAACAACTCGTTAGCATTCTGAGATTTGAGCTGTGGTTGGAGCAAAAACCAGCGTACTCCGTGGGTCCCCAGGACCGAGTTTTGGAACCACGGTTCTAATGGACATAACTTCACGGTATTGTAAATATTTCAGAAGACTGGTGTGACCACAGTTTCTCCTGGCATCATCAAATACAAGTTAAAACTCTTCCACACAAAGAGGAAGCCATATGTCCTCACCATCCACAGGCATCGCCGACTTCTCTGAGCTCAAGCTTGTCTGAGATAGACTGATGTGAAGTGGGATGAAATGTTGTGGTCCGATTAATCTATTTTTCAAATTGTTTTTGGAAATAATGGATGTCATGCTTTTAGGCCAAATACGAAACAGACCATCCCGACTGTTATCTGTGACAGATTCAAAAGCCAGCATCTGTCATGGTCTGGCGCTGCATTAGTGCAGTTAGCCTGGCCAACTTGCAAACCTGTGAAGCCAACATTGTTTGAGAAGGAAGAACATTTGGAACAACATTTTAGGATGACCTTTGCACCCTGTAGATAACATCCCTTTCAGGCATGCCCCTCCTTGTTCCAGCCAGATAACAACAAGGCACACTCTGCATGAATGACAACACTGTAGCTTTGTACTCACTGAATGAGGGTAATACCTGCATTCCAGACCTGTCTCCCATTGAAAACAAGGGGTGCAACACATGATAACGGAGACTCCAGGCTGCTGACCGACTGGAGTCCTATATCAGGCGAGAATGGGGGAAAAAAAAAATGTGATTTTCAAAACCCCAACACTTAGTGTCCTCGGTTCTAGAAGGAATCAAGTGATATTAAAAGGAGCGGTGATATTACACTGTTGTGGACAGGCACCAATCCCTACTTCATTGAAACATGTTGCAGACTCACATTTAAAAATGGCTATTATTTTCAAAAACCGATGACGCCAATGAGTTAAAACATTGCTTATTTTGCCTTTGCTCTTTTTTCAATTGAGTACAGGTTAAAAGGGATTTGCAAATTACTGCTTGCTGTTTTTATTTACATATAACATATTGCCCCAAATTTTCTGGAATTGAAGTTGTCATTAACTGAAAAATTACTGTTTTTGTTCTGGCCAAACTATCTTTACACCTGACTTTCTGGTAAAGAGAGGTTGGAGAACTTACAGTTCTCGATCCTTAAGTCCCATCCCTTACAAAAAAAAATCACATGTAAAATCACGTGTAAAATTAACCACATGTGGTTTTGGAACATGTGATCTATGATTATTTCACATGTGATTTTCATGTTGCTTTTCCCACATGTGATCTGCAGGCACGTGATCATTACACATGTGACACATTAAAACCCTGCAATTGGGAACTACACATGTGTAGTCCAAACATATGATTTTCGGAGACATGATTTGATGACCCCAGTAGCACTCTGAGGATAAGGGCCTTATAAGAGATCTCTCCAGCCTCACCTCTCCAGATACAAGTCAAGCACCCTCATTAGGCTACTTCAAAGCCTTTAATTTTAAATGCAATGACTGTTGGGCATAATATGTGGGGTAGTCAGTGGGGTGATGGATCCACAGTACACACAAACCAAAGGACAAGGGCTGACCAGAAGCGAGAACATTAAAAGGACAGCAACCAGGAGTAAAGATAGCTCCACTTTTCCCTCTCTCTCTCAGTCGCAGGTCTAACCGCCGTGCTCTTGTGTCATTATGAAAGTGGCTGGCCTGTCAGTGGCGGTAATGATGATGATGATGATGATAATGATCATGACCACCATGTCGCTCAGCTTGAGAAAAAAAAAAAAAACCTCAGGGGTGAGCAGTGGTCCAAATCTGGGCTGCTTAAAAATAGAGACTCATTTACTCATCCCGTCGACATTAACAGTTTTTATTATTTCCGCCGTGCTACTGTCCTGGATGAATTTGCGCGGGGGCAGAGAGGTGCCCTCCCCTGGGAGAGAGAGGAATAGATTGTTTCTGGTCGGTCTCTTAAGATGAAAGTGGACTGAAAATGACAGCACTCATTCCTAAATATCGCCACTTCAGGGTCCTATTTCAAGGTGCTATTCTAATAAACAGAGGCGAGACGGGCATCTTTCAGTGTGGTCTTGTCACCTTAATTAATCGCCAAATAAGTAAAGTCCTCGGGTCAGACAGTAAAAGCCCTGCCATGTTTTCACACTCACGTGTACTAAACCTGCTGATTTCACTTACTACTGTTGTTACTCATGCTGATAAATTTTGTAGACTTGAAAATACAGGTGGTTGGAACAAATTACTGGGGAGGATTTTTGTTCTTTCTGGACCTGGGTTCTCTGACATTGCTAGCCAGAGTGTGTGGTTGAAAGAAAGTAACATTTTTACTCCATCAGTCATGATTTCAGGCGGCATGGCTCAGGAGGTAGAGCGGGCGGGCTAGGAATCAAAAGGTTCCTGGTTCAATCCCCGGTTCCTCCAGAGAACATGTGTCCTTGAGCAAGACACTGAACCCCCTACTGCTCCTGATGTGCAGGTTGGCGCAGTGCATGGCAGCCTTTGCCATCAGGGTGAATGAGCGGCATAATTGTAAAGCGCTTTGGGGTCTATACTAGAAAAGCTCTAAATAAATGCAGTCCATTTACCATGATTTTGTGTTTCACCTTCGATAAATTATGTACTGATTCATACTATGGAAACCAAGAGAATAGAGATCTCAGTGCCCAACAAAGTTCACTGAACATTAAAGATTTGGCATAGTCCACATTCGCGAAGCAATTCTAGATTTGCGCAATGCTGTCATTGTTGCTGAGAAGGTAAGTTGGCCTGCCTATTAATCTCAGTTAAGTACAGCTCTGAATGATATGTGAATGAATGAGCTTGGATTTAGTAAATGAATTGACCAAGGCAAACCAGGAATGCGAGAAACATTCATGACATCAACTGACTCAAGCCAAAACACAGCACTGAGTTGAAAAGAATTCAATAACAAGTGTTGCCAGGCAAAACAAACCTCCCCCGCCACCACTTATTTTACTGCCTTTTGTTTCTGACTCAATCTTACAAGTGTGACCTCAACCGTTTTCAACTTATAGTCCTTTGAAAATCTGTGACCTTCAGTTTGACCTTTCAAGGTCACCGAAGGTCAAAGGTCATGGTGTCAAATAAAAGCCCATATAGGAGTTCCTGTATGCTCAAAATAGTAAACATCTGTTTATCTGCAACCGTTTTTGAATATTAATGGAAAATATATTATTTTCACCAATCACCTTGACCCCCCTGACATTTAACCCCTAATCACTACAGAGACTATCAAAGCTACCCCATCACGCAGCATATGGTTGGAAGCAGAACTGAAAGATGCACATTATGGGTTTTGGGTCGAAGTGAATGTGATGAATTTGAAGGAAGTTATCGCAAAAAAATCATTTTGACATTTCCGATGACCTTGACCTTGACCCAATCACCCCCTACTTTTAATCAGACGGTGCCATTGGTCGCCTGCTCTGAAAGGTTGAAGTCAATCAGTGCAACCGTGTAGAAGCTAGATTGTTAACACACGGACAGGCAAACAAACAAACACAAACACACCGATAACAATACCTCACCCCGCTGATTCCATCGCTGGCGAGGTACTTAGCTTGCTAAAGAAAGTCATAACAAAAGTTCTATCATTGCAAAAAAAGAAGTCAGAGTGATTGTTACATCTCTGAACAGATGAAATCTTTTTAAATTTATTTAAAAGAAAGATTTCCATCAATACAGTGTTTCTATTTTTTCAAGGATGGCCCAGGAGAAAGACCAGTTTCAAGTGGGAATTGATCAAGGCACTCGAGAGTAAAGCCCCTGGAGCAGTTTTGGGTTTAAGGGCCTTGCTCAAGAGCACAAACCCAGGCCTCTCCAGGGGCCCAAACTTGTAGCTCTACAGCTGTCAATCAAGCAACATACCACTAGACTGCCCCGCCTCCAAAGTCTGTCCAGCTGGCTATTCTAATTCTCTCATTGGCTCTGGTGAGGTCAGGGGCAGGGTTCTGGCCAATGGGAGGGTTGTTATGGGCCAGGGCTATTCAACCTTATCCGGTGAGGACCCGTGTGGGTTTAGGCTTTCATTCCAACAAAGCAGTTACACACCTGATTCTACTAATCAAGCTTTTTAGCAAGGACTCTTGGGGTTGATTAGTGGTGTCAGGTATGTAACAGCTTGGCTGGATTGAAAGCCTGCACCCACACCTTTCTGCATAAGGTTGAATAGCCCTGCTATAGGCTGTAATGAAACTGCGGACATTCCTGGTTTATTTTATTTAATATCAACTGTTGTTTACACAGGGAAGGGTACCTGATCAAGCTAAATTATACCACGTTAGAAGCCGCCATCTCCCCAGGTTTTTTAACTTTTGTGCGCTTGGATTGTGGCACGAGGTTTCTGGCAGATATCGTGTTGTCATGGGGAGGGCGAACAGGGACGCACGATCAGCGAAGTCAGCAGCGTACGGTCCGGGGGTCGAAAAAGTAAAAGTCCTGACATGTTTCTTCTAAGAACCAAGCCAGCTGTTATCCCATCTGGCTGAGCACTTGCGCTTATTAGCAAATAAAGGGGATTTTAGGAAAATATTGGGGGTAACTTTCAGCTGGTATGGTAATGGGTTGTAACAAGTGGTCCGTGTATAGTTTGTGAGATTTGTGCGCATTTATAAAAATGTGAATGTAGCACAAGCTTTGCAGGCCGCATAATCAGATTTCTGGTACAATTAATAATATTTTAATGGCTATCATGCATTAATAAAGTATTTCAGTGTCATCACACCTTTTTGGCGAGCCTCAAAATATATCTCCCAACATTTGTTTTTCAAAATTTGTACGAGGACTGGCCATTATCCCACATCAAATAGCCAGATAACCAATCATTGTTGGTGCAGAGTATCTGACCAGCTGGCCGCTAACTTAGTGCTTTCACATTTCTGAGGAGGTGCGCAGCGTCGACTCGGATGTGGTTTGTGGCCTTTGCGTACTCATATAGCACAACCCCTATGCAGACCCATTTTTGCACAAACTATAAGGTATAAAACAGCCCAGAGAGGGTTGGGGGCTCAAGTGCGGCCTGGGTCCTTCCTGTGAGCGTACATCTCCTCACCAATGTTCACATCGACTTCCTCCAGGCCCTTTGGTTTTCTCCCACGGTCCAAAGACATGCCAAGGCTAAGCATTAGCTGGATTGGGGTTTCGTCCAAAAAATTATGTCCTGTCCACTAATTCCTAACCACTTTTCTTTCACTTTTGTGGAAAACTTCATAAGGTAAAGGAAAGGTGTAAAACGGAATTCCTAACGGCTTTGGAAGACAACAATGCAAGTTAGATAATCTGAATGCACTTACACTAGGCAACGTGATCATGAGTCCCCCGCCCATCATATATGTTTCTTTACGCGATTGGCTGGATGAATGGTCGACGCTTTTAATATGGCTGCCATGTGGAACTGTGGGATAGCGTTATCTCTTTTCTTTTCGAAAAGGATGGTTCTGTGTACCCTATGCTAAAGGTGGTAAATTAGGAAATACTGAGACACCTTTACTTAACATTTGAAGAATTTGAATGTACTTATCATGGCTGCCATGTCACTATTTCCGGATCATTTTTTAGGAGTTAGGAACTTTCCTGGGCAAAAAAGACTATTCGGACACAGCCTGGGTGTTTAGGGTGTGTTCCTGCCTCTCACCCATTGGATGCTGGGGTATGTTCTAGCCCGCCCCCATCTCTAACATCGAATAAGCCCATTGGACGATGGATGGTTGGACTTCTACATCTTGGACCTCTGCACAAGTGTGAGAGTATCCATGAGTTTGAAGTTGTTGAGGGCCTATGGCAGTGGCATGAGTCATACGCCATGAGTTTTTAGACACAAACTTTGGCTTTTTGCTTCCATTTTTGGCATGACACAATCTCCTGACCAGGCCAGTGGTCCCCAAGCCTGTTCCTGTCGGTCTGCCATGCGTTAGCTTTTGAAAGCGACATTAACTTTGTGCACCTGACCTCAATAATTAACAAGGTGACTAACCGCTGAATGAGGCACACTTTGTTGGAATTAGACTGAAAACGGGGCAGTAGATCTTCAGGGACTTCGTTGGTTATGACAGCCTTAGATGTTAGACTCAACGTTCGACTGTATTGCCCTACCAGCAGTCTCGTGGATGGAGGATAATTTCCTTTGCAACAATCATTTCAATGCTTTTGCCACAGTAATTTCAGTTGAACAGACCTGGAGACAATGTTAGTCTTTGAGTGAACAGATAACGAGGAGTGAACATTATTTTTATTGTGGCAGTAATTGATGAGAAATTAGAGAAGGACCGCGATAAAGAGATGTCAATAAAAACGACTGGGGCAGGTTAATGTTGCCGCAGTTAATCTGCACCATATGGCGTTATTTGCAGCTTTATTGTGCACATATTGCTGTTGTCGCTGTGAGGTCGCTCTCTCGATCAAAATGAAGGCCTCTCTGAGTGTGATTTGAACCAAGCTGTACTGCTGTATATGTGAGTAGATGTTAGCATATATGCTTACATGTGTATGTCTGGTGTGTGTGTGTGTGAAACACAAAATTGGAAGATTCACAGGCATCTCTAAAATAGGGTCTTTTTCTATGGCTTACATTCACTGTAGTGTAATATACACTGATCAGCCTCAACATTAAAACCACTTGCCTAATATAATGAAGGTCCCCCTTGTGCTGCCAAAATGGCTCCATCAAAGTAATGTCACTTGAATTCCCAAACTCAGGGTTTCTGAGCAGAACATTTCTCTCTCTCCCTCCACCAGATTGTCTTCTTCCCACTGGGCATCCTGATGCCATCTCTTCCCCTGGTAAATAGTGCACGTGTTCCCAGCCGAAGCACATGATGTGAAAGAAACAGGGCTCACTGGACCAGGTGACCTTCTTCCACTGCTCCAAAGTCCAGTTCTGAGGCTCAGGTGCCCATTGGGGGCTCTTTTAGAGGTGGACGGGGGTCAGAGGGGGCACTTTGACTGGTCTCCAATCTAAGAAGTGCAATACACCGCAGAGTATCACACACTGCATGTTGCGACACATTCTCAATGTAAATATAATTGAAATTCTCACCAACATGTGCTACAGACGTCCTTCGGTCAGTTTGGATCAGATGGGATAGCCTTCATAGCCCTCGTGCATCAGTAAGCGTTGGGCACCCAAAGCCCTGTCACCCGTTCATGGTTTGTCCTTCCTTGGACCACCGTCAGTAGGTACTCACATGTCAGTAGGTACTCACATCTGCCGACAGGGGCCTCCCCTGAAGTCATTACACTTCAGAGATGATCTATCTCACTCATCAGGCCATACTGACTTGGTCCAACAAAGTCATTCAGTTTCCATTTTTCCCACATCCAACGCGTTGAATGCGAGAACTGACTGTTCGCTTACTGTTTACAGTCTTTCTGCAGACCTTGACTTGTGCATTGGTTATGAGATAATCAGCAGCATTTGCTGCAAGCCTGAGTGATTTTAATGTCTTGGCTCATCGGTGTATGTAATCAAGCCCTTTGGCAAAATTTGATTTGTCTGCCTACAGAACATTCTGGCAAAGAATTAATTTCACATACACTGCTGGATATGGGCTTTAAGCAGGTTTTGTTTTCTAATGCCTCAGGGCCAGTCGCTGGTCTGCCTCATCCCTGTTCTGCCTCTTCCATTACACCAATATTTGCCAAAAAGCCAATGCCTTCCCTGAGCTCAGCTTCCTGTCCCTCTAATCTCTAATCTTGTGAAAATCTGTTTGGTGGAACGATGCCCACTTTGATCTGGGTTTTACATCGGTGAGGTTACACTGTCAGCGCTTTCAATAGCGAATATCAGCTCAGCACAGGAATGACGCGGTTACAGCAATGTCAAATTTAAGCCCTTGTCCCTGAGAAAGCTAACGTGCTATAGTCCTTCTGTTTTGCTCCTCCTGTTACCGTCCCCTTATCATGCTAACGTGCTAATATGCTAACATCCTTCTGCGTCGCCCCTCTCGCTGTCGTCCCCTTAGCAGGCCAATGCGCTATTGTGCTTACATACTTCTGCTGCGGTCTTGTTGCTGGTATGCCCTCTACGAGCTAACATGCTATCGTGCTAAAGCAACGATTACAAGTGTACTTATGCCATCAAGAGCAATCCTGGAAGATTATTGCTGTGGATACCCTGGCCTTTCTTCAGTGTCCTTCACCGTCCCCTTTAGTCAGCCACGTGAGGTCTACTGAAAACAGTCTCTCAGAGAGAGCAGTTGTGGCAATCTGCCAGAAATCAATCACTTTTTGACCTCGTTGATTTGAATACATTTTATTTACACTGCTTAACTCATTCCCTCCGGCAAGCCGCTGCCAACGGCGTGGCGAATTCTACCATTCCCTACGGTAAGCCGGTGCCAGCGACGTGGATGACCATTCGCAGTCCGATGAAAACACAAAATCACTTGAAGATTGCGGTCATTGGCCACCTGTACTTCAATACTTTATATGGTGTCATTTTCGGGAAAAGTATTCCGTACAAGCGTGACAATTTTATTTAAAAGTATTCCGTAGGCAATGAGTAAATGTTGTTTCCCAAAGTGAGAGCAATAACCAATTCTTCAGGAGAAAAAGGTCCTAAAAGCTGATCCATATTGGACCGTCCCCTTCCATCAAAGGATGTTCTTCAGGAACAAACGTATCTGAATTATTATCTTATTGTTATCTTTTTACATTCATCCACAATTACAAATCTATAGAGGTTAACATGTAGGAAAACGCTTTAAAATCATAACAGTTTGAAGTAAAATGGTGGGGTGGGGAATCGCAGTAAAGCCCCTGCAGTAGTTCTGGGGTTAAAGGCCTTACTGCATGTTCTTCCCTCGTTGCTCTGTTTTCTTCAAAGTCAGCATCCCAAAGCACATCTCACAGCTCACTAGGCTAGACGACTACGCGGCGTAAGCATCGGCTGTATTTCACTACCGTAGTATATTATTCGCCAAAGCCCTTCACTCTGAGGAATTATATTATAATATTTCATTCAATTGAGATGATACAGATAAAACCAACCTGACCATTATTGATATTGCCTCAGTGCAGTGGATGATTATAATGATAAAGCTGTATTGAATTCTGTGTTCTCCACTGTGCCATTTAGAAATCAAATAAATAATGTTAGGCTGCAATAAGGGAGGTTGTGTTATGCGTGTGTTTTTGATCATTTTTGGTTCGCTTAGCTGTTAATAAATCGGTATGAAAGCTGGCTGTGTTCATGCTTCATTCTCCGGAGGTTTCTGTTCACAGTCTCTGAGTAAACGTGCCTCAAATTGGAAAAGCATCGCTGAACTCAGGGAGACTTGGATAAAAATACACTCGATTGTGACTTTCGAAATGCCTTCTAAATAAACAGTGACTAACTTATAAGACAGCGGATTTGAAAGTCTATTTGCTATTGACTTAACCATACAAAAAAATTTTTACATGTGAAATACATGCATGTAAATGTAGTAATATAGCAGTTCATTCGTATATTGACGGTGACACGCTATAGATGAGCTAGAAATCCTATTTCAATGAGACCATGTGGATTTAAATACCTGGTAATCAAAACTGGCAGTCTATACTTCAAATTCATTGTAGTAAACTGAACTCAAATGTTCTCGATTACTGAGCCCTAAAAAGCTACACTAGTGTCAATTTACAAATAATTGTGGACATCACTGCACATTTTATATCCATACATGCCAAATATTTCCCACTCCTGGTTTCCAGAAGTTAAAATAATAAAACCTGGTGGTCAGGTCTTTCCCAGAACCCTGCTCGACTCAGTCTGAAGAGGCGAAGCAGAGCCACTTCCTCTTGGACCCACCACCCGTGAGGAGAAGAATAGGAGTCGGGTGCAATGTAGACCCGGCGCCAGACATAACATGGATGCCCTTCTGTTTTGGTTCCTGGTTATGGGAACTGGCTCAACGGATTCTGTCCTGGAATAACTGAAGAGCAACAAGAATCATCAGAAGAGGACGTATCCCCCCGGCCCCCGCAATCTAATCTCAGAAATCCCAAAATATCAAAAGGCACCAGTCAAGGACCAGATTAATACGAACAACAAGTTTCATTAAAAAATATTGAACGGTGTTTGAGTTCTGCTCCGGAAACGAAAAGACCACAGAAGGACAGACGGACGGACAGGCGACCGCACTGACGACTATATCCCCCTGGATCATTATGCCGGGGGGATAAAAATACTCGAGTAACATTTTCACACACTGTGAGGTCGGTATGGGAAAACGTTTTTTATAGTTACCCAAGTCGATTTTCTCCACTTTCTCATCATGGACGTTTTGTGACTTAAGCACTTTTAGTACTGGGTTCTTCAATTTTACAACCACAGAAAGCAAAATGATGAAGTCTGAGCCTTGTGCGTGTCATTCTGTGATATGCTGTCAAGAACTTGCATCTCCATTGTAATTGCTTTCGCACAGGTAGATAGGAAAAATGCTTGAGTCATCGGCTGCACATTCTCTGTGATTTGAGACACTGCTTCTAATAGTTTAGTCAGGATCAGAGGTGTAAAATCCAGGGGTCAGAAAGTAAAAGTCCTGCCAAGTTTTTCTCCCTCCCACAGGATGAGCTGATCACTCATATTGGCTCTATCTCCTGTCCGAAGTAAATCCAGGTGGTTGGAATAAAGTTCTGCGGAGGATTTTTACTTTCTGAACCCAGACTTTACACCCCTGGTCAGGACAGCATTTTAGTTGACCGTTTCAAACATAATGCAATAACATAACAATGAATCATTCTTGCTTGAAATGTTAACTTTCTTCACAATTCACCATAACTTTTTGTTTTGTTGCTTCTGTAGTCTGAAAGATTCAGTTTGAAAACCATGAACTTGAAGTTGATGCGTCGGCTGTCAGTGGGCATTTGCATCTATAACAGGCCAGTCTTGTAGGAATTATGGTGGTTTCATATTCATTGGATTTGAGTTTATATCTGACAGTCAGGGCAGAGTCGGTGTGTGTGCTCTGTTCTGTGTGACTGTCGCATCTGTCGTACGGCTCGATTTCCTCGCTCCACAGTTCCCTCGGGGACGTATCCAACATCTGTCGCTGTCGAAGTTCCTTTTCCCCCCTGTGATTGATAATCTCAGCCTCTCGGGATTTTGTTGCAAGTCTGTGGTTGATATATTGCGCTACATTAACTGCCTTTGCAATTGTTCAACCAGTGTATGTTGTGGGCAGTGAATTCCGTTATTGTTGGTTGAGTCAGTCGCGTTAATCCAAATACGAGACAAACACTAAGAAAAACATCAAGTCTTGTTTAAAGCTAGTTCGTCATCCCTATTTCCTCTGTTTCTCAGTGTGATGAAATAATTTTGCTTTTAAAATTGTGAGCAAGCAAAAGCTAAAATATGTAAATTTATATGCCAACTTTCTACACAGAGGGCTGTACTTTTATTAAAAGTGAGTGCAATGTCGTACAAGCATTGCTGCCATTTTATGTGCAAGTGTGATCGCTACATCCCTATTTTACAACAAACGTATATTGGACCTACGTACATGTTCTGAACTGTTTGTAACATATCATGCATGACAAAAATGGCGTAAAGCTTGGCTCTAAGCGCGTGATGTGATAGTGAAATGACATTTTCAAGAAAGAAAAACAATTGCTGAGTAAATCTTGGAGACAAAGACCGTTCTGCCAAGCCTCTCTCCTGTGGCATTACCTCATCAGTAACAGGCGTGGCTCGCACTGGGAGCAGAAAGCATCTGTCACTCAGGAAAAGCAGATGTCCAAACTGCGATTTTGCCGGCACTGTCAGGAGAGAAAAAAACTAACAACCAGCTGCGTATCGACTCACCAGACTGGAAATCTAATTCTCCAGGAGTTCATTGTCACTCTTGCTACTTTGGCGAATGAACCAAAGTTCTCCCAGACCGTTAGTACGTCACTTCTGTGCCAGTGAAACTGACGTGGTTTTCTAGGTTTATTAAGGCGATGATGACAATAGCATAGCGCACGCAAACAAACTCAAGACTGAAGTTTCACAATGAATATGAGTTATAGCTGCATCAGCGCACTGGAAAAATACAGGATTACTGTAAGTGAATTACGGGTAACATCTAGCGTAATGGGGGTGATGGACTGGAGAGAAAATGCCTGGCTGTTGTAGAACTCCATTTGTGGCTTTGGTAGAAATCTGGAGATAGAACACAAAACACAACGCCGTCGAGAGAGTGAGAGAGAGATGGAGAGGCAGAGAATGAGCTTGAAAGGAGGAGAGTGACTGGACAGTTGAGATGGAGAGAGGGAGAGAGAGGGAGTGATTGGAGGGTAAGAGAGATGGAGAGAGGGGGAGAGATGGGGGTTGAGAGTGAGAGATTGGTGGAAGGTTGAAAGGGGGTTGCAAAAAGCTGCCAGCTACATTTGTTCTGTTAATTTTTTTTTTTTTTTAACTCCATGTTCAGGCTTGTTACCCAGTATTCTCCATACAGCCCCCCCCAAAAGATACTACTACTACTACTACTACTACTACTAATAATAATAATAATAATAATAATTATTATTATTATTATTATAATTGTAATAATAATAATAGGGTCACAATTTTAGCAAGGTTAATTTGGATTTTGTGGGCAAAATTATAATTTTTCGTAATTACATGCAAATACTCGCTTAATCTTGTTTGACAGCCCACCCATGGGCTAAGGCCCCCCCATATCGCCATGACGAAATGCAATTTGCAGCACCTCAGTTGAAACTACGGAATTCCACATGGCACTTTTAGCAATTCACTGCAGCGAGTAGCTGGAAGGGTAGATTTTGTGACTAATAGCAGGTGAAATTCATTACAGGGTTTTGACTCTGACTGATGGCCTTTGGCGCTGCACATCGCTGGGCGAATCGGACGAAAAACAGGGCATTGCATCTCTGCTGGTGCGCCGAGGTGGAATTCACAATTCATCATTCCTCTCTGCTCATATCGGATGCTGAAATCGATAGTTATTAAATTATGCTGAGAGGATATCTCTGCCTCCGACTCTTAGCTCAGGGAAAACGGCTTTCTGCTCATTTTGGTGGATTTACTTTTTTTTCTGGTCAAAATAAGAACAGATGCTTTAGAGTGGGGGCGATTAATGCACTTTCTCTGTTGCGTGATGGATACTGTTATTTAACCCTTAGATTGCTGAATCCAGCCCTCCTCAACAAACACAAAAATATTCTCACAATGGCGCTGTATTGGAATAGAGATATGACCGTGGAGTGGAACAGTGACGGAATGTTTCAATAACGCCGTGAGAGCATTTTCAGTTAGCTTGGTTAAAGACTGCATATCAGTTCGGTTTTCTCTTCAAGTTCATTGGTTCACCATGGTAAACCTAAAGAAAGAACAGTTAATTTTTCCTTAAGTAGGTTTAAAGTCAGAAAGATCTTCTCTTTTTTTTCGTATTGGTGGACTACGTCACACTCATATTCTGTATCTGCTGGTTGCAGCGCTTCACTGAAGCTACATCACACTTATACTGAGAAAAATATTCAAACCCAAGACACCATGTGTTTATGGCCACAGCAGTACATCAAATGGAAAATATCTAGATCTTTGCATCATTTTATACACATTTCCCTGTAATTCAGCAGGACACATCTGGGATTGTTGGAAACCTTTGCATCTCCACTAAAATGTAAATAGGCCTGGAGTCCCGCAGGTCTGAACACAGCAGCTGTATTTGGTGAAACCATACATCGGTCCGCAGGTTTTATGGGGTTAATATCACCGAAAATAATTCACCCTAAAAAAGTTTGCAAAGATGACCAGACAGAGAGTCATAATTGTCGGTAGTCTGATTCAAATTTACTCTCCCTGCCCCTTCCTTTAGTTTTTTTTTTTTTTTTTAAGTATCTAATATAGCGGTAAAATCTCCTTGTGATTTTAACCCTTAGAGCGCTTAGATAAATTTGAAAGAGTTGTAAATTTAAATATATTGAGCTGTTGAAAACCTATCATGTGGCGACTTGTTTAAAAGAGCTCCCCTGCGGGAGCTCTTGTAAACAAGTCGCCACATGATAGGTTTTCCACGTCTTTGATGTTGATTTATCATTGAGCGACCTCAGTCGTGTATGGCGTGCTCAGGGTTAATGAGGGTCTGATCACCAGAGCTGTGGTGCGTTAGAGATGTTCTTGGCGGCTCCCGTTGGTAGCGGGTGCTGGGTATCCTGGTGTGCTCTGGGTAATGCTCACACCGTCCTGCCAGCAGGTGTGAGTCCAGCCTCGGGCTCTTCGGTAAGAAGCTGCCATGATGTTCTCCTTGTGTCCATGTGGGTTTCCTCCGAGCTTCCTGGTTTCCATGCTCAGTCCCGCAACGAGCCCGCCAGTCCCCCATACAACAAAGGGAATTCAAAATCACTGTATTTTCTGTTCAGCGGATATCAGTCCAGTTGGTAGTGCTGTTGGCCCACAGTAAAGGGATAATCTAGCCCGGGGCCTTTCTTTGTTCAGCTTTTTGCTCGTTCTTCCCATGTTCACATGGGTTTTCTCCCACAGTCTAAAGACATGTAGGTCAGACTGATTGGAGACTCTAAATCGGCCGTAGATATGAGTGCGTCAGTGAATCGTGTGTGCGCTCTGCGATGGAATGCTGCCTATTGCATGCTGGGATAGACTCCAGCACATCCACTCCCATCAACCCTGAGCAGGAATAAGTAGATGAGATAATTGATGAATATAATATCAAATAGCGCAAAATAGTGGGCTGATTAGTCTACCACGTGCAAAATCTAATAGTATGCAAAGAACTGTTTTATACAGAGCTATTAGGGCATGGATTGTCTTCCAAGTGGCAGACGCAACATAAAAAGTATTGCAAGCTTCAAAAAACAGTAACGATCACACAAGTGAGTCAATGAATATGTAAATGTAGTGTTATGCAATATATTTTTTTTTTTTTCTACCTTGGTGTGTTTTGTTATAATTTGTTTGTGTGGTAATGTTGTTATGTTTCCATGAATTATGTGTCTTGATATGTTTTAATTTTGTTATGTTGTAATCGTTCAATGTTGTTGGACCCCAGGAAGACTAGCTGACGTCTTGCATCAGCTAATGGGGATCCTTGCCAATAAACAATAAACAATGAATAGATGGATGCCAATTTGCATTGACACACACACATACACACGCATGCGCGCGCGCACACACACACACACATACACACATACAGTGTCTGTAGTCAGGATCTTGTTAAGTATAAGAGAGGGGGACAGAGACTGACTACAAAAAAAAAAAAAAGATTCCATTGAAGAGCCCTTTCTTCTTCAGGGGTTTTGTTTGGTTCCTGTCCGGGAGCTTTCAGACATTTCAAACCTGTGATTTAGAGTTCCAAGTAGTGAACACAAACTTTTGAAAAAAAGGTTAAAAGAGCCCTTTTTCTGAGAGTGTAGCTTTTGAAAGACTGAAGAGTTTCCCCTGACTCTGTTTTTCTCTCTCCGGGTAAAGAGAGCGCCGTCGAGACTGTGAGAGGTTCCTGGCTTTTCAGAAATCTGGTGAAAGAGACACAGTGTCTGTCTACAGCCCAACATGGAGGAAAAGAGCAGATTAAGAAACAGCCCTGAGAGAGAGAGAGAGAGAGAGAGAGACAGACAGAGAGAGAGATGGACAGAAGAAAATGGGGTGATCCGGAGTGGAAGGATGAAAGTAGAAAAGAGAGGAAATGATGAAGACGATGCTGTAGAAAGGGGAGAAGGATGTGGTGTCTTTGCAGGGGGTGCACATTACTGAATGTTTCATCGCAGATTTGGGAAATGTACTTGGCTCGGAGACAGAGCTCTGATACACAGTAGCTGACCCAGATAGAACACTTACGTGTCAGCAGTAATGGTATGCTCTTTCACACACACACACACACACTCACACATATGCACACTTAAATGCAAACCTTAGTTTTGGTTATACATTAATATGGGAACACATTTCTCCCAGCACCACAATACTTACTGGTTTGCGACTCAAGCTGTGACATAACAGCGTGAAAATTTCTTGAATGTTCAGAAAACCTGCGATACCGTGCGCCAGCTTGCAGTCTCCATCCGTCCCATTTATTTTGCATGCTGAACTCGGCATGAACTTCAGCTGCTGGAGTGCACACAGAAATACATCTAGGTCAAGAGCTTGGGAAGAAAAACATCAGCTGGCGATTAAAAAAATGAATAAATAAAAAAACCCACTCAGGTTATCAAATGTATAATTGTTTTGTGTTTTTTTTTTTTTGTATCTGACTATTTTTTTTTATTTTGATTTCTCCTCCCGCCATTTCCTGCTTGTTAGACTGAATGAAGGGCAGTAATGTCAGCACTGTCAATATCACCTTCACCATACTCTTCTTCTATGGTATTCTTTTGACATAGCCGTTTTTCAAAGCACGGGCTGCATCCTTCGAAGGCTACAGTTTTAAGGGTTGTCGCTCACTGCCATCCGCCAAACTAACATTAAGGACTAGGGAATAGGTTAAATTTAGGGTTCGGTTTGGAGCTAGGGGTTACAGCTAAGGTTAGCAAACCATTGACAACTAGCTAAAACCAAAGCTGTTTAACAGAGATGAAATGACATCATGTCAGTTTGGCAGATGGAATTAAATGACGACCCCTAAAAATGCAGAACTCAAAGGCTGCAGCCTACGCTTTGAGATGCACCCATAACCTGCATTGATACGGCAAGAACATTTTGATGAATTTTCAACACATCAGCGGAAATCATTGATTAATATATTAGTTATTGTTACTTCAGTATGAAAAATGTGCACCCTATTATGGAAAGAAAATGTCATAACGTACTTAAATTAATTCATTACAACATATGTAATGTAAGATTCATTAACAAAAAACGAATAATAATCAAACAAAAGACTTCCTGCCCCTGACCTTGCTGTGTATTATCTGTTACAGCATTAGTTTGGATTTTAGTAATATTTTAATCGATATATAAAAAGTTTTCTACCGGTAGTAGTAAGCGATTAAGGTGAGGTCCTTTTTGGGTCCTGGGGGTATCCATACATGAGTGCTGCCAGTGTGTTCTGGGTGACTGTGAGTGTGTGTGTGTGTGTGTGTGTGTGTGTGTGCGCGCACAGTGCTTTTATGTTTACTGAATGATGTCAAGGTGAGCCATTTCCATGGGTCACTGCTGTTCAATTACAAAGACAACTGGGCGGAAGCAAGTATTTCCAAGATCATTACTCACAAATTTAATAAAGCTGCCAACCCCAGGGCAATATTTACCCCTGATAGCCAGCTACATGATATTAATAACAAATTATTTACATGGAGGAATTAAATTACCAAAAGTGTTGACATTTAGCTGGTATCTTGACGCTAATACTACCTTGAGAGACTACTGAAATGTGTGACATTTTAATATGTGCACCTTATCAGTGTTACCGATTAGCTGATTTAATTCAATCCTGGAGTTTTCTAAGCCCTGGCATTGATTACACCAAACCCCAAACTACAAATTATCCCAGCTGTATTTTTCAGCAGAAAGCGCAATGTGAATCGGCCAGAACTTCCTGCTCTCTCACTTTCTAACACACACACACACACACACACACACACACACACACACACACACACACACACACGCGCACACACACACACACACACACACGCACACGCACACATGCTGTCTCTCATTCAAACACACACAAATCCTTGTACTTATATCTTTCTGAGCACATTACATTGACTTCAATTAATTCTTTCTGTCTCTACAGCCTTTCCCCAATCTTAACAATAAGCAATGTAGGCCTAACCCAAACTCTTATCCTAACCTTAACCTATCCCTAATTCTAACCTTAACCCAAACCCTTACCCTCACCTTAACCTATCCCTAATTCTAACCATAACCAGAAACCTTACGCTAACCTTAACCTATCCCTAATTCTAACCTTACCCCAAACCTTAACTTGTAAGTCACAATTTGCCTTTGTAGTTGTGAGGACAGGTGAAAATGTCCTAACTTCCCAATAATGTCCCCACATTATAGGAAAAAAAAGAGTAAGTGTTAATTTGTGCAGTCAGGAAGATCTTATGTGTTCCAGAATGTTATTTCTTTCCGATCAGGAAAGCGTGACTGAGCTGCATTCGAATAAGATTCAGGCTCCATACTAAAATAACAGGCAGTGAAACCCATGATAAAGAACACAATTAAACTGAAGCTAACGCTGAACAAGAATCAAGCTGAGATGATGTTATTGGCGTTACATGCAAAATTATACACCTTGTTAAAGCGCATTGATCGGAGAGAATGGATAATTGATAAACATATAGGCAACACAATAAGTTCCAGTTTTGATTTGCACCTGCTGGTTTACAATTACGTCGCAGCAAAAGTTAATTGTGGAATTCCAGGGACGTGGAATAAAAAAAATGGCAAGAATGTCTTTTCATTCTTTGCGTGATTTGTGCTTCTAGATGCAGATATTTATGCAATAAATGTTTGCAGCCGTTCAGGAGAGTCTTTAACTATCCTGCTTTACTGACACATTCAAATCAGAATAATTTTTGGGATGAAAGAGGCGGTGTAACGACAAAAACAAGCTGAAATCTAAATTTACAGTCCCCTCTTAAAGTATCGGACCAGCAAGGTCAATTTCTTTATTTTTTCTGTATGCTGAACACTGTCGGGGTTGAGATTAAAATGTATATGAGACAGCATATCTGAATTTCTGCTTTTTTTACATTGCATTTCCATCTAGATTTGTTGAAAAGCTTACAACATTTTGTTTCAGACTGCCCAGTTAGGTGACCGAAAGTATTGGAACGTTTGACTGACAGGTGTTTCTTGTTGCATAATATTATCCTGTTAGATTGATTGGTTAAACAAAAGTTCTGAAGGCCTAATCTTGGTTTTTGCCTAGGATTTTGCCTGTGAACTTTGCATTTCTGTTTGAAGAGATAAATCACCATGAAGACCAGAGAGGTGTCTTTGGGAGAAAAGCAAACCATTTTGAAGCAAAGAAAAGAGGGTAAACTGATCATTGCACAAACATTGGGGATAAGCTGTACAACAACTTTGAATGTCCTGAAAAAGAAAGAAACTATCGTTATACTGAGCAGCAGACATCGAACAGGTCAAGCGAGGACAATAACAGAAGGTGATAACAGACAGATTGTGAAAGCTGTGGAAAAAAACCCCTTAACGTCATCAGTGACATCACACACCATCTCCACTGTGGAGGGGTGAACATATCTCAATCGACCAATCGAAGAAGCAAAATAGAGGCTATACCACAAGATTCAAGACACTCATCAGAAGTATCGGAAGGGAGGATTACAATTCGCAAAGAAGTACACAAATTAGCAGCAAAAGTTGTAGAACAAGGTTTTTTGGACTGATGTGACCAAGATCGACCTCTACTAAGGTGATGTAAAGGCCTATTTGTAGAAAAAGAAGAGATCTGCCTATAATCCATAACATACAAACTCATCTGTGAAGCGCAGAGGAGGAAGTGTCATGACTGGGGCTTACATGGCAGTCTGGAGTAGGGCTCACTAATCTCTATTGATTTTGCGACTCATGATGGTAGCAGCAGGATGAATTCGGAAGTTTACAAATAGATTCTGACTCTGCCAACTTATGGAGAAATGCATCAAAACCAATCATGAGGAACTTCGAGATGCAGCAAGATAATGACCCAAAACACACTGCCAACACAACATTAGGGAGAAAAAGAGGAAGATTTTATATCGGCAATATCAGTCACCAGACCTTCAGCCAATTGAATATGCATTTCACATCCTGAAGAGGGTCCGAGCCCCGCCCCCCACCCCACCTGAAACAAACAGCTGAAGGATGCCGCCTGGAAAACTGTCACAAAAGAAGTGTGCAACAGTTTGGTGATGTCAAAGGGTCGCAGGCTTGATGCACTTATTGCAAGCAAGGGATATATGACCAAATACTCATTGTCATTTACTTAAATACACTCTGTACCAGTACTTTAGTGCACATAAAAATTGAGTAGTCTGATACCAAAGGTGCCATGTTCTAAGTAGTTCAACACTTCTAGGAGTAAATATCAGGAAATGAAACCTGAGATTCTGACCTTTTGCCTCTTATTCATCTTCTGATCTCAACCCCAAGTGTACTGAGTGTATTGCAAAAACAATGGAACTTGGCCTTGCTGTCCCAGTAACTTTGGAGGGGACTGTGAATAAAACATTAAAGCAAATTTAAATCACAGCTTGTTTTTCATGTTACTTCACCTGTTTCATCCCAAACATAATTCTGAATTGAATGTATCAGCCCAGCGAGAGATGTAAAGATGCTCCGGACTGTCTCTCAACGCGATGTGACCTCAGAAGGAGACACTGTAATCCCCTTGGCCCTCTGTACGCCGTGTGCGGGTCGCGCTTTGATATTCTTACTTTATCTGAGCAGGACACATCGGCTGTTTACTGACCCTTCCCTTTCCTGTGGTCAGCTGACCTGATGTGACCTGTCATACTTGCACATCTTCTGTCACATAACCCTGGTATTATATGCAGGTAAGTCTGTTCCGAGCCTCGTGGCTCATTAGGCCGGTGTTAAACCCTGCTTTCAGTAGCATGAAGCGGCTAGGAGTATTGCTCCTCCCCCTGTATGGGATGCCAGTCCATCGCAGGTTACGCCCCAGTTCTTTGTCAGGTTGCCCGGTACAGGTTTGCTGGTACCCAGTCATACAACGGGGTGGGGTGAGGCGCTGTGGGTGTGAAGTGTTTTGCCCAAGAACTCACTGCGAAGGCCGTGGCAAGGAGTCGAACTCAGGACCTTTCTGTCCCAAGTCAAGCACCTGCTTACCGCATCCCTCAAAAGAAGGTAAATAACGAGAGGAGGTCCACTGCGCAATCCTTACTTTGTTAAGCCGGAGAGAACAGTTCCAGTACAATGAGCAGGAGAGGGAAATGAGTACAGAGCCCCAGGAGTGGGTTCAGAGGTAAGAAGGGCTTTGCGAAATAGTCGAATGGCCATGGGATTCTAAGTTGCATCGCCCCAGATGATGTCAAAATTCCAAGCTCAACTGAGGTTCGAATCACAGACTGAACAGCGCAGTTAATTGGCTTACCACTAGCTAACTGCACAGCAGCATTATTGGAACTTTGCTGTAGAAAATCCAATGACCAACGGTCATACCTGCGAGTTAGTCCCTCAGAACCATACTTTGATTATCACTGCCTTTGCCTGCTCTTGTTTTAGCCAATATTCTGAGTAGTCATGGGAATGAAAATAGCCACTTTTTAAACTTAAAAAAGAGCCTATCCCGTTGCCTATCTCTTGTTTACAGGATTGCTTCGCCCTGACCCATATGTCTAGTTTTCAGATGAACATTTTTCTCAAAGGAAAAGAATCCAAGGATGATGAGTTTTATCGCAACATGGAGGGAGAATGTCATTCTGTGCATTACGCAAGCACAGCAAACACGATGCTCTGTTGCTACTACAACCGTGGAAAGAAGCGTTAACACAAAAAGACCGCGGCAGCAGTAGCGTAAATGATGACTTGCGAGGTCATTAGGAGCTAACAGCTATTCTAGCGTATGTTTTATGAGTTACTTAAATTTGGGTCAAACTGGACATCTGTATAAGGGCTGCTGTTCAGTGTTAACTCTTTGTGGCATAGTGCTTATTGAACTAACCAAACACACCCACCACCCTTATTCGGCAAAGAGGAAAGGAGTCATGCAACTAAGGGTAAAACACGGTGCTTGATTTTTATCACATTTTTCCATAAAGATTTAATTCCCTTTCATGCTTATGGCAGTTTTGTCTGTGCAGTTTTTAAATGTGCCTTCCATGTCACCTGAGTCCAGGAAGAACTGTCCCAGGTCATCAGAAGAGTCCGAAGCAGAAGCAGTTTAACACCTAAAAATAAACCGACTCTGGCCTGTCTGTCTCCACCTGAGCGAGAGTGGTCATCCAATCAGGAAAGGGCGAGAAGTGGAGGGGGCGGAGGCAAGGGAAGGAAGCCGTGATACATGAACTGCCGTGGCACTGCGGCTGGAGAAGATTTCATTAGAGGTATGTCAGGTGCTAGCATTAGCAGTAATGCCATAGAGATGATTGGTAGCTTTGTCGAAAACGGCCACTGTGCTGATTATGGATAATAATACCACACAGCATTGCGCAGTCCATTACAGGCTGCGAAAAAAAGTAAATGAAAGTCATTTGGGAACTTCATTAGAGGCCAAAAAAAGGATGGTCATTCCTCGCTTAGGATGTGCTTGCTGATACTTCTATTTATTTTTTTCCATTCATTTAATGGGAATCTATTTAGCGATGGAGGACAAATGTCCCGGTTAGGAGCCTGTAAGGAGGAACGAGTGCGATAAACAGGACGAGAGAGCCAGAAATAATGTGTTACACAGATAACCTCCAGAACTCGTGTCCGTGTTTTTTTCCACATCACAGAGGAGATGGTCTTTTATCCCAACGGCTGGGTGTTATTGACAGAACATTTTGTCCGCAGTTTCGGAGGCAGTCGCGGCAAAGTTTCCGTCGGCCTCACCACTACAGCAGGTTCTTTCCATCTTCTTAATGTCGCAGCCTTGCTTCCCGCAAAGAATCGGAACCGGAATCATAATTAATTTTATCGCTCAGCACAGTACACAAACAAAGAATTAGGCTTGGTGGTTCAACGCGCGTATGCACAGGAAAACATAATGCAAATGTTAATAATTTACATTAAGACAATAAAAATATGAATAATGCATTAAAAGTGTGGAAAAAAACAGTAAATAAGTACACTAAAAAAAAACAAAAACAAAAAAAAACAATACAGTAAAAATAAAACTACGCTGTGCCGTCTGTTGTTAGAATGGGTTCCAACAGGGTGAAGTGTAATTGTTTGTGATTACAAAAATAGTAATTTTTTTTTTTTTTTTAAGACCCCAGACTTTAGCCTGATGGGTCAAAAGTTGTCCCCTTGAAAAACTGAAAATTCCATACCTTGCTTGCAGTTTGAGTAAAAAGAAGATCTTTTATTGACTTAATTCAACGAGAAATCCAGTGTTCCACTCTTGCTTGAGCCCTAATGTAATTTTTGGCCTATATATAGCTGTTGTGTATTACAACCCCAATTCCGAAATAGTTGGGACAAAGTGTAAATTGTGAATAAAATCAAAACGCAATGACTTTCAAATCACACCAGCCAGTATTTTATTCACAATAGAACAGAGATAACATAGCAAATGTTGAAACTGAGAAATTTTACAATTTTATCCACAAAATGAACTCATTTCAAATTTGATGGCTGCTACAGGTCTCAAAAAAGTTGGGACAGGGGACTGTTTACCATGGTGTAGCATCCCCTCTTCTTTTTAACACAGAGTGGAGGCGTCTGGGCATTGAGGGGGCAAGTTTCTTGAGTTTAGCCATTGGAATTTGATCCCACTCTTGTTTAATACAGGCTTCCAGCTGCTGGAGAGTTTTTGGTCTCCTTTGACGGACTTTTCTTTTAATTATGCGCCAATCGTTCTCAATCGGTGAAAGATCAGGACTGCAGGCAGGCCAGTTCAGCACTTGGACTCTTCTACTAGGAAGCCATGCTGTTGTAATAACTGCAGTATGTGGTTTTGCATTGTCCAGCTGAAATACACAAGGCCTTCCCTGGAATAGATGTTGTCTGGAGGGGAGCATATGTTGCTCTAAAACCTTTATATACCTTTCAGCTTTCATGGTGCTTTTTAAAACATGCAAGTGTCCCACACCATATGCACAAATGCATCCCCATACCATCCGAGATGCTGGCTTTTGAACTGAACGCTGATAACAGGAAGGGTGGTCTTTCTCCTCTTTAGCCCGGAGGACACAACGCCCATGATGTCCAACAAGAATGTCAAATTTGGACTCGTCTGACCACAGGACACTTTGCCACTTTGCTACAGTCCATTTTAAATGAGCCTTGGCCCACAGAACACAGCGGCGCTTCTGGATCATGCTCAACAATGGCTTCCTTTTTGCATGATACAGTTTTAGGTGGCATCTATGGATGGCACGGTGGACTGTGTTTACTGACAGTGGTTTCTTGAAGTATTCCAGGGCCCATTTAGTAATGTCAATGACAGAATCATGCCGGTGAGTGATGCAGTGGCGTCTGAGGGCCCGAAGATCACGGGCATCCAGTAAAGGTCTTCGGCCTTGTCCCTTACGCACAAAGATTCTTCCAGTTTCTCTGAATCTTTTGATGATGTTATGCACAGTCGATGATGAGACCTTCAAAGCCTTTGCAATTTGACGTTGAGGAACATTGTTTTTAAAGTATTCCACAATTTTTTTTACGCAAGCCTTCACAAGTTGGAGAGCCTCTGGCCATCTTTACTTCTGAGCGACTCAGCCCCCCTAAGACATCCCTTTTATAGCCAATCATGTTACACACCTGATACCAGTTGACTTAATTACTTGCTAAATGTTCTTTCAGCTGATTCTCTTATATATTAATAGCTTTTTCAGCCCTTTTTTGCCTGTGTCCCAACTTTTTTGAGACCTGTTGAAGCCAGAAAATTTGAAATAAGCTCATTTTGTGGATAAAAATGTAAAATGTCTCAGTTTCAACATTTGAAATGTTATCTATGTTCTATTGTAAATAACATATTGGCTCATGTGATCTGAAAGTCGTTGCATTTTGATTTTATTCACAATTTACACTTTGTCCCAACTATTTTGGAGTTGTGCTTGGGTCAGCTCACTACGTACTGCGGGATTTGCTAGGGCACATGTGTGTGTGTGTGTGTGTGTGTGCGTGAACAGGTGCCCTGATGTGAGGGTGTGCACATGTGGGTGTGGGTTTCCATGTGTGGGTGTGAGTGTGCATGTGTGTAGGTGATCATACATGTATGTATTTGTGTGCATGCACGTCAGTAAGCATGCCTGTGTTTACATACATACAGTATGTGCGCATGTGTGTATTCAAATTTGTGTTCTTACTCTCTTGTAGTCAATCATACACTAAACAAGTTCCAGGTTCATTAAGTCACATTTTGAGTGTGGCTTTTAGGACAATTTGGTACTATTCATGGCCTATACTGCGCAGTGTTTTTTGTGGGCCCCGTTTGTCCGTCAGCGAGGTGCAATGCTCAGAATTACCTTGGAAAAAGACCACGACAGCCTATTTTCTTCAGTGCTGCTTCGAAATTGCAGTCGCAGCTTGCCCTCTACAGGACATAAACTGTATTGCAAGCGGAGCAATCATGCGCGGGAAGTACAACGATATAAATGCTGAAGGGGGTGGGTTTTGCTAAATATCAGCTTTTACGGGCTCCTGATCATCCCAGGCAGCTGTTTAAAATGTTCTTGTTTTCATAGTCTCAGTTATTTTGGGCCTCAGGATTGCACTTTTACACAAGCCCCAAAATCATAATATCCCCGTCTGTATGTTGAGTTGCAATTCGTCGGATAGCTTCTATTCCGTTAAACATGGAATGCTAAAACCAGAACGATCAATGACATTTTGTAATGTGGCCTACACATCCGAAGTTCGAGTCAGCAATAAGAATGAAAACCGTAAAAATCGTAAATAAAAAGAGAAGGCGAAAGCATATCTTGAATACCAACAGATATACTCATTCCCATATATACATTTATTTTCACAACGTGAGGTTCCGCATCGGACTTTGTCTGTAAACGCAGCACGCTGGGAAATGTAGTTTTCTGATCTCTGAGCCCTGTCCCTAAATAAAAGCCTTAAGTCTTCTCTAAATAAGCATGTACTTGTCTTTAAACCAGACAGTGTACCTGCTTTTCAAAGTAACATTATATTTGTTCTATAGACAAACAGCGGTAGATTAAATGCTTTAATTGTCACCGGTTTAAACTTCAGGTGCCCTAAAGAAAAAAGCCTGCCTCATGCGGATTTCACTAAAGCGCCCTACCCTCTGAAGAATTATGCTAATTCTTTAATTCATGGGTCTGCCTCAAAATACTGATGAGGACTTAAACTTTGAGAACGCGGGGTTTCTGACTCGGTTTGCATATATATTGAACATACAAGAAACTTCATTTTATCATTTGCCCTCGTAAAAACGTCTCATTCCTGACTTGATATGGTATATGCAATCGCAATTTGAAAAAGTCGGTACCGTAGGGAAAATGCAACTAAAACAAAAACAAAAAAAATTGTTATTTGATGGGTCTCTTTACAGTTTCTCACAAAAGTGAGTCCGCCCCTCACATTTCGACAATTAATTTATAATATCTTTTCAAGGGACAATGTTACACAAATGAAACTTGAATATATTCTCGAGTAGTCATTGTACAATATGTGTAGCAGTGTAGATTTACTAAACTGTCCAAATAACTGAACAAATAGTCACTATATCCAAAATGGGTGCAACAAAAGTGAGTACACCTCATCCAGGCCCGGCGCTAGAACAGGGAATTGGGGGGGCACAGACACGTCCCTTTATGACAATTAGGATAGTCCTGGCTAGTTCTCAATTATTTTCCTTTATTGACTCGTTTTCCAATTATCCTAATTGGCAACTGAAGACACGGTTTCTCTCCATATGAGATCTAACAGCGATGAAATCATGGGGTAAATTCAGTAGAACTGAGAATTGGGGTGGACAAAACATCCGTTTTCAACAATTATTAGTCCTGACCTGTTCTCAGTCATTTTCATGATTAACAAAAGGTTCACTCCGAGAGCACTCCACACTTAACAGGTGTTGCTTGTTCTCCTCGATTAGGTAAGACGACAATCATTCATCTGGACGCTTATTTGCTGAATTTAAATCAACGTTATTCAAAATTGCATACCTGCGCAAATAGCTTGAGCCGCATGCTTTTTATAGCCTATTTCACTGACGAGTGCCACTTTTTTCACTCAATACCGAGAGTGATTTTGAATAACGTTGATAGCGTCAATAAAGAAAATTGATTGAGAACTAGCCAGGACTATCCTAATTGTCATAAAGGGACACGTCTGTGCCCCCCCAATTCCCTGTTCTAGCGCCGGGCCTGACCTCATCGTCAACATGCCACATTGTGTCCATAGTGTCAATATTTAGTGTGACCACCATTGTTGTCCAGCACTACCTTTATTCTCCGAGGCGTGGAATTCACCAGAGCTGCACAGGTTGTTGCTGGGATCCTCCTCCACTCCTCCATGACAACATCACGGAGCTGGTGGATGTTGGACACCTGCTGCTCCTCCACCTTCCTCTTGAGGATGCCCCATAGCTCCTCAATGGGATTCAGGTCTGGAGACATACTTGGCCACGCCATCACCTTCACCTTCAGCTTCTTCAGGAAGGCAGTTTTCATCTTGGAGGTGTGTTTGGGGTCATTATCATGTTGGAAAATGGTTCCAGTAGTTGGTGTTCTTGGACTAGTTGTCTTCAGCAAACTGTTTTCAGGCTTTCTTGTGGGCTAGCTTCAGAAGAGGCTTCCATCTTGGCCAACAGCCATGCAGACCGACTTGGTGCAGTGCATGGCGTATGGTCTGAGCACTGACAGGCTGTTCTCCCACTGCTGCAACCTCGTTAGCAATGCTGCCAGCACTCCTGCATCTGTTTTCTGAAGCCAACGACTGCACCTGATGCAGAGCACGAGGACTCAACCGCTTCGGTCGACCCTGACAAGGCCTGTACCGAGTAGAACCTGTCTTAGAAACCCGCTGGATAACCTTGGCCACCGTGCTGTAGCTCATTTTCATGGTTTCACACATCTTCTTGTAGCTTAGACCATCTTTGTGGAGAGCAACAATTCTCTTTTTCTGATCCTCTGAGAGTTCTTTCCCATGAGGTGCCATGTTGACCATCCAGTGACCAGAATGAGAGCATTGCATCCAAAGCACCACAATTTAAACCTTCAACATGTTACACAACCTCATATGGCCCAGTTGAACAGACAAAAGCATGGACATGATGAATAAGACACGTTTCATTGCTTGGTTGACTATTACCAATTGGGGTGTGCACTCACTTTTGTTGCCACCCATTTTGGAAATAGTGACTGTTTGTTCAGTTCAGTGCAGTAAATCTACACTGCTAAACATATTGTTCAATGACTACTCTAGAAAACATTCAAGTTTCATTTCTGTAACGTTGTCCCGTGAAAAGATATAATCAATTAATTGTTGAAATGTGAGGGGTGTACTCACTTTTGTGAGATACTGTACCTCGACTATATTGAAATCTCTACAACAACACTTTTTTTTGCTTTGACTCATGAATTTTATTTCTTTTTGAAAATACACTCATTTCAAGTGTATAGGATGGGCAATCAGGGCAGGTTTCATCACTGCTTCGAACACATTTAGTGGCTGACTTGTTCTTAATGGCTGTATTGTGCAGTATTTGTTCACCATAGCAGAGCTTAAAATTTATTGCATTTGTTAGACGGTCTGAATGCACCGAGGTGAGCGTTGTGAAATGAGATTAGAAAGGCTTGAAAAGCAGTAATTCTGTAATGTACTAAGGTGTGCATAGTGACGTCACAGGGGAAAAGACATGAAATTCAGTAAAAGAATAATGCACTGCGGAGAGCATTGTGATGTCAAAGATCAGAAGGCTTTAAATTCAGCAGAGGTAGTGCAGGAAGCTGAGAATTGTGATGTCACAATAGGGAAAGTGTTTCTCAATAATAATGCAGTGTTTCTCAAACCTGTCTTGGAGTACCACTTTTCCTGCATGTTTTAGATCTCTCCCTGCTTTAGCACAAGTGGTTAAGATCTGCTCATTATTAAGCAGCTTCAGGGGTTCATAAAGACCTGATCATTTGAATCTTCTGTGTGCTGGAACAGGGAGAGATCTAAAACATGCAGGACAGGTGGTTCTCCAGGAGAGGGTTGAGAAGCACTGGCTGCAGTGTCACAATGGAAAAGCTTGAAAGCCAGTGACGACAATGCACAAAGGTGAACATTTAATATCTCAGAGGGAAAGGCTTGATAGGTAGTAATCAATGCACCAAGGTGAGCATTGTGATGTCACACTGGAAAATGCTTGAAAGGCAGTAACAACAGTGCAATTAGGTGAGCATCGTGATGTCACAATGGAAAAGGTTTGAAAGGCAGTAACTGTGTCATTCACCAAAGTAAGCATTGTGATGTCACAATGACAAAGATTTAAAAGGCAGTAATGGTGTCATGCACCAAAGTAAGCACTGTAATGTCGCAGTGGAAAAGTCTTGAAAGGCAAGGACAACAGAATGCATAATGCATGCTACCCATGATGCAGTAAAATATTGACATGCTTATGAACTCTGTTTGTTTGCCTATTAAAAATTAGGCTTGATGCCATTACAAAATGTATACCTTGCACACACAGGTTATGTATTGCCTATCGAAGACAGACATGAGATGGCTGTTTGCATGACTTGCAGGAAGAGTGTGATGATTGTCTGTCATCTTTCTCAGGTGTGATATGGCTGCTGAGAATGTCCTGAGGATTGTATTTTGGTGAAATAAATCTAGCCTGTTATAGTTTATTCTCCAGACAGTGTCCTTGTATCATCCTCGCTGTCGACTGTTAATTGCACCATGCACCGCCAGTTGAATTACTCAGTTTTAATTATCAGCCAATCATCAAATCTTTAGCTCAGCACCAACTGACTCCATCTTACAGAAGGTGTGAAATGATTTTGCCTTTTGCTCGATTCTAAATTATGAGGTTAATTAATGGTTTAATGCTTTTCTCTGCTTATTTCCTTTGTAATTAGGTCCTGAGTTGGTCTGCCAAATAAAATAACCATTAGTTTCAGAAGGGAATAATTATTACCTATAGCTGAGCTGCAGCGTTGCTGACTTCCTCAATAGTTTGTCATTTGTTTTTTGATGACAGTATTTTCCTTTCCCCTACAAGTGCAGTATCTACAGAATATGGGTTCTTGCATTTTGCACAGCAATACGTGGATACTTTGTTCTTAGTTGTACTTAACTCATTTACAGGCAGCGTTTAAAATTCATGCATTTCTAAAATGCGTTTGCATGTATGTCTTCCCATTGCAAAATTAATCTGTCTCTCAGCTCGGGGCTTTATTTAGCATTTTTCAGTTTGCGTTTTTTGTCCCAGATCTCATTCCATAGATTCCACAGAGCCGCACCCATTCCGCATTTTCTTTGTGTCTCTCCTGCTCTGGATTTCCACTATTTGCTCATTGTCATTGTGTATCTAAGCCTGCATTCTGCCTTTGCTCTGTGCCAGATTGTCTTGTGTTTATCTTGTGCTTAGTATGTAGCCTATTGTTTTCATGCCTGTTTTCAGTTCTTTTATCTCTGTTCGCCCTGCTTCTTCCTTCGATCTCGCCTTTCACCTCTCTTGTTCTGACCATTACCTGCCTCCTGACCTCGATTTGCCTGCCCTACTGCTGCTCGGCTGCGTCTGGCCTGTCCTACGTTGCCCTGATTACTGTAGACCAAACTCTGCCTGTCAACCATCCTCATTTAAGCACCTGTTCCTGCCGTTCCCGGGTCTGCTAGGCGCTGCTGTGTTCCGTATCGTGACCGTCCTTGGATGCGAGGGCTGGAAATCGTTCCTCCTCTCTTGGGCTAACTCCTTGCACCTTTCAAAGAGAACATTAAAATCTATGAACCGTGGGTGTAATGAGTTTGATAGACAAGTGATAGGTTGCTTGACTGGTGATTGTAGAGTAGCTCAGTCCAGCCCCTGGTGCGGTTTGGATTCTGACTTGCATCTAGTGAGATGAAGTTAGGCAGAACCCTGCCATTAGGCAGGTGAGAAAAGCTCTCAACCCCAGTATGATTGCAGAGGCTTTACCCCTGTTTCACTCCATTACTTTAATTTGAAGTGTTCATCTGGGATTTCTCCCTTGGCATCCACGGAAAAAGAGAAGCAATTCCTCGTGTGAATGTCTCCGGTTAAATGAAGGCTTAAAATATCCGGGTCGAGCCAGAATTCTGGATCTGCTGTCGGCCAGAGTTCTCGGAGTGTGGCTTGTTCATTTTAACATCCTGAATTCTGGTTTCTCTCACTCATGAGCTAAATATTGATTATGTGACAGTGCCTCCTAGAGGCATTGTGCAGTATATTCATTGCAAAAGGACAGAACACATCAATCCTTCTGCAATGGAGTTGAATATTCAAACTGTGAAAAACTGACTGTAAATCTATATAAAAGAATGATTCTGGAGGTTGGAGCATTGAACTGTGAGAAGAATGACTAACCTACTGACCTATGAGTGTGGCCTCATCCCCAGCCTGGATGATCCTGTTCCTGAGAGTCGGTTCCTGGTTTTGTGTTTGCTTTTGTTCCTGTCTATTTTTGTGTTTGACAACAGAGTTTGATTTTTTTTTTTTCCATTGAATCAATGAAATTATAATATAAAAACTGTTCGGTTTGTATTCAGTTTTCTTTGGTTGACTTTACATTTTGTCTCTAAAGTCTTGAAATCGTGCAGCGTGATTGGGGTTCACATGGAATTTCACTTGAAATCATGAGTGTATCAAATGCGCTCCTTGTGCAAAAATATTCGGACAGCAGGTCCTCTTACATCTCATGCCGAAATCATTGATTAACATGCAGTTAGTCCCCCTCTTTGCCAGTGACGCCCTCCACTCCTCAGAGAAGGGTTTTCAATAGATGTTAGAACATTGCCTCAGCAAATAACTTCCATTCCACCCAGAAGAGCATTTGTGAGTTTGGGAAGCAAAGCCTGGTGATTCGGCCAGGCTCAAAGTCAGCTTTCTTGCTGATCCCATTGGGGTTTGATTGGTTAAAATCAGGGCTCCGTGCTGGCAACTCAAGTCCTATTACATCAATTTTGGCAAACCTGTGTGTAAACCTCATTCTCCTGCTGAAACCAAAAAAAGGGGTCTTGCCCAAACTGCCGGACGCAGAGAATCGTCCGGAACTTCTTTGTGTGCCATAGACTTAAGATTATCCTTCAGTGGAACGAAGTGGCCGATCCCAAGTTGTGAAAATCAGTTGCAGACACCAAGGATTTCCTCATACTTTTGCCAATTTATACTTTTGTTTTTACTGGTCTCCACTTATAGATGGACAGTACTGTGTAAAGGTTTTAGGCATAAAACACTATTCAGTGAGGCAAATATGTTATGAAAACTAGCAAAATAAAGTTTGTAATTTTTAAAAAATGTGATGCAAGGAACTGTGAACTGTTTAATACTAGTTCAGACAAAATTTAGATCAAAAGTGTAGGGCAACTGAGTCTTTTGAATAATACTGTATATGCACACATTTTATGCAATATATACATTGCATAAGGGCTCGTGATTATGATGAATGAAGGGATATGTGGTCAAATTAGACTCAGGAGCTCTCAGTGCGAGCTGCGTGACAGGTGAGGTAAAGAGGTGAACACAGGTGAGACCTGAGGTGACCCCATCTCTGTGTGAGAGGCCACACATCTCTGTGCGCCGAAAAGCGTTTGTAAATACATTCCAGGCACTCCGCTTCACGTTTACTTTGGCGTTTTGAGCCGGAATGTGAGCCGTTTTACGACTGTCGGAATTCCTCACCCAGGGAATCTGAAGCTGAGGGAGAGTTGTTGTTGTTTATCTTCCGAAGGTGGACAGGCCGGCGGTCGCTGCCGTGTCAGAGCAGGCGAAAGGGGCCATGGAGGAGTTATACTGCTGAAGGAGTTCAGTTCTGAGCAGAGAGATTTTACCTTAAGAGCGGAATGTACTGAAGATTCACTTGATGCTGTAGTCATGTAAAATATGCCGTTAAAGGGCCCGATGTACCCTTGAACCTTTTAACAGAGGAGTGCAACCTGTTCCCATGTACTTTACCTGATTAATGATCAAAGTATTTATTTATTGAACAATCAATAAGAAATATTTATGCAGGGCTAAAATGTGAGATTGTGAGGATAGCAATAATCTGAACAATTAAGTAGAAAAAAGATAATTTCTCAAAATTCCATCACCCGCTGTTACATTTCTCGTTTCATCAGAGATTTTGATTAACAAAAAAAAATCACAAGACACATTTTAATACGGCACTTGATTTACTGTCAAAAGTTGAAAGGCATACATTTGCAGTGGAAACCATTAATAAGAATACCCGACCTGAGTTGAATGTATTTTCACATTGATGCAAAATTGCTTTTCTGACAGTAAATCTAGCAAACGAATATAAGAAAAGCTGAACTATTTTATGAAAATTCTAAGATCAGACACACTGTATATAGTCAGAAAAGACAAATTCTCCTAATATGTTATTTGTAATGGAAAAAATAAAATAGTGCCAGCCTGCCAGGGGTACTGTGTTACGACCCCTGTCGTACATTTGTGAATCTGTGCTTTGAAATCTGTTATCTTTGTTTTTGTTTTTTTTGGTTCGCCTAAGGTCTGACACTTCCGTTTCCGGTTCACATCTTGAAAAGGCGCGGTCTAGTGTTAAACCGCGGAGACTAGCTCTTCCGATCTGTAACTAGCGTTCACGACCTGTGAGTATTGTACTGCCTTCTGTGTTGACTTGGACTGCCTTTGGATTTACGATTCTCGCCGTGCCCTTTATTTGGTTTGTTTGAATTGTGGTGGTTGACCCTTAGCCTGTCCCATTTGACTAGAATTCTAGCCCTTGCGTTTTGGTTTGGTTGCTTGGTGAATTCCCGGTGTTTGACCTCGGTTCTGTATCTGACTACCCCTCTCGTCTCGCCCTTTTTTGTACGCTGTTAGGTTTTACTCTGGTTAGTCAGTGTGCTCCCAGCTGGATCTCACAGTCCTTCCATCGGGGCACTTCTTTGTTATTTTGCTTTGTTATTTTTCCTTTATTATTTTTGAAGGTGATTCTGGGTGGAAACTTGTTTCCATAGGGGGTACACTATCCGTTCCCTCAGTCTTTATTTACGGACTGAGAGTTCGGGAGCTCAGTGTTTAAAAGCCGCCCCGAGCCGGCGAACCTTCAAGAGTAGCCGTAGGAATAGTTTAGCTCTGGTTAGGCAGATAGGGACCAGAGTAACTGAGCAGCGTGCTATTCGTGCCTTTTACACTTCTTCCCGCCCGTCCTTCCCTTACTTCCTCTACCTGTTGCTGCCTGTCCTAGACCGGGTCGTAACAGAATTGGGGGCTCGTCTTAAATAAACCGTTCTAGCTGCAAACATGTCTAAATTTGATTTCGATGAATTTGTTGTTTTCCCCACTATTGAACAATTTGAACTCTGCCGCAAGGATGATCTCCTACTCCTTGCAGATTTCTTTAGCATTTCGGTGCCTAAGTATAAAACAAAAGGGAAATAAAGACGGTGCTGTATCAGGAGTTTCTTGAGCGGGGATCCTACCTGAGGAAGACGGAGTCACGGGGTGTTGCTTTGAGTCGGTGGCACCACAGACTTGGTTCGCGAAGGCGTCAAGCCGGATCTGTCTCTCCACGCATAGATCCCGCTGATTCACGCTTTAAGGAGGATCCCATGTTAACGCTCCGCTTGAAGGAACTAGACCTCGAATTGAGCAGGCAGGATTATGAAACCCAGCTTCTTAAACTCAGAGCGTTTGAGCTTGAAACGGACCGCCAGGTGAAATTAAGGAACTGGAGCTACGGCGAAGGATTGGAAGCCAACTCCAATGCCGCGTAAGTCTCTGATGGGTTCACCTGCCCCTGCTGCTCGTTTGCCCGTCAGTTCCTTATCCCCTATTCCGGCAGTTACCCAAGGCACCGTAGCAATGAGTTCGGCCGATTTTGATGTCAGTCGTCAGATTCGTTTAGTACCTCCTTTCAGAGAAAGCGAAGTAGACAAATACTTTCCTGTATTTGAACAAATTGCTTCTACTTTAAATTGGCCAAAAAGCGTCTGGTCTTTGCTGTTGCAATGTAAATTAGTTGGCAAGGCTCAGGAGGTGTGTTCGACCTTGTCTTTGGAAGAAAGTTTGGACTATGACATAGTTAAAGCTACTGTACTGCGTGCTTATGAACTTGTCTCAGAAGCTTATCGGCAAAAATTCAGGAAATTTGTGAAAGCCGCCAAGCAGACGTTCATGGAGTTTGCTCGTGAGAAAACTGTTCTCTTTGATAAGTGGTGCTCGGCAAGCAAGGTTACTACCTTTGAACAACTAAGGGAGTTATTACTGCTTGAGGAGTTCAAGAACTGTATTCCGAATAGAATTGTGCTTTATTTGAATGAACAAAAGGTGTCATCATTAAATGAAGCCGCTGTTTTCGCTGATGAGTTTGTGCTCACGCATAAGTCAGTCTTCGCCACTCCGGGGCGTTCTGAGTTCAACAATGCCTCTCAAAGCGAAGCTCCGCTGAGTGCGGATAGGGAAGGTAAACCGTCTGGAGGTGCTGCTGACTCGCAGGAGTGTTTTTACTGCCACAAAATTGGACACTTCATTGCTGCTTGTCCAACGCTTAAGCGTAAAAATCAGCAGTCCCAGTCATCTCCTAAAAGTGTTGGTTTAGTCCACTCCCCACCTTCCCATTCCGATGTTACAATTCCGATTCATGTTTAGATACGGCGTTCAACCGTTTATTTTAACTGGTGCTGTATCTCTTTCAGATTCGGGAACTTCAATTCCCCTTCGAATATTGCGGGATACTGGCTCTGCGCAGTCGTTCATTCTTGACAGTGTACTGCCATTTTCGGAGCACACCAGTTGCGGTGCTGATGTGTTGGTTCAAGGCATTGCACTAAGCATAATGAAAGCTCCCTTGCATACCGTTTTCTTGCAATCTGACTTGGTTTCAGGCTTTGTGAAAGTGGCGATTTGTTCTGAGTTGCCGGTTAAAGGTGTTTCGTTTATACTTGGTAATGATTTAGCGGGAGGAAATGTGTTCTCTCTACCAGAAGTTACTGATGAGCCAAGCATGGGCGAAACTATTGATAATGTGGCTATGGAGTTTCCTTCTGTTTTCCCTGCGAGTGTAGTAACTCGCGCTCAGGCTCGCAAATTTCAAGACGCGGTCGATCTCACTGGGACTTTTCTGGGAGATAATCCTGAGTCTGAAAAGGTGGCGATTAACTCTGGCGCTGCGGTGGCCGATGCTGGTTCTGGTTCTGACAACGTCTCTAGTAGTGAAATTAGTTCAGACAAATGTAATCCTCAGTTGTTATTTGGGAGACAACGGCTAGCTGCTGCCCAGCGAGCTGATGAGTCTTTGTCCTCGTGTTTTTCTGCTGCCGAACACAAACATGAACGGCCACAGTCGTCAGTGACCTATTTTTTTCAAACTGAGGTGCTTATGCGCAAATGGGCTCCCCTAGCTCTGAAAACGAGTGGGGTTCTGTTATACAAGTGGTTGTTCCTAAATCCTATAGACAAGAAGTGCTATGTGTAGCACATGACCATGAACTCTCTGGCCATCTTGGCGTTCGGAAAACTTATGATCGAATGTTAAAACATTTTTTTTGGCCTGGTATGAAGTCAGATGTCTCTCGGTATTGCCGTTCTTGTCATGCCTGTCAAATTGCGGGGAAACCCAATCAAATAATTCCTCCTGCTCCCCTCAAGCCCATTCCTGTTATGGGGGAACCTTTTGAAAGGATTATAATTGATTGCGTTGGTCCCCTTCCACGGTTAAAGTCTGGTCACATGTATCTATTGACCTTAATGTGTACTGCAACGCGTTACCCTGAGGCAGTGCCACTGCGCACACTAAAGGCTCATGTTATTGTGAGGGCGTTAATCAAATTTTGTTCTACTTTTGGATTACCAAAGTTCATCCAGTCTGATCAAGGTTCTAATTTTATGTCGGGGTTGTTTGGCAAGGTCCTTAAGCAATTAAAAATTAAACATGGCATTTCAAGTGCATATCACCCAGAGTCTCAAGGAGCTCTGGAAAGGTTCCATCAGACACTGAAATCCATGCTACGGACGTACTGTATTGCCCAGGGTAAGGACTGGGAGGAGGGCCTTCCCTTGCTGCTTTTTGCTGCACGTACCACGGTACAGGAGTCTCTTGGTTTTAGCCCTTCTGAGTTGGTGTTTGGTCACACTATCCGTGGCCCATTAAAGATACTTCAGGAGAGTTGGTTGTCAACAGATCAGGAGCAGTCTACTATGAAAAGTGTGCATGATTATGTTGCCTCATTCCGCAAACGTTTACATGCTGCATGGGATCTTGCTAAATCTTCTTTGGCCTCCTCTCAGGATAAAATGAAGCTTCACTTTGATCAGCGGTCTGTACAGCGCTCATTTAGGGTGGGTGATAAAGTTCTAGTGTTGCTACCTGTGCCTGGTTCTGCCCTCCAGGCAAAGTTCTGTGGGCCCTATGTTATCGCAGAGAAGCTAAGTGGGACTGATTATGTTGTAACGACACCAGATAGAAGACGGAAATCTCATGTTTGCCACATAAATATGTTAAAGTCTTATATCTCGTGTTCTGAAAATGAAACCTCTTCATCCCCAATCCCTAGTCCAGTTGCATTGGTTTCTGCTGAAGTGTCCCTGTCTGAGTACTCTCCAGAGGTGGACGGCCTCAATCAAGGAAGTACTTCTCTATCTGCTCCCCGTTTACCTAATTCTGAGACGCTGTTGGCTCTCCCCACTGTAATGTGGTAAAAAGCCACTAGATGGCAGTATTGACTTTTTTTGTTAAGCAATCTAAAACTAGGTTTGGGCATGTCTTGGGCATGCCTCAGAGGGGGCTGGAAAAGAGTATAAAAGGAGAAAAATCGAGGGAGTGTAGTAGGAGTAGGAGAAATTGCAAGAAGGATACATTTGACCAGACCTGTCACTCTTTTCAAGACCTTTTAAGCTTTTTGTGGATTTTTGCCTGTGTTGGAGCATTTTCCTGTCCCAGGACATCACAACAGAGCAGCCCATCTCCATTACAGGGAACTGTAAATATCTTATTTTTTTTATTTTATTTCAATCTTGGTCAGTAGGGTAGAGAGTAGATTGGTTCTGTTTGTTTAATTAAATCTGTTGAACTTAAAGGATTTTGTCTGTCATCCCTTGCTGTCCGTGGCGCCATAAACAAATCGACGCCATAACAAATTGGGGCCATAACAAATTGGGGGCTCGTCCGGGATAGACCATTGTGCGAGTCATTTATTGAAAATCTAAAATTTCAAATAGTGAAATTGTTTTTGAATTTTCCTAGATATATATTGGCAGATCAACAGCAATGGATGATTTCTTGGCATCACCAACCGTAGAGGTTTTAAAGTCTTTTAAAAAGACAGAACTGCTAGAAATATGCAGACAGTTAGAGCTGACAGATGTAAAACCAGCCATGCGAAAAGCAAGACTGGCTAGAGAGATTGTTGAATATTACATTGATGAAAATGTGTTTGCACCAGGAGATCTGGAACAGTTTCCGTGGAAAATCCAAATGTAGAATTGGAACTTAAATTAAAAATGCTAGAAATTGAAGAAAAAAAAAAAAAACAAGGCAGTTTGAGTTAGAAAAATTAGCAAGAGAAGAGAAAAAGAGGAAAGAGCAGAAAGAGAGAGACAAAGACAGAGAGATTTCGATTTAGAAAAATTAGACAGGGGAAGAAAGGCTCCAAATGGAGCTACTAAAAATAAAAATTCAGGCTGAAAATAAATTTCACGCCAGCCAGGAGGTAAAGCTGGTGCCTCCATTTTCAGAGAAGGAGGTTGATAAGTATTTCCAGTGCTTTGAGAAGGTAGCTAAGAGTTGTCAGTGGCCAAAGGAACACTGGCCTCTGATGTTGCAAACTGTCCTCAAGGGTAAAGCTCAACAAGCCTATTCGGCTTTGTCTGCAGATGATTCCTCTGATTATGAGGTTGTCAAAAAGGTTATTTTGACAGCTTATGAGTTGGTTCCAGAGGCTTACCGACAGAAATTCAGAGGTCTGAAGAAATCTGACAATCAGACTTATGTTGAATTTGCTAACGAGAAGAAGGTTTGCTTTTGAGCGCTGGTGTACTTCTATGGAGGTCAAGGATGATTTCAACTCACTAAAAGAGATGGTGTTAGTTGAAGAATTCAAGAACTGTGTCAAGGATGATATTAAGACCTACCTTAATGAGAAGCAAGCACTGAATTTGCAATCAGCTGCCAAGTTTGCAGACGAATATGTTCTAACACATAAGTCCAAATTTCAGTCTAGCAGTAACAATAGATGGTCCCAATTTCAGAAAAAAGGTAACGGTGATACCCAAGATTCCTCACCCAAAGACAAAGACAAATCTGGTGATGGTGCTCAGAAATCCAGTAAAAGGTCTGAACAAAGTGTGAAAGCTGACAGTGACAAAAAGTGGTCTAGTTTGCAATTATTGCAAGAAATCTGGTCATGTTACAACTAACTGTTGGTTCCTTAAAGCTAAGAAAGAACAAGAAAAGGATACCAAACCCAATGCCTTTGTGAAGACAAGGTTAGAAACCCCTGTAGTAGATGGCCGATCTGCTAAATTGCCTGCTCCTTGTGAGGCGAAGAAGCCTGATACTGCTGACTTTGTGAGGGAGGAATTCCTTCCATTTGTGTCAGAGGGATTTGTGGCTCTGAATGAGCATTCTCCTCCTGTCCCCATATATATCCTAAGGGATACCGGAGCTTCTCAGTCACTTTTGTTGATGGACTCCTTGGAGTTACGTGATGAGACCGCTTCTGGGGATTTCATACTTGTACAAGGTATTGAAGGGAGGACTGTATCTGTACCCCTGCGCTCTGTATTCTTGAAGTCAGATTTAGTTACAGGACAGGTAAAGGTGGGACTTATGTCAAGTCTACCTATCAAGGGTGTTTCTCTGTTGCTAGGCAATGACCTGGCTGGGGGCAATGTAGTTCCCCTTGTTCATCTTACTTCGCAGCCGAGCACTGAAGATGGCGATGAAGACCCATCTCTGTATCCTTCCTGTGCAGTGACTCGTGCTATGGCCAAGAAGGCTCAAGAAGAAGACGATGTGGTGCCGTCCAGCACCTTGAATAGTCATGACTCAGGTGGTTCGCCTCATGACTCTGTTCAGCCTACTATGGTTTCTCCGTTTGAGGACTTATCAGACACTTTTTATCAGTTCTCTATTCAGCCAGCCAGATGGGTCTGGTGATTCTGATGTGTCTGGAGACTTGTCTCTGTCCAGAAAGCGGTTGATTCAGGAGCAAACTAATGATCCTGAAATTTGTGTACTAAAAAAGAGAGCCCTTCCTGATGAAGAAATAGACGCAGTTCCAGTTGGGTATTATCTCAAGGATGGAGTGTTGATGCGGAAGTGGCGCCCTTCTGATATCCCTGCCAATGCAGATTGGGCAGTGGTCAAGCAAATTGTTGTTCGAAGGTCTACAGGAATGAGATCTTAACAATGGCTCATAGTTTGCCTTTAGGAGGTCATCTTGGTGTTAACAAGACTGTTGACAAGATCATGAAACACTTCTTCTGGCCTGGACTTCGGAAAGATGTTTCCAACTTTTTGCAAAACCTGTCACACTTGTCAGGTAGTTGGAAAACACCAGTTAGACCCACCTGTAGCTCCATTGCAGCCTATCCCAGCATTTGGGGAGCCCTTCTCCAAGGTCATTGTTGATTGTGTTGGTCCATTACCCAAGACTAGATCTGGAAATCAGTACTTGTTGACAATCATGTGTGCATCTACCAGATTCCCTGAAGCCATACCTCTACGAAACATCAAGGCAACTGCAATTTCAAGGCTTTGATAAAGTTCTTCACGTTGTTTGGCCTTCCCAGGGAAATTCAGTCAGATCAAGGTAGCAATTTCACTTCTGGATTGTTTCAGCAGGTTGTGTATGAACTAGGTGCGAAGCAGATTCTTTCCAGTGCCTATCATCCAGAGAGTCAGGGTGCCTTAGAGCGGTTTCATTCCACTCTCAAGACAATGATGAGGACTTATTGTTATGACCATGAGAAAGACTGGGATGAAGGTGTTCATATGCTGTTGTTTGCAGCTAGGGAAGCAGTGCAGGAGTCTACTGGATTCAGTCCGTTTGAGCTAGTGTTTGGCCATGAAGTGAGAGGACCTTTGCTATTGTTGAGTGAACAATGGCAAGAGAGAGAGCCGCATATCAGTCTGTTAGACTATGTTAGCAAGTTCAAGGAAAGACTGCATGCAGCTTGTGACCTAGCCAAAGAGAACTTGAAATCAAGTCAGGGAAAAATGAAAACTTGGTATGATCATAAGGCTAGAAGCCGTGAGTTTAAAACCAGGAGACAAGGTCCTTGTGTTGTTTCCCTTACAGTCCAATCCATTGCAGGCTAGATTTCATGGTCCTTATGAAATTCTGACAAAACTCAATGATCTCAATTACATTGTGAAGACTCCAGATAGGAGAAAGCCAAAACAGTTGTGTCACATTAACATGCTGAAGCCTTATCATGATAGGAATGCTAGGGTTGCAGCTGTCATTTCAGATCCTCCTATGGCGAGACTTGTGAAGATGAGGGGGGAGTTTCAAGATGATGAACCTAGAATTAAAGCTGAAGTTCTTTCATGTAAATTGTCAAATTCTGAAGTGTTGCAAAATCTTGATGTAAAACTCCAGCACTTAGAACCCTCACAGAAAGATCAGTTTGAGAGGTTGATCAAGAAATATAAAGATCTATTTCCTGATGTTCCAAAGAGAGTTTCTATAGCCTCTCATGATGTAGATGTTGGTGATGCCAAACCAATAAAACAGCATCCATACCGGATGAATCCTGAAAAGAGAAAGATTGCTGAGAAAGAGGTTGAGTACATGTTAGAACATGATATTATCAGACCCTCTAACTCAGATTGGAGTTCACCCTGTGTTCTAGTTCCAAAACCTGATGGAAGCACTAGATTCTGTACAGATTATCGCAAAAGTCAATGCTGTAACTAGAACTGATGTGTTTCCAATACCTAGGATTGATGATTGTATCGATAGAGTAGGGCAAGCAAAGTTTCTGACCAAGATTGATTTATTGAAGGGTTATTGGTGTGTGCCTTTAACTGAGAGGGCCAAGAGCATCTCTGCTTTTGCCACACCATCTGGGTTATACCAGTATGAAGTCCTACCCTTTGGCATGAAAAATGCCCCAGCCACGTTCCAAAGGATGATACAGTCTACAATCGCCGGATTGCCACACACGGGTGCGCACATCGACGACCTGATCACATGGAGTGACTCCTGGGAAGAACATCTGAAAGATGTAGAGACGTTGTTCCAGCGCTTGACCCAGGCTAACCTGACTGTTAACCTGAACAAGAGTGACCTTTGTTGTGCTACTGTCACGTATCTTGGCTACGCTCATAGGCCAGGGTAAGGTGGCACCCATAAATGCTAAAGTCCAAGCCATCATGGACTTTCCAGTTCCTGACAACAAAAAAGCTTTGCGCCCGCTTCCTTGGAATGATCGGGTACTACCGCAAGTTCTGCAAGAACTTTGCTGAGATTGCTCTCAGTCTCACCAACCAACTGAAGAAAGGCGAAAAGTTCACTTGGGATGAAGCATGCCAAAGAGCCTTCGATCGCCTGAAGTCTCTGCTGTGTCACTTCCCGTGCTCAAATCTCCTGACTTCAACAAACCGTTCTCCATGGCGGTCGATGCTAGCGACCAAACTTGTGGATCTGTGCTCCTACAGAGAAGTGACTCTGATGACATTGAGCATCCCGTGGCATACTTCTCCAGGAAGTTCAATCGCCAGCAAAAAAAAACTATTCCACAATTGAGAAGGAGCTGTTGGCTCTGGTTCTATCCTTACAACACTTTGAGGTTTATGTTTGTACAGGGCAAAAGCCAATGATTGTATATACTGACCACAATCCGTTAATGTTTTTGAGTAAGATGAAAAACAAGAATCTGAGATTGTTGAATTGGAGTTTGATTTTGCAGGAGTTTGACTTGGAAATCAAGCATGTAAAGGGTACTGACAATGTAATTGCTGATTGCTTATCCCGTGTTTGAGTAGGTGTATATATATCACGTGTTTATTAGCATATTGTATTATATGTATATATACACAAGTGTCAACTTTACCATTTTTTGTATTGAAAAGAAAAATTTTGCCTTTATAAGTCAAAATTTTTCCCTTTTGGAATGGAGGTGTAATGTGGTAAAAAGCCACTAGATGGCAGTATTGACTTTTTTTGTTAAGCAATCTAAAACTAGGTTTGGGCATGTCTTGGGCATGCCTCAGAGGGGGCTGGAAAAGAGTATAAAAGGAGAAAAATCGAGGGAGTGTAGTAGGAGTAGGAGAAATTGCAAGAAGGATACATTTGACCAGACCTGTCACTCTTTTCAAGACCTTTTAAGCTTTTTGTGGATTTTTGCCTGTGTTGGAGCATTTTCCTGTCCCAGGACATCACAACAGAGCAGCCCATCTCCATTACAGGGAACTGTAAATATCTTATTTTTTTTATTTTATTTCAATCTTGGTCAGTAGGGTAGAGAGTAGATTGGTTCTGTTTGTTTAATTAAATCTGTTGAACTTAAAGGATTTTGTCTGTCATCCCTTGCTGTCCGTGACGCCATAACAAATCGACGCCATAACAAATTGGGGCCATAACACCACTAAGTTGTCTCATTTGTCCAGTTCCGAGCAATCTGATATTTTGCATTTAATTGAGGCATACCCTTCACTTTTCTCAGATACCCCGTCCAGAACTACAGTCCTACAACATGACATCGATGTTGGAGATAATCCTCCAATCAAACAGAATGCATACAGGGCGAACCCATCAAAGCGGGCTATCATGAAGAAGGAAACTGAGTATCTTGTTGCCAATGGCCTCGCTTATTCCTAGTTCAAGCCCCTGGAGCTCACCATGTTTGCTCGTGCCTAAACCTGATGGCACCTTCCGCTTTCTGCACGGATTATAGAAAGGTTAATGCTATTACCAAAGCTGATTCATTTCCTCCCAAGAATGGAAGATTGTGTCGACCGAATTGGAAATGCAAAGTATGTGACAAAGTTGGATCTCCTAAAAGGCTACTGGCAGGTTCCATTAACTGATCGGGCTTGAGATCTCCGCCTTTGCCACTCCTGACTCTTTCCTGAAGTACAGGGTAATGGCTGTCGGACTTAAAATGCCCCAGCAACCTTTCAGAGGCTGATGAATCGGGTTCTAGCTAATATTGAAAACTGCGAAGCCTACCTGGATGATGTTGTAATATATTCAGCCACATGGGAGGACCACCTCTGTACCTTGAAAAGGGTGTTTTCACGCTTTCAGGATGCTTCTCTCACTCTAAATCTAGCTAAGTGTGAATTTGGCCATGGAACCGTTGATTATTTAGGTAAGAGGGTTGGACAGGAGCTGTTAGGTCCATTGGATGCTAAGGTTCAGGCTATTAGCAACTTCCCACCTCCTAAGACAAAGCGAGAACTGCGACGCTTTCTTGGCATGGCTGGATATTATCGCAGTTTCTGCAGAAACTTCTCTGATGTAGTATCGCCTCTTACAGATCTTCTTCGGAAAACACAGAATTTTATTTGGTCTCCAACTTGTCAGAAAGCCTTTGATGCTGTTAAAAGCCTTTTGTGTAGTGCTCCAGTTCTGTCTGCCCCAAACTTATCTGCACCATTCAAGCTGGAGGTAGATGCTAGTGGCTCTGGTGTTGGAGCTGTGTTGCTTCAGGAGGACCATCTTGGTGTTGATCATCCAGTCTCTTATTTTTCGAAGAAATTTGCTCGTCACCAGTTTGCATATAGTACCATAGAAAAAGAAGCTCTTGCGCTTCTTCTGGCACTCCAGCATTTTGAGGTGTACCTTGGCTCAAGCTCAAACCCTGTTCAGGTCTATACAGACCACAACCCCCTCGTTTTTCTTCAACGCATGTGCAACTCTAATCACCGACTCATGCGTTGGTCCCTAATTGTGCAAAGTTTCAATCTGGTAATAATGCATAAGAAAGGTGCACAGAATATTGTTGCTGATGCCCTTTCACGTTGCTAACTTAAGGAAAACCTAGACCCTAGGTTTTCTCTTAAGGGTGGGGGTGTTACGACCCCTGTCGTACATTTGTGAATCTGTGCTTTGAAATCTGTTATCTTTGTTTTTGTTTTTTTGGTTCGCCTAAGGTCTGACACTTCCGTTTCCGTTTCACATCTTGAAAAGGCGCGGTCTAGTGTTAAACCGCGGAGACTAGCTCTTCCGATCTGTAACTAGCGTTCACGACCTGTGAGTATTGTACTGCCTTCTGTGTTGACTCGGACTGCCTTTGGATTTACGATTCTCGCCGTGCCCTTTATTTGGTTTGTTTGAATTGTGGTGGTTGACCCTTAGCCTGTCCCATTTGACTAGAATTCTAGCCCTTATGTTTTTGGTTTGGTTGCTTGGTGAATTCCCGGTGTTTGACCTCGGTTCTGTATCTGACTACCCCTCTCGTCTCGCCCTTTTTTGCGCTGTTAGGTTTACTCTGGTTAGTCAGTGTGCTCCCAGCTGGATCTCACAGTCCTTCCATCGGGCACTTCTTTGTTATTTTGCTTTGTTATTTTTCCTTTATTATTTTTTGAAGGTGATTCTGGGTGGAAACTTGTTTCCATAGGGGGGTACACTATCCGTTCCCTCAGTCTTTATTTGCGGACTGAGAGTTCGGGAGCTCAGTGTTTAAAAGCCGCCCCCTGAGCCGGCGAACCTTCAAGAGTAGCCGTAGGAATAGTTTAGCTCTGGTTAGGCAGATAGGGACCAGAGTAACTGAGCAGCGTGCTATTCGTGCCTTTTACACTTCTTCCCGCCCGTCCTTCCCTTACTTCCTCTACCTGTTGCTGCCTGTCCTAGACCGGGTCGTAACAACTGTAACTCACCTGGATTGTTTATACTTGTTCTGGCTGTTAAATAACGCCATGAACAAACTTTGGTGTCCTCATGGGTAGGAACATATGTGCCAAGTTTCAGCTTTATTGGTCCAGTGGTTCCAGAGAAGTTGTTTACAGATGACATTGACGCCGACAACGAACAGTCGACTCATGACGTAAGCCCACCGGACCTTCGATCTAGGTGAGCTAATAAAAATATTTCTCAACCTCGTGATGCCAGTTATGCTTTATGAATTGACCAGTCATTGTTCTGATTAGTCTGTTATTGAGCAAGTCAGTTGTTTGATCGCTAATAATCAAAGTAAACAAAAACAGGATGGGGGTAATTGTGCTTAAAAGGGTGAGGATTCTGGCAGCCCCGTCTTACATCTCGCATCTGTGCAAGTGTAAGACCACACCTCCAGGTGTCCAGCTCACCGGTCTACTAAGACCCAGACTGCATTTCACCCATTATTCATTTACACTGTGCGGTAGCAGTGTGCTATTTAAGACCAAGCTTCGCACTTAGCCTTTGTGAAGTCTTGTCACTACATGCCTGTGCTGAATTCTTAGTCTTGTGTTGACGTACTTTCCGCGTGTCGCTTGTATTATTTTCAATATTTTACTAAGTGCTGTATATTGTTTTGTACCAGCACTTTATTTTAAGGAACCTCGCTTCCTTTTGTTTTTCCTCATTGTAATACATTGTTACTGCAGCTAAAGCCCAGAGTCTGAATTACTAATAGTGTTAGGGACCTCGTTTCCATATTGTTTTGTTTTGCAATGTTTGTGCCTTCTGTTGTGCAGCAGGCATAATAAATACAACCAAATCCATCCTTGCACCCGAGTCCAGTCCTGATCTTCCTGTCCTCTGAGCACCTGAACTGTGCACGATGCACAACTGTTACAGCAAGAGAGCATTTATTTTGAATATTTTATTTATTCATATTTGGCAAATGTGAACACATCAAGTAAAAATGGACATTTCATGACACTGAGACTTTTTTTTTTTACTTTTTGTGATAGTTTGTTGACTGCACATATAAATTATTTGATGTAAAAAAAAAAATTCACTCATTAGTTTCAATGGAATCATGTAAGAAGTAAACCGCTATCGAAGATTGAGTAAAAAGTGCCCAAGTTTAACAGCCATTATCTCAAAATCACGAATTGTCATTAAATGTCATTTTTTACTCTATGAGTTCGCAAATACTGTACAAGCCGCAAAAAAAACACTGCGCACTTGTAGTACGGATCATACTGTTCTGCTCTACTTTGCAGAACAAGTCCAATCTCCGCAACGGTCTGTGTTTACGCTGTATGTACTTGAATATGCAACACAGGTGGAAATGTTTTGCACTAAAAGAGAATATCCTGCTTGCCAATATTGCTTACATGTTTTCCTGTCATACTGAATATATCTTAGAGTTTCCAATTTTTATGGGAGGCATTGTTCTTAAGTACCTAATTTAGCATGTCCTCCAAGCACCACAAGTGCCGCAGTCTGAAAAGTTTGTTAAAATGCAAATTGTGAGAAAGTTTATATTTTCCTTACTCTAGTACAGGTTTACCCTGTCTTTCACATTTGCATAATCAGACACATTTAGAAATGAGATTGATGTAGAGTAATAATTTTGTTCTTGCAGCAAGCAAGCTTGAGGCAAGCTAATAAGCTATGGCTTTGCCCTTCCAGCATAATTTCAGTGCAGACCAAACAGTTGCTCCCCATTGCACCTATGCGCTTATAAACTGTGTGATGAATGAGGGGAAAAAAGCGTCTATTTTTAAAGAAAAGTTTATTTCTGAGACTTTAACGCTTTAGCGGCTAGGATGAGATGTTAAACGAAAGAAATTTAAGCAATGCCCTGAGCAAAAATTTATTTAATTCAAAAAACATTTCACTTCATTGTGTTTAAGGCACCTGTTTTCTTGAGAAGATATGCAGTGCTACGGGGAAAAAATTCATAAAAATATATAAAGCACAGATGCTTTTAAAAATAATGGAGAGAATTTTTTATTTTTTTTTGGAATACCAGAAAAATGACGTGCAGTAAATGGCTGAAAACTGAATCAGGTCAGCATTTGGTGTGAACAGCTTTTGCTGTAAAAAACTGCATTAGTTCTCTGTCCCAAGCATTTCAGAGATCAGTTCATTGGCTGTCTCTCTTGCTTCTCTCTCTCCAGGTAATCCCAGACTGCCTTAGTAAAGCTGAGTTCTGAGCTCTGTGCAGGCCAAGCCACGAAGTTAACGTCTTTTACTTTACCTCACAAAATACTTAAAATTACTCGGTAACATTTCATTTTTCAGAGAATGAAAGTTTGTAAATGTCAGGTTTGATGTTTTCTACTGAGACAATTTTGCAGACATGAAAGTAATGAACAACTCAGTCCAACTTCATCAAAGAAAAAGAACTGCAGAGCCCTATCTGCAAAGTACTGTCTGTCGTAAACCGACATCAAAAACTGGCAAAATTCTCTCCAAAGTCAGTCCAGGAAAATTTCGTAGCAGAATTCCAGTGCGTGTTTAATAATATTGGTTGACAAGTCAATAGATTTTCTGTAGCTTGGCGGTGTGATTGGGACAAACAAATGAAAGTATTCATGAATGTTTACAATGAAGTGCATTACATCTTGATAAAGACAAAATGGCTTCAGTGTGGAGAAAAAAAAAACAAAAAAAAAAAAAACAAAACAATGTGACCAGCACAAGCCTATGACAAATATCTCCTCAAATTAACCTGTAGTTTCCTCGTGATGTTATTTTTCTCGGCTGCCTTAGCAACATAAAAAAAGCAAACAATTGTAAAATACAACAGCAACAATCATTCAAAATATACTGCCATTCAGAAATAGTCGCTGATTCATGAATTGACGTACAATGACTGGGAAATGAAAAATTCTCAACACATGAAACAATGCTGGCTTATGTTGCCTGTTTCTCATAGATCACAGCAGATGATTTTTTTTTTAAACATACACGATTCAGAGCATTGAAATCAAAGTGAGGCTCTTAATTTGCATTGAGAGAATGTCTCTGTTCTCCTGTATACGTACTCAGGGAAGCATGGAAGGCCTCCATGAATGAAAAAAATGCTCAGTGAAAAATAAAACAGTGCACAGGAACAGGGAATGGTCTCTCATTCCCATGAATGTGCTCGTCTATGCTGTCAAGTCATAAAGGATCTCCTGTACAACAAACATCACTAATGCTCTAAAGCAGGGGTCCCCAATCTTTCTGAGAAAGGGCCGGTATGGGTGCAGGCTCTCATTGCAACCAAGCAGCTACACACCTGATACTACTAATCAACCCCTGGACTCTTTGCTAATAAGCTTGATTAGTAGCGTTATGTGTGTAGCTGTTTGGTTGCAATGAAAGCCTGCCCCCACACCGGCCCTTTCTGGGAAAGACTGGGGACCCCTGAGCTAAAGCCACTGCAAACAGTAGTGTTGGTCTTTGCCACTCAAGGACTTGTCATAATAGCTTTTTTTTTATCATAACTTCTCTTCTTTTCTTCCATCTGACTTGGAAATTGATCGAGTTCAGCTATCATTTAGGAGATCCAATCCTTTAAATGAGCTGATGAAAAAAAGTGTAAGACAAAGAGTAACAAATCTTCCTTGAGAACGGCCTTGACCCACAAATAGGCTGGTTAGCAGCCATGACAAGGATAATCTGAATGGTCTATTTCACTAAAGGGGAAATTAGCTCCTTTGTTGCTTTCTTGCAGAGGGAAACACAGGACAACCATGAAAGAAAGGGATTAGTGAATATGGACCACTATCCTTTGCAGCTTTAGCCCAGGGAAATGTCATTTGCTGTTGTTTTCCAGTCACATTTTTATCAATCGCCATGAAGCTCATGATGTACTGAAGAAAAGTGCATGTCCAAGGCCCCTTCAAGATCTACCAGTAACTTCCTCTTGGCTGAGGTGAAGTTTTCTAGCAAGGTCAAGGAAAACTGTAGAGTAAATGAAAAAAGACTGCCTGTTTTAAACTATTCAGATGCACCCTGGACCTTCCTTTGCATTAATATTTTTTCTGGATAATGCAATGCATAAATTATTGATCTCTCCCCATCTACCACACCTGTGACTGTCTGCAGCGGACATTGCCTCAAACTGGCATTCAAGGGAGAACTTTCTGTCCACTAATTCATGTTTCTTTGATTCTTGCACCACCACATTTTCTTATATTTTTTCTTGTACTTCTAATGGGTGATGGTCAGTGCGTGAAAAAAGAATGTGGAAAACTTGGAATGAGCCCCAAGTCTCAAAGACTGTCACGGCAACCCATAATGCTTTGCCATCCAGCAAGACACGGGTCAATGAGATATGGAACTACTCGGCTTAGATGCTGCGGGAAAGCTGGCACAGGAATCAAACCAGGCTGTCAAGCATGTACATCCAGGGCAGCCGAGCTCTGCATCAGAATTAAATGAAAGTTCGCTGCTAGGTCATAAGCATCTCCATCACTGATGCATTGCAGAGGTTTAATAGTTAGGGGATGGTATAGTATATATGAAAACCAAGCAGTAGGCTTCAGTTATATCCCGATGATTTTATCTGATGGTTTTGACTGACCGTTAATTAGACCTGTGGTTCCCTGCATCAGTACTGGGGCCCCACTGTTTATGCTGGTTTTTGTTCCAACCACAATTTAAATTTTGGGATTTTAACAAGCCTATCAAAATGTGGCTTCAGAGTGCACTGCTTTCAACATAAAATGAACCAAATAACAACAAATTAACTTCTGGTTAAAATCCTACCAGGCATCTTTGGTGTTTAATGGTGTGTTTTATGAGCTAATAATGATATAAGGTCACAGGTGCTCATTGTATTGGGGATAAAAGAGGGTGATTCTTTTTTTTAATTCCAACACCACTTCCTGCTTTGGAGCCAATCAGGAACCTCCATCGACTGGGAAGAACTAAATATCCATGCTGCTGTTGTTTTAAGCAAGACATTTCCTGTGAAGCAGTGTGACATAAGGTGTCAAAGACTGAGAGGGAAGTTACAATAGGATGAAAAGCCCAAGCAAGTTCTATAAACACAACTGAGCGGAAGCAGATGATGAGAGATTTTCTAAACTGATGAAGAGAATGTGCAGAAATCTCCTTCATTCGCCTGTGGATCTGTCACAGTAAATGCAGCTAACATTCAGTAGTCTCCAGAAAGCTTGAAATGTAAAAGGTGGCCTGTGTGAGATGGCTTTTTGAGCAGCTTGAATTTAAGGGTTAACTTGTTTGCTGTGGTTGATGTTGGTACGTGTGTGGCATCGCTCAACAGTCAGCGTGGGGTCCTGCCACAACTCTGTCGTGCGATGCCAGTTTGTGATGTGTCGCATTTTAATTGTTGTTCACTAAGAATCAGGATGTGAAAGAACAGCAAATGCATGTGGAGGTAACATGCAGCTAAATACATGACAGTTGGTATGATATTAGCTAGCTAATTAGCTTGCTCACTCTTATATCAGTAATGTTAAATCAATAAACTGGTTTTGCTGAAAGATGTGAAGAATGTAAACTGGTTTGCCAATCGCAAATAATCATAGAGAAAGGTATTTTTCATCTTCTGTTTTTATTGATGATGACAAACCAGCTTACATTCTCAGTATTCTTCCTCTAAAGTGCTAAAATAGTGCTTTGAATCCTCAAATTTCCATAGAAAGCTCCTGAATATAAAAAGCATAATGCCTAACTAACTCAAATATATAAATACAATGCAAAATGAAGACGGATTGGCAAGGATGAAATCAGAGTATGACATGCAGTCAAGCAGATTCACTTTGATAGGATGTAAGTTCTGAGCATGCGCAGTAATCGTGATACAGCTCCTTTAATTGAACCAATCATCACAGTTTCTGCCTGAGAACTTGTTTCAATAACCAAAATCTCCTAAAATATGGCAGAGAATGAACAGGGTCTGGTTTAAGCTGCAAATATGCATGGCTGTGGCCAGCGGTTTGCATTGACAGGACACTGCAGGGTTCACCTGGCGAAGGCATCAGCGGGTAATTTGGGCAGACAGAAGCCTGATCTGTTTCTGTGAATCAGAGTCACCTTGTGAACAACTTTAAGACCTTATGTCCTGAATACTCACTAGCTGAAATACCTGCAAGTGCAAAGGCAAAGGAAGAATTTTTTCAAACAAGCTATGTTGGTTCAGTAAACCGGCATCTTAAATTCGACGAGCCTCTCAACAATCCGGTATTATTCATCATTAAATATACAAAATAAAACTGATTGGATCTCATTCAGCGTCTATATGCACATAAAAATACAGGAGGTTTAAATGCAGTTTGCCTTTTTTAAGTTAAACCTGTCAATGAATTCTCGACCACACCTAGAATACGTTGTAGTAGTTAATGATATTTTTATTGAATTGAAAAAGCATTGGAATTTGTACTGATGAAGGACGGTATAGAGTCGAGTAGGAGACCAGTGCAGGATAACAGGAAGCCCCAGGTGACGAGACTCAGTTTGGGGGTCGCGATTCTTCTTAGAGTCATAAAGGCTCTTCAAGTCCCCTGGGGTTCCTATAGAGCGATAGGGTGAGAGAAGAATAGAAGGGAATGGGTGGGATGGACGTCGAACAAGACAGACGAGGATTGTAGGATGAAGGACATGGATAAATGGAGTGACGTATTTAAACGTGGTCGGGTCCACTAATCTGCGTTCAGAACTCCATTTATTGCAGTAAGGAGAACAATATTCCACGCTGGTCCATTTCATACTCCTGGTACCAGTGAAATGATCTGACATGCAAGCCATTCACAAACTTTTCTATACAGAAAGGAGGAAAAACAAATGGTTAACTGGAGACCCTCTGGGATCTCAGCAGCTACGACAGCGATGCTGGTATAGTTTTCAGTATAGCAGTCCTCATCATGCGTTCAGTGAGCGCATACTCAGATCTCACCTATCTCCAAACGCAGACTTCCTTTGTATCCCAAGGTCTCACCTGTAATGTTTCATTACTGCATCTTAAAAAGGCTGCGATGCTATCTAGCTTACAAGAGTTCTCCTCAAACAGTCACTCCCACGTACTCAGAAACACCTGCAAAAATACTCAAAACAGATTTCATAGTAGTTTTATTGTCGTTTTGGAGTAATTTTGCTGTAGTTTGCTCTGCTGAAACACACACAAACACACATGCAATTAAATGCAGACCTGAGATTAACTGAAAACAGTGCTAGGATCTTTATTGTGGCTGGTAAATGACAGAAAGAATGAAAATGACCCTAAGCATATACTGCTGCTTTCACAGTCACCAGATCTCAAACCAACTGAACTCATACGAAAGATTTTGGAACAACGTGTAAGATGTAACTCTCCATCACCATCGACAAAACACCGAGTGAGAGATTATCTTTGAGAGGACAGGTACTCCGTGCCTCGTAAACTGATCTGGCGGCTCGTGGAGGCCCAAAAACGTACACTTTACGAAGACTACGTTAATTTTTTTCATTAAGTTTTCCCTTGTGTATAATACACACACACACACACACATGCGCGCACACACACACACACACACACACACACACAACTTTTTTACATTTTGAATACAATGGTTTAAAATTAAATGCAGAAGAATTTATACTCAACAACAAAAATTTAGCAACACCCAAATTTTAAGCATTGTTGGTATAAAGAAAATATAATGAAATAGCTAACTATACATATAGTCTTCCTGAACAGTACGTATCTCACCAACACACCAAGTTATGCTGAATCCCGGTCACATCTGCTTTGCACGTGATTTTGTACGATTCGTGACCAAGGTGAATCCTGTCACTTGAATCCCTTTATTGCCTAGTTGACAATTTAGGGATGCTCTTTGACGAACGCAAAACACTGAAAAGCACAAAAATCAAAATTCTGGGGCGTCGTAGAGGAATGTCTGAAAACGCCAGACATGGAGCCATTGGCATGTTCAGGGCAGGAATGAGCTTGCGATAAGTTGGGCAGCACTTTAACATCCACCACCGCACCAATTTACGTCTTCAGACGTGTGACCCAGACGGGGTCCGTCAAAGACCGACCTCACAGCAGTAGACCATGTAAAACGACGGCACATGAAGATCGCATCATCGTGATGTCATCAGGATGTAACTGAATGACATGCAGTTCAACTGGCAGCTGGGTGTCGTACTCGCTACTAAAGGATAGGAACAGTCTTGTGGGAAATTGGTCAACCCACCCCCATGCATTCTGAGTGACGTTAATTCATCTCACCGATTTGAGTCACAACTGTGTCGGGCATTCATGGACATCTCATTTTTACCTATAATGGTCAAGACAATAAAATACACATTTCACTTTTGTTAACTTGTTTATTGTGCATTTACATTGGGGGCCTGTACCATAAAGCTGGATTTGGACTTAGCGCGGTATCTTCAGGTTTAACCCTGGGTTTTCTGTACCACGAAGGCGGCTCACTTCTTACCGAGGTATGTCACCGCGGCAACATAAACTGAACGGCTAACCTGCTCCGGAGCAGGTTAAGTTCTAGATTCAGATCACAGCGTGCAAAAGCATCGCCTACTGACCAATCAGTCCTCCTGGAAAATGGCATCACCGCCCGTAGAGGTTTCAGCGGAGTTCGGTGCGAGGATGAATACCAATATGTACGATACAGGTTCTCATCTGAGGGTTTGACATCTGGCGAACGCAGCGGAGTCGTGCGCATATAGTTTCACATCTTGAGTGTATCACAGTGCTGCATTTTTCCACAGGCAAAAGCACTAAAGCCTTGCACTTGTTGCACTTATGAAAGTAAACCTACTGACTGCTTTTAATTATGGTTTTGTAGTAATTAATTTGTTCTCCGGTTCTTTTGACACCGCCGGGGTTGCAGCTGGAAAAAATCCAAACACGCCATAAGAATACATCCTCGCATCACGTCAATTTAATGAAACCAAGGACTGTATAATGAAACACGCGACTGTAATTTTACTGATGGGGTAGCGACATTATAAACGATAAGACACACACATCCCTATACCCAATAGGCTTTGTGCCGGATCAAACATATCCTGTAAAGCAGAAAAGGAGTGAGATGCGCTCACTAGCCTACATAGCGCCTGTTGCCATGATTTACTGCAGCAGAAGTAAAATGAAATCATCACTATTGCAGCAATAGCCCACATACAATCATGAATATGTTATTGGAGTTATTTGCAGTGATGTTATCATTATAATTAACTTACGCATTTACACGGTCGGTGATTTTTTGCCAACTGGCCTTTCCGTATTTGGCAGCTGCAACGGTGTTAATTTTTGCCAGGATGATATGTTTATTCTCGTCATATTTTTATTAAGAGCTCTTGCTCCGCATTTGCAAAGTACGCAGCTTTGCTTCCTGTCGGTTTGCAATTGGCATTTGCTTCAAACACCACCCCTTCTATGTGAACGCGCACATACCTAGATGGGAAAACCCTGGGTTCAGTTACCAAGTTGATAACTGGCTTTGTGGTACCGCTTATCAGGAATGCGGAAGTCTGGTTAAGTGCAGCCAGATAACCAAGAGAAACCCCTGGTATGTTAATCCAGCTTTATGGAACAGGCCCCAGGTGTTGCTAAACTTTCATTATTATACAGCGCAAAATATTGGTAAATATTGGAAATTTAAAGGAGAGCACTTCAGTATGCTAAAATTTACTATTAAACTAGGCAAATTCTATTGGTGGATGATAGCAGGTATATCCATAAAACTAAAGGATCCTCTCCTTAGGCAACGTTCATCGTTTGGCCTATTGATGACACGACAGGAAGGAGTATAGGGTCTAGAAAATCAACAAGGGAACTATTTAGGGCTCCAGGAACGTTCCCAGCTAATTTTACTTGATTCCCATGCGATCTGTTTGATTTGTTGCATTTGGCCTAAGGGTGGTGCTACAGGAACAGTCATATTGTCACCAGAACAATAAGATTGCTCTTTTTTGCACCAAGATGTTCACAGCAAAATTGATCTGATTCCTACGGAGGCCGACAAGGACAAACGCGCTGCAACGCCCCAAAACATCTCCAGTTGGAGAAACATGCTGCAAAAACAGAAATGATGCAAAGTAAAAAAACATGAACCTCAAAAACAAACGCAAGAAAAAAAAAGCTGCATATCCACGTCAACACAAACGCTCTCCAACTGCCCAAAACATCTCCAATCAGAGAAGTGCGCTGCAAAAACAGAAACGATGCAAACTCAAAAACACGCACACCACAAAAGCATATGCAAGAGAAAAACGCTGCATACGCACATCAACACAACAGAAGTGCTCCAAGCCGCTATGGGGAGCACCAGCTAAAACAACTTTTATTTTTGAGCTGAGCGAGACTGGCTGGAGTATTTTGTTATATGGTTTTTACACCACAGCAAAGGGTTTGCTCAGGATTGCGACCTGGTTAGTGCGCGCAAAGGGTTCACTCGGGATGACGGCCTTACATGTAATGCATAGAAATCAATGGATAACAGGGAACAGTTATAACCTCCTCATTTAGCTAGCTAGCTAGCATTTACATGCATGAAATATGACTAACTAAGTCAGCGAAAAGGCTCTCTGGCTAGCTAACAGTTAAATTTGGTATTATATAAATGCTTGTGGTTCAGCTCTAGCTAAGTGAGATAGTGAAATAATGGCCAATTTTTATTCACTTATTTTCTATTAACATCCATGTACCAAATATTAATGTTAGCTAGCTAAGCAAGCAAACTAACGTTAGCTAGCTAGCTAGCTAGCTAGAAAGCCTTTTTGCCGACTTTGTTAGTCTCGCTCAGGTCAAAAATAAAAGCCGTTCTAGTTGTTGCTCCCCATAGCGGCTTGGAGCACTTCTGTCGTGTTGATGCGGATATGCAGTGTTTTTCTTTTGCATTTGCTTTCGTGGTTTAAGTGTTTTTGAATTTGCATTGTTTCTGTTTTTACAGCGCATTTCTCCAATTAGAGCTGTTTAGGGCTGTTGCATCGCGTTTGCCCCCGTCGGCCTTCATAGATTCCAATTAGAACAGTTTTACTGATGGATTTGGAAATGTAGTTTCACCTTATGGTGGTGCGACAGTAAAAGTAATAGAGCCATTATAATCAATAAGGTTCCTGACTTATGCACCAAAAATTTTGACAGCAGATTTGACAGGATTCCCATTTAGGGGAGACTGGCGTCCGATGAGCCATGGGGACCAATGAGCCATATCACTATTTTGCGATCAATTGATGACAGAGCTGCTTAAAATAGGCAAAATATTTGACCATTGACTGATGAGTCATGGGGATAAATGAGCCATATCACTATTTTGCCTATTTTAAAAACCTTTGGCATAGATTGATCACAAAATAGTAGTATGGCTAATTGGTCCCCATGGCTCATCGGATCCCAGTCTCCCCTACACTGTAAGAGTTTTTGCAATTTTAAAAAGAAAAACTCTGACTTGGCGATAAGGTCGTACGTTGACCACCATCAGTAAAAGCTCTTCTCTGTGTACCAGAAATGATCACAGTTTTGATGGGAATCATGTCACACTGTTTGTGAACATTTCTGGTAAACAGTGTGACATTTTTCCCATCAAAACTGTTTGAGTAAATGCACCTGGCAAAGTAAAGTTTGACCTGTAGTGGCGCTACAGGAAACATAACAAAGCCACCATAATCAATAACTTCCTCCTTTATGCACCAGGAATGTTGAAAGCAGATTTGGCATAGTTCCCATTAAAACAGTTTGAGTAATTGAAATTTTTAAAAATGTAAAAGTTTTGTCTGGTTGTGGTACTATAGCAAAGGTTATAGGGTGACTAGTATCAATAAAAGCCCATCTCTATCAACAGAAGTCATCACAAGAAGTGTAACATCATGAACCCAATCAAAACTCTTTGAGTTATTATCATCGGCAATGCAAAGTTTGACCTGGTCGTGGCACCACAGGAAAGGTCATAAGGTCTGTCGTCTACACGCCTTGAACGAACAAAAGGAGCTTTGTACAAATTCCATAAAAACTGAGTTATCACGCTAACATGAAAGACCAGTAATGGCGGTGGCAGAATTAACCAAAGTGAATCCATACAATCCCCGAAACGCAGTTTCAGGCGTACAATTTATGGCAGCACACTATTCAATGCAATGCAATACACAAGTGCAATCATGCCTTGATTACTCAATAAGAGATTTTGGAAAAGATTGCCAATAGTCGGGTTAAATTAAGAGCTCAATCAAGCAAAGTTATGAGTTTGGGTTGCGCGCGGTTGCTGCGTGGCCACATGATTGCACATCTCAGTCCCACATTACATGATGAACAGTTTAATGAACAAGTGTAGTGGATGTAGATAGGCTTTCGTTCCTAGAATACGCAAGTAGATGATCACACACTCGCATTGATTGTCAGGCATTTGAGAGAGCAACCATTACTATGGCCCCCATTTGGCTGGAATTTGACCTAATACAATTTAGTCTATGTTATCATCCTGCTGTTGTTATAGGGGTATAATGGCCACTCAATTCTCTGGAAATAAAAAAAGTATAGTATTGTATATATTGATGGATGTTTCATCAAATTAACCAAATCATGCCTTTACACACAAAAAAAAAAAAATATTGAAATAAAATAACCCAAACCCAGGTTGAGAAAATTGGGTACCACAACCAAGGCCATACGAGCATGCACAAAAGCCGAAACCTCTTCAACAAAATATCCAACAAAGGTAGGCAATACGCAATGAGAATCAGCAAGATTTCTTGAATTCAATCATTCGAGGTGCAAAATATTGTATTATTGTGACAAATGTATTCCTCACATGATATTCCGGAAGTAAAAATGCAATATTTAAAACGCAACTGATAATTTGGGATCACATTTCACGGCACATTGAAACTAAGGCTGGACTGAAGATGTTGACATTACTTGAGAAAATGTTTGAATGTTGTCTGGTGCGTTTCCTGTTTGTGCTGAATAGATGCTCCCATCACAGCTGTTGGCGTGGGGTGTCTAGACTGTGGAAACAGGAGCCGAAGAACAGATGCATCCAACTGCAATACAAGTGCTAAAAAAGACCTGGCATTTTGAGCTTGCATTCTGAGTAATAATTTGCCAACCACTACTGAAGCTCCATTTATAGGCTTGCTTAAGTAATTTTACAAACACATCTATGAAGACTCTATCTTTTGCACTGCTTAATATATACTCCTTTTTAAGAAGGGTAAACTCTCTGTACACCATGCAATCAAAGGTTCCACAAATAAGTGTTTTGGGATGCCAGCAGGATTTCTTCTCAATGTGTGCAAACTGATCGCTGACTTTCGATTTATTTTTTTACGTTTGTTGGCAGTTGAAAATCAAAATGTTAATGCAGCAAAGACCCACAGCATTTATGCTTAGCACGCTACCAGGGGAACGACTGATTTTGCAAGAAAATGTCAGAGACTGCTGTTGATAAAATGTGCGGAAAACTTGCAGAAAGCTCAGATCGGACAGATGGTAACATTTAAAAATTTCAATGTCAGAAAGCACAAGTGAGAGCGGCTTGGCCGTGCTCTGGTTTGCCCTGCTGCCTCACAGGAAGAAGGTTGTGGGCTGGAATCTGACCTGGGGCCTTTGTTTGTGGAGTTTGCATGATCTCCTCGTGTTTGCATGGGTTTCCTCTAGGTACTCAGGATTCATCTCATAGTCCGAAAACATGCACATCAAGTGAATAAGATACTCTAAATTGTCTGCAGGTGTAAGTGAATGATGTGCACCATGTGTTATGTGATGTTGAAGTACTTTGTGTTTATGATGTTAGTTACCTGCTCTGTCTGTAGAGCACTTTGGTCAACCTAGGTTGTTTTAAACGTGCTATCTAAATAAGGTTGATTTGATGTGAAGAATCGGTGACCTGTCCAGGCCAGGTCCCTGCCTTTCACTGTAAGTCAGCTGGGATAGGCTCCAGCTCCCCTACTACCCTAGTGAGGAAGCAGCAGTATAGATAATGGATGGGTGGCACTGTGTTGCAGTGAGTAGCTCAGCGAGTAGGATGTGGCCTTTCTCTGCATAGTTTGCATGTTCTTCCCTTTTTACCGTATGTTTCTTCCAGGCACTCCAAAGACATGTTAGCCAGGAGAACTAGATATTTTCAATTGCCTATTGTATTTGAGGCCTAGTCCGTACCATAGAGCTAAAAATAACACTAGAGCAAACACGCTACTTGCCGACTACGACGGAAAACATCCAGCGAGGTTGCCATCTTACGACTCAAAACTAAAGGTGACCGAGCCTTCGCAATGGCTGCCCCTAAATTGTGGAACAGCTTACCATTGTACATTAGATCTGCCCAGACTCTTGAGATGTTTAAGTCATTATTGTGGACTCATCTCTTCTTGTTGGCTTTTGATTCATGTTAAGCCAAACATTGCTGATATATGGACTGTTTTATTGATTTTTGTGTTTATTGCGCACTTTATTTTGTTTTCTATCGTTACACTTTAATATTTTTTGTGTACTGTGCGCTCTAACATTGTATTTTTCTATTTCTATAGTTGTATTTTAATACTTTAGTGCTTTCTAGACTGTACAGCACTTTGGCAGACTTCGGTTGTTTAAATGTGCTATATAAATAAATTTGACCTTGACCTAGACCTTGACCTTGATGGAATTCATGTGCCTAGCTCCAGTAAAGAAAAATTAACTGGGCTTGCATCTTGATTCTAAATCTGCATTTTTATTCAAATTTGTTGATTGCTACATTGCAAAAGACATTTTTTGACACCCCCAAGCACCAATCATGGAACTTGGATGGAGAGCAATTTAGCTTCACAGAATGCAAATAATTTTGTGGTTAGTGGAATAATTCTTGTGTTCTCGATCAAACTAAATGAACAATATACATCCTTGTGCAAATTAATTAAAACAGGATGTTGTAATTTTTTTCAAATTGCAACTGGACTTTTGTTATGAATCATACTGATTTACTCATTAATAAATAATATGACCTCCGCAGCTTTTAAGACTGAAAGATTGACATTGACTGTACTTGCTATATCCCTGTATGACTTGCTGATCTGTTTGTGCGCTTTCTCGGGGGCACATCCGTCACACACAACGTCTGATTCACAATTAACTGGCCAGAGAAACTAAAGACCACAAGTTAACAAGAAACACGTGGCGCAATACCAATTGATGTAATAACTGCACACGAACAATATTTACATCACGCACCCCACAAATATTATGAGATTCTCATGCAGTATGACTTTATTTTGTCCGGCAGAAGGACATGGAATAAGAAAGACAAAAAGGCAGGATTTTTAGGTTTTTTGTCTAGATCATGAATTGTGATTAAAGACAAAAAAAAAAAAATGCAGCTTGTTTCAATTAATTTGCACAAGGGTGCAGAACAAAAATTTGATTTTCATAAACATATTTCTTATTAAAACCTAAAAAAAATGTCCTTTTCTCCCCTTGGGCATACGCTGTCTATCACATATACATCCATGATGTACCCATCGGGAATGACAATACGCATTCAATCGCCTGAAATGACGAGGTAGAATCTGCTGCATCAGTTAAATCCTTGAATCGGTATATTTGACCAAAGAAGCGTAAAACTTAACTTTTTTTAGTCAGGGGGTCCAAAATAGAACAAGCCAATACCATAAACCTGACTTTTACCATTGTAAGATGGCAGTCAAAAAGAATGCAAGAAAGGGGATGGTGTCCGCTCTAGTGTTATTTTCAGCTCTATGGTCCACATGTTCACGAATATTTTCAAAAACTGGGTTTTACCTGCTTCGTTTTCCAAAAACCATCTCTATCCAGTCCATGGGTATCCAGTCCACAATTAAAATGCTGTCAAGACCATGCCGAACCAATGGGCAGCGAAGATGCAATATGATGTAAGACCACATAAGTCAATCGCAAGCCTTTAAAACTCGGTATAAAGTGCACGCGCTCTGATGTTACATGCCAAAAGCTCCATTTTCCCTGTCCAAACATAAACTGTGAAAACAGAGATTCCTAAGATCTTCACCCTGGAAGACGTTTTGCAAAACGTCGGTTTTCAGTGACCGAAATCGCATAGAAATCGCATAGAAATGCTATGTTTTTAAAAATACCCATGTGGACTGGGCCTGCGTGATTAGTGTATGATCCCTGTGATGATCAGACGGACTGTCTAAGGTGTATTTTTGCCTCTTGCCCATGGTATGCTGGGGTAGGACCCAGTCTTCCCTCAGCCTGCCCTGGCAGTAATGGGCAGGTGTGAGGCCACCACATTTGACTGGAACTCTGAAGGTTAGTAGATTAAGCCCAAATGTTCCCTCAGTAAGATCAGAGCTGCTGTTGAGCGTAAGGACCTTAACCCTTAATTGCTTTGAGAGGCATTGAGTGATATAGCTCCTTAAACTCAGTGGATTAAACCATCAGCAAAATAACCAAAATGAATGCAAGTGGTTAATTTTATAGCTTTCTTAGCCCGCCTGACCCTATTGATTAGTTCATGGGCATACCAGTACAATACACTGGCTGCAGCCTGAAAGACTGACTTGGCCAGGACATTAAAATGAAGAAAGGGCCCCCCTTTTTGTAACACTGATCTTAGACCTGTTAAGCAAAATTATAACCACAGTTATAGCCACGTGTCAAAATGATTAGCTAAACTCTGCATACCGTACGCTCAAATTCTAGTCTCCACAATGAGGAAGCATTAAGTAATTACAATGTCAGGCTCAATATGTGGAACGTATGGATTCAAGACCACTGAAATGAGGACCTCAAAGCTGTCTTTGTTTCCCAGGTTTTGTCAGCGATCATGATTGGTGGACTCTGAGAGAAATGAATAAGAGGAAGCCCCTGATTGGCCCCGCTGCTGGACCCAGAAAAGAGCCTCCGTCTTTGCCCCTTAATCTGTGGCCATGGCAGGAAGGAACAGATTGTGAATAATCTGTAAGAAAAACGTCTCCTTGCAGATTGCAGAGATCCTCGCAGTAATTCCAGATGATCTTCCTGGGGCCCCTGGCCTTAGGTCTGTTCTTTTTGAATAAGACTTGTCCCTCATTCATTGTCGTGCTTTTTTAATGTTAATGTATTTCCTGCCTGTCTCTCAAGATAGCGCAACGGCAAGACTACTGCTGCTGACATGGCATTAAATCTGAGTTTCCCTGCTTTTATATTTCAAGGGCACTCTTTCAAAGTGTACAGATGCTCACAACACACATCTATTCTCATATTTATGTTCATGCAGCAGGTCCAAAATGTGCTTTGAGAGTTGTAATAAAGCAATATTTCATTTTCTAACCTTTAAGTTTGGCTTTTGTGAGTGGGATTTTTTAATGCAAGTTTTTTTTTTTTTATAATACAAACCCCAATTCCAATGAAGTTGGGATGTTGTGTAAAACATGAATGAAAACAATACAATGATTTGCAAATCCTTTTTTGACCTAAGTTCATTTGAGTACACTACAAAGACAAGCTATTTAATGTTCAAACTGATAAACTTAATTGTTTTTTTTTTTTTTTTTTATTCACTCATTTTGAATTTGATGCCTGCAACACGTTCCGAAAAACCTGGTGAACAGGTTAATTGGAAACAGGAGTGAGTCATGATTAGGTATAAAAGGGGCATCCCCAAAAGGCTCAGTCCTTCACAAGCAGGGATGGGGTGAGGTTCACCACTTTGTGAGCAACTAAGTGAGCAAATTATCAGACAATTTAAGAACAACGTTTCTCAACATGCAATTGCAAAGAATTTAAGGATTTCATCATCTACATTCCATAATATCATCAAAAGATTCAGAGAATCCGGAGAGATCTCTACACGTAAGCGTCAAGGCTGAAAACCAACATTGAATGCCCGTGACTGTCGGTCCCTCAGGCGGCACTGCACCAAAAACCGACATCATTCTGTAAAGGATATTACCATGTGGGCTCAGGAACACTTCAGAAAACCGTTGTCAGTTAACACAGTTCGTCGCTACATCTACAAGTGCAAGTTAAAACTCTACCATGCAAAGCAAAAGGCATATATCAACAACACCCAGAAATGCCACCGGCTTCTCTGGGCCCGAGCTGAGATGGACTGACTCAAAGTGGAAAAGTGTGCTGTGGTCTGATGAGTCCACATTTCAAATTGTTTTTGGAAATCATGGACGTCATGCTCTCCGGGCTAAAGAGGAAAAGGACCATCCAGATTGTTATCAGCGCAAAGTTCAAAAGCCAGCATCTGTGATGGTATGGGGATGTGTTAGTGCCCATGGCATGGGTAACTTGCACATCTGTGAAGGCACCATTAATACTGAAAGGTAAATACAGGTTTTGGAGCAACATATGCTGCCATCCAAGCAACGTCTTTTTCAGGGACGTCCCTGCTTATTTCAGCAAGACACATTCTGTACGTTACAACAGCGTGGCCTCGTAGTAAAAGAGTATGGGTAATAGACTGGCCTGCCAGCAGTCCAGACCTGTCTCCCATTGAAAATGTGTGGCGCATTATGAAGCGCAAAATACGACAACGGAGACCCCGGACTGTTGAGCAGCTGAAGTAATATATTACTCAGTAATTCATCAAGCAAGAATGGGGAAGAATTCCACCTACAAAACTTCTACAGTTAGTGTCGTCAGTTCCCAAATGCTTATTGCGTGTTGTTAAAAGGAAAGGTTATGTAACACAGTGGTAAACATGCCCCTGTCTCAGCTTTTCTGGAATGTTGTTGCAGGCATCAAATTCAAAATGAGTGAATATTTAAAAAAAAAAAACTAAACAATAAAGTTTATCAGTTTGAACATTAAATATCTTGCCTTCCTAGTGTACTCAATTGAATATAGGTCGAAAAGGATTAGCAAATCATTGTATTCTGTTATCATTCACGTTTTACACAACGTCCCAACTTCATTGGAATTGGGGTTTTATATGATGCACTCGAATTTTTACATTTTTAAAGGATGTTACATTTTATGACACACTGCCGCAGCACACCTGGCAGGTGGCTGTAATATGTAGTATTGGTGTCAACTGTAATTGCAGATTACATCGTCCCTAACAATAAAATATTTTTCCTGGCAGCCTAAGGTGGATTCTGAGCTGTAGACAACCATTCACTTGAGAAGCGAAAATGTGAGGCCAGAAGCCCCGGTTCATGCATTTGATAACGCTCACGACATGAACGAGCACGTTGTCGTCGGCGGCGGGCGCGTTTCCCAACATTCTCGTTCACACGAATAACCAGCAAGGGCGATATTGCGCGCTCCCGTCGCTGTCTGGTCATTGAAAACAAAGCTATCTGCGCGATTTCCACTACAGCCGAGGGAATACGATACTGGAATACTTGCCTGTAGATCGAGAAACGGAAATGAAAATGGATTTATCGCGAAAATAGGAACCAGCTTGACCGGGGCCTGCTTGGAGGGCGCACAGACGGCAGGACGCTCCCGAAACCGAGGAAAATTTTAAGCTTTTTCCGGAGTGCTTTGTTATTAGCTGGCTAGCTTTCTTGCAGGCTAGCCATCATTGTCATTTCTGTAGCTAGCCTGCCTAGCTGTCTTGCTTTATGCGAGAGAAACAGCGCCATGTTGTTGTCAAAGAGCGAGTGTTAAGAATTCGATTCTTGAATTGAAAACGGGAAATCCCTGCACCCTGTCCAGTGGTTTGAAACAGGGACCCCGATTCAGTGCTGCAGCCGCGGATCCCTCTATTGTCGGCGACATGGCGGAGCAGAGCTACTCTTCTTGGTGAGTGCGCATAGTGCGATATGTGTTAACTAGGGACACTGCTACGATATCGGGAGCTAGCGAGCTGATTAAATCATTGCGATCATTTCATTGCATTTGTCACAACAGTCGCGTTTTTAGCGTGCGATATAAAAGAATTATCGGCGACGATGTATCATTTTCCCGTAGTTGACCCTTAAGCTGCTTTCACACCGGACGCGAAACGAATTTTTCGCACGACAGATTACATTCAAAGTCAATGCAAAGACGCGAATACACGCGGCGTCTTTTGCATTGACTTTGGATCTATTCTGTCGTGCAAAAAATTCGTTTCGCGTCCTGTGTGAAAGCGGCTTTACTTGGCCGGAAAGTCCGCTAGCTGAATGATTAGCAATGAGGAGCGGGCGGCGTGCATTTTTTCCCCTAAACAAGTTGCGATACTGCTTCCGCTCTCAGCCATACTTCAGCCAATCAGATTGTACGTAACTGGAATTGTAAACCAATCAGATTGTACATAACTGGAATTTTCCCCTAACTTGGTTATGGAAAAAATCGGGGAGCCGTTGCCAGCTAACATAGCTATTCAATCCGCTGTCCTATGTCTTTGCTGGCTGGCTACTGAATAAACAATTGTGATTTTAGCGATTTAAACATAAAGAGGAGTGTTGACCGATCAACTGCTTTGGTAGCTTTAGGTGGCAAAGGTAGCTAATTTGGTAGCACATCGCAAGGAACACGTTTGTTGCACCATGGAAAACTGCTGCTGAAATGGTAGCTCTCTTGGACACTAATTATTAGACAATGTCGCCCATTGCAATCTCCGAAAATGCTGCCAGCTGAATAAAGCCGCTTTCACACCGGACGCGAAACGAATTTTTCGCACTACAGATTACATTCAAAGTCAATGCAAAGACGCGAATTCGCGTCTTTGCATTGGCTTTGAACGTTATCTGTCGTGCGAAAAATTCGTTTCGCGTCCGGTGTGAAAGCAGCTTTAACGGACTAAAGTCAGTGATGGCTAGTTTGATTGCTAAACATTCTGATACGGCATAATCAATTGCATTTGGGTTTAGTTAGCTAACTAGCTGATATAGTGTATGTAGCTGGGTAGTTACCTGGCTTGCTAGTCATTTTCCAGTTTATTAGGGAAAGTCTTTGCTGTGGGCGCGTTCGGCTGTGTGACTAGCTGCTAGCAATTGCGTGGTGGCATTTAAACGAATAAGTATTTTAATGTGTAGCTCTCGGGTTTATTGGCTTCATTCTTTTAATGCTCAGACGAAGGCAACGCAGGTAGCGTTGGCTGCATTTTGCATTTCAATACATATCGGTGTTTGGCTGCGGTAACCAGCAAGCTACTCCAGCCTACCAGCTGACATAGGTTTTTGAAACCAATTTAACATTTGCTTTATGCTGGTGAGTATCTAGCGAGCTGTTTGTGGTGTCCAGGTTTCTGAAGGGCTGTTGGGTTGTTCTTGGCTGTTTCTAGACAGAAACACGTTTGTTTGGTTAGTGATAAGTCATACGTCTTTTAACGACCCCCGCCATACCGCTGGAAAAGGTCCTTTAAGAAATAGTTATGCAACGAGTTGGTTTTATTTGACAGATGAAAATTCATAATTGATCGGTTGAACTAGTGTTCTGGCACTGCAGTGTCCAGTGTTTTTGTTGCCTGTTGTGTGATCATTTTGTGTCAGGCCTGCATTTACCACGACCGAGATGATAGTGCATGATTAATGGAATGAAACGCCCATTTGTGCATTAAAGATTTTGAAATCGTATAAGAATCCCTGTTAATCCAAGGCTTTAATGTTGTCAAGTTTTTGGGCCGCATCGAAAGCTGTGTGTGAGTGTATTCAGTGGTTCGTTGATCTTCATTCTAAATGATGTGAAGATGGTTATTCCCTTGCCTCGATGAGTGGGGTAACCGAGTGTAGCTTAAAGCGCCGAAGACGGCCTCGCCACATCATACCCATGACACATTTCGTTAAGTCCGAAATAAGCGCAGGTTTTGTCGTGAAGGCGATGCGGTGAGACCTCGTGCATGTCTCACCGGTGCAGTTGCTGGTAATGACTAGACTATGAAATGGTGCCGTTTGTTTTGTCTCTGTGTGCTTGTGTTTCGTTTTGATTACGGAGGCCAGTGGATAATTTGTAGCTCTCTGTCATTCCAGGATGACCAAAATTAGTGCATAACGTAAAAAACACGTGTGAGTAACTTCTGTCTCGACGATGTTCAGCGCTTACTTCAGTGCGCGTTTAAGTGAAATATGCTCCTTTTGTCATAGGAAACCAAACAGGGCTTGAATGTTGTTTTTTTCTGAAGACTGATTGCCTACATGGAGATGGTAGGAATTAGCCAGGGAGTCAGCACGGGCCCCTCGCGTATGTTCAAAAAGCCAATTTTCAAGTGTCAAGTCGCCCACAGCTCGCAATAACAGACATTTCGCCAAAGCCCGTTAGTCTGAAGGAACCAATAATTGCACGTGTCCGCCAGCTGTGGTCTTTAATGCGTCTAGAAGCCGCTGTGGCCTCGCGGAGATAAAAGGATAAGTAACAGGTCATGAAGTCACGTGTGGCGGCGCGGTGGGGGGCGTTGACACTCTCGGGGTTTGGGGACCCGGCTGCGGTGAAACGCCCGACATTTTTTCTGTCTCCCCCTCCCTCCCTGTAATGGGTAGCGTTATTTTTTCTGTCTCCCCCTGCACCTGTGGCGGCCATGCTCGCTGAAATAGCACTTGTACATGAGGGCGTCTGCCAAGAGTAATCAGGCGAATAACTCTGTGCGTGGTAGGGAATCACAAATAGTAACTGCGCTTTTTAAAATATTTTAATATCATTTATCGCACGCTTAGTTATTTCAAAGGCTGGGTGCTGGTCATTACAAAGCTGTTGAAATGCTACTTCAGGCTCATCGCTCTTGCTAATTTTGGCCTCTTTGCACTTGACATGTTGATGCTATTCTCCCAATTTGTCCCCAGTCCTTTTGAAAAGCCCCGTGATTTTAGCCTGAGGCACAAAAAGTTGCTCCTTAGCGGGCGGATTTTGATTTCATATCCTAGTTTCCATGCAGATGTTTAGGTAGGTGTTGAGAAATACCCTTCTGTTGCATTTCTCTGGGGGCCATATTTTCATTCAGTAAATTACATGCACGGCCGAACATTTTCTTGTGATTTTATTCCTCTCCATTACGAGTAATGAAGTAATTGCATCCCCCACACACACACACACACACACACACACACACACACACACATTAAATCTGTAACCATTTCCAATATTTTCAGGCTTGATGTGGGCCTAAAGCAGCAAGATAAAGGGGGAGGCGGCCACAGGTGGTCCAAAAAATGGGTGCATCCTTGTGATTGGCTGTTTATTGATAGCACCACAGTAGACCTCCATTTTCTGACTGGACTTGGCTTTTTTGTGTCAAATGTTGTGTTGTATCATTGATTAACCAATTAAAAAAAAAAAAAAAAAAAAAAAGAAATTATGGAATAGAAGTCCAGTTTGGATTGACCTGTGGGCCACTGGTTGAATAATCCTGGTGTAGGGTCACGGTACTATTGAAAGTCACAGGTAAATGCATGGATAATTAAATTAATATAAAACAGTATTTAGCTAGTTTGCTTGCAAGTCACACGGCTCTCAATCTGCCAATTGTGTACAAAGTCTGGAACACATGACACTTTGAGAGATCGTCAAAATGACTGTTGCCGCTACTTCAAATACTATTTGGCTGTGCGCGGACATGGCTGGCTGTCTTTGATATTTGCACTTTCATGAAGATACGTGCTTGCTGTGTCTGATTTCTGGCTAATGTTTGGCTCGTCCTGAGGTAACGCGGCTCAGATGGAGGATTGATACAGTCAGTGTTTCCAAGGCTGAAAGACTTGTGATCATTCCCTTGTCCGTCCCAGTGGAATCTGTGAAGCGCTACCGCTATTCTCCTCGCCATTAAGAATTTAGGATGGAGTGCTTAGTTTTTTCCTCTGGCTAATTGCCTCAACGTTTATGCACTTTATGAGTGAGTCCAACGCCTCACTTCTAAAATGAATGATTTCAAAGCTCTGTGAAAATACAAAAAAAAAATCTCTGTTTTATAATGCAACCATTTTGATGTTCTAGAACAGTTGCACTAGCTATGACATGGGATTAATTAATAGTGCAGTTTTATTTCATGGTTACAAGATTTTTGTGTGTGCGTGTGTGTGTGTGTGTGTATGTGTAGTGTGTACACGAGTTGTGAGACTTTCTGTGTTTCTTGATAGTGTCATCATATTCCGTTCTGAAACGGTCATCCTTGGCTGGGTGGAGGGAGACTGATTCTCAGGAGGCGTTAGATGCACTTCCTGTCTTGCTTAGAGACTTCAGAAGATTAATATTGCTCGGGTGAGATGTGATGAACTGGAGTGCTTTGGGCCGTCATCAGTGTACACGGCGAAACAGATGCTGTTTTTGTTGGAAGCATCTTTTAGTGCAGAGCAAAATAAATCTTCCTTTCGCCCTTCTCACCCCCTCTGAAACTGGAACAATATCTAACCTCAAAGAAAAAAATAAATCTTTTCTCTCTGTCCCTGAAGCTAATGGTTTCCATTTCAGTTCTGCACATTTTTCACGAATTTTGACAGCGCAAATGAGTAGTTCTAGTACATTCACTCACCCCGTAATGGTGAAATGTCAAACAAGGCATGAATATAGTCATGTAAATTATACAGCCTAATACAGATGGACCAGAAAAGACACTCTCTAGTGAAAATGACATATTTAGCATTTATATATAGGCTTAAGTGGCATGGTTGGCTTGAATCATTGCACTTTGCATTTTTATTTTTCTACGTTTTTGACCTTTAACCCGGAAGACGCCATTGTGAACATTTGTCTCTTTTTCAAGGACGTCCTTCTGTTGTAAATGTTTCCTTATCATGTTTTTTCCAGGTTTTTTAGGCTGTGAATGGTCGTGGCAGTATATAGCCAGTTCTCTTTTTCCTGTGCAATATTTATGAAGTAAGATTCTCTGAACTGGCCCAGTTTTTTTCTAGTTTGGATTCTCAGTAAGTTGCTTTGTGTCAAATCAAAATGTTTAATTGTGGTTTGCAGGAGTCACCACACTTTTGGGCTGACAAAGAAATTGACTTAAATTCCATTCACGCTTAAAGCAATCATGCGCTGGATAATTGATATTAATGTACAGTTTTGCCAAAATACTTGCCATTTATCAGATTCCATTTGCCAAGCTTCAGTAAAATTGAAAATTTGACAGTTGTTTTGCCAAATTTCAAGTAAAATTTAAGCAGGTCTGTCCATTTGCTGGCTGGTGAACTGTTGGTGAGAATTGTTAGTGTGGTCGCTGTGTTTATATAGCTGTCGTTTAGTGCTGTTACTTAACTGTAGTAGCAACAGCACAGGAATGACTTTCTTAACTGTGAAGCTTAGCCTTGTCAAATATTACCAGCACTTGGGTCTTTGAATCAAATGTGACTCGGAGCTTCTTTTGGCGCAATCAAAAGTAGGATTGTTTTAGCTCAAATTGCTTTGATACCGAGTTCATGCTGGAATTAAAAAGAAGGCAGTGATTGCCATAAACAAATCACAGAAAAAGGTTTTGCGCATTGCTCGTTGAGTGAGAGTGAGTAGGTGTGTGATTTCAAGAAAAAATAAAAGGCAAAAACAAAACAAACAGCCTCCTTCTTGAGGTTGGCTGTGGGCGCAAATTACTTTGAAAGGAGAAAAAAGCTGATGTAAAGGGAAAGTGCCGCTGCGGTGGATGCAGGTTTTTTTCTGGGCACAGATGTGCGGTTTGAGCAGCCGTGAGAATTTGCGAGCTGCAGTCCTTTTCAAAGCGCAGAGCGGACGAAGAGGTGCGCATCTACGGAGTTCCAGAAAAAGCGTCACGCGTGAGAAACATTGCATTTCATGTAACATTTTGCATGGGGTTTTCGGTCTGGTGGACAAGAATAGTGCATCTGTCAGTTTGTGAGGAACCGTTAACAGAGCACTTGCAGCAGTGTAAGGAAAGTTAATTGCAGCCCCCGGACGAAGTCAGGCGCCTACTGTGGATTCACGCTTGTCGTCTCTGCCGCCACCGTGTTGGCATCTGTAGACACTTCCTTGTGGACGCTGTGCTGGCTGTAATTTTTGACCGATTACTATCATATTTGGTGTGGACATGTGTTATGATTCAGTTATGACACCTATTAATTTTGGTCGCCATGGTGACAGTATTGGCCGAATAATGCGCACATTTGTGCTGAAACATAGCAATTTCCTTGTGGACGCAGCACAGGCTGGAGAAGTGGGCTTTTGGGGGCTACACCCATGTGGTTGCGGGCGACCAGACTGTCTAGTTTGGTGGGGCGAAGTTAGGTGATAGTTAGGTGGGGCTGCCTGTCCGTTAGAGCACACTTCAATTTAACCCTCAGAGCACTGAAATTGATTTTTTAAAAATATGAATTAAATTATCTTGTGCTGCTGAAAACCTATCATGTGGCATCCCTGCGGGAGCTCTTTTATACAAGTCGCCGCATGATAGGTTTTCAACAGCTTTGATTTTGATATCTTGCATCATTGAGCAACAATAGCGATCTAAGGGTTAAGGGTCTTCATTGACGGGGCTGTTCCAGCGATGTTGTTGAAGAGCAGCAAGGATGGGGTTCCCCGTTCAGAAAGTGCTGGTGTGGGTGCAGGCTTTTATTCCAATGAAGTAGTGCTGCACCTGATCCCACCAATCAAGGTTTTTGTAGGGCTTGGCAATTTATCAATATTATATAGATATCGCCACGGAAGATAATTTATCGTGTGGGATTGTGGATTTCGTAACATCGTGAAAGGATGCAAGTGTTGTCTCCGCTGGTTTTAAACGCTCCTTTGCGGTAAAAAGATGCAGCTTTTTGGAGTCATTAGACCTTTGTAGCAGTTGCTTGTACCTGCTTGGCCATCTTATCCACTTTATAGCGAAGCAGATAAGTGAAACAAACGTTCAAATAGTGATGCGAGCGTGAAATTTGGTACAGGTACTCTTCAAGGTCCACTCTTTCCGAAAATACCACTGGTCATGCTAAAATTCAAGATGGTGGCCATTTTTCAAGATGGCCGACACATCTGACTGAGCGTTGCTGTTTTAACTCAGAATTGGAGGAGAAAATTCATAAATACTGTCCAATTCTGGTTTTTTTTGACACTAGAATGTTAAGTAAAGGTAATTTTGTCCATAGCAGTTGCCTATTACACTTTAACCAAGATGGCGTCCAAAATGGCCGCCGTGAAAGACACATTTTGTGATAAATCAGCTACTAATAGAGATAGACAAATGATTTTTTCGTCTAGTCCTACATTTTTTGGGTCAGAGAATGTGATAGACTTGTTGCAAAAGCTGTAAATGTTGTATCAAAGATGACCCTAAGGAAGTCTGCCATGAAACAAACATTTTCATAGAAAAATACTGCCTAACTTGCATATTGCCCTCTGACAGTTGTTTATCTAGCGAAGAAATAAAAAGGTACTTTTCTGACTATTACACATCGAGTTAAAAGAAGATAAATAAATAAACAAGTAAGACGACAATGAAAAGAAGTGACAAATTTATTTCTAGTGACAGTAATCCATCAGGGTCACACTTTGATTACTCAAAGGCCAGAGAATCAAAGAACTACACCTCACATTTCAAGGGCACAGGGCTGTGCAGGTGAGACCCAGCCTGTAGCACTTGCACCTGCCACGACAGCCTGATTTGCAGCCACATTTGGTCAGCTGTTGGCAACTCTTGGCTATGGAGGAGTTGGCTGTCCAGAAGACCTGCCGCTCTTCACCAACTTTCTGCCATCCCCATTCAGCAGGGCTCTCTGGTTCTGGCTGACACTGGGTTGCCTGGGCCCACACACAACCAGCCTGGTTTAAGTCCCGTGTGATCTGTACACCGTTCGGGTAAGTACATAAAGCAAGTTATGTATAGCCTCCTTTACCCTTGGCTCGGCTCTCCCGCGCTGGCACACTCTGTCAATTCAGGTGCAGCTATCTAACTATATCTACTAACTACCAACTACTGTATACTAGCTAATTGATATTGGGCTGTTGGAAAGCATTTGGGACTAGGGATGTCACAAGAACCGATACTTGCGATACCTTTCGATTCTTAAATGAAAAAACACCGACGATGCCTATTATTTTGAGGCACCGTAAGCACTGAGGCACGGTAAGTTTCGGTGCTGTGACTATTCCGGAACTAATGGGGGCAGTATATGCTTCAGAGTGTTCCAGTTGATTTTTGCATTCAGAAGGAGGTCACGAAGAAGTGCAGCTCACATGTCACAACAAACCCCATGTGAAAGATGGAAACTGCGTCTGCAGCACCCCGACTCATTGACAAAAAAGGCCCCAAGCAGTGACGTGCGGTCGGAGTTTAGTTTGGTGAGGCAGAATCCTTCCCTTTGCTTGATTAGCGATCAGACGATTAACTAGTTTAGTAAGACTATTCAGCAGAATGACGGGCCAGTTTAAGTTTCCTCGGCGTTATTACTCAGTATATCGAACCTGAAATGCTCACTAGACAGCAGATTTGCGGCGTACTTGCTTCCAGGAAGCCGAAGCAATGTCATCAACAAATGTTAACAGTTCGACTTATGCAGAGTTCAATGCTTAATCAATATACAATGTATTCTCCTTTAAATAAGCGCTTTTACACCCAAAAAAAAAAAAAAAAAAGGCGTTTATTTTCAGTCTTCTTTCATAATCTGATTAACAAAATGTTTAAACGATATACAGAATTACCGAGAGCCGAGAATTTTTCCTAAATGATTATTCAGATTTCCATCCTTGCAGTCTCGAATTGAAGCGTATACGTGAATGAATCTTTTTGTCATTATCTCCTATCAGTATAGGGCTTCCTACAGGCTTGGCCTTAATTGTTTTGATTGTCAATCAGGAATAGTACGTGGGAACAGGTTCACAAAATCCTGTGATATAAGTTTGGGTCACTGCCTCACCTCACCGCACGTCTCTGGCTTCCTGTAAGCAAGTACTCGCAAAGAGCATTTCAGGTTCGATGTACCAAGTAATAACGCCGCGGAAACTTAAACTGACCCGTCATTCTGCCGAATAGTCTTACTAAACTAGTTAATCATCTGATTGCTAATCAAGCAAAGGGGAGGATTCTGCCTCACCAAACTAACCTCCGACTGCACGTCACTGATTAACAACATCCAAACATTTTAACGAATTATCGTTTTCTTTTTTAATATGTCATACTGAAATACACGTTACATAATGTTTGGGATGGCTCGTGGGCACGTGTTGCAATGCCTTATCCAGTGTTGTGCCTGAACGTGTTCCTTTTTTTGAAGAACAGGAACTGAACGCCCCCCTCTTTGGCTGAATGAGCTTTGAACTAAAAGAGTTTATTCTGAACGGAGTGAACGTGAACAAAAGAACGACGTTCTTTATGATAACTTCTTGTCAGATCGTGGGACTTGGTTGCTCGACTTTCTAGGCAAAAATGGTCGCGTTGCCGTGGGATCTTTGAAAATCCTTCTTTTTTTTTACCGTGGTATCGAATTGGCATCGAGAATCATGTAATTTTACTGGTGTTGGCACGGACTACTGAATTTTTTGGTATCGTGACATCTCTATTTGGGACACTAAACTAAACTACACTACAACTACTAGTCTAATACTACAGCATTTTGTATAGCAAGATTAGCTGACACTGAACCCCATGCTGAGTTACACAGCCGCGATGTAAGTAAGTAAAGTTTATTTATATTACACCTTTCACAGACAGTGTCACAAAGTGCTTCAGTCATTTACATAGAGAAAAGAATAAATGCAATAAAATACAATAAAAATCGGGATAGAATAAAAACACAGAAAGATTTAAATGCCATTAAGTCAAGTCAAGTTCCTGAGTAGAATGAAAGGGCAGCACCAAGCCTAATCCTTTTCCCCACTACAGCAAATGAGGCAAAAAACTCCCAGTAGGGAGAAAAATCCTCAAAACAGTGTTGAGAAAAAACTCCCCAGTGGGAAGGAATCTCAGGAGGAACCCAGCTATAGTGGGGAAGCCCATCCTCCGCGGGCTAGCTAATTAATTACAAAATAAAGTAAAGCGGAATAGAAATGGAAAAAAGAGATCCATTAAAGTCCATCTAAACAGTGGCATCGGTCGCTCCAGGAAGTGGCATGTAGAGGATGGTGCAGAACTGGATCAGGACCGGACCGATGTCACCAGTGCGCCCTGGTTGTGCGCTGACATCACTCCTTTACATTTGTAAGATCTCATAATTTCCTCAATTCCATACTGAAAAATGTGAAAATGGCTCCATTGCATTCTGTGAGCTAAAAAATGTATGTGCACCCCAAAAAATAATGTATATATGTTCAATATTTGCATAGATATGAACAATTGAAATTAATGGTGGCCATCTTGGATGCCATCTTGCAATTCAAATGTAATATTATGAAAATAATTAAAACAAGGCTTCCCATGAATCTGGTTACCAAGAAACATTTTTATCTTGAAAATATTCATCAGGGAATGATAACAAAATGAATTGATGCAAAATGTGGTCGGGCATGGCAGCTATCTTGAAAAATGACCGCCATCTTGGTTTTTTGGGTGGCCAGCGGTATTTTTGAAAAGAGTGGACTTTGAAGAGTACATGTACCAAATTTCGGCTTGCATCGCTATTTGAACGATTCTTATGAAATATGCAGTAATCTGCTGCACTATTACCTATGACTTTATCAAAAACTGCATTTTTTAAATATTTTTTGAGAGCGCCAGTATTTGTCCCAACAATATTGCCACAATATCCATGTCGAGGTGTTCATCAAGAATATTATGGTATTTAAATTTGTCCGTATCACCCAAACCAAGTGGTGAGCAAAAACTGCATTGGTAGATCAGTGGAACCAAGTGTGTCACTGCTTGGTTGGAATAGAAGCCTTCCATTGCTGGACGAGATTCCCCACCTCCGCTGTACAAGCTCTCCCACTCGCTTACATTCACCTCCTCACGTCCTAAGAAGCTGAAATTTACTTTATGATTTGCCCCCAATGTTTTTTAAATGCATTAATTTCGGCCAGAATGGGCAAAAAATTGCCCCCTTTGGAAAAAATGGAAATTCACCAAAAATACTCTGACTTGTAGTCCATTCCGTGATTGCAGTGAATTTACCTGTGGTGTGACTTAATTTTTCTCGTGTACCTGTAGTTCCAAAACTTACTTTTTTGGCTTTATTTGGGTCGGCACAAGTGATTTACATTTATAAAAAAAAAAGCAGTTCTGATGTGCAGAACTTTACTGGCAGCAGGAAATCACAGATACTTTGCAGTTTTTGCACTAAGGGCTCTTGGCCGCTCTGTGTTGTAATGGTGCAGTTACTTAAGTCGGCATCAGAGCCGATATCCCCTGTGTGCATGAAGGTTTTAGGCCAGCCAAACTGTCCGTCCTCTCCCTTTTCAAAGAAACAACATCAATAAAGTATTATACATCGGTAAAGGTAGCGAAATAGTTGTGCTTAAGCCATTATGTTGGCGAATGTCAGTAACGCCAGTTCGGCTGACTTGTATCGCTAGCTAGCTGTAATTTTTTTGTGTGTCAATGCTTTAATGAAAACACAAGTTTTGTCTATTTTTGAAGTATGGCGAAATTGCCTTTCTTTTGCAAACGACTAAAATTACATTTTCATGAGTGGCCTTGTCTTTTACTTGGTGTCAGGAAAGCAAGGCTCTGAATGTGTGTTTTTAAAGTTATGCTGTGGTGTTGGAAGATCTTCCAATCCCTTAAATGCAACTCAAGAAGACAGGGAGAGAGGAGGCTACTGGAGGGTCTTAGAGCGAGGAACTGAAGGTGTATCTTGCATCAAAGTCTTTTAATCATGTGGCGTGGTGCATAAAAGCTGCAAGGATTTCTCACTCGGCATTTTCAGCTCCTTTGTCCTGGTGTCTCTTCCTTGCATCTTTTCCTTGCTGGGAAAAAGCCGTAACGTGAGGAATAAGGTGTGGGTTTGTGAAGCGAGGAGACTGGATGGTGGGATTAAAAAGCACCCCAGTGCAAAAGGCGGCTAGCTGCTCTGCTGAGGACAAAGCTATTTGAGTCCACAAGCAAGCTCCTGATTTCCGCTTAATTTAATTAAATAGGTTTTAACTGCTGAGCATCTTCCAGAACTTTCCAGTGCTTCGTGCATAGCTGGCGTGCTTTGTTCGAGCTTCAGTCCTGGAAGTCTTCGTATTAATAATTTGTTTATTTATTTATAACTTGTGGTCTTAAGCCCTCTCTCTCCCTCGCCGACTCGATTGCAGGTAGGCCGGGTGAATACAAATGATTGTCTGCTACCTTCAGCTCATCGCAGGAGCTGAGGCTGTAATGCTGGAGGTGGAGAGAAGCTGCTTGGCTGAAGCATTTAAGGCATGACGCCCTGTTTATTTCTGCTGAAATTTTACGGCTGTATGTCTCCACAGTCTTCTGAGTTGCAGCACTTTAACCCCCTCATTGATCTTCAAGGGTTACGCAAAAGTTGCTGTGGTAACCAACCAGCAATGACGCATTTTCAAGTATTAATGTTGACAAACAGCAGGTGAGAAGATTTAAAATCCTGCTGGTGGTTGGACTGTTTATCAGAATTGGGCAAAATGTTTGCTTTGCTGAACAGTTTTCCCAAAGAAGCGAGATGTCATTTTGGTGCTTCATTTTGTCATTTTTATTTTAAAAGCAAATGCGGGTCTAGCCTCCAGAGCTCTCCTTTATTGCTAAGGATGTGCTGTATCAGAGAAGGAGGTGGGACCCAGTGATGTAATTGGACAGATGTCCTCCTTGCTTCACTTCAACGTGTCAGATATTTTTGCTGAGGTGATGACTCTGTTCAAGTAGGCAGCAGTCTTTCTCCATTAATCCGACCAAGCACACTCACTGAATAAGCACACTCACTGAATAAGAACCCCTCCATCCCCAGCAAGGTCATGGCAAGAATATGCGTAATCAAATGAAGACATTCGGAAGAAATGCTTGAGGTATTCAGATTTTTGGCGCATTATTGAAGGGCATTGGAGTCATGCTTATTACGACTAAGTCTCTATCCAGGGTTTCAGGAGGTGTGAAGACGCACATGATAACCATATTTAAGCTGGTCGTGCTTATGAATATGAAACTGGAATACATATCGAATGATTCCATGCGCGTCCCATGTGAACGACATAATCTCAGCATTGGTTTCAGTGGAGAGAGGGTTTAGTACAGGGGTTATTGGGAATTTTGACGTGCACGAGAAAGAACTCACTGTCCAGAAGATTGAAAGTAGGGTTCACTTGACACAAACCCCTCTCTGAACCCCCCCCAAACAGAAAAATGGTGATTTTATTACCGCCGCCAAACGAAGTTGGCAGGAGGTTATGTGATCGGTGCCCTTTTGTTTGTTTGTGAATAAGATTACTCAAAAAGTAATGAACGGATATCTCTGAAATTTTGTGGGTGGGTCGCTATTACATCAGAGATCGGCCACATTTGGACTGTGCTGCCTTGGCGGAGGTTTGCACTCTAGGATTAACTCTAGTTAAAGAACAAAATCAGTCAGTGTTGGTAAAAAAAAAAAAAAAATTATAGAAAAGGAAAACCTGGTCGGATCAGTGTTTTATTATTTGTTTAAAGTTTTAAATTACTGATCCAGAGGTGTTTGGGTAAACTACCAGACACATTATCCAGTCATTTGGAGGATTATAACCCAGGGTATTAGACTGGGTTAAAAAAAAAAAAAAAACGGACAATAAACAGAAAAGGGTAGAACAAGAAGTGTCTTCCACCAGGAAGAGCTGGAGCAAACCACAGTGGCCGCTTCACCACACTGTGGGAGCGGATGATGAATGAGATTATTTTACTGGTGAAACAACTCATTACTCCTAATATTCGCCTTGCCTTGGTGCTAATGAAACTACCCGGGTGATTTGTGACCGGGTTTGTTTTTTGTGCTGCTTTTATTTTCGCTTGGCTCGAGAAGGTTGATTTCCTTGGCACCTGCATTCTGCTTCAAAATATTCAGACTCGTGTTAACATTATTTAGTCTGTGTGCGTTCAGGGTTTTGCCCAAAGAACTGCAGTTTGTGGATATTGAGTATTGAGTCTTGTCTCCTAACGTTGGTTGTCTCCACTCAGTAACGGGGATTGTGATAGGTCATGCTGTTGATTGATAGTCACCCATTGGCTGCAGCCTGCAGGTTAGCATCACTGGGTGTTCATGGTCAACATAAGCTCCTAATTATCGGGGAGGCTTGACCGTGGAATTTGCAGGCCTCACGGGTCTGTACCCACCATTCAGAAAATAACTCGGGTGAACAGTCTGCTGAATCCCTGATACTCCCTGATGATCCCTGATACCTGATCCCAGTACTGGCTTATGCAAATGTGTAGTCCTCTCTGATTGGCTATTCCTCACACTCCTTCTTAAACTGTTTCTCTTTTTCTGAAACCAATGAATCAGACTCTTGGTGTGCGTTAGGAAACATGGCAAAAAATTTTGATGCTGTGATCTTTTTTTATGAGCGAGTGGTGTGATGGGGAGGTACTTTTTTTATTTTGGGATAAATTTGGTGCATCGACTCCCACCTGAATCTGGGGTGTCCAATCAGTGAATTAAAACATGATCACGCACAACTCATCCCTCCGTCTCAGGAGAGCGCTGACAGTTTGTGGTTCTCTTCGGAAACATACGCCCCAAAACCACTGCCTCTCCTGATTCGGTCGCTGAGCTTGCATACACAGAATGAGAGCAGAGGAAACCTAAACGGCTGTGAATGACTGACGAGCGCAAAGATGGCCATCGGGAGGCTCCTGAGTGATGTACGCTGCTGACTCAAAACAACTGCATCCCTCCCATTTCCCTGAGCAGCGCAAGGCCAATTATACACTGCTCTCGTAGGCTTCTGACTAACTGTTGGCACTGGTGTGGCCGGATTCAATGGTCGCTTCACGGAGTTGGCCAATCCAACAGGTCTTATTTTATCTCTAATTGATTGGAAGAGGCTGGTTATTTAGCTTGAGCCAATGAGAATCTGTGTAAGAATGACTAGGAGGAGTGCCCAATCAGGGAGAACTGCTACGGTTAATGAACATGATCATGCCAGAACAGTGATTTTCATCATTGCTGACTTATTTAACTGTGGATTGGACACAGGCCAGACCAGGACAGGCTTAAGCTTCATTTAAGGTTGTCCATTGGACTACATCTCCCATCAGCCTCTTTGATTTTATGAAGCACATCCTGGAATTGTGGTGAACTGTGCCTTTATGAATCGACCACATGTGGCCATACTTGTCTGTCTTCTTCACTGATGGCTTTGTGCTTTTTAATCTGGCATTTCTCTTACCAGCAGGTCTTTTTTTTTTTTTTCTATAACCTGCGTGGTAATGTGACGGTTCATTGTTCCAGTTTGCATTTGAAAGAAGTTCTCTGAGGTCATATCAATTTCACTGTAAGGCACTGTGATCCGAACTTCTAGGTGATTGGTGACTAGCTGTAATTGGAATGCTTATATTTAGCGAGTTTAAGATATTGCTTAATCTCTGTAGGCCTCCTGTGAACTTGATGGTCTAGATTTTGCATTTCTATAGCATGCAAAGGAATGCGCTCCAAAGTATCTACCCACCTGTTTGTGCAAGAGCAAATACACGCTCACGAGGGTGGTATGCTTATTTAGCAGGACAATTTGCATTTGGGCAGTTGAAAAACAAATAACCTAAGAACAGGTGCATTTGTGCACCTATTGCTCTGTTAAAGCTCCACCTCAAGCCTCAAGCAGTGTTTCCCTTTGTGTTTCTTTATTTGCAATTTTTGGGTTTTGGACATTTTTTGCAGACCCTTTCAGAGAAACTTTAATACATTAGAATGCGGAATAATGCTTTGTTGAACAGAAAAAGTGAAGAATTCCCATACTTATCGGCTCACAATCGCTCATCGTTCACAAAATGTCGCCTCGCGGACCATAATAATAAATCACGCTTGACTGGTGCGATGGCATTCTTAGCTCTTTTTTTTTTTTTTTTTTTTTAAATTTCACTTTCTGTTGCCTGGCACTTCTAAAAGCTTTTCGGATACGTGTGTGGCTTAATGGGAGTGACATAATCGAGACGTGCCGCTGGGACTCTACACGGCAAAAAAGGCGTTTCCTAGCCACTGCTCTCTGAGCTTGCTTCGGCACTTGCCTCCACATCGCATCGGTATACGCGTCGCATTGCAGTTTACTGATGCCATCATGCAAAGCGGCTTACAGTTGATTTGGTTAAATAGGCGCCAGGCTCCCTGGAGCAGAGAGCATTGTGGGGTTGAGCATTTGCTAAAGGGTCCAGTGGCTGCACTGAGTACTTACTCTGGGTCTAGAACCACCGACCTTAAGAGTCTCGGACCAATCAAACTCTTCAGCCACTTAGCCTGGAGTTCTCAACCTTATCCAGAAAGGTGTTATATGGATGCAGGCTTTCATTCCAACCAAATAGTTACTAGTTATTTGCTAACCCCACGAGCAGTGGTCTCCAACCCTGTTTCTGGAGGGCTAATATCTTGGAGGGGTTCACTCTTACCAAAACAAAGCTCACCTAATTTCCCTGTCGGTGATCTTGATGAGCTGCTAATTATTCAAATCAGGTGTGCTTTTTTTGGGGTTTGAGTGAAAACCTGCTGGATTGTAGCTCTCCAGGAACAGGGTTGGCGACCCCTGCCTTAGAATTTTTGCTGAAGACTTTGATTAGTATAATCAGGTGTGTAAAAGCTCGGCTGGAATGAAAGTGTGCACCCTAGTTGGCCTTTCTTGATAAAATGACAAACGCCCATCCTGCTCATTACATCAGAGGTGGGCAACGAGGGCCTCTGTTCCTGGCTCTCAAGCCAACTTCTGGCTTCTAATTTCTTAATTTGTTTAATCAGACAAAGCATTCATGAATTCTTAAATTTTTGTGGAATTTCTTGAAAAACTTGATCACTTAAGAATGTTATCATGTTTGTAAATGAAACATTTCTGGTGTAAATCCTGGGTAACCGTTATCTTATCCATGAGGAAATGCATGTTCGGTTGTACAGCCAATAAGCCAGTTTAGTTATTTGCGTACACACCGGCCCTCCTGGGCTGCAACTGCCTACCTTTGCTATGGATAGTCTGTTCGGAGGCCGACTGCGGTGGGTTTCCCCCAGAATTTCTTTTAATTTCTTTTCTAAGGCCAAGTTTTTCGAGGTTCCTCTTTAGCTCAGCTCGATGTAGCATGCGTGCGCAAATATCAATGTCCTATGAACATCCCGGTGTTCAGGGAAAAAAGTGTTTCTCAAGATGTGAGGAACTCTGCTGCAGGCTATTTAAGTCGTTTCAGCAAAGTTATTTTGAACAGAATCACACATTTAAGCTTAGCTTTTAAAAAAAATGGTGAAAATGAGCGTCGTCTCTCTCTGCGTGCGTGCATGTGAGAGAAAGGCTGCCACAACTGGAAACTGCGTCAAAGGCAAAATGCACCGCGGTAGGGGAAAAAAAGGAATCGAAATGGGGAAATCCGTGTTCGGGGAACGTCTTGGCAGTGATCTCCGGTTATAAAAGTACAGTATTTTACTGCTTGTGGAGCGCGGGGCATTGGGGGTGGGGTTGTACTGAATTGTACAATGGGCATCAGGCCAGGTGTATTAAAGAAAAGCCATAAACAAAAGATGAGGGGTGAAAAGACGGAAGGGAAAAAAAGAGAAAAGAAACCAGTTTTCTTTCGTTCTGGCTCGACCGAGGCTGAAGGCCGAGTAGCAGTGCTCCAAATCTGTGCCGTTCCTCCCTCGCCCATACAAATGACTCGAGCAGCGGTGGCTAATGCTCGCATGTCGCTTCCCGGGCCGAACCTATGAATATTCATAACCGCAGATTTGATTCATCCGGCTCATTCTGCAGTCCTTGCGCGGTCACAATCATCCGTTTTCTCCCGTTTCTTTTGTTAACGAGGTGGGGGATGAATCGGAAAAAGACATTGATTGAATCTTTTGAGCTGGTTATGTTGGGAGAAATGAGCACAGAATGGGAAATGCTCTTATTTCGGTCTGGGCCTCCACCGCCTTTCATGATCCAACGGGCAAACTGCTTCGAGGGGTGGACAGCGCCAAAGAGCTCTTTGAATTGGATTGATCTGTTGTTGCTCTGGCTTTAAAAACACCATAATTTTCCTCTGATGAGCCGTAGTTCAGATTTATCAGACTGATGACTGTAGATGCAGCGCGGACCGTTATTTTAATGGCCTGTTCTGAGCTGCCAGCCTGCAGCCGCCCACAACGCGTGTCGCTGGAAAAATGTCAAAACAAAGCTTCGGCTCCTTCTGACCCGTGACCCCATCGACAGCACATAAGCGGGCACGATGGATCAGCCAATCAGAATGAGGCATTTGTACAATGCAGCAGTTTCAATGGCGAGTGGAGACGAGACTATTCTTGGTTCTCTCCTGGCATCACAGGCCATATATATTCACCCTCTTTGATTGTCCATCTCCAGATTGTGAAATTCATGATAAAAGTTCGCCTTTCCTAAGTCACATTCTCTGCTGCATTCTTTAAATATTCGATTGATTCATACTGGGGAAAAAGATAAAAATATGATGGAAAGACTCAGAAGAATCCTGTGCCTTCTAATTGTGTGTTCAAGACTTCCCAGGTACTGGGCATAGTCTGAAGTCCCAGGAGGTAAAGTTCTCTAAAACACGTGTCCTTGTGGGAATTCCCACTGGGGTCATTCCATATGAAATCACCCAAAATGGGGGGTGCTCCCAGCTTGATGGTCTCAGAAATGCTTCATTTGGTGATATTTTGTTGCCTGTGATGAGCAAATCAAATCGCAGGTGGTTTCAAGTTGATATCTCGCTCTGTTCTCATTTTATGGGCCCCCGAAAAAGGGGGCGTGGCCCGCTATCCTATGGTCAAGAGAGTTATGACTATTGAACGATGAGGAGTGTAATAAAACCCGTAGTGAGTTGGTAATACCATCCTCCTGGCTGGGGACTTTCTTGCACATTTTATAGAGCCCAAGCGCAAGAACAGTGGGGTTGTAACCAACAGACACAATCCTATCTAAATGAGTGCCAGGGACCAATGTCCCACTACTCAAGAAGTTTGCCAAGAGTGTACAATTTAAATCTCTAGCCAGGGACTCGGCATTGAATATGTTCCTATACAGGTTACAGCTTCGACTCTGTATTCTCTTGGCAGCAGTAACTATGCCTAGTGCAGACAGAAATCTGCCATGCTTGGATCTCCTAGGAAGTCCACATACTCGTTTCATAACAGACCCTTGAAAAGAATACAACACCTTCAAATCACCTTTAGAAAGACTAAGGCATTCAGTACCATACAGGACAGTGGGTTCAATGACAGAACTGAAGAGGTAAGCCTTTGCCTCACAGGAAAGACCAGAAAAGTCAAACCCTTTCTGGGCTAACCCAAAGGCAGCTTTACGCCCGGCACTTACCCTGTTTTCTACATGGACGCTCGCTTTACCTGTGCGGCAAAACCTCACCCCCAGGACATCAAGAGAATCCATCACCTTCAGTCCATCATTTCCTAGATGCCAAACCGGTTCATTCTTGAGCAAACTATTACCAACAACCATACAGTTAGACTTTTTAATCCCAAACGTAAAGCGCCATTGGCGTGAATAATCATAACACACATCAATAAGACGCTGTTGTCCAGGGACAGTTAAGGCATACACAGTTAAATCGTCAGCATAGGCAATAGAATTGAACCTGTCTTTACCAATACAAATCCCAGCATCACATTCTGACAGACGCTGTAACAGGTCATCAATGAATAAATTAAATAAAATAGGAGACAAAGCACTCCCCTGACGTATCCCTCTAGTGATGGAAAAGGGGGAGCTATATTTATCCCCAACACGAACAACAACACTAGAAGACCTGTATAACTTCAACAGAAATAACCAGTGTGGGAGAGGCAATTTTTCCTTTAATTTAAAAAAGAGACCATCATGCCACACTTTATCGGAGCACTTTTCAGCGTCAAGTGCACATACATAAACTGGAGAGGCCTTTTCTGTACAGCACAAAAAAAGGTTATTCAGTAAAGAACAGGCCTGGGCTGTACCCATACCTTGACGAAATCCGAACTGCAACCTACAAACATTCACCATGGGCATCATGTGCTGCTCAAGCAACTTTAACAAAGTAGAGCTAAGTGTAATAGGACGATAATTGCACGTCTCCCGGGGATTAAGAGTGGTCTTTTATAAGGGGAGGAGAAACCTTTTGGGGAAAAAAATTGTCATTTTTGGATAGAAATCATTCATACTTGGTGTATTGACAGTATATGACCTGAAATACACAAAATATGAATTTGACCTCATTTGCATAATTAGGTCATGTGATTCAAGATGGCTGCCACCCCGATTTCACCATTATTTCTTTGCCTTATATCTCAGGACTGAAGCAAGATATTTGAATCAGGTTTTTTTTTTATATTAGATTTAGTTATGTTTGCACCTTCTTCTGAACTAGAATAAAGCATTTACACATAATACTGGAGATTTAGTGGGGTAAAAGAGGATTTTGCCATTTTTCGCCCCCTCGATATGAAATATAAATCACCATAACTCACAGACCCCAAGTGCTAAACCAAAACTTTTAGTTCAGTAGACTTTCTGATATGTACACAGACTTCTGTCAAAATTTCATGAGAAAAGCTCCACAATTAAGTGAGATATAGTGCCTTAAATGATAGCAGTCGGGGCGAAAATCCAGGTTAAAGTCAAAGTACACCTACAAATCATTGTAACAGTCAACTTGGAACATTAAAATGCCCCTGAAGCTTAAACTTCTCCCTCCTGCTCCCTCTGATTGATTGTCCTGTTCTTGAGCAGATTGAAGTGATTTTTGGGTTTCTCCTCCCCTTAAGACCAGTACAATGACACCAGTTGAGAATGTTGAGGGTACTACGTGCCACTTCAACATTAGAGTATACAACATAGCAAGGTGTTGTCATAAAATGCCAGAAAGCCCAAACAGCAGATGCTCTCCTAAGATACCATCAATACCAGGGCTACAGCTTTTCTTCAATTTCCTAATTAGGTCACATACTTCAGATGGTAAGACCTCAACTTCAGAGGTACACTGCATGTCGACTCTAAACCATTCCTTCACCTGATCACTAACAGCCTGTTGCTCACTAGTTACTTCATCCCCATCACACATGATGTTAGAGAAATAATCCCTAAACTCATCCACTTGAAGTGGAAACTCAGCCTTAGGTTTATTCTTTAGCTTAAGCAGATTCCAAAACGCTGTGGTACGTCTTTCAGCAATCAGACTATTTAGCTTATTCAAATGACCATCAATTACCCTTTGGGCACTCCTCCTGGAGACCTGTCTAAACACCTTTTTTGCATGTTTATAGCACTCATGAACCACACCAGTGCGAGGTCTATCATTTGAGACCCAGAGCGACCACCAAAATCGCTTTTTGTCCCTCAGATTGGATAATGAAGGACACCAATAAGGCTTTGGAACAAAACCTCTATGAAACTCCCTATTAACCTCACGAGTAGTCTCCAGAATACAATTGGTTAAAAGTAACAGCTGTTGTTAAAAGTAACAGCTATTCATCGGTTCGTCGGTTATAACCCTTTGAAAATGGTCACAAACTGTGACCAGAGGGTTAACGTGGGCCACGCCCCCTTTTTCGGGGGCCCATAAAATGAGAACGGAATGAGATATCTACTTGAAACCACCTGTGATTTAATTTGCTCATCACAGGCAACAAAATATCACCAAATGAAGCATTTCTGAGACAATCAAGCTGGGAGCTTGGGTGATTTCATATGGAATGACCCAATGGGGAACTCCAGTATGATTCCTGAACTCCGAGTTTACAGTATTAAACATTCTGTTGATAATACGGAATTAATCCAGTGTTGTGCTTTCAGGACCACAGTTATTGAGTTGCAACTGTAAATGGGCAATTTAACAGGGACAACATTGTTTGATAGGCTGTTCTTATGTGCCATATGACCTGCTGCTCACAGAATTTCTGTATATTAAGGTTAGCTAGCTGTTGTATAAATACAGTTTACGATGTTTGCTGATGTTAAGGGAGTGGATTTATTCAGTATGCAACTTTGGGTAAGAAGACTGGTACAAACGAACACGCTTTTTGTTGTTTCATTTATTTATTTTGCCGGTAAAGCTCTCGAACGTGGCTTGGAGTGAACTAAGAAGTTTAAACTAGGAACCTCCCAGATTGGAGGATGTCTTGAACGTGGCAGTTTGATATCTTCATGACATTTCTGTAGTCAGTGAGGCAATCAGTTAGCCCTGTGAGCAGCTAAACCATTAGCTGATGTTTGATGCCAGTAAAATAGATATGGCTTCTCTGTCCTACAAACAGGTTGGCTATTAAACAACCGAGCAGTTTAAGAACGACTGAAGTTTGGAAGTGTTGCAACAATCAGGTGGTGTCTGGATTTGTGGCTTCAGAGCCTAGAAAGGTAATTGGAGAGATGGCCAAATAAATTATTTTTTCTTAACGCTATGTTTACCTCCGCAAAGGAGGTTATGTTTTTTCAAGCATTGGTTTGTCTGCCTGTCTGTTTGTGGCCAAGCTGACTCTAAATTTAATGAATAGATATCTCTGAAATTTTTTGGGTGGGTTGCTATTACATCAGGGATGGACCCGATTGATTTTGACCTCGATCAGTCAAACAATATGGCCGCCACAGCAACCATTGTGAAATCCTATGACACGCGATAGCTGAACTTTGCTCCCAGTGATGTCACTCAAATTTTGTGGGTTGACTGGACCTTTATCAGGGACGGAACCTATCAGTTTGAAACTCGCTGCATCAAACAATATGTCCACCATGGGAGCCATCTTGAAATCTTATGTTGCAGATACCTTGCATTTCTTATGAGCCATGCTCACTCAGCAAGGTTTCGGCAAGGCAGAGGTTTGCACTCTTTGAGTGCCTCTAGTTTATATCAATATCAATATTGTGCTTTTCTCAGACAGCTGCAGGTTCTTTAAAATTAATGGACAACCACAAATACGATATTTCTCGCTACTTGACTCGCGTCTGAAATCCATTGAATTCTTCTCACCCTCATAATGCTTCACTGTCTTCTCCTTGATTAGTTATAATCTTTGTTATAGGTGTGTAGCTTACTTTGCAATGGCCACTTGTGGTCCCACAACTGACCACAATACAGAGAACTATCTTGACTATTGTAATCTACTGGCTTACTTGCGGTGGAGAGGGACAAAGATGGCGGATAGCAACTGTTGTCAAGGTCGGAATCATGTGAGTGAAAGCCAGCAATGGAGTCGGGCTACGTTTATCCCGCTTTCATTTCATGTGGCATGAATTGTAAATCCCAAGTTCTGACTTGTAAATGGCATTTACATCAACATCTAAATAGTAATTACTGCTCAATCTTCTATTTTTCTGAAAGCTTTGATCTATCCGACTGAAAAGTCAATAATGCAGAAGCACCAGATAATTGCTTCCAAATATTAGCCAGCCCTCTACCTTCAAAGGCAAATAGACCCAATTTAATGCTGTTTTTTTTTTTTTTTGCCATGAATGCCAGTTTAACCACAAATCAACTTTGCCTATCACTATCATCTTTGTGGCCAACGTCTGGTGCACGTTTGAGAAAAATCAATGTATATGAGAAATTATTTTGTCGACTTTGTGTTGGCTGCCAGTCACCATGTTCTCTGAAAATCATTGAAAAATTAATCTACTACTTCTACTTGGGTCAATTTTGGCTCTTCCAATTCTGCTTTAAGAGCCAGAGTCTGTAACTATGAACCAGGGGGTGATATATCATGTTCCAGTGGGCCACTGAAGATTTTTGTGGGGTAGATATCTCGTCCAAACTGACAAAAAATTACGTTTTTTATCAGAAGATCCTTCAGGCTGGAAATTACAGCCCTTTTTTAGGGTAGGGGTCAAAAGGGCCAAAATAGTGACATGGTCAAAATCTGGACTTTGTCCTTCTAATATCTTTGTGTGCCCTCTGTAAACCTCCTTGATCTTATGGTATATGAATGTATGGGTAGAGTTCTTCCATTTAGCATTATAATTTTCAAGGTTTACTGAGGGCGCCGCCTATAGGTGGCCCTTCAAATCATGACTTTCTGCATTTTGGACTACATCTGAGACCCTCCCAGGGCCTGCGCCCTCATTAAACCTTGCTAATTTATGTGTATTTGGATACATTGGGCCTATTTCTTTCCAAATTTGCATAAATGGTGGTGGCTTAGTTAGGGCGCTTTTGCATAGGTGGCGCTTCTTTTGGCAAGAACACGATTTTAGGCGATTTTCATTTGGCCATATCTCAGTGCGCCCCCGATGGATTTCAGTGAAACTTGTTTTATTATGTTTGTCTATATCTCTGCTATTAATTTAAAAATTTCAAGCAGACTTTTTAACTCATTAACCCTTTACATGCCAAAGTTTGATGTATGTCACAATCAAGCACCACCACCGAAAAATGCCCATTTTTGTTTTAGTCCCTACCAACCAGTGGCGAGAATTATTTGAGTGTTTTCAGAGCATTGAGGCAAGAGAACTTATTCAAAAAAAAAGCAACAATTTTAAAATGTTAAAACTGAAATAAAATAAAAGAAGAGACATGAAGTATTAGTAAACTCTGTATGCACCAAAGCAGAGGCAAACCTAGCTTTTTGGTCCTTGGGGGTCCTTATAGTATTCATATTCAACAAATGAGTCATGCAGCAAAGTATTCTGCATTACTTCAAACCATAGCAGTAACCATAGTACTTTTCAGAGGGGGTTGAGGACCCTGTCTTTACATTCTGCATTGCTGCATGCATTATGCATATACACAGGCCACACCCATTCAACAATGTAATCAGAAATATATGATCTAATATCTTGGGAGCAAAACTAATCGTTAGCACAATATCCCACAAGGTAAAGATGGAACGATGTACTGCTCGCAGGTCTTAAAATCAGAAGATGTTCGTGATAAAGCAGGATTTCCACAGCTCTATTCACTCTCTGAACATGCCATCAAAACATGTGGTCGCAGCAGTGCTGCCACCTGCCATATGAGCCGCCTATTGGAGCATTGGAGAACTAAACTTTTGTCTTTCTTGATTAAAGTGGAGTGTGATCTGGTGTGAACGTGTTAGCACAAAGAGGCAAAAAGCCTTCTTCATATTTTCATCATGAATAGCAGAGATATAGAGAAACACAATAAAACAAGTTTCACTGAAACCCATAGGGGGCGCACTGAGACATGACCAAATGAAAATCGCCTAAAATCGCGTTCTTGCCATAAAAAGCGCCACCTATGCAAAAGCGCCCCAACTAAGCCACAGCTATTTATGCAAATTTGGAAAGAAACAGGCCCAATGTATCCAAATACACATAAATAAGCAAGGTTTAATGAGGGCGCAGGCCCTGGGAGGGTCTCAAATGTAGCCCAAAATGCAAAATGTCATGATTTGAAGGGCCACCTATAGGCGGCACCCTCAGTAAACCTTGAAAATTATAATGCTAAATGAAAGAACTCTACCCATACATTCATATACCATAAGATCAAGGAGGGTCACTGAGGGCGCACCAAAATATTCGAAGGTCAAATTCCAGATTTTGACTATGTCACTATTTTGGCCCTTTTCACCCCTACCCTAAAAAGGGCTGTAATATCCACCCCGAAGGGACCTTTTGATAAAAAAAGTAATTTTTGTCAGTTTGGAAAAAATATCTACCCCCACAAAAAACTTCAGTGGCCTACTGGAACGTGATATATCACCCCCTTCTATGAGCTGGTCCAAAGTTACAGACTCTGGCTCTTAAAATGTAAAGGAATCCTTGGGTAGGGACAGTTGGCCTCCCATGTCTCCTCTGTTCTCATTAGGCTTAACCGTATCTTCCATATCAGTAACACAATTGGCTGGCTGTCGTATTGCCTCGGGGAGAGGTCAGAGGTTATTTGTATGTGACCCGAGATTTGCATGAGAGGGTCCCTTGGGCCCGCAGTACGCGTGCTGTTGTCTTCGCTCCATGTTTCACGGATGATTGGGTCAAAAAGGTCAGGAGAACGAGGGGTCAAACGCGATCACGAGAGGGCTAGCGTCATTTTACGAGAATGTCAGCGTAGCTTGTTCTTTGGAAATACGCCATGTAGCTGTTAGCAGAGCCTATAGCCGAATGGCCACAGTGCAGGATTTACATTTGGGAAGATTTGGGCTATGATGGCGAACTGTAGTCGTATAGAGATTCCGAGAGCCTGAGGGTTAAGCCCTACTGTGGCTTCAATAAGATCAGTACAGCTGTAGGGCCCTTGGGGTTATAGTTTAGCCTGGCACCAGTCAGACTGTCTTTTAGAGGGGCAAAATCTAGTCTGGTTTAGATGGGTAAAAATTTAATTATACGTGTAACCTAAAGACTCAAACCCGTCTAAACTTGTCTAAATTGTAAAATGCCACTCTAAAAGACGGGTAGACCTCTGTCTGGCTAGAGCTGTGGACCTTTATCCCAACATTGCCTCTAGGGGGGTATTGGCCCCGGATTAACAGTTTGGCCGCTTTGCATAAAAGCATCTGTCTAAGAAAGGTCATGGTTTTAGGGAAAGCAGATGTCATGCTAGGGTAATGTCCTGATTTAATGTTCGTGCCACTGATATGATTCAGCGTGGTGGGATGATGGCAATTCGCCCACCCAAGGCAAGTTAAACGCTCCTCGTTTGCAGGGTTAAAGGCAAGCTGGGGTGTGGTGTGGTGTGGTTAATATTTTTATAACACAGATTGTGCACATAAAACTTGGGTGGATGAGAAAGCTAAACTAACTGAACCAGTTATTCAGCATCCTGATTCTGTTCTAAGCATCCAAAGTGGAGAATGTCTGTCTGTTTAGTGTCTTGGATTGGCTTGCTCTGTTCTGGCCAAAGAATCACTGGATAAGATTCTCCTGAGAGTGTGACCTGGATAGTCGTTCATTGAGTTCCTTAAGCATTTGGACAGTGAAGCAATTTCAAACGGCTACAATTCCTACAGGATTCACTTGACAGGGGTGTATATACCTTCAGATAGAAGCTGGCAGTCTGCACTTTCCAGCCTTAACGAGCAAACTGCGTTGGTGTCACAGTCTATTAAGTTGCGCCACTGTCCAAATAATGTGGATCTCTGTGTGCAACTGACATTCTTCACAGATTTTATACCTTCATTTCACCAGGAAAATTCCATCGAGAACATCTGTCTCTTTCTCATGGAAGCCCCAGGAGAAATGCTTGGTAGAACAGAGCAAGTGAGGATTGATTGTACAACATACAGGAGTTAAAATCCTGGAGCAGTTTTGGGGTTCAGGGCCTTGCTGATGGGTCCAACAGCAGAGTTCTTCCCAACTGTATCTCTCCAGATCAAATCAGAATCCCAAACCCCGCTGGGGGCTCGAACCCGCAACTCTTCAGTCACCAGTCAGGCTAACTACTGCTAGGCCACCCTGCTGCAGGTGTTTGTTCTTAATTATTAATCAGCCTGCCTGATGACTCTGTCATTGCTTCTAGCAGATAGTTAAAGAGGATCATCCTTCATACACTTGGAACGGACATTTACTCTTGTATATTTCCTACTTTTTGAAGGGTTCTAAGAGTTTAGAAACATAAATTCCTGACGCCGTGGCAGGTTATTGTCTGAACATTTGCTGTTTTTGGGTATTATCAGCAAAATTGTGGCACCATTCTTTTCTAAAAATACAGGGGGGGAAAGAAGTTGAATGCCATGTGCGCTTAGCTGCAAGATCCAGTGAAATGGAATGCTAACACAAGTCGGAAATGTTTTGAGTGGGAAATAAATTGAGCACTTCGTGTGTGTTTGCATAGAGTGCTTCAAGGCCCATTGAGAGCTGCACTTTGAGTGAAACAAAATGGAGGCACATTTTCATTTTTCCCGTGTGCTGCTATTGGCCCTGAAGCCTGTCTCGGCTGCGAGGCCGATTTGAGCGGGACGGACAGTCGAGCTTTTGTGCTCTTTTGTCTGTGCTGGAGCGAGGCGATAATAAGCTGTGGCCAAGAGTCGGCTGCCCCCGCATGTCCCAGATAGCTTTTCCATTGCGTTACGTTATCCCGCCATTTTGGCTCGCCCTCCTCCGTTTGGCCTTCAGGGCTTCATTCACACACGGCCGAACCCTGGCTTCAGCCCAACTCCACACATCTCTCCGGGGGCAGCTGTAACCTCGTGGCTCAGATGTTCGGCTGGGGCTCCGAAGGTTAATCGCTTTAGCCCCAGCGATAAGATCAGTGCAGCCGTTGGGGCCCTTGAGTAAGGCCCTGATTCCTACATTGTTCAAAGGATTGGCCCCCAGGTCGGTCTGATCAACTATTGGTCGCTTTGGATAAAGGCATTAGCCAAATGACTGTAATGCTAATAACTGGATTCTGCGGCCTGAAGATTAGAGTTTTCCTCTTCATGGATGCAAAGTCTAAACTGTCAGTCAACAGGACTCTATATTCTGTCTGCCTCAGGGTGCGAAATTCAAGTCTTTCTATCAGTTTATTTTTGCCCTGCCAGCTGAAGTCCCAGGATTTCACAGAAGGAATGTGGCCAAATTGCAAAAAAAAAAAAAAAAAAAGCAACAAGCTTCCACTGGATTACAGCAATGCTGTAAGCGCCCTGTGCCTTTGCTGATGCTATAGCTGGTCAATTAAGAGATTATTGTATCCCCAGACGATGAGTCGGGGATGCTATGGATCTGCGATCGTTTCGCCGCGTCCGCTGCTGCTGCCTCTGTTGAGATTTTCTGTGTGGGCTCAACAGGTCCCAGTTCTTCATGCATTCATTTCATATTTGGCATGGATCTTGTGTGTGGTTCGGTCACAAAGCGTCCCTGGATGCATGTCGAACTGCAGAAGAGACTACTTGGTTGGTTAAATTATGAAAAAAAAAAGTTACTGGTTGTTCTGAGAAACTAAGGGCCACGAGTGTGACATTTGTCTGGGGGGGCATTCAGTGGGTGGAGGATGGACTTGCAGATTGGGGCCTTAGAATTTGGGAATCATGAAGGCCTCTTGAATAGAAGTGGCTGACATGGCTGAAACATTGCGAATGATCAGTAAAATGCAGTATGGTGAGCCTCCAGATAATTGAAACCTACTTGTAACGTGAGTAACGTAACATGAGTAACAGGACTTTTTTGTTTTAAGAGCTTGTTGCAGAAAATTACTGTTGCATTAAGTTCAAAACATGCTGTAGAAAAAGTCTTCGATTACAGATCTGGAAGGTGGCTTAATCCTTGACATGAACCTTGCTCTAGGCTGGCAATCTTAAAGATTGCTTGTATCAATGGTGAATGCCGTGGAAATTAAGGTCACAGTTCGGGTTCACAAAAATATTTTCCACTTTTTCAGTCCTAATTACTCGCTAATAGTTGGAGGGAGTGATCAACTGATGCCAGGAACCTTTTATTTCAGGTAGATTCTTGCCATTTCTATCAAAAAATCAAAAGAAAACGTAGTTGTTCAGATTAACCCCTTCAAAGTTGGTCGCAGCTGAAAAGAGCCCAAGTTTAAGGCCCTGGTTCGCCCTTGGGGGAAAGTCGCACTGACACCACTTTGCACCTGAGCAGTGTCTAATGACCTGAATTACTCTGCTATGGCCCAAAAATCCAGTATATAGGCCTGTTTCCCACCAAAAAGCTGGCCTAAAAAGTTGTAAAAATCATTGTTTTTCTTTGCATTGAAATGTACATGGCAATGTACTATTATGTGCTGGAAATGAAGAAACCCGCTTGAACATCATATGGGTTACTTTATTTCAGCTGAAACCTGATACTGATATTCTTTGCAATGGTAGTGACCTTATTAGGGTCATTCCATGCCAAGTGGAAACACACCTGGGCCATCATGGTCTTGGATTTTACTTTAACTTTGTCTATTTGTTCATTTGGCCCAAATAATGGATATCTCTGATTTTTTCGCAAAATGCCCTCTGATATTGGTTTTATGGACCTCTGAAGAAATGGCCTTTAGGGGGCGCTTTTTAAAACATGCTGTAGAAAAACCCTTATATCTCTGGCCCTGGTACTGATACAAGTATGGGGTTTGGATGTATTTGTAATATGAGGCTTCCTCTAGCACCACCATCATTTACAATGGTTGTATCTGTTCTGGTTTCCATGGAAACTGTTTGAATTTGGGCAAATTTGAGATTTTTCACTTTTTGTGTCCTTTTTCTGTTATAAGCAACTTTGAAAGGGTTAATCTGATTTTTTTGATAAAAGTGTCAACGATCTATCTGAAATAAAAAGTTTATTTTGTTGCTTCTTCAGCATCACCAGTAATTGGTGAGTAAGAATGGTCCAAAAAGTGGATAAAATCTCAAATTTGCCGAACTTCAAACGGTTTCCGTGGAAACAAGAACAGATACAACCATTGTAAATGATGGTGGTGCTAGAGGAAGCCTCATATTACAAATCTCCTGTGATCTGGAAAAACCTAGTGAATTTATCAGTGCCAAGGATTCCTGCAACTGAACAAAAACCTTTGGATTCTGGACTTCTCTTAACTGAAAAAAATAGTAGAAGCTTGATCTAGACAGTTCAAATAACACTAATAGCTAGTGTTTTAAGATTTTCACCACTCTTAATTACTGCAAAAGTCAAACTCTGTTTCTCCAAAAAGTGACATATGTTCTAGTTTTTTCCAGATCACAGGAGAAATCCTTCCAAACCCCAGACCTGTATCAGTAATGGGGCCGGAAATATAAGAGTTTTTCTACAGCATGTTTTGATAAGTGCCCCCTACAGGCCATTTCTTCAGAGGTCCATAAAACAGATATCAGAGGGCAGTTTGCGAAAAAATCGGAGATGTCCATTATTTGGGCCTGAATGAATAAATAGACAAAGTTAGAGGTGACATAGAATCAAAAGCCGTTTTTACCTTGTCTGTGTTGAATAACGGTAGTCTACCCGCATTCAAGAACATACAAAAAGTGCTAGACATTCTGAACATCTCCGTTTCATAGAAATTCCTCTTTTAAAAATGACCGCCAGAAAATGGGCCAGTCTGAACAATGGATACATATGATGTCACATGTATCTCACTGCCCCCCCCCACTCTCATTCCGTTTCCTCCCCTTCAAAATAATTTGCATACACGTCTTTATGCAATTCCATTGCTTCCAATCCCTCAGTAAAGACAAGCGTGAGAATTCCAGAGTCATAATCGATTTCTGTGTCACTAGTGAGGAAATCCACCGTAATGCACGAGAAACTTATTAACTTATTGCACAAGGACTTAAATTCCATGAATGAATTTCTTCAGTGCTCTTTGATTGAATACTTGCTGAGTACGGCACAGGAACGTCAATGCGAGAGACTCACTCCGAATGCAGCAAAGCCAGCCAATCAGCGTTAAGTGCTTGCATTTCATAAAGAGGTTGCCAGTTAAGCCCGAAAGGTCGCCAAACAGGTGCAAAACAACGCGTTCAAAATCCCCCACCCTAACACAGCTTTTTGAGAGAGGTTTTTAGGAAGCTTCTGAGGCATTACAGACCCAACCAAAATTTTGTTGCCTATATGTCACATCACAGAACAAGGATAAATACCCCATTCAACCATTCTGTCACCTTTAAAGTAAAATCCAAGACGATGATGGCCCAGGTGTGTTTCCACTTGGCATGGAATGAACCACAGTCTCTTAAAATCTCTCCTGATCAGTCTTGAGCTGTGAGTGCGCATGCATGCGAAACAAGATTTCTGGCTAAGAAATTTACGAGAGAGATTTTGAGAAGATGCCTGCTTCGGTATGCAAGTAAAGATGTGTTGGCCGCATAGCGGGGTCGAGCATTACCTGCCATGTTGTTTTAGCCGTAATCTAAACCGTTAGTGTGGGATTACCAAGGATTTGGCAAGTTTACTTGCATACTTTTAAAGTATGCTTTATTTGATCAAGGGGGATTTTTACAAGTCGCTTGCTGATGGAGCCCTCGCATTAGTTAACTGCTCAGCTTGGAAAGAAATTGAGGTTCGTGTCCCTATCATTTGTCAAGACTGTGAAGCTCAAATTACTTCATGCCAAAGCCATTGATTGATGATGGATATCACTGCCGCTTCCTGCTGTAAAATCATTATAAGCCCAGCGTTACATGCAGACACCATTACAACAAGGTATGGAGTTAACTCCAGTGTACAGCCTCTATTATTTTTCTGCAACGTCAAAAAGGAGCAACTATTTACATTACTGACCAAAAGTATTCAGAAGCACTGTGGTCTGCGGCTGTTTTTCCCCAAGTTAATCTTGGACTCGGTCCCACAGAAGGAACATATTGGTACGACGGCATGCTCCCAAATTTCGTTGATTCTGTGCTTACACCAGTTTGGCCATAGCCCTTCCCTCTTTCAGCATGACAATGCCTCTTTGCCTAGAGTGCATTCGATAAATGACATGTAGAGATTATTGTAGAAGACCTTGACTGGCTTGCTCATAGACCCAGCCTCGTCTCCATTAGTTGTATTTGGTATTTGGAAAGCTGGCTGTAATGCAAAGCCTGTACTAGCCGCCATGCGTCACTACCCAACCTCACAAAGGCTTTTCTAGTTGGAATGGTCCCTGTAGCAATGGTCTAACATCTAGTAGAAAGCCTTCCCAGAAGAGTGCAGGCTTTTCAAAAGACAAAAGGGGGAACCGCCTCTGTGTTAACGCTCACGATTTTAGTGTGAGGTGCTGGATGAGCAGCTGTCCACATACTTTTGGCTATGCCATGTATTTGCGGTACTCTTTAAAGGACAGGTTGAGGTCGCGCCTGAGGAAGTGGAGTTAGTGAACAGATTCTCATGGTCATAAATCATCACTGATCTGACAGTGAGTAACTTAATTAAGGTATAATTATAGCGCAAAGAGTAAGGTGAGCAAATCTGCTCTATACAGGTCTGTTTGCTTTTGTAGAAAGGTGGGAGGTAATGAAAGTGTGTTTCTTTCTCTCTCTCTCTCTCTCTCTGTTATTTATTTATTTATTTTAATAAAATCATAGAAATGAACGTTGGGCCATGGCCTTCTCTGGTATTCCAGTGTCTTTCATATGTCTGTTTTAATTCTTCTGAGTCATTCTATGTTAATTAACCATCGCAGTTCCTTTGATCTCAGATTTTCTTGAAAAGCTCTGCATGCAAATGCCTCCTGCAGCCTAGGATGCATGCCTCAGTAAATTTCATGAGTCTTCTGTGAGCTTTGTCCGTTTGGGACCATCCGTGTAAATTCTGCACCATTTCGTGAATTGTTCTTCTAGGAAACATCCTAGTAAGGAAGCATATTTGATGTTTGGTTGTTTATGATTTGGCTCAGAGAATTGTCCTTCATTTTTGGGCATGCTTATCCTTTCCCTCCTTTATGACCTTTACTTGATAGTAACTAGGTATTTTTATATTTCTTGCTTGGGTATTCCTTTGCCATGTTTCTTTGGTACTCTTATAAGCCTTGGCTACTGTTTTTATTTATTTTTATTGTAGCTCGAACGAAGTCAGGCGGCTACTATGAATTCATGCTTGTCTCTGCCGCCGCCGCGTCCGCATCCAAAGACACTTCCTTGTGGACGCTTTACAGGCTGTCATTTTATACCGATTACTTTCATATTTGGTATGGACATGTGTTATACTTTACTTATGACGCTTATCTGTTTCGGTTGCCATGGCGACAGTATTGGCCAAATAATGGATAAAAGGGGAGAAACGGGCTTTCGGGGGCTACACCCATGCAGTGGCAATTGACCGGGCTGTCTAGTCTCTATATCTTTTGTCGGTTTGGTTAATCCTTTTTGGGTCATGAATTGTGAAGGTCACAACAATGCTATGAATCTAAGGTAAGGATCCTCATCCAGAAGGGCCACTGTGGCCTCGGTCTTTCATTCTAACCAAGCAGCGATGCACCTGATTCCACAAATCAGCCATTCGAGTCTTCGCTGAAAACCATGATCAGTAGAATCTTGCGTAACTGCTTGGTTGGAACGAAAGCCTGCATCCTCCATCCAAGCCCGTTCTGGTTGAAGTTCCCCACGCTTGCTGTGAATAATTGTATTTCGCGTACAAAAGTGTCGGAGCGTGCTGTAGATCAACGGTTCTTATGTCGCCGTTGACATGTCTGTCTCCGCCGCGGAGATTTCAGTGTAATCATTCTAGAACCAACACTGCTTCTCCGATCAATCTATTGTTTTGTGGGGGTGTTGCTTCTGATGAGTGGACAGGACCTACTAGCAATTTTTGCAAAACTCACTTCATTATTAATTAGTATTTTTTGAATGATAAGACTCCATTCCTGAAAATTGCCTTTCAGATGACAAATATTGATTTATTTTATTCCTTTCAAACTAGAGAGCATTGCTTGTCAAGAGAGGACCAGTGGCAAGTTATGCACATTAATTGTAGCCCCCCGGACAAAGTCGGGGCTACTGGCCTCGTCACATGCCCTCCACCGTCGCTGTGGAGATTTCCTTGTGGGCGCTCCACAGGCTATAAATTTAAAGCTATTTCTTTTATATTTGACATTCATATGGGCTGTGGTTAGGACACAGCGCCTATCGATTTTGGTTGCCATGGTAACATAATTGAACTAAATAACTGACTACTTTGTGTCAAAAATAAGCTAAAATGAAAATTGTGGGCGATCATGGGCTACACCCGTTGGTCATGGGCGACCAACCTGTCTAGTTTTAGGGCCAATAAGCTATTGTCGTGGTGTGGCGTCCGTCGTCCAGAACATTTTTACCTCCACCATGAAGTTGGGGAGGAGTTTATGTTTTCGCCCCTGTCTGTTTGTCTGTCTGTCCGTCTGTCTGTCTGAACAACATAACTCAGTAAGTAATGCATGGATTTGTCTGAAATTTTGTTAGTGCATTGCTGTTTCATCAAGGAAGGACCCTATTGATTTTCACCGTGATCAGTGAGACAATATGGCCGCCACGGCAGCCATCTGAAATCGTATGACACGCAATAACTCAACTTTGCTCCCACTCATGAAGATTTGGACTGGCTGCCTTGGCGGAGGTTTCCACCCTACGAGTGCCTCTAGTTCAAATCTTTTTTTGGCCCAATGGATTTTTGTGTAAATTTGCCATAACATACTACTAGACCATATTTCCGGTGGGTTTTTTCGGATTTTTGATTGGATAATTTTTGTCAGTTTTATGGGCCCTTGAAATTTTGGCCCCAATGTCACAGATATGACTGAGAAATTTAAAAAAATGATGTCTCAAAAAAAACTGCACGATAAATTTTTTTTCTAAATCGGGCAATCAACTTTTTTTGGTTCCGTCAATGTACAGTGTGAACGCTATTTTGATTGAATTGGCGGAAGTGGGTCTAGTGGGGGCGCTATACTTTAACAATGGATCCTATAGAGCAGTGGTTCCCAACCCAGTCCTGAAGGACCACCTGCCCTGCAGGTTTTTGTTGCAACTTTACTTTAGAACACATTATCCATCTAAGGCCCAGTGCACCTTTATGCACACCCTGTTCAGGTAGGTGTTTTTCAACCAATCAGCATGAAGCCCTTAAATGGATCAGGTGTGAGAGTAGAGCTGGAGAAAAAACCTGCAGGGCAGGGGGTCCTTGAGGACTGGGTTGGAAACCACTGCTATAGAGAATATGCAAGATGGCTTGGGGGGCCAAATGGTTGCAGATGGAGATTAAGTTTCTATTATCGACATTTAGGAAGTATAGATGACCTATATTTTGGCTGTGTTAAAGTTGACCTCAGATGACCTTGAAAGGTCAAGCTTGAGGTCAAGCAAAATGTTACAATTTTCTAAGGCCTCTAGGCTTGAAAATATAGAAGATTGGGAACATGTATGTAGTGAACGCTTATAGGAAGTCATATGAACTTTCATTTGACCTTCGCTGACCTTCGAAGGTCAAACTTAACACGGTGAAATTTCAATGACTTCTATCACCAAAACTATGACCGATAGAGCTTAGGTTTCTTTTGTGGGCATATAGGAAGTCATGTATTAAGTTTCATTTGGCAACCTTGAACTTGACCTTCAGTGACCTTCAACGGGCAAACTTTACAATTAAATTTCAATGACGTATGTCAGCAAAATCGTGACAGGTAGAGTGTAGCTTTGTATCGAGACCTTTAGGGAGACATATGAACTTTCATTTGGTGTCTTTCATATTGACTTTCGAAGGTCAAACTTGACCCAGTGAAAATTCAATGACTTCTATTACTAAAAAGGTTACAGATAGAGCCTAAATTTGTATCACAGACTTAAAGGAAGTCACACATGAACTTTGATTTGGTGACATTCAACTTGACTGTTGGTGACCTTTGACGGTCAAACTTGACGTAGTACAATTACTTGTATTGCCAAAACAGTCACAGATGGAGCCCAGGTTTGTATTAGAGACTTCTAGAAAGTCATATATCCAGTCCATGTGCTGATCTCAACTTGACCTTCTGTAACCTTTAAAGTTAACAACTGACATTTTGAATTTTCAATGACATGCATCACCAAAACTGCTTCAGAGCTTAGGATTGTACGAAGTATCACAGGAGGTGAACTTTTATTTAGTAACCTTGACATTGACCTTCAATGATTCGAAGGTCAGATTTCACATGAAACTTTCATAACTTGTGTCATCACTATAAGATTGCTTGCCGTTAAGCTACAGGACCCTTGGGCCTATTTTTATTGAAATGTATCAATCATGTAGAAAAAATTGGTTACCGTGCAAAGCCTTATCGTTGAGGTCTGTAGGACCGGTTTATAAGGCAGTATGAGTTTTGTAGCATTGAGTCGTCATCGAATGTGTTTTTCCATTTTATCCATAACTGAAATGATTCTGGGCTTCTTAGAAAGTTCCAGGGCTTGGGCCCAGGTCGCCATAGTTTGGTTTGCTGCCACTATTGTATCTGGCTACGAGAAAATGCTGTGATTGCTTTCCAGGAAAGGGCTCATAGTGCACATTCTATCCAATGACTTCATGGCATCTGTTTTACTTTTTCTGTTAAGGTTTGAAAGGAGTGACCATAAGCCTGTTAACCCTTTGAGCGCTAAATGCAGCTGTTGTGGTTCAATGATATAAGATATCGTAATCATATCATATAATCATATCATTAATAATGATTAAATTTATATTTTTAAAAAATGTATTTCAGGGCTCTGAGGGTTAATGGTGGAAGGCTGTAATTGGTCACTTCTATTTGTCGCTTTCTGAATAAACCTCCATATTGAGAAGCGTTTTCACCTGGTGAAATGTTTCGCATTAACTGGGTGAAAAATCATGTTCATTTGTACAATGTGTTTTTAATGGGCGGCTGAGTGGTGATTACTGTTTGGACAGTGTTTCCTCCGATTGGTTGGAGGTTGGGCATTGAGTTTGTTTTTCTTTGGGGCCATTTTATGTCAACAATTTTTTTACAGCCTTCAGCTAAAGTCTATCTCAGAAGGATTCTGTAGCAATTATGAAAAAACAGTTCAGCGTAGTCGGAAGCACGAGATCCATTGAGGAGATCAGCAGTGTTTTCAAAATGTCTGCTGTCATTGAGTGACTTCAAATGGTATTTTCTGTAACAAACTCCCAGTCTTTGAGATAATTATATCCCAAAAATTCGAGTTTCGGGGATATTATGGTTTCGCCCCACCCGCCACCGCGTCCGCAGATTTTAGCCATTAGCACGATAACTCACAAAATACTTTACATTGGCTTCTCATTTTTAGCATATGGGTAGATATGGTAGAGAGAATGAACTGATTAGATTTTGGGCAAGTATGCACTCCTAGGTTTGCCACCAGGTGGCGCTATATATTGAAAAAAATCAGTTTTTAACCATATCTCTGGAACAATTACTTACACAGACCTCAGATTTGCCTGATATTGTAAGTGTAGTAAAGGGGAATCTAATAAAGGGGGCTTCGAGGATTGGGGAATTTCGGGGATATACCCCTTGCTGTCGGCCGCCAACAGCGTAGCCCTAGTTACATATATGAAGTGAGTGTGCTTTTTCGCTGAAAAAAAGTGTAATTATTATTAATTTTTTTTTTTTTTTTTTTGTGATTGCACAGGCATTTTGAGCTGTTGTTGGCACTTCCCAATTGTTAAATTTTTTTTCCTTGTTGCTTGCTGCAAATCTAAAGCATTAATTTGTCGTTTTTACTACATTCCGAAGAATGCTCTGGTCTCGTTGTTGCAATGCGCTGGTTGAAATTCGGCACCCTGTGACCGAAAAATGGCCTTGAACAGAAACCCACTAAACGCTAACTTTGCACTCTTTAGTTCTCTTATCATGTTATGTTTGCAGCTTTTGTCTATGTTGACTGCTGAGGTTCTGTGTTGATGGTTAGATCAGAGTTATATTTTGCTGCGTTCGACCTTGTCTGTATTGCATGAGTTGAGTATTCGAGAGAGGAAGAGGAGGAAGGATGGAGGCAGGGGAGGAAGGAGATGTAAGCAGCTGAGAGACTGACAAGGAGACGAGGGCGGGGACCAAAACTAATCAGGAAGCACAACAGGATCTTAATAGTGTGTCTTCATGATTCTCAAAATGCTGTAAGTGGAGGGGGTGGCGGCAACATGTCACCCTTCTTTTGAAAAAAATAATTTTCACTATTTACCTCTTTGTCTTAACCCTTAGAGCGCTACAGGCAACTATAGTTGCCCAGTGATGTAAGATATCAAAATCAGATGCTGTTGAAAACCTATCACGTTGCAACTTGTTGAAAGGAGACATATTATGCTGATTCGTGCTTTTTGACATTCTGAGAATGCTATAAGCTTCCACCTCCGCACTGAACGTCGAAAAAGTTGTCAAAAATGACACATAGGGGTTCAGCCGTAATTCTCAAACGGGAATTCACGTGATTTCCTGCCTCTCGGAACGCCTCATAATGAGAACTTTGCGAGATCTGTCGAAATTCTTTCGTCACGATTTCAAGCCAATCGGGTGGAATGTATGAAACTTGTGATGAATCAGGAAGAATCTGCTCTAAACACGCCCACGACGCCGGCCCCCAGACCGCCGAGCGGTAGAGAATCTCTGCTCACCTGGGAAGAAGCCAGAAGTAGAAGGAAGAGAAGAGCCATGTCTGGTCATTGTTATTTTGGATGTACTGAGAAAACTATATAAATAAATAATTCCAGGATAAAGCCGCTTTCACACCAGAAGCGGAACAAATTTTTCACATGACAGATTACATTCAAAGTCAATGCAAATACGCGAATACAGGCGTTTCGCATGAATTCGCGCCTTTGCATGAAAAATTTGTTCCGCGTCCGGTGATAAAGCGGCTTAACTGTGTTTTTTTTTTTTTTTTTTTTTTCTCATTGGTTGTTGCCCTAAATCTTACCCAGATACGATAGTGTTATTATCTGATTGGCTATTGTGTAGCCTCTTTCCTTTTTTTGACTGGCTGGCAGGTGGCAAGCTGCCACCGAGAACACCAGGGGAGGCGTGTTTGATTCCTGCCGGTTTCCACAGTTATAGCGGTGCTGCTGCACATATAAGCCTTCTGTTGGAAATTGTTTTCATTTTAATCATTTCTTTGCAACTCGGTCGTGAGCCCGGTGTAAACATGGTGTAAGCAAACTAGTAAACAAGAGCACGTGGAGCTGGGTGGGGGCGGACCATGGAAACCTAGGTCTGCCCCTTCTGCCTCTGGTTCCGCCCCTGGAAGGCTCCGTTAAACCGTCCAATCATGGCCGAGTGTAGTCCAAAACAGACTGTTTTCAGGAAGTGGCTGCAAGGCTTTTAAAATGGGTATTTTTCTGGCTGCAGCTCCAAGAAAGGTAGGGAGTTTTTCGAACTGAAAGTCGTGCTAAACTACTCAGTAGGTGTTCAGAACTGACAAAATGGGAACATTAGCACAGTGAAAATGGTATAATATGTCTCCTTTAAAAGAGCTCCCACAGGGGAGCTCTTTTAAACAAGATGCCACTTGATAGATTTCCAAAAGCTCAGGATAATTACATTTTTAATTCCTTGAAAATATATTCAGTGCTCTAAGGGCTAAAAAAGCCTGGTGTGTGTTGCAGAAGATTCTGTTTTTGCCTCATTGGCTGTCTGGGAGACCAACTAAGAGGTCAAGAGGATTCATGTTCTCTTTGATCTGGTTTCTTCCAACACCAACAGCGCTTGCAAGGAAAGAAAAGACCTCATCGATGCCCTCATGCAAGAAGGGCACAAGTGACATTTTACTAATTTTACAGGAAAACCAAAAACCTGCCACTGCATCACCTGTGAAAAAATTTGCCTGCAGATATGACTTTCTAAAAAGGCATTTTAACCCCTTTAGGATAGGAATTGAGACTCCAGACTTGGTCAGGAGATGGGCTAGTCTCAGTTACTCCAAAACAACCAAAAAAGTTATTTTTTGAGCGAAGTGTCACTTAAGCCCAGCTTGAATGAGGCCATCGATATGTACCAGGCCCCTCCCTCCTATGGCAGTTTCAACCAATTAGCTGCTTTTTATGGTAGCCTCACAAAAAGCTCTGCTCAGCAAAAACTGTTAGCTGAACATTATATAACGAACAGAAGTTGTACGACACACATTGGACTTGCATCTGATCATATTCTTAAAATCAATCAATTTATGATAAATTTGCAAACGGATCACAAAAAAAATCTGTTTTGACTCTGGAGTACTTGGAATATTTACAAAAAAATCTGTTTAACAACTCGGTGCTCAAAAATTGTTTTATGTTAATATGTTCCGATGTGAATCCTTCAAACTCTGATCTAAACCAATGGCATTTTGCGCTATTTACAATGCTAAAGATTGTGGGCAAAAATCTCAAAATTTGAGTGTAGCTATGCCATGTGATTATGCAGATGTCATCTGTAATAAGGCTTGTTCTAATTGGTTAAGACAGGATAGCAACCAATTGAAATGTAAAAAAAATGTTTTGATTGGTCAAAATATAGCAACAAAGCGAGTGCCGTATGACACACTTAAGAATGCGAAGGCATTAGTGCCATATGGCACTCTTAGGAAGTAAAGGGTCAAGTTGTTGTTGAGAGTTGATTACTTGAGGCCAGCTTATGTTGGAATGAAAAATAGTAAATCATTTGGTTAGTGGACGTCTGATGTTCAGTGTGTCTTATTTACCTTTCAAATGCAGTATGCAGCGACGAACCAAAACATACCTAAGATGCTGTTGCTCCTCCGTCTGCAGCCAAAACAACGGTGACCTGCGAAGGCATGAACTGTACAGAACCTCTGTATGTGCCCTGCGGTATCAGGCTCCAAGATGTTTGCAGCTGGTCCCTCAAGTCCTATAAGTTGCGAGAAGGAACCTCTACGGATCGGACATTTTATTCCAGCACATCCCTCAGATACTCAATATGACGGGAATCCTGAGGCCAAGGCAACATCTTGAATTGTGTCGTGTGCCTCAAGCCATTCCTGAGCTGTTCATGCAGTGCGGCTGGACGTTTTGTCCTGTTGAAAGAGGCCACTACCATTGGGGGATATCATTGTTATGGAGGGGTATACCTGGTCTACAGCGATGTTTAGTCGGGTGGCACGTGGCAATATGAGGTCCAAGTGAATGTCCAGACCCAGCAGAACATTTCCCAGAACATCACTCTGTCTTTACAGGCCTACCAAAGGAAACGGCCAAGCTGTAACAAAAGTTTGTCAGATGTCTACCTTACACAATTGAAAACTCATTTTTTTCGTCTCTGGGTTTGTTACAGGCCGTGCGATTTATGAGTTTGGTTCAGGTGAAAATGTATCGACCTTAAAGTGTTGTGCGAAGTTTTGCGGGAATGTGGCAGGTTTTCGATTTAGTGTCACTGGTTTTTTGAAAAAGGTAGACATCTGACAAACTTTTGTTGCAGCTCTGCCATTTCCTTTGGTAAGCCTGATTTATCAGCTTTTCTTCTGCTCACAGTAGATCCTGGTGCCATCTCTTCCTCAGGTTAATGGTACACAAGCACCTTGCTGTCTGCATGCCCACTGTAGATGCGTTCGGCAGTGGGCACGGGATAGCATGGGTACTGGAACCAGTTACAGAGCTCTGTAGCAGCAGGGTGCATGGCACAATGTGTTTTAACACATTCTTCCCATAACGGTCAAAAAAATTTTCTGTAACTTGTACTATACTAGCCCTTTTGTCTGTTCAGACCAGGTGGAATAGATTTCATTGCCCTGTCCATCGATAAGCCTTGGTTATTGTGCTAATAGGTTAACTTGAAATTAGCATTTGCACTTAAAAGTCGCCTTTTCCATTGTCCTTCTAGTATTTTCCCGGAGACCATGGAAGTGACAGTTTGGAAAGGCGGCAGCAGCAACTTTTTAACTGGAAGCTTGGGGTTTACGCAGTGCATTGTGGGTAGTTTTTTTTTTTTTTGCTTCAAGTCTGTCGTGTTGTAGACTCGTGCCCTCGAGCTAAACGGAGGTTTCAGGCACTGATATTGCGTTTTTTCGCGTTCATGTCTAATGGTCTTGACCGCCTTCGAAGTGGTCATACCAGCCCTTCTGTCACTTCAGATCAGATGGGATAGATTTTGTTGCCCTTGTGCATTGATAAGCCTCGGGTACCCTTAACCCTGTTACCGGTTCGTGGTCTCGCCTCTCCTCTGACACCTTTCGGTAGGCACACACACGCCTTGCCATTTCAGAGACGCTCTGACCCACTCCTCTGGCTGTAACGATTAGGCCCTTGTCAAAGTCGCTCAGGCCTTATGCCTTCTCATTACTCCCATACCCAGCATGTCCACTATTAGAAACAACGATTTGCTTACAGTCAAATGAATCTCAAGACCTCCAGGTGCACAGTCATTATGGGATGTTCAGCACAATTCGCTTCATCTGTGAGTCGTTGGTTCATTGGTGGAAATGATCATTGACTCACGCATTAATTAGCTGAGAGATGTATTTGACAAGTGATATTATTTTTATGGTTTTTTTAAAAGCGTTTTTGCATCATTAGCTTATGTTAAAAATTACCTGGGTTAATGTCGCTTCACTTGACTGTATTAGAAAGCCTCTCCGGAAGCTGTAAGGGAATGAAAAGATTGTTCCGAAAATATTGGCATTCACATCTGGCGTGCAACTGGATTGCCTCACTTCCTTGGAAACGGATGGTCGCTACGGGATAAATGTGTGTTAGCCTGGTCTGACTCTGTTGATCATTACTGCTTTTATTCCACTGAGTTTCAATTCTGCTATCTGAATATAGACAGCTGATATTCTCTCAAAAAATTGAGATTCCTGTGCACGCTTTATTTCGAAGTTTAACCAGTTTCCTGTGCATTGTATTTTTACGGCAATGAACAGATGCCTAGGGTCTGCATGTTCTAAGGTGGGCATCGCAGAGAACTGCATTACCCAGCATGCAATGCAAACCAGTTTTCATTGTCTTGATTCATGGTATATAATATACTTTGTAGGGGTAATATGCACTGAATTTCTGTGGCCTACACGATTGTGCCCATCAGTATATGCTTTGGAGCACTGGCAATAAACAAATTTATTGGAACGCATTGAGGAAATGGTGACTTTAAATGTTGGGCTCTGTTGTCTACTTGTCAATCAAGTTATTCACGAAATGAGTAAGTTTCTGTTTTTCTATAATCTCGGTTTGGTTATTTCACAATCGTTATTCGTGGCGTGGATGGATTTTTGCATCTTGCAGCTTTTGTAAATGGAAAAACTACACTGCCTTTTTTAATGTCATGAAAAGCTCATCAGATGCAAGGTAGTGTCCCTGGCTGCAGGGAGATGAACCCATGCGCCGTCACTTTAAAAATCAACAACATGAGCCTCATGGAAATACGATGATTGTTGACCCTCTGGTTTTTGGGAGGCAGTAGAATTACAGTTTCTGGTTGTTGAGAGTCAGTGGGCTAATATTGCATTCTTCCCTTGCATGTCTAAGGGATTGGACTGCCCTCCAACTGGCCAATGAGCTGCTTCCGCTTTCTAAAGGGATTCCCCCATGCAGAAGTATCGAGGGGAAGAGGGGAAGGGTGGTAAAATGAGTGGATTAGACAGGGGCCCTGGTGTAATGTGGGGTTAAGGGCCTTTCTCAGGGGCCCAACACCTGCAATGACCTCTACTGAGACTGCACTGGGGCTTGAATTACTGGCCTTCCAGGTGGCAGTTAACCCTTCGCGCGCTAAATGCAACAATTGCTACTCAATGAAGTAGGATATCAAAATCAAAGCTGTTGAAAACCTACCATGTGGTGACTCATAATAGGTTTTCAACAGCACAAGATAATTAAATTTATATTAAAAAATATATATATATTTCGGTGCTCTAAGGGTTAAATACCCGAGTCAGTGAGGTGTGGAGCGGTTGTCTGATTCTATGAAAGTGAACGCCCTGCTGGCACTATCCAACTGGCATTTTAAAGCACCTTAAATCTCTGACTATCAACACAGATTCCTCCCGCCCACCGTCTGTATAAATGGATGATACAACTCCTGAAATATTAGCCTGGAGCGGACGCTTGACGTCCTGCCAAAATGTTGGTGAGACCGACGGAGCTCCGATTACGAGCCTGTGCTGCCTCAGTCGTGTGGTTCACTCGGTCGCATTGTGCTGAAGAACCAGGCGCGTGTTGCGCATTAACCGTTCCCCTGTGGAAGGTACCTCTGGAATCCATGAGTTGTCACTGGAGGAGGATCTTTGACAAGCTTTTCTTTAATAGCCCAGTGATTCCCGAGAAGTGTTCGGCATGTGGCTGTTCTTGGTCTCAAATTCTGAGGAATTTATTTATTTTATTTATTTATTTGTAAAGGATCCCCATTAGCTGATGCCAGAGCAGTCAGCTAGTCTTCCTGCGGTCCTCATAAAACATTTGCAAGTATGAACAAACCACATAAAAAAATCACAATTAAAAAAACTGTACAATTAATATACGTAGTGAATTCAAAGGGATAAAAACCAGAACTCAGCCTAGTAACCAAAACAACAATATAACATCCAGAGAAAGGGAGAGAGAGAAAGAGAAAGAAAGAGGGAGAGAGAAAATTATAATCAGTGCTGACAAATAAACTAAAACAAATGATAATCATGAAAGAAAAAAATCTTAACGTGTGATTCACAAAAAAACAAAACAAAAACAACAACAACAACAACAAAATGAACTGCCATGCCAGTGTTTTGGTTGACTGGTACTGTACATACCTTTTTGGACTGGTACTCTCCGTTGATGTCTGGCAAATTAAAAACTTACAGGGCTTAATGTGTGATGAGTATTTTTGCTCAGTGTTGGCTTCTTGCGGTGTAGGCGTAACCAGTGCTGGTACAAGAAAAAATTCAGACCATGGCTTGTATAGTACAATAACAGACGTTTCTTTTCCAGACAAACATGATGTAAAAAGACGGAGGTTATTTTTCTAAGAGGTACTCTGGTTGGATGCAGATCAGTTTTGTTCAGAATGTCGGATGGCCACAGGAACATTACTGAACTGTGAGCAAGTGTGGCTCAAAGATGTCTAGAGCAAGGTATATTCAAATTCTCCTGAATGCGGTTCCGTTGTCATGACGACAGTCTTGATTTGGTCAGTTCTTTTGACATCCCTCTGAACCCCTCCTGATGCCCCCCCAATCATTGGATGGTTTGTTTATCACGCCTCCACCTTACTGATTTTTTTTTTGTCTGTCCATCCGTCCGTCCGTCCGTCCGTCTGTCACCCAACTTTTGTGTGCGCAGTCTCCTGAGGGAGTCGACAAATTTTGACGGAATCGGACACGGTAACTCCCTTCTGAAGGGAGCTGAACTATTAAGGTTTTGGAGCTCACTGGGTCAAAGGTCAAGGCCGAAAAAGGGCCGCTGAAAAGTTTTAGGCACATAAACAATTCTGCGAGGCAAAGATGCTTCCAAAAATCATTAAATGTTTCTAAATATTAAAAAAAAAGTACTATAAAATGATGTGCACTGCTAAAAACGAACTCAAATCGATATTTCGTGTGACTACCCTTTGCCTAAAAATCTGGGACACTGTCCTGCAGTTTTATAGTTTTATAAGATGATTGGCTGTTTGGTTATTTTAAGCAGACTGAAGAATACGCCACAGTTCCTCTGCAGTCTCGCTTGAGTCAGTCTCCCCTGGTCTTCCCAGACGGCCTTGATGATGTTGAGATCAGGGCTCTGTCTGTTTTTTGTATCAACTGTATTTAGTGAAATACAAAGTTCTTATGCTATCTTATTTTTTGAAACTCGCACTCGACGGTTCAAATGTGCTTTTTCTCTACAGCTGCTCTGATATGGAAGGCAAAAACAAACATTCAACATCAATTTTAAACTAGACAGGTCGGTCGCCCGCGTGTGTCCTGAAACTTCCGTGCAGTCCTGTACTTTTAGGGCGTATGAAGTTATGGCTGATGGAAGCATAACAATCAAAACTTCCACCTTGTTTTCTCTCATGTTTTGGACTGGGATCATTTTCAAACACAAAAGCCTAAATGCGGTAATGATGATCTGTGAGGCAGGCATTGTTCGATCATTACAGCTGAGAGGGGCTTTCCTCAGAAGAATTGCAGACAGCATCTCATCTCATTGAGACGGAGGATGTCTTGTGGATAATGGGCATTGCATGTTGCTAAGAAACATTTTATTTCAGTCTGGCCGCGGAGTGCGTTATTGCCATGAAGAGGAGGATACAGTGTGAAATGCTTCTGTGTCGTCTGTGCAGCCCACTTCGTTCCCAGGAATGGAGAGTTTTTAATTATCGAGACGGTACTTTAGTAGCGAGGTAGGCTTTTGTGTTTGAGTGCGTCAGGTCAGCATTATTATTTGAACATCTCTTGACCAATTTTAAGCATGTTTGCATTTGAAAATATCCTGCATTGTATGCAAAAACGGATTCAATGATAAGGGCTTTTAGTAGAGCGCATACCTCCCATTGCACCATAGTTTTGACCTTTTCTGTGATGTTGGCCTTGACGTCTGACCTTGACCTGAGAAAATCCTCTTACTGTGGACATATTTAACCTTTGCTCTAAGTTTCATCAGTCAGTCCATAACTTTTTGCCCCTAATCCTGCTTTCAAGCAGAGAGACAAAAGGGGCAAAAAAATTCAATTTTCCATCTTTTTTTGCAGAGGTAATGAATAGTGAAATTGATTTTGCAGATTATATCATCATTTTTAAGTCAACCTCAAGTCTATTTATTTATTTTTTAATTGGTACATCAACGCTAACACTTAACTGCATGTGACTGGAATGACAGGTTAGAGCTAATCCAAAAAGAAATCGTTCGTTGTACGGTCAACAAAAGTTTGCGTTTAATTATGCCTACAGATAAATGCTTTAGACTGGGGGGATTACTGCCAGTGCAGTAGTTTTGCCAGCAGTGTGGAATTTGTTTGTGGTTAGCTGTGTGCAGCAAGGGCTAGTTAGTCTAGTTAGTTGCAGCGGTAAGTAACCAGTCCTTTTTCCAGGGGTTGCACTAGGAGAAAAAAATTTTTAGCCACTGTGGCTAATTCATCTCAAATTTCTTTAGCCACATTAAAAAAAATTTAGCCACTGTGGCGAATTCAGCCCAATTATCTTTGGCCTCATTTTTCAAGGTTTTAGTTTAAATTCTCTTCTGCACAAGGAATTGACGCCAACAGTGATCACCCTGTTAACTCACTAAGTCATGAATGAAAAATATCGGCCTTCTGAAATTTCATTTTGTAGTTACAGCTCCTAGTCTCCTCCTCTGCTCAACCCCTTCTCCTTTTAAACTATACTGCAAAGCAGACATAAGTTAAGGAGGGACAATTTTGGTTCAGGGGAATAAAGAAATCTTAGGTTTGTTACTGACACCGTTTAACTTGCGTTGCGGTGTTGCGGTTCGATTCCACTTCTGAACTTCTGCTTTGCGATATTTTCTTGCACCACCCAATGCTCTGTCCTCATCTGAGCAGCGATTGCATCCTTCGCATTGTTGTATGCTTTTAGGTGGCTTGTTCAAAAATAAATAAATAAATAAATAAATCTTTGCTTCGGCCACCATTCTGAAAATGAGAATGAAGCCAACTATATATGACCGTTTATCATTAGCAAGATTTTTTAACTCGGTCGGGACATTAGCTGAAATGCATATTCTTATCAGGACAGTTTCCTTGTTTATTACTTAATTTTTTCGGCCAGAAATGAAGACGGGCCGTGTAAAAATGACGAACAGCCGAAAAAAGCAGGGTTAACAATTCGCAGCGAAAAAGGAGGTCTGAATTGAAATTTATTTTGTTTTTAATTTTTGTTTAGTCAGGCTCCATCATCCAAACTCCATAAAGCACCCATCAGCTGTTATTTTACAAACAATGGCACGCGGACAATCGTTAGCAAAATATTATCGGTTACTATAATGACTGAATTACCCAAATAAGTGCACATCGTTCTAGGTCACGTAATGCACTGTCAAACTCAAGCGAACTGACTAAGCCTACTTCATTAACTCTTGCAGGCTCGTGGATTATTGTCATGACATTACATGAGCATGTTTCGTTACAGAACAAGTAACTTACTTGTCGTTAACACACTCGTGCTTCGCAATATCGTCACTTTTCTGAATGCCTTGGCGAATATACTATTCTGGCCAACTTCTTCACACCAAACGCAGCAGAGCTTCCGTGGCCCGTCGACATTATTGGATTTCTCCAGCCATGGAAAATCCTGGAACCATTTGGGCTGAATAGCAGTTTCTCGTTTCTGTCGTATGGCTGCTCTGAAGCTTCAGGCTTATTTGATGGGGGAGGATTTCCCCCAAAGAAATCATGAGGTGCTCGCTGTACACGATCTTGATTTAGCTGAGCAGCTTTTTTAGCTTCACAATACGACACATGTATACTGTTGCTGTTGGTCTCAGTTCGCTCACGTTTCCTTGAAGAGAATAATTTTGGCTCCCAGCTGTCTGATTGGCTAAGCGCGCTGCTCAGTGTAAACCTGAATGTTAGAGGAGTAGTCCACGGTGCAGTCCGAAGATTTCAGGATGATTAGCTATGTGTGATAACAGCAGGGATGTTTTATACGTTTCATTTCCGACAAAATTTAGAAGATCACCGTGACATAGGATTATCTCGCCTCTTTTTTTATGTTTTTTTTTTTTTTATTATTTTGGCCTTCGCCAGCGTGGCTTATTCACCGCAAAATTTCTTCGCCACAACGGTATTTTGTTTGCATTGGCGAACGTGGCGAGCGGCTAGCGCAATCCCTGCTTTTTCTGGAGTTCTATTGTCTTTATCCTCCAAACCTAAAAGGAAGCACTCCTCGTTCAGCAGCTACAGCAGGGCTGCCCAATCGAATTCCGGGAGGTTTACTGTCCTGCTGGATTTTATTTCAGTCCCAGTTTGGCACACTGTGTTCGACAGTTGATGGAGTTTTGAGGACAATTTATAGTCACCAGGGCTGCAGAATGCATCTAATTTTACTCATCATTGCATGTTGGCGTATAACATATCAACATGTTAGCATATTACAATAACCACATTGACCGGGTTGCAGTGTTAGGATGGTCGGAATTCATCTCAGTTTTGAAGAACGGAGAGACAGGCCAGAGACAAGAAGACGTGATTCTTTCTCACTGCAGGTCTGTGCGCACAGCTGACGTCACAAGGCCAATTTATGCTTCAATGTAAAGCACGTCTCAACTCAGCTTGTCTATGTAAATACATCTACAATAATTTCTCACTCCACTTGAGTGGCTGAAGTGATGTTTTTTATGTTTACCCGGCAACAGCAAGGTCCACTTTCAACTTGGATATGCCCTTATATGATTTTTTTATGTAAATTCATGTTATAGTCTGTACTATAGCACTACTTTCTTTGCAACATGGTGCATGTCTTAAACAAGTCAAAATTCCTGATTTAAGAGGCATTAAAATGAGAGAAAAAGAAGATTTCACTCCTTCATTGCAGGCGCACATTGCCCAGTCATGACAAAGTCTAATCATTGAGCAATCCTACCACAGGAAAGAGCATGTTTTGATAAACTAATGCACAAAGTATGAAGTTGGTTCCATGAACCAAACAGTTGTCATTAAGTTGTCAAACACGAGACGACCAGTCATTTGTTCCAGTCACACCAAACCATCTGCAGATCAACAGTGTCAGGTGGCCTTAGCTTCATTGTGAATTTGAGTGGAAATCATCTGTGTGGTGGAACAAACTGCTGTAACCTCAGGAGCATGTCTTGCAGATTCCGTTCCCCAGTCATAAGCTGGATGCTTGTACAATCAAAAGTGATGGATAGGCGACATTCCAACATTCAGAGAAGGAACAAAATGTACTAGTAATGTCTATTCATCCTTACGGTCCCCCTAAGGCTTACAGTTGGCCCCGGAGAGAGGATGTCTGTTCGGTCCCTCCTGTGCATTTTCTGATGATCACCGGTGCCCTACTTACAGCAGTTGGCAGGAGGTAAACGCTTCTTCCGGATTTGGGAATGAATGACATTGGTTGCATTGTTCGAACTCCCAAAGTAAACACTGCTTCTTCGAAGCTTTTAATTTCCTCACGTGGCCAGAGTAAAGTTGAGCTTGAGCTTTTTTTTTTTTTTTTTTTTTTTGCAGAATGTTTGTTTGATAGCTTTATAGATATAGTTCAGTTCTAGGTACCTACTTCATAGTTTGTGCATTTACTGTTTCAAACAGGCTCTTTTCAGTGGTGCAATTGTTTTTAGGGTAAGCTTTGTCATAAATGGGCAATATATATTTGCAATACATGCGTGACATCTTTTTTTTTTTCCCCATTTTGAATTCCTGGATTCAGAGATGTGGATTTGTTTTTTTTTTTTTTTTTTTTTTTTTTTTCAGACACGCTCTGTATTGCTTAGAAGTACCATAACATTAGTATTGTATGTAAAAATTTCGAAGACCTGCGAACCACAAAATAATTTTTAAAACAATTTTCAGAAAGCTCTGACTTGGCAAATATGCAACTGTAAGCTAAACGTTTTAAATGCTAAATGCATCTGATGGTGTAGATTGTTGAACAATCCCCAAAAATTGCAGGCATGTAGCATAAATGCTTCAGAGGTATTTACTTGGGGAACTGCAGTTTCTCAGCAATGTTCGTTCATTAGGGACATGACCTTTTTTTTTTTTTTTTTTTTTGAAGCCTCATTATCACAGGAGCTGAAGAAGAAACGGGCTGAAACCTTTGCTCACATTTACATAAAGTATCAAACAAGAATTAGACGTTCAGTCTGGAGGCCTCCGTTGATTTGACACGGAATGACCCAACTCTGCACCAAGTGCTGTGTAGAGTAGGGTGTGTAAAAGTGCCCTTTAGTGTGGAGTGTTTTGAGCCCTCAGTAGTATACTGCTCCTGCTCAGTGTAGTAGTTATGTATGCTTCCCTGCCCACAGTTCAGCTTGGCACCACTGATTTTTTTTTTTTTTTCCCTCATCTGGCAAAGGAAATTTTCATCATTTACTTTCCAATCCTTGGTTGAAACCAATGATAATTATTCAGTGGTTTGTCTTCCGATCTTTTTTGCTTCCTTTTCTGAAGAGCATTTTATTTTCTTTGCTTGGTTCTCTTGAAGAGGAAGTCAGACGGATGCGTGCTCACTTCCTGCTTCATCGGGCGTGTGTAGAAGAGCTTGTGGGCTGCTAGCCACTGTGGTTTTGGCGAAGATTTGGCCGTGTCAGGGGCCAGCTCTGGCTAACGACCTTGCAGGGGAAGCACATGAATGGCTTTGCCCTGCTCAGGGATGTGGGAGGGATACTGTTCCTCACTGAAACGCCTCCTGCTGGCCATCCAGGTTCTGTTAAGCCGCTGTCTAAGCAAGCACATGTTTAGGGTTCCTCGGTTCGTGTTCTGTGCGTGTGAGGTCTGTGACCATGAGTGAAAACGGGGTCACGGAGAGGCTTTTGTTTTGGAGGGGAACCACAAACTAACTGTGTTCTGCTGAGATACACAGTTCTCTGATTGGGCATTTTGGATTGGGGTGAGATTGAGAGGTGCCAGTTTTTAAGATTAACCCTTAGAGTGCCGAGTACAGCTATTGTTGCTCAATGATGTAAGATATCAAAATCAAAGCTGTTGAAAACCTATCATGTGGCGACTCCCACAGGGGAGCTCTTTTAAACAAGTCACCACATGACGGGTTTTCAACAGCAGAAGATGATTAAATTTATATATTTTTAAAAATATATTTCAGCGCTCTTAGGGTTAAAAATAAAACAAGAAGGGTTTGAAAAAAAATAGCTTCTTTGTTGGTACAGGGTTATGTAGTGGCATCGCTTACACGTTTGACAGGTCCAGTATGAAATGATAAAATGTATTAAATAATAAGCCAAATCGTTCTTAAAAGCCCACTTCTCAATCAGGGTCGGCTAGAGAATAATGACCCGCCTTCGAGTCAGGGAGCTCTTCCTCGTCAATGTTGGATTGTTCCATTTTTGAGATTGAAACTGTGCATAATTGAGGGAATTCTCCTGTGATCTGGACAACCTTGTGAATTTATCAGTGGCAGGTATTCTTGCAACTGAACAAAAACCTTTAGACTCTGGACTTTTCCCATCCAAAAAAAATAGTAAAACCTTGATTTAGACAGTTCAAATAACTCTACTAGCTAGTGTTTTAACATTCTCACCACTCTTAATTACTGCAAATGAGGTTCAAACAGTTTCTCCCAAAAGTGACATATGTACAAGTTTTTTCCAGATCACAGGAGAATTGTTGTGAACATTAAAGAAATTTGTTGGTAATTAACATGTACCGCTAATATGATTTGTGAAGTTCTTTTTCATGTCCGTTACATTTCTTTGCTCGTTTGAATATTGATTGTAGTTATTCATGCTTAATTAAAAGGAGAATAAGTCGGAGTATGTTTTTTTTTTTTTTTTTTTTTTTTTTTTTGTGTGGGGGTGGGGGGTTGTGCTGCACCGCTGAAGATATTCGCTGGGGTTGGACTTTCTCCTTATCTCTGAGTAAGAATGTCCAGAAAATATTTCTTTCTTTCATTCTGTCTGAATTCAGCATTCCTTGCCATCTGTCCTGGCAGACTGATATTGGAGGGAAAATGTTGCTCGTTCACTTGCAAGTTAAATTTTGTTGAATGATTTGAACATTTAGTATGTATTCTAATGTAACTCAAGCTAGTATCTGTTGAGCCACAGTCTGCATTACTGGCTTGGTTTCCCTGTAATGAGCAGCTGGCTGCTACGTTCGCTCGATTTGTTTTGGAGAAAAATACATTCAAATGTTAATGGTTGGCTGTTATCTTATGAAGGGAAATCGAATGAGTTGGTGATTTTTTTTTTTTTGCAAAGTTGGTTTATTTAAAATCGCCTTGGTTATAATTACCTAGGGTTTCAGAAAAGTAGTTTTGACTGAATTTAGTGTATAATTACGAAAAGGCAATTACAGAACAATTAGGTCACGTCTGTTGCGGTTGTAATTCTTGCAGAGTTCGCTCACAGCGTCGGCTGCTATTTAAGCCCTGTTAAGATGTGTTTTTAAAATGCAGCCAATTTTGTGATTTAAGGAAAGTTGTTTCTCTTACGTCATTGTCAGTCGGGTGATTCAGCAGTGCAGAGATTCAGTCGATTTAGTGTAAAGGAGTGAACTGGAGTGCTGATCTACCCCCCCGCGACTGTGCTTTTTGGCAAGGGGATAGGAGATATTTGTTAATGATGTGAGTGAAATATTCTGTATGGACTTAGTGTATTGGTCTTTCGCCTCAAACTGGCTGCTGATTGAGCTTTCAGGACTGGAAACCAGTTAAGGAGGCTGTGATTGAGTGGAGAATTCTGGAAACTATCCCTGCTTTCAGTTGCATTTCAATCAGTGAATTTAGCAATTAAGTGTTCTGTTTTTTTTCTGCACTGCAAAGCAGGGTCAGACCTATAAATGGTGAAGTCTCTGACTTGAGTGAGTTGGTGATGAAGTTGCATCATTGGTCAGTGAAGTGTTGGAGTTTCGCCATTGAGATTTCAAAACTAATAGCCGCAAACGCAATCCAGCCATATACCAGGTTTTGGCCAAGTCATGTTTGATTATACGCTCTCTGCATCTTGTATGAGTATATAATTTCTTTGCTGTATCCATGTCCATGTGTGACGTAATTGGCCTGTTTGGAATTGGCTGGGAGGGTGAACTAAGTGAATGTTACGGAGAAAAAGGTGGGGCTACTTGCAAGAACTGACTAAATGGGTGGAGCTAAGTGGTTGTGACATTGAAAGGGGTGGAGCTAAGGGGATGAGATGGAGAGGGCTTTCTCTCGCAGTACTGTCTGTGTGCGTGTGTGCGTGCGTGTGCACGTGCAGGTTAAGGTGTGTGCATGCGTGCGTGTGTGTGTGTGTGCACGCGCAGGTTAAGGGGTGGGGGGTTCCTAGTAATTTTCACTGGCGTAAATAATTTCTTGATGCGGTTTTTGCAAATCAACAAATCTGGCGCACAGAGTTGAATGAGTAATGAAGGTCTTGTGCTCATAGCCTGTGGTGAAATGACATTTAGACTTTGTTTCAGAAGTATTTTTATATTTTAAGTCCAGAAGTCAGAAAGTTAGAATCCTGCCATGCGGATGTTCCTCCCATGAACTGATCCAGCTGATTTTACGGTGACCGTGGATTCATGGTCGTCTTCTCTGCCGCCACGTCCGGAGAGATTGTAGCTCCACAGGCTACAAATTTCGACTGATTCCTTTGATGTTTGGCATAGGCGTAGGTTATGGTCAGGTCAGAACACCCAAGGATTTTGGTTGCCGTGGCAACAGAATTGGCCGAATTAAGCACAATTTCCGGCTGAAAATGCGTCCATTTCAGTATATGCCTTATGGAACGCTCACAAGATCAGTTTTCAAGACGTCTGGCGCCACTTTCGGGGGGCTACATCCAAGCGTCATGACGACGGGACTGTCTACTTTTCCCTCCTATCTGAAGAAATTTGGTGATTAGAAAATTTATGATGGTTTGCGCAAAATCCTGGTGGTGACTTGTGCTTTCCAGACTGGGATTTCATGCCTCTGGGTCACTGTCGCGTGCAACTGCTTTGCCTCTGTAAATTTTCCGTGCTATATCTCCGCTAGCAGCACATGGTTTCCATGGTAATAAAGCATGATTTATTGGGGATTTAAAATGAGATTGAATGATGTTGTCAAAATTTAGGAGTGGATCTGCAGTGTAAGCACAGAGAGGCCGTGAGCAGCGTCCTGCGGTAATCGTGTCTTTAAAGGTCACCGAGAGGAGGGAGCAGAATGCTTGAGTACGGAGAGTGTTTGGGTTATTTATGAACACTTATCCTGCAGTACACTGTGTGGAGATGCTGTGTTTGATGCTGTGTTTGGGTTATTTATGAACACTTATCCTGCAGTACACTGTGTGGTGATGCTGTGTTTGGGTTATTTATGAACACTTATCCTGCAGTACACTGTGTGGAGATGCTGTGTTTGGGTTATTTATGAACACTTATCCTGCAGTACACTGTGTGGAGATGCTGTGTTTGGGTTATTTATGAACACTTATCCTGCAGTACACTGTGTGGAGATGCTGTGTTTGGGTTATTTATGAACACTTATCCTGCAGTACACTGTGTGGAGATGCTGTGTTTGGGTTATTTATGAACACTTATCCTGCAGTACACTGTGTGGAGATGCTGTGTTTGGGTTATTTATGAACACTTATCCTGCAGTACACTGTGTGGAGATGCTGTGTTTGGGTTATTTATGAACACTTATCCTGCAGTACACTGTGTGGAGATGCTGTGTTTGGGTTATTTATGAACACTTATCCTGCAGTACACTGTGTGGAGATGCTGTGTTTGGGTTATTTATGAACACTTATCCTGCAGTACACTGTGTGGAGATGCTGTGTTTGGGTTATTTATGAACACTTATCCTGCAGTACACTGTGTGGTGTAATGTGGAAAAAAAAAGCCACTAGATGGCAGTATTGACATTTTTTTTGTTAAGCTCAGTCTGGAGCTAGGTTTGGGCATGTCCTGGGCATGCCTCAGAGGGGGCTGGACAAGAGTATATAAGGAGAAAAATCGAGAGAGTGGAGTAGTTGGAGAAATTGCAAGGAGAAATAGTGGAAGGATACATTTGACTAGACCTGTCACTCTTTTCAAGACCTGTGAAGCTTTCTGTGGATTTTTGCCTGTGTTGGAGCATTTTCCTGTCCCAGGACATCGCAACATAGCAGCCCATCTCCATTACCAGGGGACTGTAAATATCTCTTTTTTTTTATTTCAATCTTGGTCAGTAGGGTAGATTGTAGATTAGTTCTAAGTGTTTGTTTAATTAAATCTGTTGAAGTTTAAGAATTTTGTCTGTCATCCCTTGCTGTCCGTGACGTCATAACAAATTGACGCCATAACAAATTGGGGCCATAACAGTGGTGATGCTGTGTTTGGGTTATTTATGAACACTTATCCTGCAGTACACTGTGTGGAGATGCTGTGTTTGGGTCATTCATGAGCATTTTAGGCTGCATTACATTGTGTGGTGAGGTTGATTTTTTAGGTTATTCGTGAACACTGCCTGCTGTACACTGCATGGGGTTTTTGGTGTTTGGGTTATTCAAGACTGGGTAACCTGCAGTACAGTGTGGTCAGGCTAGTGTTTGGGTTAGTGATGAAAACTTTAGGCTGCAGTATGTATTGTGGTGAGTTCGATGTTTAGGTTATTCCTGAACACACCCTGCACTCATTACGCTGTCTGGTGAGGCTGGTGTTTGCGTTATTCATGAATATTTAGGCTGCTGTACGTTGTTTGGTGATACTGGTGTTTGTGTTATTCATGAACACTTGGACTGCAGTACGCTGTGCGGTGATGCTGGTGTTTGGGTTATGCATAAACGCTGCCTGCTGCGTATTGTGTGCTGCGGCTGGTATTTCATGAATAAATCACCGAGCAAAAAAGCAACATACTCATTTTTTTTTCAGTGTTAACCCCCGGTGCTCACTCTTTAAGTATGCCAAGTTTCATTATGATGCATGGAGTGCCTAGTGAAATATAACTCCCCACATTTGGGTCAAAAACAACATTGTTTACTCTGGATCCAACTTTGATCATCTATAAAGTCAACATTTATGCACTCAGAGGTATGATGTTTGGTGTATGAATTGAAAAATTTGCTGACAATTAACACAGCCAATTGTCGCGGTCTGCCTCTCTTTATTCACAAATCAACAGGCATTAAAAATTGGGAAAAAAAATTTGACTTTAGTGATTTTGCTCTTTTGAGCCCCAGTGCTCAAAAATTATTAAAGGCAACTTTGAAATGACAAATGTTTCATAAACAGAATATTGATGCCTACTCACACAGTAAATTTTATTAGCCTAGGCCCATTGGAACTTAATTTTCTGTAGCTTCTGAAATGCTCCAAAAATTTAAAGGATTTTCAATAAAATGACCCCCAACGCAAGTAACATTATTTGACAAATCTGTTTGTAGAAGAAATGTATGACACCTCAGGAACATCATCTCTCTGATCTAAACCTAGTGTATGTGGCCCAATAAAATGATAGGCAAGAGCCCTACAGAATTACAGTTTTTCTATGGCGTATCTGCCCTGAATTTTTGTGACGTTTATAACATCATATGCGTGACAAAAAGTGTTACCTTATAATGCAGTGGTCACGTGTTGATGTACGGATTTTACCTGCAAGTTCAGCTTCTGGGGAGAACACTTTAAACACCATGCACTATTCAAATAGATCAACTTTACTGCTTAGTAACTGACTGAAATTCTTGGAGTGCTTGTGCAATGCTACCAGCGCCAACCATATGGACTTGTGGATTTACTTGGCACATTTTCTGGCTTGAATGCAGTTACATTAGGTCTCTCTGGCCAACACCCTTTTCCTTCGTCACCACAGAAACCTCTATATCTGCACCAAGAACAGATACCACTTAACCAGGGAAACGTTCTCTATCATAATGACCAAAGCCCAGTCACCAACCTGAAGATTACCACTACTAGTCACTTGATACTCCACAGTACCTGATGGTTCTGTATCCGCATTTGTTTGGTGCATTTCAACGTTGGACCCATTCCTAAATGTCATGAAAAAACACGTTTTTAAGGATTTCAACAGCAAGTATGCTCAGGAAAACAGGAAAAAGTGTTAATTCATGATGAATTGAAGTTAAATGACAGAGAAATCAGAAATTAGACCAAACAAAGAACTCATCTGACTGATTATAAATCATCTTTAAGCTTAGATGGGTTTGCTCTTCATGTCTAAATGTGTGTCCTGAATGGGCCTATTCCAGGTGTTCAATTATACATCACGGGGAAGCCCTCCACATCTTGTAAATCCGATCAGAGCGGATTCCCCTTGACGGATCATAAGATCATCTTAATCAGTGGTCTTCAGTGAAGAAGTTTGAACTTTGGCCAGACGGGTTTAGTGAGACTGTATGGCTTCATTATCAGCTTCACTGAAGCCATCCCTGGCGGGAATCCTCGCAGGATCCTTCAAGAAACCTTCAAAGATCTGGAAAAACAAGGATCTTTGCAGGATCTTTAACAATAAACCACGATACTGGCAGGATCCTCCAGGAATTTTTGAAGGATCCTTGAAAACAAAGATCCTTACTGTCTCCCTAGTGAGAATTAATGCAGGATCCTTGCAAGGACTCTCACCGGGAGGTACGACCAGGCTATTGGCATCAAACTTTGGAGAAAAAAAGAAAAGAATAAGATTATGTTTATTTAGAATGATTTTCTAAGAAGAGAAACATACCAACAAAGTTTTTAAATGCTCTTGGATTGGTTGATTTACTTTGCCAATGCAGAAACGTAACCCAAGTGACATTTTTCTGTAATGCAGGTAACATAGAAATCTTCTGGTTTAATGCATGCAAAATGCCCAAAAAATATCTGTTGTGAATAGAGAATTTAGTGAATTTTGAGAAGTTCAGGTATGTTTGTTTTCAAAATCACACTTTGGTCTTTTTTCTTTTTCTAAGAATGTTTTGAAATTCCGTTCCCTCTGAATGTAATGTAAGTAACATCATTTTTTTTGGGTCCTGTTGAAAATCATCTGGAAAACGGGGCAAATTTCTGTTCCAGCTTCCCAGTGAAAGTGCATTGACTGGGGCTTCATAAGCTAGAAAGTCAGAAAGAAAAATGATTTTAACAGAATGTTTTGATCAAATAAGTCATGAGACTGTGCCTCTGACCTGTAACGCACGTAACATGGAATGGCCCTTTAGCCTGCCCTGTGATGTGTGGTGATTCTAGTGATGGGTTTTTCATGAATGCTGTTTCCTGTAGAACACAGTGTGTTGATGTTGGTGTTTAGATTATTCATGAAAACTCGGATTGCAGTAAACTGTGTGGTGACTCTCGTGTTTGAGTTATTCATGAACACTTGAAGCAGTAGTGCACCGTGTGCTGAGGCTGGTATTTGGGTTATTTGTGAGCACTTGGCCTGAGGGCACTGTGTGGTGTGGCTGGTGTTTTGGGTTATTTATGAACATTTTGAGAAAGAACTCTGAGTGGTGATGCTGGTGTTTAGACTGGAAGGCCAGAGGCATTTTTCAATGATGTTCTCATGAGTTTTGGTTGTATTCGCGGTCACAAACGCCCAGCCTTTGCAACGGTTGAATGAAAAATGAGATGCAATTTTGGGCAGAACTCTTCAAGAAGAACCCTGGGCTATGTTTGCCCGCCCGCCTTCTGATTTCAGGGCCATTTTTGCTCTTGTTAATGTCCTACCTTATCTCATGCTGACCATTACCCTGTGTTTAAAATGGCCACCATCGTGTAACCGCTAACGCTAACTTCCCCGTCTCCTGTTTCCTCTCCTCCGCAGGGCGTATTCCCTCGTGGACTCGAGCCAGGTCTCCACCTTCCTCATCTCCATCCTCCTCATCGTCTACGGCAGCTTCAGGTCAGTATTGGACTCTGGTGCCTTCAGCCGGAAAAGTCCAGAACACTGTGCTGAGGCCTTTGTGCCTGGTGTGGTGACTGCATCTCCTCATTGTTTGTGATGTTCTTCGGTTCCTGTGAGCTGGCTACCGCAGAGCATAAACATGTCCTTTCCGTAGATGTATCCATAGAACCCTTGATTGCTGAGCGGGTACGGTAAACTGAAGCCGCTGTTCCAGCGGCGTATACACCCGGAATTAAAAGTCGCACGTAGACTCCCATTCATTTTCGCCTGCATGCTAATGTCGTTTTCAAAAACATTTGTGTGAGAGTTGGTGTTATTTTGGTATCGCGGAGCAACAAATCATCTCCCAAATTATGTGATTTCTTGGGGAGAAGAGACACAGTCATAAAAGGGAAAACCGTTAACGATCGCTCGTGTTCGCTTTAAAGTAGCAGTCCATGTAAGTCAATGGGATGGCTAATTAGCTAGCTAGCTCACTAACGAGATTGTCTCTGTTTAAGTACTAAATTCGAGTTCCTATTATAACTTGCGCGTGAATGAATATTGCTGCAAAAAGCCGCAGTGCATCTCAGCATGTTAAAGATTATATTTACTTATTTGAAATTGGCCTCATGGGAAACCATTCATTTTTATGAAGAAGTCGGGTGTATCAGTATGGCGACCGGTGGCTTTACTTTGGGTAATGTAAATATGGTGTCATCAGCAATCTAGTGTTCTGAATGTATGTATATATATAACATATGTATATGTGTGTGTGTGTGTGTGTGTGTGTGTATATCTGTGGTCCTTTCAGGTAGCCTCCTAACAGTCTGCGACATCCTGAACACGTTTCAATCCCTTGTTGTGGGCAATGGCAGTAAACAGACTTTCTGTAGGCCAGTGTTAAAGTTGTGGTTATGTTGTCTGCTTTTACTAATGTTGATTTAAATGCACAGTACAGCATTCTCCTCGAAGTGCGGTCACAATATGTTCCCACCCTAATGTGGCAACTGTGCATATTTACCGCAGTAAAATGGTGTGCGAATGAGAGGTGCTGCATATTTGTGTGAAAAACAAAAGGAAAAGTTTTATAACCCTTTGAAGAGGAGTTCAGCAAAACTGATTGGTACATGAACTTTGGAGTGTTCAGTTATAAACCAGCTTTAGAATGTTGAGCTATGAACATTCTAATGGCTCTCTTGTGACCTCACGCATCATCAGTGCTATTGCACTTGGAGTTCTCCATACCGTTACCATGGGGATAGATCTTGACGATGCAAGAATAGCTGGGTACAGCCAGGCACCTTTCCTGGTGTCTTATCTGGATGAATGTAACTGTCGATTCGGAGTACAGTAAAGAGAGCCAGTCCCGGTTCTCAACCAGCTAACTGTAGGCTTGCTTTAACTGTTGATCAATCTCCTGCGCATTTCAATTTTGAAGAAATATTTCTTCTCTGCAGACAGTTAGCTATAACTGGAAATTAACAGTTTTTTGGTCTGAGTTTGCGGTGGCATCTCTAGCAATAAGAATGTGAGGCTTGGAGAGCATTATAAACTCTCTGGTGCAGGGGAAGCAAATTCTGGCTGAAGTGAGTCCCAGGATGTTCTGATTTTTGAGCTCGTCACCCACTTTAGACCCGCAAAACCAGGTGAGGTGACCTAACTGTAATTAACTGCAGTAATTATTCAAGAAAGTTCAGAGTAACACCGAAAACCAGCACACACTAGGGCCCTGGAGGACTGGGGTTGGCTGCCCCTTCTCTGGGGCTAGCATGAGATTCTCGTCTGAGCCAATCAAAATACACTGCTGTGGAGGACAAGCTCATGTCATTGGTTATTTTTCGGTTGAGGATTGACACGATATTGTTGCAGCAGTGACAAAAAGGACTGCATGGTGACTTGGATCCTGTTTCTTAAAGCAGGATTACGGAGTTAGCTGGATAAGTGTGCGGTGTGAAATTCAGAATCCTGTATGAAATCTGTAGCATGGGCTGAAGTAAAAAGAGCAGTCATGGATTTTACTCAGTGCAGTTATCTGGCTAATTGTAATCCTGCTCTGTGAAACTCCTAGAGCTTCCTGCCCTGCTGTGATATTTCCTCAGGTAAATGGCTCAGAGGTCTCTCAGTGCTGGTTATAGCAGCACTCGGCCGCAGTGTTTGGCTGCTTAAAAAAACACTCGAGCCTTTAGGGTCACGCAGGCCCCTCTTTTCAAATCCACCGGCGCGCCTCATGGAGGCCGTAAAAATCCAAGCACCCCTCCGACTCGCAGCGGCTTATTTTAAACTCGGGATCGAGAAAGAATGAATGAAAGGTTTTATTTATTTGTTCATTTATTTTTTTTACCAGATTTATTACTTATGAGCCCAACAATTTTCAAAATGTTCAGGGGCCGGTTTTGCTGTCACAGTGTAACTGCCCAGAATGCCTCACGTGCCCTGGACCTCAGGCTTGGTTTATTAATTATTCTTCTCCTTATTTCTCTTTCGTTTAGCTAAAAAACCAATGGGAATGAGGGTTTATCAGATTGGGTTTGGGATCAGAGGGCTAAGTTTATCCTGGGCTTTTTTTTCGCAGAAAAGTCTTCGCTGTAAACTTTACCCATAGAGCACTAAATGCAGCTATTGTTGTTGAATGATGTAAGACATATCACTATCAGAGCTGTTGAAAACCTATCATGTGGTGACTTGTTTAAAAGGGAGTCGCCGCATGATAGGTTTTCAACAGCACAAGATAATTCAATTTATATTTTTTGAAAATTTATTTCAGCACTTTAAGGGTTAATATATGTAATGTTTGTGGCTGTAGATGTTACATGTGCAGTTGAAGCCATTGAAGGGCGTTTGAAAATAGATGTACATCACTGTTTAATATGGCGGTTGTGTGTGTGACACAATAGCCTGTTCTGTGGTATGCGGTGTTGCCGGGGGTTTCTCAGTTCGTGCCGACAGCCAGCCGGCCTTCGGTGAAAATGGTGCTGATAATTGGTGAGGAGAGTCGTTAAAGTGGGGTAGGAGCGTCACGGCCGCGTGAGAATGTGCTGAGTGTGTTTTAGGAAATCACTCCCCCATAAACACACATTACGCTGCTCGGTGCAGGCGGGATAGAGGGGTACGGGGCTCCCCGCTGGGCTGGAGATGCAGGATTTTAATAATGTTCTCTGCAATCGCTCAGTTAGTCAGGCTGACTCAGACTCATACATTCACTCAGAGAACATCTGCGCGCGTACGTACACACACACATACACACACATTCGAACACACAGGCTGTCTCGCACCCCCTATCGTACACATATGATCACACACGCTCTCGTACTCACACATGCTCTTGCACTGGCATGCACACACACTCTTGTACTCGCGTGCGTGCACTTGCAAGCACGCACGCTAATGTGCTCTCTCTCTGTCAGACGGACACACTCGCACTCGCTGTTGTACTCGTCCTCTCTTGTACTCGCTTCCACACACAGACACACACCCTTGTAGTCACAAGCGGTTACACACACACTGTCGCTCTCACAAGCGCACAACCACAGAGAGGAGATGGCTCGTGTCAGCGTCTCTGAGCTGTGTGGTGTGTATTATGGGCTGATCATATTTCAAACCCCCCCCCCCCCAGGTCGTTAAACATGGACTGTGAGAACCAGGACAAAGACAAGGATGGGAACCCCTCTGCAGCGGGGACCTTTAACAACAACTCCAACAACAGTGAGTGTGTGTGTTTGTGTTTGTGTGAGTGTGTGTCTGTGCGTATGTGTGAGTGTTTGTGTGTGTGTGTGTGTGCGCGCGAGAGTATGTATATATGTCTGTCTATGGGTGTGTGTGTGTGTTTCTGTGTGTCAGTGTGTGTGTGTGTGTGTGTGTGTGTGTGTGTGTGTGTGTGTGTGTGAGTGCGTGTGTGTGTGAGAGTATGTATATATGTCTGTCTATCAGTGTGTGTGTGTGTGTGTGTGTGTTTGTCTGTGTGAGTGTGTGTCTCTGTGTGAGTGCGTGTATGTGTGTGTCTGTCTGTGTGTATATGTCTATGTGTGTATGTCTCTGTTTGCGTGAGTGTGTGTCTGTGTCCGTTTTTGTGTGTGTGTGTGTGTGTGTGTGTGTATATATATATATATATATATATATATTTGTCTATGGATGTGTGTGTTTGCGTGAGAGTGCTTTTGCGTGTGAGTAAGTGGAGAGCGTGTGTATGCGAGAGTGTGTGTCTGTGTTTGCGTGTGAGAGAGGGGGACTGTGTGCGCATGTATGCGGGCATATGTACATTTGTCTTGTACAGCACTTATGTGTTCAAATTTACTGTACCTGATTTGTATTGTCCCATGATATGACATTATTAGCAGAATTCTGTGTTCTGTTAGCCTTTGTTGTCTCCCGTCGCTGAGATGGCAGTCGTGTTGCATGACAGTTGAATTTCAGGCATCGCTGCTGGAAATTTCTATTGCCTTTGGTGCGGAATAAGTATTGAAATAAATGAGTCGCCTGAAGCTGTACCTGTATTATCCTGTAAAACATCTTCTCCTTCACGCGAGGCGATTATGAGAATCATTAATATTTGCTAGCACGTTCAGCATTATGATGCGCTGATGAAAACCTGCACCCTGCGCCGCTGCCGAAAGCCGTCTCCCGGGGAAACGCCTCGGTCCCTGCGGCGCTCACTAACCTCTGATCCGTGCTGATTCGCAGGTATTCAGACCATCGACTCCACGCAGGCCCTCTTCCTGCCAATCGGAGCCTCCGTGTCTCTCCTGGTCATGTTCTTCTTCTTCGATTCTGTCCAGGTCGTCTTCACAATCTGCACTGCAGGTACCGGCGCTCATCCAGTCGCTCGTGCAGAAGCAGCCAATAGGGCTAAGGGCTGGGAGGGGCTCCACCAATCAGGGAGCCTGTTGTTAGCAGGTGTCTGAACAACAGCAGCTGGGATTAGGCAGTGCTTTCTGCCCATTCTTCCTTTATCTTTTTTGGTATCAAACCTAATGGACTAGGAATTAAGCAGTGACCACTTACAGTGCCGGTTCTGTCAGGCGTTCTGATAAAATACTGGAGAAATTAGATGGATTCTGGAGTAGGAGAATTTCATTAGCGGTGGTGTGGTTAGAGCACCCCGATTATGTGTGACGCAGTTTTCTGCTGTTGAGTGTTTCAGCACCAGAAGTGGTTTGTGTTAAAATAGCCTTTTATGAAGGCTCATATTATCATACCTCATGAGTCACTGGTCATTAAGCAAACAAGTTATTTTTTATGGATCAAGAAGAAAGTAATCAAATAAAAGATTCATTATCATGATAGAAGCAATCATAATGAAGTTCCATATTGACTCCAATTAATTTTTTTCTGGCCAGTAATGGGCCACTCGCTCCTCTGTGGAATTATTACCCATAATGCACTGCACGGCCTCTTCACAATGAATGGAGTATCTGCCAGCAGTTGCTACCGCTAATTTATATGAACATTATGGCTTAGGCTACCAGCTAATGTGTCTTTAATAATGGCCTCTGGTTTTGGGAGTGAGTGATCTACACACTTCTGTTGTTCCCTGCCTCTCCTCGTCTGCCTTAATGCATCTCTCTCTCTCTCTCTCTCTGCTTCTCTCTCTCTCTCTCTCTCTCTCTCTCTCTCTCTCTCTCTCTCTCTCTCTCTCTCTCTCTCTCTCTCGCTCTGTCTCTCCCTAGTCCTCGCCACGATAGCATTTGCGTTCCTCCTGTTGCCGATGTGCCAGTATCTGACCAGGCCCTGTGCTCCACAGAACAAGTAAGTGCGCTACTCTCTGCGGCTTATTTTTTCATTTCCTGACCGATTAGGAGAAGTATTTTGGCCAAAAACCTGTGGAAACCTTATTTTTTTCCTTAATTTGCTTATCTGGTGCTGCTTGCTTAAAACTACATCTCCCATAGTGCATCTTTTTCTTTCTTTTCTGTATCAGTACAAAAGCAGGGGTTTTCAGTCTGGTAAGTGTAGGCAGGAGCCATTAACAATGACTGTTCCTTCCTCAATAGCCTCGGCTGACTCTTAAATGAGAGCGAGCAGCCCCCAGATCAGGCTGGGTAATTTAGCAGCAGTGCCTCTGTTTTTACTGCATTCAGACACCCAAGCATTTGAAATAATGAACTGCTCATGAAGCCAGTCGATGGAGGCGGCCATGTTTGAGTGTGGGGTTTTGTGGTCTATGGAGGGTCGAAGTCGTGACCAAAACGAGAGGTTAATGCAGAAACACGGGGAGAGAAAGACCTGTTCCGTCAAGTCGGCATAAAAATCAGTCTCTGTTGTGAAGCTGGTTCCCCGTGAAAGGATTAAATTGTACCTGTCAGTTCCTCCCGTTTTTGTTGGGGTGAAGCTGTGGTTTCGTCTTCGAGTGGGGAAAATTCTCCTTTTTCCTCTGGAGATTGAATAAGCTGCAGTACCTCCAGTGACCACTGGGGTTTATCAGCTACTGGAGGATTGCCAAACCCTGGTCACCTGGGCTGTGAATAAGCAGCTAAAATCGGGCAGCATTTCTGGTGCTGATGCTGTGGTCTTCAACAGATGTGGTGCTCAGTGCCGCTCGTGTGGTTGGCTTCTGTGTAGATTGTTCTGCCACCAATTTCAGAGCCAATAAATTGCAGTTTAAACTGGCGGATGTGCGATTTGGTGACTCTTTTGCTATGCCGAAGATGGAGAAATTTTTTGTAGATGAATCCTGGTGCAGGTTATATCAGTGCATCTGACTTGATGTAGTACTGTACTGCGCAGCAACATGACGGTGCCTGAAAACTGCACTCGGGTCTTTGGAAGTGTTTTCCCTGAGATGAGGGAAGTTGATGGGTGATGTCAGAGGGGGCGTGGCTCTGACCTAACTCTCCGCCCCTGCCTCGCCCCCGCAGGATCTCATTCGGCTGCTGTGGTCGCTTCACGTTGGCCGAGCTGCTGTCCTTCTCTCTCTCTGTAATGCTGGTGCTCATCTGGGTGCTGACCGGACACTGGCTACTGATGGACGGTGAGTGTGCCTGCGCGTGGGGTTATTAGTGTGTATGTGTGTGTGTGTGTGTGTGTGTGTGTGCGCATATGAGTATATGTATCTAATCTCCCTCTCCCCCCAGCTCTGGCGATGGGCCTGTGTGTGGCCATGATAGCCTTCGTTCGGCTCCCCAGTCTGAAGGTTTCCTGTCTGCTGCTGTCGGGGCTGCTCATCTACGACGTCTTCTGGGTGAGAGCTCCTGCCCGACTACCCCTCTAATACCCCACAGACTTACCCCCAACATACCCCTCAAATACCCCACAAACTTACCCCCAACGTACCCCTATAATACCCCACGAACTTACCCCCAACGTACCCCTCTAATACCCCACAAACTTAGCCCTAACGTACCCTAATACCCCACGAACTTACCCCTAACGTACCCCTCTAATACCCCACAAACTTACTCCTCAGAAACCCCCTAACGTCCCCTCAAATACTTCCCTATGTACCCCTCAAATACCCCACAAACTTGCCCCTAACGTACCCTAATACCCCATGAACTTACTCCTCAGATACCCCCGAACTTACCCCTCAAATACCCCCATAACGTACCCCTCAAATACTTCCCTATGTACCCCTCAAATACCCCACAAACCTACCCCTCAAATACTGCCTGACTACCCTTCAGATACCCCCCAACTTACCCCTCAATCATACCCCTAACTAACCTGTCAGATACCCCACAGACTTACCCCTCTAACACTCCCCTAAAGTAACACTCAAGTACTCCCCAAACCTACCCCTCAAATACTCCCCAGACGTACCCCTCAAATACTCCCCAAACCTACCCCTCAAATACTCCCCAGACGTACCCCTCAAATACTCCCCAAACCTACCCCTCAAATACCTTCCAAACCTACCCCTCAAATACCTTCCGAACCTACCCGTAAAAGACTTCCCCAGTATACCCACAATACCACCTCAACTCTCTCCACGAATTCCCCCCCAAACCTACCCCTTAATACCCCCCCAGCATAGCTCTCAAATACCCCGTCATACCTCCAAAATACCCCCAAAATATGGCCCTAAGATACCATCCCGATGTACCCCTCAAATACTTCTCCAATGTATTCTTCAATTTTACCCTAGCTCTCCTCTCAAATACCCCACCCTAACAAGCCCCTCAAGTACCCCTCCAGGATTGCCCTTGAAATCCCCCCTAAAATATTCCTCTAATTCCCCTGTGTAAGCCGCATTCCTGGACCCCCCCCCTCAGAGTGACACACTGCTGTTTCATGTGTGTAGTGCCCTGTGATCTTCAGTACATCACCTGTTAGTTGGTGGGCATGAAAGGAGCTTGCAGGTCATTCTGTGTGGCTCAGAGACCCTTTCTATTCTCCTGAAGATGCAGGTGTGCAGCTGACAGGGCTTGTGCCAGCTGCACTCATAAAAGTGCTGGAGTCTTTATTTCTTTTCTGAGTGCAGAAATTTCCAGGTTGGTAGAGTGACCTGGTATTTCTCTGAATTCTTGAGGGTGTGTGGCTATCAGCTGGACTTTAATAAAAGCTTCTTTTCGCAAAACTAATGTACAAAAAATTTTAAATGCCTCTAACCCGCAGGCGTCTGTTGAAAACGCCTGGCCTGTCTAGGAATAAATATTACTTCATGACAGAATTTCTTTTTTCAGTTGTCTGAAATAACGTTTTTTTTTTTGTTGTTTTTTTTTCCCCAAGTAGGTTCTTGAGTTTTTGGGAAATAATGCTTTGAACATTTTGAAAAAGAACCACATTGAAGAAACTGATAAATTAGTTTCCTTATAAAACAAGCTTCAGATTTTGTCTTCTGTTTGATAATTATTTGAGGAAACTAAATGAGTTGCAGTTTTTTTTATGAAGAATGGCAGTTGTAAGCTCTGACTTTTAAAGATAATTGGGCACAGTTGCTCATGTGGAATTTTATTAGCCGTGACTAATTAATTTGGCATGAGTGATAGAATAGCAGTGTCCAGCCAGACAGTTTTTACTCGCGTCTCTGAAAGTAAAATTGCCAAAACAGAAAGTCATCTCTAGATCTTGGCATTTTTGCTTCCAAAGTTGCTGCAAACTCATAATAGAAAGTAGTCTTCTCCAGACTCAAACTCCAGCCCTGCCAGAAGGTTCCGTTTTGCCAATGACGCACACACGCACACACACGCACAGAACACACTCTTGTGGTTACACAGCATCTGGAGTTTGTAGATGGTAATGGACCGTGTCTATGCACACAGTTAAGGTCAGGCTCTGTTGAGAACTTTGTGGAAATACACATCAGAGAGTTCAAAGCACATTATGTAAGTATGTCCTGTTGCGTTGAAAGGGAGTCGCTTCTTCAGAATAAGGCGGAGCATGTGTCCTTGTGGGAGGAGCCTGGTCAGTGGGTCAGCTGTAATTGAATCTGTGTTTGATTGTCATTGGCCATTCCCCATCTTACTATTCAGGAGATACATCAAATTTGGATGTTCTTGGAGAATGGCGCAGTAAAACGTTCTGTGTTAAATCTACTATTATGGAGTACATATTGTTCCAGTTGGATATAAAATGACATTGTTAGAATTTAAATGATTCTCAATTGCTCTGTGTCAGTCAGAAATTTATAAATGTTCGAAATACAAGGCATCACATGCATGTCTGTAGCATCCTTCAATTAGATTTAAATCCTTTGTAGAATTTGTGTTTTTAAACCTTTTGACGCTAGCGACATACCCGCATATTTTTGACTCTGACAAGTAAAGCAGATGATATTTGCATATTCGTACGCGAATATTTAACCCAGAACAGTTTTTGTTCCTCTTTAATTGAATTATTTGATATATTTGGCTTGGATCATGTTCAGTATGAAAATTCCCTTGGATTCAAGTTCATTTTAAGGTGAGGGATTTGAACTTTGCTGTGGACCCTGGACATATTACTTGGAAGTTTTTTTTTCCTCTGATCCGTTGAAGTGGAAACATTGCAGTTTGATGGTGTACTGAAAGCAGCATGACATCAGACAGGACTGAAAATTAAAGTCTCAAAAAAAGAATGTTCCCCCTCTTAAAGCACTGGTACACTCTTCTGTGGGTCTCAGATCCCTTACATGCCATGAAAGATACGAGTCTGATTCTCCACACCTGTAATGTTTAAGTGTGACCCACCCCCAGCTGCGAGAGCGATCAGCAGGCATAGCTGTCATGTCCTAAATGACTCTTGTGGCTGTATGTCAAAGACGGACACAACGCATTGAGGGGTCAGAGCACAATAGTTACATGTCCATTTTAGAGGTTTTGAGAAAAATTTATTTTTAGGTTTGCAAATGCTCTATTAAATCAGGTACATCATTTACATAATTTTTATGTCAGTCACTCTTTTACTGCATGGTTCAGAAGTATACTGAACATGGAAGTTTTCATAAGTGTGGTACTGCGACATCATGGCCAAAATTGCCAAAATGGACATGCCACCTCCGTGCTCCAATAAGTCTAGCACTTGATGTGACATAACACAATGGTGATAGATTGAAGTTAAGTTTGTTTGCAATGGAAGACAGATGATTCTGTAATACTACTCATGTTTATTCATCAAAATATCAATGTTTAATTCATATAAGCAGATTTTGTTGGACATACCACAAAATGAAAATGTGAATTCTGTTTAAAACTGAGGCGCATGGACATATAATTATTGTGCTCCAAGAATGAGCTGATAGAAATGTGTGACAGGAGGTAAAAATCTCAAAATCACAAAATTTGGACATATCACCGTTGTGCTCCAAACCCTCGACATGCTGTGTTCAGACTGCTAACATGAACCGCGCAGAATACCATAAAGAGCACTGCTGCGCTGTGTAGCTCTGCTAGTTGTTTTTTTTTTTTTTTTTAATTCATGTTATAATCTTATAAGTGTATTTACAGATGTCTCTGACCATATGTTGGGTTTGAGTCACTGAGTAGAGTCACAGAAATGGGTCGCAGAGTCTGGTGTTTGAGTCGTGTCGAAACAAATCGAATAGTCAGTGAGTTGAGTCCGAACAAAGTGATGCCGCTGAGTCGAGTCCATTCGAATCGAATAGTCGCTGAGTCAAGTCCAAACAAATCAAATGGTCGCCGAGTTGAGTCCAAAGAAATCGAATGGTTCCTGAGTCGAGTCCAAACAAATCGAATTGTCCCTGAATTGAGTCCAATCAAATTGTCCCTGAGCAAGTCCAAACGAATCAAATAGTACGAGTCGAGTCCAAACAAATCGAAAAGTCCCTGAGTCGAGTCCAAACGAATCAAATTGTGATAAATTATGTTGAGTCTAAACAAATCGTATAGTCACTGAGTCAGGTTGAAATTGATCGAATCTGGTGACTGTGAAAGCTGTGGTGACGCCCAGCCTTGTGTGACTCCTCCCTGTCCCCGCCCCCAGGTCTTTTTCTCCGCCTACATCTTCAACAGTAATGTGATGGTGAAAGTGGCCACGCAGCCGGCAGATAATCCGCTGGACGTGCTCTCCCGAAAACTGCACCTGGGGCCTGGAATGGGGAGGGAGGTTCCCCGCCTCTCCCTACCCGGAAAACTGGTCTTCCCCAGGTACCGCCTAATCTTCATTATTTTTTGTGTGTTTCTACCATCGTCTGCTCAATGGTTTTTGTCTAGAATGTAAATTTTCTCTCTTAACGGGCTAGATTGACATTGGCTTGCTTACGTTTTTGGCCTGGTTATTCCTCAGTTTTGCGATGTAATAGTTTTTAAATCCATATGAAAATCGACAGTAAAATGCTTGTCACTGTGAGCATAGCTTAATGTAGCTTTGGCTGTGCGGGTAACGTTTGGAAGTGAAATGAGTTTGCTAGCTAAGCAAGAATCAGTCACCTTAGTTAGCCTCACATGATGGCTATAAGTTTTTATTAGGTGTTGTGATCCGCTGGAAATCTTGTGGAGAAGAAGAGCGCGCTCAAACCGCGTAAGGTTGAGAGACTTGTATTTCTAGTTAATAATTTGCAGTCACGCATGTGCATTGTATTTGAATTGATTTGAACGAATGGCGCAGTAGCTTGTATTGGTTAGAATTCAATCTGTAGAGCGCTGAAATTAATTTTTATTAAAATATGAACTTAAATATCTTGTGCTGTTGAAAACCTATCACGTGGCGACTTGTTTAAAAAACAAGTCGCCACATGGTAGGTTTTCAACAGCTTTGATTTTGATATCTAAACACCATTGAGCAACAATAGCTGCATTTGGCGCTCTGAGGGTTAATTTTGTGCAAATGTGACGGCCCTGGTGTGTGGTGTTCTGCGCCAGAATAACGGGGGATTCAGTGCGTGAGGTCTCTCTCCGCTTCTCTCCTCCTCAGCTCGACGGGCAGCCACTTCTCCATGCTGGGTATCGGGGACATCGTGATGCCGGGGCTGCTGCTGTGTTTCGTGCTTCGCTACGACAACTACAAGAAGCAGGCGAGCGGCGAGGGCGTGGGGCCGGGGAACATGTCTGGCCGCATGCAGCGAGTCTCCTACTTTCACTGCACCCTCATCGGATACTTCGTGGGTGAGCAACCCCGCCGGTCCACGCCACGTTTTCTCTGAGGCCGCGTCCGTCATGTCCCGCACGTACTGAGTATAGACTGTGTATAAAAAGATGGACGAAGCAACCGTGACGTCACCCATTGGTTTCAGCATACCATTTAGGAAGCCACGATTTTGGCAATTTGAATTGCGCCATTTTTCCATTTTGAAGGCGGATGTGATTTCTATTGGACGAGAGCGTGAATTGAATGTCCAGGGAGGAGCGAGGGGTGGATCTACGGGTGGATCTGACTGTATCAGATGAGGACCAGAGGATAGCCACGCCCCTAAAGCATATCCTGGCTTTATCCTTTATTCTAGTCTATTTGGGACCATAATTTACAAAAATGAACATCATGATATATCGACGGAGACTTGAAACTTGCGATAGATACCATAAAGTAATGTGGAAAATCATTATTGAAATAATCAATCAGGTGTGAAAGTAGGGTCATTTTCTCATAGACTTCTATAGGATTGAACTTCTTTCTGCAACCACTGACATCGCTATCTGCTGGCCATTAAATAGAATGCAAATTTTAGAGATTTCCGCATTGGCCTCAGTTTTCAGACCCGGGTGCTGCGTCCATCTTTTTATACAGTCTATGGCACTGAGGACAAAAGCGTCCGCAGAGGGCCTCAAATTTATGCATGAAAGATAAGCAAAAATGGATGAGTTATATTGGTATTTGCATGCTTTTGATCTGGGGCCTCATTTATAAATGGTGCATATGCACATAAAAGATGCGTACGCCACTTTTGGTGTGAATTTCAGAATTATTAGAAGAATATGTGACTTTTAAAAACAAAAAATAGGATTGTGCACAATCTCAAAATTTGAGGTTGATTTTGATTATTCACAGAAAAATTATTCGCAGTTTAACTTAACAACCATTTTATAAATTGATTACTTTCTACCACACACTTCTTTTCTTGAACGTGCGCAATATTTAAGTATACAATTTGCGCAAATTTTTATAAAGGCTCCTTGTCTTTGGACACCTGAGGTCCTTGTAGTAGCAGGTTACCTTCAGTCTTGACCACCGGCTGGTGTTGGGTGAAGATGCCTCTCAACACTCGGAAGACCTGAGTGGGGCTGGGCTGTTTATCAAAATGTTATTGTTATTGTGATGTAAGGTACCATCTTGTATTTTGAAAACCGCAACATTGTGAAAGGACGTAAGTGTTGTCTCCTCTGGTTTTAAATGTTCCTTTGCAGTAAAAGGATGCAATTTTTTGCTCTCATTAGACTGTTCTACCTGTTGCCTGTAACTGCTTGGTCATCGTATCTGCATTAATAATGACTGTTTATCAAAAATCATAACATTGTGTTAATATTTTCTGGAAGCACTAACGTTTATCTCCTTAATGTCCGCTCCATATCACTATCAAGGAATGCGGTCAAAAATATTGTGTTCATTACTTCTGTCCGTATCGCCCGGCCCTAGGCCTGAGCGGACGCTATCGGGTGTTTAGACAATAAAATTGCTCCAACTCTGTCAATGCACTATGTGTGTCCCCATGATATTATTTAGTAGTAGGTGTTTCTGATACTTTAAAACTTAACTCTGTAAAGAAATACTGTCAGCTTTGGTCATCATCTTTGCTTAAATTCCCTACTAGCCAACAGGCTGCGGGTTTGGTTACCCCGGTGTGAATGACCTTCTGATGCAAATTGCTCTATCATCCACAAACGGAATGAAAATCCCCCTATGATCAGCCATCACCGATTATTGTAGCCCCCGGACGAAGTCGGGGCTACTATGTATTTGGCCTCGTCATTTGTCCGCAGCCGCCGTAGAGATCTCCTTGTGGATCCTCTAAGGGGCCACAAATTTAAAGCTATTTGTTTAATATTTGCTATGTATATGGGCAGTGCTTAGGACATGGTGCCTATCAATTTTTGTTGCCATGGTAACAGAATTTACTAAATAATAGACAATTTTGTGTCAAAAATAAGCCAAAATGAAAATTGTGGGCGATTTGGGGCGACACCCCATCGGTCGCGGGCGGCCGACCTGTCTAATTTCGCTGGTGTGATGAATATAATGAGGGCTGTTGGGAGGGGTTGAGTGATCGTGCGCATTATCTGTGCAGATGTGATACCCGTCAGGCCGTTTCTCTGACTGCTCCCGTTCCCTCTCGCCCTGCAGGCCTGCTGACTGCCACCGTAGCGTCTCGGATTCACCGCGCCGCCCAACCCGCACTGCTGTATCTCGTTCCCTTCACCCTGCTGCCTCTGCTTACCATGGCCTACCTGAAGGTGTGTGTGCGTGTCTGTGACTGTGTGTGTCTGCAAAATGAGCACCACGATTTCATTGGACAGTGACACATTTTCGGAGAAAAAAATTTTCTGAAGAGATGATGTTGTCTTCATCGTCCGCCCGTTTGTGCGTGTGTCCCCACAGCAGACTTACAAAATGCGCGAGTGCGGTGCAATACCCATTTGCACCACTAGAGGCTGCCGTGTTGGAACAAAATGTGCTACAAGGGAAACTTAACCCTTTTAGCGCCACAGGCAAATATAGTTGCCCAATGGTGTAAGATATCAAAACCAGATGTTGTTGAAAACCTATCATGTGTCAACTTGGTTAAAAGAGCTCCTGCAGGGGAGCTCTTTTAAACAAGTTGACACATGATAGGTTTTCAACAGCTCAGGATAATTACATTCTTAATTTCTTGAAAATTTATTTGGCGCTCAAAGGGTTAATTGCTGAGGCACTTTATCTGTATTTTAGCTCAGTGTTTCGGCACAGGTACACTATGTTTCAACATTCTTCTTAATGCAGCCAGCTCTGTCGTGCTATTATCAGATCTACTCAGATACTCTGTGGCTTACCTTTAGCATAATGTTGAATGAAGTAATCCTTTTTAGCTTGGCAGCCGAAGGGCCACAAGCTATCGAGATGATGTGGTGTCTGGTGTCGTCTTTGTCGTTTGTTAGCAATTTGTCCACGCATCTTTAAAACTGCTGGCCAGATTCACCTCAAATTTGGTGTGGAAATTCCGTGGGACAACGTCCTCCAAGACTGTTAAGTTTTAAAAAATTTTGGTACTTGTGTTTTTCTTGAATTTTCTTTATTTTTTTCCATCTGAAAACTTAAAAAAAAAAAAAAAAAAAATCATCTTCAAAAGTAATGGCCAGATTCACTCCAAATTTGGTATGGAGCTTTCTTGAAACAGTGTCTACAAAGTTTGTTCACAGTTAAAAAAAAAAAAAAAAAAAAAATAATTGGATTTTTGGTTTTTTTTTTTTTTTTTTTTTTATAACTTTTTTCTTAATTTTGCTCATTAGAGAACTTTAAAAATGTTTTCTATTTGTCTTGCTTAGTATTGAATTTACAGAAAGGTCATTCTCAAGGTTAAAATTGTTGCGGATTGATAAGTGATGTAATGGGTTATCTGCTCTTCATACGGGAATCTTGCAGATGCCGGAGTCTCTTTTGTTTGCTGGTGAGCTACAGGGCATTTGTTCCCATTTCTAACATTTGGCTGCACATCCATTGCATGCAACTTTGACTGCTGGAGGTTTGTGACACACAAACATCATCAGACGCTCGTGCTGCTCTGCCTGGTCTGTTCCGCAGTCATCTTCACTTCCTGCGTGTTTCAGGAACTTACTGCCCTCAGTCTCCTCTTCAGAATATAAAACGCACATTTGGTTGGATTCAGATCTGGTGATTGACTCTGCCAACAGAGCCAAAATAACAAAACGTGTCACTCTCCAATGAATTATAGTACACAGTGTGCGTGTGCGTGTGTGTGTGTGAAGAAGTTCAGTTTGATGCACGTGCATCGTTGTATCTTTCACACTCTTTCCCTCCGTCTCCCTCTCCCTCTCCCAAAATCAAGTTTGTTTATTAGAAGGAAACATGCACAAATACTGCCAGCATTATTTATATTGTGATGCTTATGGTACAATAATAATGAGAAGTAAGTACAGTAATATTGAGTGTGCTAAAGGGTCGTGCTGCTCTACAGCTCAGTTGTAGCTGTTTTTCTGACGTCTAAAGTCTTTTCCAGATTCACTGCCAGGGCTCAGTACTGGCAGTATTGCTCAAGCTTAACTGAACATTCTCCCTCCCCCCTTCTCTCTCTCTGTCTGTCTCTCTCCCTCTCCCTCTATCCTCCCCTCCCTCTCTCCGCGCAGGGCGACCTGAGGCGCATGTGGTCGGAGCCCTTCCATGCCAAGTCCAGCAGCTCGCGCTTCCTGGAAGTATGATGGAGCTGGAAGCCCCGCCCCCCCGGAGAACAGAGGGATCCCTGTACTGCAGAGAGAGAGAGAGGGAGAAGGAGGGAGAGGGGTCGCACAGAAAGACGGAGGAATACATCTCATCAGCCAAGCTCCCTTGTTTCGACGGCCTGTTCTCGTTTCGATCCCCTCGCAAACCCCGCCCACCTCTGCAGACGGACTGACAATGCCCCGCCCTTTCTCTATCGGCCACACCCCCTCCCCTTAGCCCCTCCCACCTTGATAGGTTCACGCCTCTCTCTCTCTCTCGGGCTGGAGTTCGGATTCCTCTGCTCTGCGGCGGCCATCTTCGTCCCTCCGCCACCACCTCCCCCTCATCCCTCCCTCCCCACATCTCTCCATTTCTCCCACCCCCCCATTTTCAGGACACAGTTGAAGCCTGGCGTACGGACAGCTAAACGGACAGCCGTCGAGGCTCAAGAATTCTTGTGTGTCTTTGTTTTTTTTTTTGTTTTGTTTTGTTTTTTTTTTTTTTTTTTTTACCTGGTTTGAAAGGACAGCAGGCGTGGAACTGCTCGGTGAATGGAATTGTGGGTAATGAGTTGGCATGAGCACCACAGGAAGCCGTGGCTCAGTATGTGGGTCCCAGACGCCCCAAAACGCAGCAAGGCCGTGACCCCCTAACCTCTCTCCTCCCTCTCTCCCTCTTTCTCCCTCTTTCTCTTCATCTCTCATTCCTCTTCCCCAGGTCCTCACAGATGCGTTTATTTTATTTACAAGATTTTATTCTTGGAATCATAGATGTAAAGGTCTACGAACCCGAGGGCGTATGCCTGAGTGTGTGTGTTCATGTGATTGCGTATGCGTGTATGCCTGTGTGTGCCTGCATCTGTGTGTCTGTGCGCCTGCGTGTTTGCACATGCTTGCGTGTGTGTGTGTGTGTGTGTGTGTGTGTGTGTGTAAATATGTAAATCCACCTTATATGAAGTCTGCTTCGGCTTGTGGGCGGTTCCCTTACTGAGTAGCGCCCAGGAAAACACGGTTTCTCTGGTTCAAACCTGAATAATTTTAAGAATGAAAGCGAGTGAGAATGAACTCAGGTGGCGGACGGGTTGCTGAGATGAACCAGCTCTGTGGGTTTAGCCTGTTATTTAATTTCTGTTGTTATTTTTGGCCACTCTGTTTGAAAGCTCACCTGGATTACCCTTCTCAGCTCTCGTGCTGTAATACTGCTCTCAGCTCCAAGTGGCACAACTGGACCAATCAGATGGTTTGTAGCGGGTGGGGTTGAGACTGGGCGGTGCCGGTCGGCCCGATCCGACCTTTATCTCTCCTCTCCTGTTTGACCTTCCCACCTTCTGTTCCCCCTTCTCCCCTCGCGGACCTTCTCCGGCCTTGCATGCCAAGTGCACAGTGTGTGAGCTGCCACAACAACCGAACTGTGTCGCCGAGACAACCGTCGCTACCTACCCTCACATTCCGCTGGGCCAGTGGGCGGAGCCTAGTGGGGAAGGGGCGGTCGGGACTGCTCTGACCTTTCACCCCGGCCAGTCTGGAGGGGGGTGGGGAGGTGGAGCGGCGACAGATGTGGACAGGCAGACGGAATGGTCCCTAACGCCCCCCGCACATCGTCGACTGTTACTCGCCCACGGTCACACCTGTCGCTCACTCGCCATCGCATTCCGGACGTACATATTACCGACGCTGATCGTGATGATACCGACGAGGAAGATAATGATTTAAAACACAAAAAAGACATGTTTTTTATGGAAGAGTGGTTTCTTTTTATCCCCACATTTGTATTGTTTGTTTCGCTCCCTCGCTTTTCTTTCTCTTTTTCGTGCTGTAGTCTAGATTTCATTTTATACGCTTTTTGTCTTTCCTTTGTTTTCTTCTGTACTCCCTTTTTCTAGCAGAGGACACACTGGCTCTGCCAAAAAAAAAAAAAAAAAAAACCTTCACGTTACAGCTGAATGGATTCTGTATTAAAAAAAAAGAGTAAAACAGTTTAAAAAAAACTAAAAAAAAAAATAAAATCAACTGTGTAGTGAATCATGGCTCCTGAAAAAAAAATGAACCTAAAGCATTTCATCTCCTCTTAACCCTGTCCAGCCTGGATTCCACTGTAAATAAAGATGACTCTAACTGTAGGCCTCCTCTTCCTTCTGTTCGTTTGATGATCTGCTGACTGGTCTTAGGTGGGGGGGTCATAGGTCATGTTTTTGAAAGTGCCCCTTTAACTGCTGGGAATTTTTGCGTTGCAGCGATGAGATGGAAAGCAGTATTGGGATGTTGACCGCCATAAGGCCATCTTAGAAGACTGAATTTCTCCATCTGCATTGAGACAAAATGTTAAGCCCTTACGGTTGGGGTGGCTGGCAGTTCTAAATCCTTTTTTCAGATCTATGTAACTATTCGACTCTGAGGTCAAATTTATTTGCAGTACACCTAGTCTTATAAAAAATAAAATTGGTCATTTGGAAGATTTGACCCCACTGATCTGGGATCCAGTCATGACCCTGCTCTGAAAGGTCATGTACCTGCCCCTTTGGCTGCTAGGGAACAGGCGCTGTCGCAGAGCATCAGAATGGCAGTACTGGGGCGTAACTAGAGGTTGGCATTGGCAATGCAGTGATTGGCTCGGCTTCGGAAAGGAACGATGGGATTGAGGATTTGAACAGAGTTCCAAGGGGGTAAGACTGATGAGTTCTCATTGTTTCATCACTCTCTAGTGGCCAGACCGTGCAACTACAGGCTACCAAATAAAAAAATCTTGCTCCATCGAGCCAATTCGTGGTCAGAGGTTTACTCGTTGAACAAAAGAAGTGCGAGTTAAATTGATCGAAACTGAGCATTATTTGAAAACAAGCAGGTATGAAAAGATTATATGAATGGTTGAAATATATTGTATAGAAATTGGTGTGAGGAGAAAAGGAATTCAGGAAATGTGGCCAACATTTCCGTAATTGAATATAATTTGATGAAGTCTCTTGTTTTCACTTGAGAATATTTGCCTTTTTCTTTCAGCTACGAAATTGTCTTTTTCTCCGATTCTGCTCTTTTCGTTTCAGACCTGTCTTGGCTCAGTATTGTTGCCCCTGCGCCATATGGCAGCGTAAGATTATTCTTGAACCTTAAGTGTGGAATAACATCGGTCGTGTGCGTCAATTTCAGGAGAACCATGTCTGCCGCCTCATCCCGATGCTGGCAGGAGCGAACTTGGCTCGAGATCGGCGCGTTCCGTTCTATCCGGGTTTTGGAAAGCGGTGGAAAACCGAATTGATGTGTTACGCCTGTTTAAAAAAAAAAAAAAAAAAAAAAAATGCTTTCGCAGAGATTGTGGTTGTATCCAGGTTTAGCAGCTGCAGTAGCCTAAAGTGTACTACTCTTGAAAATATAAATGGTTTGCTGCAAATTATCAAAGCGACTGCGGTGATGTAACTAAATGTGACTGAAATTTTATTTTAATTATGTCCACTTAACACTGTGGTTCAAGTAACATTTCCTAGGGCTACAGCCGCTTCCATTCCAGACAGTTCTCGTTATTTACAGTCACCGCACTGACTAATCATTTGCTTGTCAATTACATTTGTATTAATCGTTCAATAATTGCTTAAATTAGTGTTCCTTGAGCTGTTGAGGAAAAAAAGTCATTCTTATGCAGTTTTCAAGCAAGGTTTGCGCACGTGTTTGTTTTTTTTGTTTTTTATTTGTATAATTGGTATAGTATATACTGTAATTGTTCATTAGAAACAGCGATCTTGGGTGAACATGACGGCTGGGGTCATCAGCAGAAAACGTATCACTGAAATATTGTGCTTTTTAGCATTCCAGCAATGATCATTGCCACTGTAAAAACAAACCAAAAAAAAAAAAAAACAGTATTTAAGTTTTGATCGCCAAAGGAGCTAGTTGGAAACATTCCTAATTCATTTTTGCTGTGTGAATTATCTGTGGACCATTGTGCACAGGAAAATACAAGCAAAGAAGAGTTGCTTTTAATACATGGATGCTGATGGGAACGCCACTGTTTGCATCAGGGTTGCCAGGGATCTTCTGTCCTGAGGGCTTCTGTGCCCACCCAAGCAATGCACACCTCACACAGCAGCTGTGGATCTCATTGAGCTGGTATCAGTCTAATTAGATGTGTTAAATTATCAAGACAGTAAATCTTAGGATGACATGGTTGGGCAGGCCTGCTCTAGCTGTTGAGGTGTGCTTTGTTAGGGTTGGCGTGAAAACCTACCAGATGGTAGAACTCCTGGTACATGGTTGGGCAGTTCTGGTTTTGATTCCTCTCTCTCTCTCTCTCTCTCTCTCTCTCTCTCTCTCTCTCTCATATTATTTATTTATAATTATTAACAAATCAAAGCTGTACTTCCGTGTGATCGAAGTCACATGACCTAATATCTGTACAGTCATAAATCAGGGTGGAGCAATCATCAAACAGGAAGCACGTTGAGTGAAGACCACCCAGAGGTCAGTGACATAGAGTTTGGACAAAATTGATCTTAAGGGTATAAATAAATTATCATCTAAAATATTCTATTTTTTATTTAAATGTGTTGATGAAGTGTTTATTCATCAAAAAAATAGTACAGCATGCTGTGTATATACTCTATATTTGATTTTTAACCCATTTTGTTATTGTCCCACTTTAGGACATGTGGTGTCCTAAAGTGGGACAGTATGATTAGCCTAATGTGGAACAGTTGTAAATTAGCTAGTCAGTTAAATAATGTATAGTGGGACATGATCTGCACTACATTTGTGCTTATTTACAGTTTCTCAGTGGTCTTGTGCACTGTTGGAAGGTAGTAGCACAGGAAGAGGTCTCGTTCAAATCTCTGGTCACCATTCCCATCCGAGAACACCCATCTACCCGCCGGCAGCTAGGGCAAAGCCTCCTTCTTATGATTTGACCAGTGACACACATTTTTCTTTTATTCAAGAGAAGGCAGCGAACAAGGGGAAAATGCAAAAGCAGCAAAAGAAAACTCCAAAGAAAACTAGAGTGGCCGGTGAGAAAAATTCTGCTGTCTGCCAGCATTCATATGGTGACCTTAATGACCCGAAGTCCACAGAGGAGTGGGTCTCTTGTGCAGTTTGCTACAGATGGTACCAAGAAAGCTGTGCAGAGGACAACAGTGTCATTGATGATAACACTGCATTTACATGCAAAGACTGCCTGTCTTCCGAGATTTAAGTTTTTTTTTTTTTTTTGTCAGCAGGGACTCAACATCAGTAAGAATATTTTTAGCCATGTCAGTATTTCAACGGCCTGAATCATTGCAGGCCTTCAAGTGTTTTACTTCAGGTTAACTCGTGTTCATGAATTCAGACTTCGAAAAAAAGAAACCCAAACAAACAAACAAATAAATAAATAATATCTAACATCATATATAAAATAATGTGGTGTAGACCTTTTAACATGGACTTCAGTGTCCCACATTACGAAACAAACTGTCCCACATTAGGAAGATGCACCCTGCGTCTGACAAGTTGGCACTAAGAGCACTAATAAGTGTGCCATTTATTTTCTGAGCACTTAATCTGCATTTTCTCTCGTGGTTTGATTAGGGCTCACCTTAAGGTTTCAAAATAATTTTGGGTGTGGATTTACCATGTTGGCATAACATTGTAATACACTACAGAAGTCTGAAATACAGAAAAATGTCCCACATTAGGGCAATCCACCCTGTACTTGTGACTATTTTATACTTGATCGAGTCAAGTTTTTCTGGAGGATTTGGGAGGGTTAAGGGTTAAGTTGAGCGTTAGTGAAGACCGCATATTCACTTTGCCTGCAAACAATAACTGGCGAGGCGGGCTGAATTTCATTCCATTTCAGGAAATGACTTGGGAAAATGCCCAAGAACTTTTATTTTTTTCCCGTTCTTGAATGAAAGTGGTTTCCAACAGAATACTCGTTCTCAGTACTACATTATCACTTCAACCTCTCATTTTTATCTATAGTACTAGTTGTACTGGGCGATCAAAGGCCGAACTAGCTTGGCTTGAAGATGGGAATCTGACTGCTTTCGGCGCTAGCTCTGCCTGTTTCTGCTAACCGTATTAGCATGCACGTGACTGCTAACTGCGCTCGCCCTCCTCTTGCGCGCCGATGGTTTAACCTGCCACGCGATAAGCTTGGTGTGCATTCTCCCTTTACCTTGATTTCAAGCCGTTGTGACATTAAGCTGCCATAGTTACGAATCACAGTTTTAAAGTTACTTTCAGAGACATCACTGCAGTCTGTCAGGAATGACCAGTTTATTTCTGCGACACCTGTGGCATTCTGGGTGGTGTCATTGCGGGTTTTGTCGGGCACTGATCATTCTTAAATAAGCTGCGCGTGTGCATGACATTTGTTGGAAAAGGCGGCTCGCGAGCACGTGAGGGAAAGGACTTGAGAATTGAATCGTCTGCAGGGCTCCCGACTCTCCCGTATTCGGCGTTAGATTTAGTGGCATATTCAAGTTCCCGTGCTGTATGTCAGCAATTATTCAATCGGCGCGTTTGTGAGAGATTCTCGGGCGGAATTGAAGTCCTTGTGCATGGAGGTTTATTAGTTTCATATGCGTCACGGTGGATTTCACCACTAGTAACATGGAAATCAATTATGACTCCGGACTTCTCGCTTTTCTTTACTCAGGGGTTGAAAGCAGCGGAATTGCATAAAACTTTTCAAATTGTTTCATTTCATTTAAACAATTTGAACAATCGTGAAACACATGCATTGCGTAGATTGAATAATTGCTGACTACGGCACGGGAACATGAATATGCCACTAAATCTCACGGGAATGCGGGATAGTTGGGAGCCCTAATACGTGATGGCACGGGTATTTAAAAAATGGACATTCTGTTCCATCTCCTTGTGTCTTTTAGTATGGTCCTGCGGTATTTGAAATTTCTCTGAAACAACACGAATATTCGATCGGGGTGTTCTTAAACGAAAACTAATGTAGAAATCACTGCAGGCATTTAAAAGCAATAAAATATATGGACACTGATTTAGAATCTGAGAAAGCCCCCTATAGCTATCTACTCTTCAAAGGGTTAATAAGCCAAACTCCCATTTTGCTGATCTGTCAACAGCTTGTGCAGAGCTTATTAAATGTCCTTCTAAGTGTTCTGCTGACCTGTGGGCTTTTACTGTTGCCTTAACAAGGCACACCTCCATCAAAGGCGAGTGAAGACCGTATATTCACCTTGCCTGCAAACTATTACTGCATGGCAATATGGCCAAATTTAATTTAGTTTCAGGAAATTAATTGGTAAAGTGCCTAAAAAAAAATGAACATCTCCCCGTTCCTGAATGGAGGCAGTTCAAGTGACTTGTTCCCAGTGCTGCAGTACCTTCTCAACCTCTCAATGAAGTAATTCGGGTTGATCAAAGACGGTACGATCTTGACTTGATGATGGGAGTCTTTGTCTCTCATCTTTTTTTGTAGTGCTTCATCTTGTTCCCACCTGTGACCAAATGTGTAGTTAGTGATTCTTGGTCCCAGAAAAATGATTGGTTTTGGCCTCTTTTTAAACAATATATTGGTTCATATTCTGTCCTTGGTCCACATCATCACATGGCACGTGACCTGCTTTGTTGTGCTAGTATGTAGACCCAGGTGAGTCAAATTATGGTTGAAATCGAAACCTAAGGAATGATTGATCTCCAGGAACAGGTTTGGTTATGCGACTGCTGTGCACTCTATCAACACTTTAACCACGCCCTGCTCTGATATGATGTGCTGAACACTTCCATAATGTTCGTGATCTGTTGTAAAAATGAAGCCATCACATGATGCTCTGGCAGTTCAGCGGCTAACTAATCCGGCTCTATTCCTGTCATGCTCATTTGGTCCAGTTCCATCTGAACTATGGGTGAATATTTTGACTTTCATGTGGATGTGTCGGAGCAGGAATTGAAAGGAAGATGACCAATGTGGTTGTGTTAAAAGGTTGGGGGTGCATGGGTATTGTTGGGGCTGCAGATCTCCAGAATGCAGGGTGGCAGGGGACACCTTTTTGATATTAATGAAGGAACTGCTACCTAATTGGTTGACTTGACTGTCATCGGTATGTCTCACAAATCTCAGGAAGGTAGCAGATGATTGTGTCAGACATGGAACGTTTTATTGGCTAGTCGGCCGGTGGTTCTTTCTTGAAAATTAATGAGTTCTCCCCTGCCATCCTGTGCTTCAGATATTTGCATGAGGCCTCATTCCAATCACATATATTTCATTACTTGCTTCCATGAATCTAGCGCAGAAACTTCAGAAGATTTGCCATCACATAGGAAAAACCAGTGCGTTATCTGAGTTGGGGGCGGGGGGGAGAGATAAGAATTTCTGAGGATGTTATGCCTCTGGAGAGGAGATCATCAATTAACTTTTGGGGAAGTATTTTCACTTTGGAATGTGTGATGTGCAAATGATTGACCAGCGAATCTATGATCCCCATCTACCATGGCTGTCACTGAGACTGACATCGCATCACTTGACAAAATGATGGTTTGAAGGTGCTGGAATGTTCCATTTCACTAATTTACATATCCTCAGTACCCACCCCATCTTCAATGGCTTTTTGTTGTTTTATTGTCAACCCTGACAGGTGGTGTTGAGCATTTGAAAAGGACGGAAGGGTGTGAAAGATGAGTGATAGGAATGAGGTCAGAGTGTCATCGTGTGCAGTGTACTGTATGGGTGAGGAACAGATGCAATAGGCTTGTACCCACAAAGACGGCGAGAGGGAGAGCGAATGTCCGAAAGAGAGACGTACTGGAATGGTTAAGCCGATGAGGTCATCATTATGGAATGTATGCTGTCCTAAAATTTAACCACTCAAATACAGAGGTGTAAAGTCCTGGAGTGTGAAGATCAAGGTCTTGCCCTGTTCCCCCAAGTAAGAGGGACTGAACAACTTCAGCCAACTTGTCAATCAGTTCCTTCACCATTCTGGGTGATTTCTTCCCCTTGTGATGTCACAAAGGACTGATTTCAAAGTTGTTTGTGATAGCTAATTGGCTGTGCACCTGGTGTCGTGATGGGGACCTTTACGCCGTATTTTAGAGTGCTATGAAGAAAAAAAATTCCATTACCACATTGTGATATATTTGCAACAACCACGTGAAAGAGGGGGAAAAGTACAATGAAAGTAAACAACCTAATTGGTGACACTGCAGATGTGATCGCAAAAACAGATTCTCAGGTGAGCAAACACCTGAAAAAAAAAAAAAATGCTTTGTGCCATATTTGTGTTACTTAGTTCAAGCAAAACTTTTTTTTTTTTTTTTTTTTTGAAAAAACTCAACACCAGTCTTCAACAACCTGAATTGGAGCTTACTGAATTTCTCAGTGCCTTATTAAATCTGTTTAATGATGTTGTAACTTGAAATTGGTTGCAGTTTGGAAGAATAAACACAATAAATTTGAAAGTCTTTTGTTCCCCAACTCGGCAGACCGGTATTGGCAGGCTAGAAGGACTGCAGCCATGGTAGGCGCTGAAGCAAAAACTCGGGTTTGGGAGGAGTTCTGGGGGGCTATGGAGAATGACTTTCGGGTGGCCTCAAAGAGGTTCTGGCAAACTGTCGGACAACTCAGGAAGGGGAGGCAGGACTTCGCCCAGGCTGTTTTCAGCAGGGGTGGGGAACTACTGACCTCGCTGAGGATATTGTCTGGCGGTAGAAGGAGCACTCCTGAATCCGACAGACACGCCCTCCATTGAGGAGGCAGGGACGGAGGACTCGGGCGAGTCATTGCCCATTTCTCTGGTGGAAGTCACTGAAGTGGTCAAAAAGCTCCGCAGTGGCAAGTCACTGGGAATGGACGAGATTCGTCCCGAGATGCTGAAGGCCCTGGATGTTTTTGGGCTGTCATAGTTGTTGGGTACAGTACCCGTGGACCGGCAAACTGGGGTGGTGGTTCCCATTTTTAAAAAGGGGGACCGGAGGATGTGTTCCTATTATAGGGGGATCACACTGCTCAGCCTCCCAGGAAATGTCTGTGCCAGGGTGCTGGAAAGGAGGCTCTGCCTGATTGTCAAACCTTGGATTCAGGAGGAGCAATGTGGGTTCCGTTCCTGCCATGGAACAGTGGACCAACTTTTTACCCTCGCACGGATACTGGAGGGGTGATGGGAGTTTGCCCATCCAGTCTACATGTGTTTTGTGGACTTGGAGAAGGCTTATGACTGTGTCCCGCGAGGTATGCTGTGGGGGGCGCTGCAGGAGTATGGGGCTCCAGGGCCGTTAATTCAAGCCATTCGATCCCTGTACAACCAAAGCCGGAGTTGTGTCCGCATTCTCGGCATCAAGTCGGACTCGTTTACAGTTGATGTTGGACTCTACCCTTGGTCAGCCTTGGCACTTATTTTGTTCATGATAATCATGGACAGGATATCAAGGCGCAGCCGAGGTTTGGAGGGAGTCCAGTTTGGTGGCCTCAGGATTTCATCTCTGCTGTTTGCAGATGATGTGGTCCTGCTGGCTTCATCACGCTGCCTTCTCCAACGCACACTGGAGCGGTTCGCAGCTGAGTGTGAAGCGGTCTGAATGAGGATCAGCACCTTCAAATCTGAGGCCATGGTTTTCTCCCGGAAAAAGGTGGATTGTCCCCTTCAAGTGGGGGATGAGTTGTTTCCCCAAGTGGAGGAGTTCAAGTATTTCGAGGTCTTGTTCACGAGTGAGGATGGAGATGAAGTTGGAGCATGAGATTGACAGATGGGTGGCTGCAGCGTCTGCTGTGAAGCTGGCGTTGTACCAGTCTGTTGTGGTGAAGAAGGAGCTGAGCATAAAAGCGAAGCTCTTGATTTGCTGGTCGCTCTATGTTCCAACCCTCTCCTATGGTCACGAGCTTTGAGTAGTGACTGAAAGAATAAGATCGCAAATACAAGCGGCCGAAATGAGCTTTATCCGTAGGGTGGCTGGGCTGACCCTTAAGAGATAGGGGGAGGAGCTCAGACATCCGGGAGCGGCTCAGAGTAAAACCGCTGCTCCTCCGCGTTGAGAGGAGTCAGTTGAGGTGATTCTGGCATCTAGTCCAGATGCCTCCTGGACGCCTCCCTTTCGAGGTTTTCCAGGCATGTCCAACTGGGAGGAGCCCTGAGGCAGACCCAGGACACGCTGGTGGGATTATATCTCCCGGCTGACCTGGGAACAGCTTGGGGTCCCCCAGGTAGAGTTGGAGGAAGTGGCTGGGGAGGGGGGCGCCTGGGCCTCTCTGCTTAGTCTGTTACCCCCGCGACCCGACCCTGGATAAGTGGCAGAAAATTGATGGATGGATGGATGGATGGTCTTTTATTCTTCATGGCTGGGTAGGCGAGTGGTTGGCTGGTTGGCTACTTGACTGGTGGCTGTAGAGTTGCTGGTTCAAGCCCATGACGTGGCCCTTGGGCAAGGCCCTTAATCCCAAAACGGCTCCAAGGTTTTTACCCATTTCTCTCTATCCCTCCTCACTCACCTCACTTACTCTATCAGACATTTCTCCCAGACCATCTTTGAAAAAGAGAAATGTCCTCAATGGAACTTTGCCTGGTTAAATAAAGGTAAAAAAATTTCTGCTTTGAAGAACCAAATACTCCTAATTAGGACCAATTAACAGCTTATTAAAATCCTACTACCGCGATTGGTCCATCCAGGTGACTGAAAGGAACTCTGGGAATAACTTTTACTTTTTGAACCCATTTTTTCAGCTCTGCTCACATGCATTATGTAACGGCTCATTAACATACTGAAGCACTGGCAGGTGAGGCCTGCTATAATGCAATACCGCCAGAAGGGGGAGAACCTGCACACAGGTTTGGCTGCCCGCCTCTGTGAGGACGGACCACTCAAGCTTGGGTGCATCTCAAAGCGTAGGCTGCATCCTTTGTAGGCTGCATTTTAAAGGGTCGTCACTTAATTCCATCCGCCAAATTGACATGATGTCTTTTCATCTCCACTAAACAGCCTTGGTTAAAGCGAGTCTTCACTGGTTACCCTAACCCTAACCTTAACTCTAACACCTAGCCGTAAACCTTACCGTAAATTTCTTCTTATTCCGAACCTTAAATGTTAGTTTAGCGAATGGTAATAAGTGACGATCCTTAAAAATGCAGCCTTCGAAGGACGCGGCCTACGCTTTGAGATGCACCCAAACTCAACCTCCCCTCAGCTGGGCTAACAGATGTTTGTCGCCCTCTCCTGGTAACATTTGTGAACCACAGCCCCTTGAATACATTGATTGAAACACCGTTCAAATACTAATAACAAAACAGGAGAACATCAGCTCCTCGGTCGTCAGTGCCCAGCTCTGCTTGTCCTCCCTGTATTATTAATTGTAACTTGACTGCAAGTGTGAAGTACGCTCTATCCTTCCATCCTCTGTATTGCGGTTCCCATTCAGACATTTTTTAATATTTTCGAGTCCCCAAACCCCCCACCCCCACATCTTCAGACAATTGGAGAGAGACAGACTCTTCAGAAAATTAGACTTTATTCAGGAATATGACTCAGTACAAAGCAAAGCCTTGGTTGCGCAAGAAGAACTGAACTTCCACTTTTCCACACCCAATTTTTATACCATCATCACAGGAAATTTTTCCAAATATGGTTTACCGTCCTCTCACGCTACAATGGTTCAATAGCGTAATGTCTGCTTCTTACTTGTTTTTCAATGGTTCAATAATGTAATATCTGCTTTTTATTTAGTTTTTTTATTCTTTTTTCATTGGTTGGCATCATTTGCAAAATAACTACTTCAAGGCTGCTCAGTTGTTTAAGAGAACCTTTAAATGGGCCACAGGTCGTCCCAGAGACCGGGAAACCAAAACACTGCCTACATGCCCTGAGAACTGCAACCAAAAGATAACACCCCTCTTACATATTTCTAACACGTATAATACATAGAGCTGTGTTACTATAATCAAAACTACTAACTTGAAGCAAGCATGCATAACTTTATGATTACTGATGAATAATGTTGAATAATGCTGAAGACTGAACAGATATTGACCAAATCAACTAAACAGATGCTAATCAAAGCTACAGAAATGAACTGAACAGATCATGATTAAATCAACTCAACAAATATTAAAGCAGAAATCAACTAATCATATATTGATTAAATCAACTGAACAGATATTAAGTTAGATCCTTTGGACCTTTGCGACAGAAATCAATCGCTTATGCGTGTGTGAACTGCTTGTGTGTGTGTGTGTGTGTGTTTGTGTGTGTTACCGCTGCTTACATAATATGGTTACTGATTATGATTATTGATTTGCTGCTGAATATGATGAGTGATACTGAAATGTGATCCTCAACATCTGCATCAAACTGTGATTTAATTTTGGACATGCATGAATGCATGAAGCACACCAAAGCTCCACACAGCTCCAGCTTTGCTGCGTTTGAGGGCAGTTTCAGTCTAAGTGAGTAGTTTTTTTTTTTTTTGGGGGAAAAAAAAGAAGAAATATCACGATAGCAAACCGACTGAACTTTTTGACTTCTAATGGCCGCAATTAACTGTCTGAACAGGGTAATTTTTCCTGGGTTTCTGGTTCTACAGTTTTTCTTATTCAGATGGGTTGTTCACTGAAAAAAGCGACTGAAAAATCAGTCGAGCTGAGGGTGAAAGTTCGATACGGCTGTAGTTTTAACGGAACTGTGGCGTTAATAATGAAGTACTTCCAGGTAAGCTGATCTCCCCTGTATTCAGTGAGAGTGAATGGAGCTTGCGTCATGCTGAGGACTCCGCTGACTTCTGTCAATACCGATTCATCAGGCTCAGGGTTCTACCACAGAGACACACACAGTGGTCCATTAATATTTGGACAGATACAAAATCATTGTTTACGTTTTGTGTACCACCACAATGGATTTGAAAAGAAACAATCAAGATGTGCTTGAAGTTCAGGCTTTCATCTTCAATTTAAGAGTTTTTTCAAAAATATTCCCTGAGCCATGTATGAATTACACCCATTTCATGCATAGCCCCCAAAGTTACTGTGACTCAAAAGTAATTGGACAAACTATATTCAATAATTAAATTGCCATTTTTAGCTCGCCGGGACGAATGTCCTTGGAGAGCTATTGCCATACCCTCTGCGTCGGCGTTGGCATCCGTGGACAGCAAGGGTAAAGGTTTCTGGTGAGTTGTGTTGTCTTCTGACAACTCTTGTTAATACTTGGTGGCAAACCCTTTGCAGTGAGTGACTGTCTGAGGTCTGAAACCCACAGCCGTCACCAAACACTGTGTTCCTTCCCTGGTGATGCTCTGCCCTGCCCTCACTGCAGTGGTCTTCAGTTCCTGGCTTGTTGTTGGGGGTGTTTTGCCTTCAGCAAGTGAAATGCAGGCTCAGTTGGATTCAGGTCATAAGATTGACTTGTCTAAGGTAGAACATAGCACTTTTTTACTTTAAAAAATATTGTTGTTTTTGCAGCATGCTCCAAAGTCACTGTTCATCTGCACTGTACGGTGTTTTCCAATTAGTTCTGATGCATTTGGCTGAATCTAAGCATATAACCTCATACAGCTCAGTATTTCTCCTCCAGCTTTTGTCGACAGTCTCATCACCAGTTGAAACGAGAGAAACAGCTCGATTAGCAGCCATACATGCCCATACATAACCACTCCTCACAGATGAGGTCGTGTGCCTCAGATCACAAGGAGTTTCTTCCCTTCTTTATATCCTTCTATTCCTGTCTTTCTGGTTCATGTTGAATTTTGTCTTGTTTGTCCAGAGCTATACAGGCATTTTTAGATTTTTTTTCCTTTTTTTGGAAAGTTCCCTGTTTTTGAGCCTCGCCACTAGCTAACATGTTAAAATCAACCCTTTGTATTTTCTCTGATGAAATGCTCTCTTGATTGCTGACTTAAGCACTGATGTGCCAACCTCGTGGAGAATGTACCTGATCTGGCCAACTGTTGTGAGGAGGTTTTCTGAACCAGGGAAATAATTCTTCTGTCATCTCCCACAGTTGTTGGTGGTGGTCTTCCAGGCCTTTTTGTATTCCTGAACTCTCCAGTACTTTCTTTCTCTATAAGAATATACCAGAAAGTTCAGTCGGCCACATCTAATGGTTTCTCTTTTTCTCTGATGGGTTTGTTTTGATTCTTCAGCCTAATAATGGCTTGCTTTACTGGCACTGATAGCTTTTTGGATTTCATATAAAATATTAACAGCAAAAGATTCCAAATGAAAAATTAACTCTTGAAATGAACTGTAGACCTTTTAGGTGATCACTTTCAAATGAAATTATTAGGGAATAAAACACACCTGGCCGTGGAACAGCTGAGCATCCAATTGTCCAAATCGTTTTGGTCACTAAAAAAGGGTGGACCTCCTAAAAATGGCTTAAGTCCTACACCTTACACCCAATTTTTGATGTGTCAACCCTCAAGTTGAAGCAGAATGTCCTCTCTTTGAACTCATATTTACTATTCAATTTCAACTCCAATATTCTATGGTCCGCAGCTAAAATACTAAAATAATAATAACGTTATCTATGTACAAATATTTATGGACCTAACTATATTTTTATGACTTCCACTTAAAGCGTATCGAAGCTATGAATGTCAGAGGATCTTACAGTCGTGAGCATTTTTGTGGCCAGATTTCTGTCATTAGGCTGGAATCTGCTGTCTTGATTCAAACGTTGCCTTTTGCCAGAAGCAAACTGGTATGGCCTTTTTAAAAGTCATGTAATATTAATATAAAAACAACAACACCAATGCACAGTATATTGAACTTAGTGGCTCACAGGGGACTGGTATTAAAAATAATCTGATCAGACCACCATCCTGTTGGCTCTGTTTGTTATAGCGTTCTTTTCCTACCCTCCCACTTCCAGAAAAATACAGCCCAGTGTCTGTTATCCTCATCATTCGGTTAGCATAGCCGCAGGACAGTGATTTCCTCTTTGGGATAGCATTAGCAGCCCAGGGAAGAGTGCTCCATAGACACCGTCCAGCAAAACTGCAGCACACTGCTCTGAGATCCCACTCCGTCCATTTAAACTGTTCATTGGACTGGTTGCCAATCAATACTCAGTGTAAATATTCTATTTTAATGAACAAAATTTGTTCAGGTACAAGTTCTGTGGTCTTACGGGGTGAGATACTGGGTTACTGGCCTTAGACAAGCTTTATAGGAAGGAGATTTATGTCCTGATCGCCCTCCTGTAAATGACAGAACATTCCGGGTCATTTACTCGTTTGTGCTCCATTATCAATAACAAAATGATTCAGTATTTGGAACTCATATGGTATAAAAGTGGGGGCACTGAGTCATCTCCACAGTGGTCACCTGACCCACTGCAGCATCGCATTCGCGTAAGCCGTGTTTGTCTGCACTTTGCCCCTTGGTTTAAAATCATAAATATGAGCCGAGCACTCTTCAGTAAACATTCATATTAGGCATGCACCGAAACACAAGTTTTCCACCATAATAATTGCTTGGGATTTTATCAGGGTTTACAGTATAATCAAGATTGTACCCTATGGTAGAAACATCTTTATAGAACTTAATCTCAAAACATAAACAAATACTATTATTTCTTGTTTTTGAGCAATACCACAGTTTTTATTGAATAAAAAGTTTGAAGAGTAATATAAAAGAAATCTTTGCTAATTAGCAGGATTGTGTGATTAAAAAATATCTTGATACAACTTAATTTTAAAACCTAAACAAATATTACTATCTCTTGTTTTTGAGCAATACCACAGTTTTTATTGAATAAAAAGTTTTAAGACTAATATGAAAAAAATCTTTTTTAATTATCAAGATTGAGTGATAAAAAAACACCTTGATACAAGTTAATTCTGAAACGTAAACAAATATTATCTATAATATTTGAGCAATACCACAGTTTTTATTGAATTAAAAGTTTGAAGACTAATATGAAAGAAATCTTTGCTAATTATCAAGATTGAGTGATAAAAAAAAAATACCCTGATATAACTTAATTTTAAACAAATATTATCTCTTGTTTTTGAGCAATACCACAGTTTTCATTGGTTAAAAAGTTTTAAGAGTAATATGAAAGAAATCTTTGCAAATTAACAGTTTGCTGAGACTAATTAACACCCAACCACAGAAAAACTTTAGTGCTAATTTGTCAAACCATAAAAAATATGATGAAAGGACAAAATCGCACAACAAACGTTGTCAACATGAAAATATTGAAATGAGCAAATAATTTCAATGCACCCATTAAATACTTCAATAAATAGTGAGCTGGCTCGACAAACCCTAAACTCACAGTCAGAGGTGTCATAAGTGACCATAGCAGGTAAAAGTAGAGCCACCTTTATAACATTGAGAACTCTGGCTTTAGGCTCAAAAGATCTCGCTAACTTACTAATCTCGCTTTGTCATACATCCCACTGCTGACCCGTGGCATCATTTTACAATCAGAAACGCATATTTCGGACCTCACCCCCCTTTGAAGGCGGAAAGCAGAGGTTGTCACTCTGTCTTGCTGATTACTAGCACAGTAGCATAAACCACATTGCATCTGTTTACATCTGAGAGCTTGTGTCAGATGGGGCACGTGATTTAAGGGATCAGATCACTGATCAGAAAATGAGTTTGCTGTGTACACATGAGGGAAGCTCAAACTTGAAGCAATAGCAGCCCAATTGATTGAAATATTGCTGGGTTATTTTAAGCGACGGTATTGTGACTTCCCTACAATAGCCCTATCATGGAAGAGAATTATCACGCTGTACGGTGTTACTGAACACCGGCACATGCTGAGCTGTAATACTAATGTATATATTTATAAGCAAAGGAATTGTAGAGCACTGCCTTTGAATTTTGCAGCAATATTCCAACACAAAAAATGAATAAATAAAAAATAAACAATGAAACCTGCCATTCAGAAGGCTGAAAGATTCTATGCTGTTGTTTGCGCAAAAGCAGGAAAAATCCCTCCCCTGCCTGACGACACGTCACCACGGAAACTGTGGGGTGACAAAAAGGCCCTGAGTGTTCTGTTGGCCTGCAGCTGAATAATTCATTGTCAGAAATCTGTAGGAGAAAACGAAGCGGGTGAAATCCTGAGGGTGAGCCAATCAGAACCCACGATTAGAGGCGCCGCTGAAAGATGGGAGCATGCTCAGATTGCAGCTCTCCACTTCTGCTGCAGGCCGCTTAGACTGTTAGCACTGCGACCTGTACACCAGCCATCCTGAGCTGTGGGCTCAATGCAATGCCCCATTAGACCCTCAATCCCTCCTTTCCTCGCCCATAGCTCCTTCCATAGAGGCAAGAAGTTGACACAAGAAAAGGAAGTGAAGGTGGGATTTGAGATAACATGGTTTGGATAAAAGGAATATCCTTTCTACTTTTTAATTGACATTTTTCATAAGATTCAAAACATGGAAGATGCCTGTTCTGTAGACTTTCATAACAAAATTTTCCATAAATATGCATCACTGTGTAAAGTAATACTAGAGAATATCTGTCCTACTTCACACGTCTGTCATGGGTGACATCAGGGAGATTTGGCGTGGACTGTGCACATGCAGTCGTGAATTAATTATTCAGTAAATCAGGCATCTTTACCACTTCCATTCAAAATACAGTTTAGATTTTTTACCTGACTGGGGATGTGTTGACCAAAAATATGATGACCAATGACCAATGAGTGGCAGGAGGAGGGGGTGTGGAGAGAGAGAAGATGAGGATGGATGCAGGAGAGAGAGAGAGAGGGAGGGCGAGAGAGAGGGAGAGAGAGGGAGGGAGGGAGGATTAGCCATCGTCACGCACAGAAGCAGGTTCGGCCGCAGACATGAGTGTGGGGTTCAGCACCAGCTCGTACACGGTGGAGTTCTGCGCCCCCCCTCGAGTAAAACCAGCCCGCCCCCGACCGTCCTCCGCCCATCGCCGTAACAACCCCCACCCGAGACCGGTAAGAGCCCCGTCCACCGCCCGCTCTCCCTCACCCCCTCCCTCCGCATCCTGGGGTCTCCCTTACTTAGGGCCTGCTGTCTCTGTGATGCACACACGACTCATTCTATGCTTCTTCACTTCTGTGTAACTTACAGTATTTTACCGTGAAATACAATTTCATTCAGCCACAAAGAAGTAATGATGAACATAACAGTAAAATAACAATAATAGTTTTTTTTTTGTCTTTGCAATTACTATGTTTTTCTCTTTAAATGTATATAATTATTAAAATAATATAATAACATTGTACTTATTTTTGTACTTATTACTCATTTATTTACATATTTCCTTTTTACGATGCAGTCTGTACACAATCGGATAGAGAAAATTTGTGAAAAGGCTGCAATTCCACAGCAGACCTGTGGTTGTAAATAAATTGAAGCTTAGCCTCGTCTTTAACTTCATATTAATAGTTTTCTAATATATGCACTGGATTACTGCAGGACAGTGCCATACATACTGTATATCCAGGTACTTATTCACTGCAGCACTCTGGGTCCTACTTCTGCAACGATTCCTATTGGTGGTTTATATTTTTCTGTGTTCTCATTGGCTTGTCTGTCTCTCTCAAAATCTCAAACATCTGCCTTATTCAGTCTGGACTTTATAAAGTCAGTGCTTACACTGGCAGAGAGAAAGTCCTGGAAGTGCATGCATTATTCATCACTTGTGTCATAAGACAAGGTGTAAACTAAATCTTCGCTGATAACTACACTGCAATGCAATACCACAGTGCAGCTTCGACAAAGGAACGCCGACAGAGCAGATCCGATGCTTTTAAAGTGGGACTGATGCATTTTTAAACAGGCTAAATCGAACACTGCAGTTTTAATTTGACCTGATTGCGGGGCCTAGACGGTAAAAATAAGTGTTGTCCCGTTTGATGTATTTATGAGTTCGTTTCACCAGTACTCTGAGCTGTAGCATAACGGTCTGAGCGGCTAAAATTTCATCTTAAACCATTTGTGGATTAAGTTGTGCTGTCAGCAACTTAACCAGTCATTTTTCGACAAATGGGCATCTTGTAATCAGCCTGTCCAAATTTTTACATCTTGCCATCTCACCACCAGCGGCAATGTCCATCTTACTCGAAAGATGTAACAGAGCTGTAATACCAGCTGGATTTTCATCATGTTAAGATCCTGGTCAACGATGAGCTTATCCCCTCCAGGACTTCTTGTTTCCCAGAAGGCTGCAGACCAGTTATGGGTCCCGGCTGATGGCCCCATTACAGCCATCTCTGAACTACGGGCCCCAATACCTGCCCCCTCTGAAGCACCTCTCAGCCTCATGCTCAGGTACAGCGTGGCCCCTGAGCTATGAAGATAATGCTGACCATCACTGACCGATATTGAACTGAAGCTTGATGATAATGATTCAGTACTGATAATTGATTATTGATTGCTGATAGTCCCCTCCCTACCCTGCTCTGTAACTGGTACTAGGCATAGTCATTAATTGAATGGTGTTTTGGCTTTATGAATTGCTTTATTGATTATTTTAATTTTCCTCCACAGGTTTTTCACCGTGCAAAGTCCTGTTATCACTTCTCTTATTATAAATGGCACTTCCCTGTTGGGTTCTCTGCTCTCTGTCCATTAAAACCACTTTTTTTGTGCGTCACTCTGGATTAGAGCATCTGCTGAATGACAATAATGTGATGTAATGATGCTGAAGGTGATTAATGTGATGATGATGATAATGAGTCCTAAAATGGCTCATAAGCCCATCCTCAGGTAGTGAGCAAGAAATTTGCGCATAACAGCTGTAATGATGCAATATCATTTATTGCTGTGCGAGTCAGACCTGCGAAAACATGATTAACGAGAGCCAGCAGTGGATAAGATGAAGTCGCAGAATATGGCCAAATCTGTTTCTGGATTTTAAGCAACTTTTTCTCTTACGTATCCAATCAGCTCAACTGTTTCTTCCTCTGGCATTTTTCTATGCCACACAGACATCTGTAGCCTGCAAGAGTGTGCTAAAATTTTTAGCTCTTCAGTACATGTCAATGTAACGTGTTATAGTATTTTCTGTGGAAGAAGCCGCCATATCAGTATTTTATGGACAATTGTTTTATCGTATCATATGTAAAAGATGAACAGTGTTTTCTTTTTTTATATATTTGAATAATACAACATCTGTAAATGAACAGAATATCGTCAATCATATGAATATGAATGCCCATAAACATACAGTACGCCATGCAAACACACTCGCCGCTTATCCCGAATAATCCTAAATGTGATGTAATGTGTGTTTCCGCCAGCAGAAGGAAAACCAGCGAGCTTTCTCTTGTGTCCCGGCTCAACGGGCCAGCCAGCCACGCGCGAATGTGCCCGGGGTTCGGCTCACAATTGTTTGTCGCCCTCTCCTGGCCAGATGTGCAACCCACAACCAATTGATTCTTCAACGGGAGAGACGAGATTCCAACGCTCTCATAACAACACTGCGGGGTGAGGGTGTGATTTATGGAGGGAACAGCATGGAATTTTGTCTCGCGGGCTTTTCGGTAGTTTTAAGGGAATGAAAACTGGGGGCGGAGGCAGCAGCTCGAGCGCCTCAGAACTGTGACAAGGTTTGTTTTCTTTTCAAATCAAACTTAATGTGATGGTACAGAGGGTAAAATCATTTGATTCAAAATGTAGTCCATTTGAAACTTTGTATAGGATTGAGTTTAATCGGTGTATGTAAATCTGACTGTGTAAGCTGTGGCCTACTCCACATTAAATTACTTGTTTATGAGATAAAATGAAGTGTTGAAAACATAGACCTACATGCCACCTGAGTTAGCTATCGCATATATGAATGCAATATTGTATATGCCCAAGCATTCACCTACGTTTAATATTGATATTGATAGCTTTTACTGTTGTTCACAGGAATGTGGAATCCCTGAAATCCTGCATAAAAAATAATGGAAATGCAAGGGGAACACGATGTGTTCTCTGTGACATCAAACCCTGCATAACTCAGGCAAACAGGTGAAGATCCCTTCCGCACATGGATCATTTTACTATAACAATGTTGCACTATACAGCAGGGCACAGAACGGTATTACCGTAACCCTGCTGCACTGTACAGAGAAGGATATTACTGTATTACTGTAAGACTGCTGTACTATACAGAGGAGTGCATTACTGTGTTACTGCAGCAGAGCTGTACTATTCAGCAGGACACATTACTGTATCACTGTAACACTGCTGTACTATACAGAGGACCACATTACAGTATCACTGTAACACTGCTGTACTATAAAGAAGACCACATTACAGTATTACTGTAACACTGCTGTACTATACAGAGGACCACATTGCAGTATTACTGTAACACTGCTGTACTATACAGAAGGGCATGCTACTGTATTACTATAATACTGCTATACCATACGGAGGTGCATGTTACTGTGTTACTGTAATACTGCTGCACTATACAGCACAGCATGTTACTGTATTACTGTAATACTGCTGCACTATACAGAAGGGAACATTACTGTGGTTACTGTAATTCTGCTGTACCATATGCAGGAGCACATTACTGTATTCCTGTCACATTTTGGTACTACACACAGGGCCATGTACTGTAAGTATTTGCACAGTGACACAGCTCTGTAGTCAAGCTCATTGGATTTGAAAACACTGTTAAAAGTGTTTGTTCTTTGTTAAAAGAAGTTAAGGTAAACACTTTCAACCTTTGATTTGCAGGTATTTACATTCATATCATGTGATGCTATTAGAAACTGGAACACTTTAGCAAGCTTTCACTGCACAGTGTATATGAGAGAACACTTCAGCAAACACATCACATGACATGACAGTCCTGTTATTTTCCAACATCTCAAAGAGATAGCCACGGCTCTGTGTCATGATTGTATGATACGCGCTTAAAAATAGCAGCAGTGAATGTTATTGACACTGTTCTGTGCTCTCGGGTAATTGAGCTGGCTGACAGAGCAGGTATCAGTGGCGAGGAATGGCTGTTCTCAGGCGGTAATTTCTCAAGACTAACCTGTTATCAGGAGAGAGGTCTGTTTTGTCTCACAGGAGAATCTTGGGCAGTGAGGTTTTGAAAGGGCCAATCAGAGAACGTGGTAACACCACTCTCTCCAGGTATCCTAAATCAGGGGTGTGTTTCAGGAAATCTCACTCCACCCTCGACCCCAGGTAGGAGCAAACAAAAAACTACACCCTGTACTTTAATGCTGCACTATATTATTGTTAAAATCACCAGCTAATGCTGTGGCTTCTTAAATGGGGGAGAATTGTGGTTGTGTTTCGCTTTATGTGATGTAACAGCTAAAGCCTTTTTTTTTTTTTTTTTTTTTTTTTTAGTCTACTGTGTACCAAAAAACACATCTTCAGAGAATTTAAACAAACAAGACTTTGAGCAGATGAGTGGCAACATTGTCCTGCTGGAATTTGTAATATCATATTAGTAGATTAATATTCACTTGTCCTGGCCGAGGAACATACTAAATATGTTAAAAAGCACTAAAATCCTGGCAAAAAATTTATTCTGAAGAACTTAAATGCATGGTTTAAAACTAATAATTATTGGTTCATAGTCCACAGTTGTACTTTTTATTAATCACTTTTGTATGTGTGCGTGTGCGTTTGTGTGTGTGTGTGTGTGTGTGTGTGTGTGTGTGTGTGTGTGTGTGTGTGTGTGTGTGTGTGTGTGCGCGCGCACGTGCATTTGTGTATGTGTCTGTGCATGTATGTACATATATGAACCCCAATTCCAATGAAGTTGGGACATTGCGTAAAACATGAATAAAAACAGAATACAATGATTTGCAAATCCTTTTTGACCTACATTCAACTGAGTACAGTACAAAGACAAGATGCTTAATGCTCAAACTGATAAACTTTATAGATTTTTTGGAAATATTCACTCATTTTGAATTTGATGCCTACAACACGTTCCAAAAAAGCTGGAACAGCTTTGTAGAGTGGCAGTGGAAAATCTTGCGGTTTACGGTCACTAATGAATGCACAAAGCATCTCCTAAAATAATGTAATATCTTTCAGTGAAAACCTTGTGGAATAAGTGCTGCAAATAGATAAATGTGATGAAAGTGACCTTTTAATGGCGTATTGCATTTGCTTGTATTGCAGCGGCGTCTACAGCTGTTTCCAAGTGGTCAAGCCGTACAAGCCTGGATCTTACATTATTCACCCCGAATTCATCTCTGAAAGTCTGCAATGAACTTCACTGTCACCTGCTTCCACTTTCACCTCACCTGGAAACCCTGGAAATTTGATTTTGTCCACTTTTTTCCCAATTTTGGAGACTCTTTTTGGAGTTTCTGCTCTTAATAGTAAGAATGCACTGTTGTACTGCACAGAAACTGACAGAACAAGGGTCATTCCATAGAATAAATCATTCTTTTGAATGTGTTTTTATGGCAACATCCAAGACACTTGTGTCGTATTGATAAAAAAATGGATACTTGATTAATTTCTTCCTCTCTCCTGTCTGAGTTTACATGAATGTTATGATTATGGCTCCTAGAAGCATTGCATGTACAGTTTACCCCCCATTCTGAAATAGTCAGGCCATCATGGAAAATGCTAATAAAATCAAAAAGGACTGACTTGAGAAGTCCATTCATCCGCCTCTATATTTAAAACAGTACAACTCATTAATTGATGTTCTGACATGTCAATTTAGTAGCTTATTGAAATTATACATTCGGATGTCTGCAACGGAGACAAAAGAAGTTGACACAGTTGACTGTTTACCACTGTGCGACATTACTGTATCACCAGAGTTTTGCCACTGAAGAAACCAGTTAATCAGGTATAGCAGGCAGAATTTCCCTCCATTCCTCCGTCATGCAGGTCTTCAGCTGCGCAATTCTGTGGGTCGTTCATTACTGCATATTTCACTTCATAATGTGTCATACATTTTCCATGGAGGAAAGATCAGGACTGCAGATTGGTCAATTTAGCACCCATACATTCTGTTTATGGGGCCATGGACTAGTAATCCATGCAGAGTTTGGTTTGGTATTGTCTTGCCGGAAAATACAGGGGTGTCCATGGAACTGATGATATCCTAATGGCAGCATGAGTTGCTCCAAAATTTGTGCATGTCTCTCTGCATTTGTGGTGTCCCCTCAAATGTGGGTGTCATCCATGCCAAATGCAGTGACACACACCCATACCAAAACAGAGTCTGGCTTTTGTAACGAACTACCCTTATAAAAATTTACTATAGTTAACTATAGTTTACTACAGTAAAATTGATGTAAACTATAGTAAACTACACTTTACTACAGTAAACTATAGTTTGTTGCAAATATACTGCAGTAATTGAATGTCAATGCAATAGTTTACTATAATAGAGTTTGACTTTAGTGATTTACTTTATCATCACTATAGTAAACTACAGAGTTACTATAGTATATATCTATAGTAATTCCGCAAAAATACCATAGTTACTATAGAAAACTAGTATTTTTAGTGTAGTATTTTGTGGTAATTTTTCATTAGGGTCTGATTGCAGCTTGGGTTGGTCTTGTATTGTTTGGCCTGGAGAACGTGGTCCTGCTTTTTTTAAAAAAAAAAACAAAAAAAACAAAAAACCTCTCGGAAAATGCCGACTCATGAAACCCAAAAAAAACCACATACTTTTACTGTGCTGCTGTTCGTCTCAGATGACACCGAGCCCAGAGAAGTCAGCGTTGCATTGACACAGTGTTGAATGGCTTCAGCTTTGCAAATGGAAGCTTGGTCTTGCCTCTGTGAATTCAGTGGTGAATAACGATGACTGGCAGAGGTTTACCTGGCGGTTTATGAGACAATGTCTGAGGAATTGGAGATCACACACATTTAGAAGTGATTTTTAGCCCTTTTCTTTAGGCACCGAGATTCAATTGGATTTCCAAAATTCTTTAATTATTTCCACGCTGTATAAGGTAAAATGCTCAAAATCTGACCAATATGTCTTGGAGAGCGTTTGCTGTCAGTGATGTACGTATTATACGTAGTTCACACTTCTGTTAGCAAGTTGGTGAACCTCAATCCTTTTTCTGGAAGCTTCTTTTATACTATGATATTATTTGCTTACCTGTTTCACATCACCTTTATTGCAACTTGCCACATCATGAAATTGCCCCCGCACCACCTTTTTTGGAGTTTGTTGCGGTTATTAAATTTGGATTCAGAATATGTTTTCAATAAACAAGCTAATTTAACAGTTAAAAGATAAACCTGTTGTCATGCTTTCAAAAGAGGGTGAATGGATGCTTCGAATCACACCTTTTTTGGTTCTATTTGCATTTTCCATAATGTGCTAACCATTTCAGGATCAAGATTGTGTTTTTATCAATTTATTCATCAGTGCTTTTTGTCAACATATCAGAAGTTTCCATAGCTTTGCAGCTTGCTGTAGATTGAAACTATTCTGACTTTCTTTCAGATGAATAATGACACGGTTTGTTATTTTTCAGGCAGTGTTTATTTTCCACGTATTACACGGTGGGGCATGACTTTTTCGCTATGTCTAAATTTGAGCTAACTTTTAAGTCTAGCCCGCTGGCACAGCTACCAAAGGTGTTAGTGGAGAATTACATGAAGTTGTTCCCTCACTGCCTGAGAATGAAATAAATAACATACTGAAGACAGTTGATAATATGGTGTTATGTTTTCATTTCCAAAAACAGTAATGATTATTTTACCACACTTTGTGGACCCCTTTAAATCCCGCTGAGTTTGTCAGTCTGTCAAGCCTATTGCTAAGTCTCAGTTATTAAAACTGAATTAATAACAATATTAATATAGAGTTAACATAGTCATAAAATATAAAATAAAATATGTACAACCCCAATTCTGAAATAGTTGGGACGAAGTGGAAATTATGAATAAAATCAAAATGCAATGACTTTCAGATCACATGAGCCAATATGTTATTTACAATAAAACATAGATAACATTTCAAATGTTGAAACTGAGACCTTTTACATTTTTATCCACAAAATGAGCTTATTTCAAATTTTCTGGCTGCAACAGGTCTCAAAGGAGTGTAACATGATTGGCTATAAAAGGGATGTCTTAGAGAGGCTCAATCTCTCAGAAGTAAAGATGGCCAGAGGCTCTCCAACCTGTGAAGGCTTGCGTAAAAAAATTGTGGAATGCTTTAAAAACAATGTTCCTCAACGTCAAATTGCAAAGGCTTTGAAGGTCTCATCATCGACAGTGCATAACATCATCAAAAGATTCAGAGAAACTGGAAAAATCTCTGTGCATCAGGGACAAGGCCGAAGACCTTTACTGGATGCCCGTGATCTTCGGGCCCTCAGACGCCACTGCATCACTCACCGGCATGATTCTGTCATTGACATTACTAAGTGGGCCCAGGAATACTTCAAGAAACCACTGTCTGTAAACACAGTCCGCCGTGCCATCCACAGACGCCACCTAAAACTCTATCATGCAAAAAGGAAGCCATTGTTGAGCATGATCCAGAAGCGCCTCCGTGTTCTGTGGGCCAAGGCTCATTTAAAATGGACTGTAGCAAAGTGGCAAAGTGTCCTGTGGTCAGACAGAGTCCAAATTTGACATTCTTGTTGGAAATCATGGGCGTCGTGTCCTCCGGGCTAAAGAGGAGAAAGACCACCCCTCCTGTTATCAGCGTTCAGTTCAAAAGCCAGCATCTCTGATGGTATGGGGATGCATTAGTGCATATGTTGTTGGACACTTACATGTTTTAAAAAGCACCATGAAAGCTGAAAGGTATATAAAGGTTTTAGAGCAACATATGCTCCCCTCCAGACGACATCTATTCCAGGGAAGACCTTGTGTATTTCAGCAGGACAATGCAAAACCACATACAGCAGCTATTACAACAGCATGGCTTCGTCGTAGAAGAGTCCGTGTGCTGAACTGGCCTGCCTGCAGTCCTGATCTTTCACCAATTGAGAACATTTGGTGCATAATTAAACGAAAAGTCCGTCAAAGGAGACCCAAAACTCTCCAGCAGCTGGAAGCCTGTATTAAACAAGAGTGGGATCAAATTCCAATGGCTAAACTCAAGAAACTTGTCTCCTCAATACCCAGACGCCTCCATCATGCTACACCATGGTAAACAGGCCCCTGTCCCAACTTTTTTGAGACCTGTAGCAGCCATCAAATTTGAAATGAGCTCATTTTGTGGATAAAATTGTAAAATTTCTCAGTTTCAACATTTGCTATGTTATCCCTGTTCTATTGTGAATAAAATACTGGCTGGTGTGATTTGAAAATCATTGCGTTTTGATTTTATTCAGAATTTACACTTTGTCCCAACTATTTCGGAATTGGGGTTGTAATAAACTTTCAAACAAGCATACAGCCAATGTGTTGCTTCTTATCATTGAAATTTGACTGGCCTTCAGCAGACTTTGTGAGGCAAGTAATACAGTAAGCAGCACACCAGGCAGCCTTTCTGGTCACAGCACTGCACTCACCAATCAAATCAACCATAATATGCTCTCCTTCCCTCACTCTTACCCTAGTCTTTACCCTAACCTCCTACCTCCCCCATATTAACCTTGTTTTTAAACCTTAATTCACCATCTCACCTTAACCTGGAGCATACCGACCCATTTGTGTTCATCGAGATCAACCCTTCTGTAGGCTTTTATTTTAAACCGGGTTAGGCACATCTCAGTGAAGAACCTAGCAGTTGAATGATGTGAACATTGTTGCAAATGGAGTGAAAACCTATGGGCCGGTAAATGTCAAGAAACGCTACTGGGCTACCCTGACCAAGAGCATTTCTCTAATACCCATGGAAACATTTTTCATACCTTTCCATTACTGCCATTCCATGAGCACAGTGACCCCCTGCACACACACACACACACACACGCACACATGCACACACACACACACACACACACACACACACATACACATACACACAGTATCTTGGCACAAAATGAGTACTTGAGCATATGGTCATGATATTAGTTTCAGCACAGAGCTTTCATCTCAAAAGTGCACGTGAAGGTACTGCAATTTGAGCAAAAACCCAGACTTGTGGCTTGCTATTTAACATTTTGTTTTTCTGAATGAAGGGGATGTTTCTCGATGGCAGAAACTTTGAAGAAAAAACGGTGATTAAAGAAAGGAAATTGTTTTTTTTTTTTTTCCTTCTTCTTTTTCTGGTGCAGTGTTGAAACAGGGTCGAAACCTCGCATAACCCAGCGCAGCTAGCCCCGAGACACAAGGCTTGGGAAAATAACTGGACCAGTTAATTTATTATGCGGTGCGCGCTGACGTTTTCCTCACAGCAAAACTGCAATTCCCAGCATGTGTTTGGTTCAGCGAGCAGCTGCTTTCACTCGAATGGCCGCAGAATTTTACAACCGTGCGCGTATGGCGCTGGGTGCGTTGCGTCATGCTGATGTGCCAACTTGTAGGGGCGGGCTGAATATTTGCAAGCGCAGTTCAAGTCGTGGGGTTGTCCGAGGTGAGTAGTAACTATTTTGACATAATGCGTCTGTTTTACGAACGCGTCTTTGACATAGTGTGTGAACGGTAAAACCGTGTTTTTGTTGGAGGTGTGAAGTTTCTCTGATCAAGTTTACTCTGGAATCGGTGTTCAATCCCGTACTGCCGTTTTTCACACTCATGTTGTTGTGACTCGGCAGGATAAGCCCCCCTATTGCAGCGCGTCTATTTAGATTGTTGGCAGCAACTTCTCAAGTCTTAACGTTGCTATGCGTCAGTATGTTGATCGTTCCCGAATTTTCTAGTCTAAAGCTGCTTTCCCACCGGACGCGAAACGAATTTTACGCACTACAGATTACATTCAAAGCGTTTCGCGTGTATTCGCGTCTTTGCATTGACTTTGAATGTAATCTGTCGTGCGAAAAATTCGTTTCGCGTCCAGTGTGAAAGTGGCTTAACAAATACAATGACTTAGAAATATATTCGTAGTGCTTAACATGAGGGTTGCTGCAATAAGTATGTGCCGTTATGCGAACGTTTTGGTCTTTGGTCTTTGGTCTTGTGCTTAAAATGTTATTGACCAGTTAAAGCATTATTCATTTTATTTATACCGATATTTTCAGTAACATTGGGTTGGTGATTAGAAAAATTCACGGCGAAAGCGGGCGGAACGCTGTCAAAGGCGCTGCGCTACGGTACCACATTTCCTCAGCCGTTGACACCAAGCATATTTTCCGTCGCAACGGCTTAAAGACGACTTGCATCTTAATGTAAATACAACAGTCTTATTTTACTAAAGGTGTGGTTGTTACGAGAAGGTTCGCACAATCGGGGTCACCTCTCTGTCGAGGGCACATACAGAAGTGCCGTGACATAATGCTGTGATACCGGTAATTCAGGAGAACACAAAGCGTTCCTTCCGAAAGGATGTTTGACCCAAAATCCTTCAACTGATATCTAATCGACTTGTTCATGAAAGTCATTGAAAATTCGTTTCATCGTGAGGATGGCTCTGAATTTTAGAAAGGGTGTGGATGTACTTCGGACAGTTCTTAAGGACCTTCATGGTTCAGTTTATGCACGCTTGTTTTTGTGACCTTTCTCTGATGAAAACGCATCCAGAATTAACCCTTTCGATACTGAATGCAGCAATGCGAATCAGAGTTACCCATTGGATATACTTCTCATTTTTGCGATTTTAATACAGAATTGGCCCAAATGCCAGAGTTCTGGGACTTGTATGTGCCAACAGGATATTTGGAAATATTGCGGGACATATGTGTCCCGTTAGTACTGAAAGGGTTAAAGACCTTTGACCTTCCCTATAACTTATGTAAACAGTTGCTGTTTGCTGTGATCAGGCTGCACGCTCATGCTCACACACATTAAAACCCAAGAAGACTTCCTTTAAAAAAACAAATGTTAACTTTTTTGAACAACTAGTAACTGATTATCAGAGTTTTGCACTTAGAAATTTGGGGCATTAAATTGCAGGCCTGGTGAATATTTTCAGCTATGAACCCTAATGTTTGTTTTTTCTTTTCTTTTTCTTTTTTTTTTTTGCAATACAGCAGTTTTTTCGTATAACTCGTGACAGCTGCACATCTTAACCCTCTTACTGCTGGGTCATTTCATGTGAAATCACTCGTGGTCTCCAGGTCATAGTTTGGGAAAGTACCTAATGACATTGTTGATTGTTTCCCTGGTGCAAAAGCGTCAGTGGATACTATGGATCAGTGGTCGTTATGTCGCTGCAAAGATTCTCTTAAAGTCGTTTTGGAGCTAGCCATTTTTCTCCTATCAATTCCAGTTTTGGTGTGGACATTCCTTATGATGATACTTATAATGTTTATTAATATTTAATTATTGGGTAAGGTCCTATTCTGATCTTGGTTGTGAATTTAAGATGCATGGAAACAACACCAACATATAACCCTGGGTTATAGCATTCTGGGCCCCACCCCTCAAGCTTTCTAATTGGCGTGGAATTGTTTTCTGTTTAGGAAATATGAAAATATAAAATTCATGTCAAAAAAGAGTACCTGGGCCCATGATACTGTAGTGTGGTGCTGGTGTATGTGGGTGCAGTGGAAGGTCGTTATTGATATTGGAGAGGACTCTCTGTGTACAGTTCATGCCCAATTACTTTATGGCTTGGTTACTATCATCATGATTATTAATCCTCTGTCACAAAGTCAGGCGAGGGATATTGCAGTGGAGCTCGTACGTTTGTCCTTTTGTCGGTCACTGTCCATCCAGAAATGAAGGGACAAGTTTTTTCAGAAAGTAAGAAGAACACTCTGTAGGCGTTTGGAAACTGAGGACACCAACTGGTGTACTTAAGGAAGCAAAATGTTTTCCTGTTCCTTGTTAAAAGAGGAGGTGATGCAACACAGTGATAAACATACCCTCTTCCCTACTTTTATGAAACGTGTTGATGCCTTCAAATTCACGATGAGCAGATATTTTTCAAAAAACAGAAAAATTTCTCAGTTTCAACATCTCTTATGTTGTCTTTGTAATATTTTCATTTAAATATAGAGTTTAAATGATTTGCTAATCATTGCGTTAACTGTTCTTATTCATATTTTATGCAGCATCATTTTTGGAAACTGGGTTGTTGTCATGATTTTTATTGAGTTTGAAAATCGGATTTCATGTTGGCGGGAGATATTGATGACTATGTCGTCTTGTTTACAGACATGAGAACGATGACATAAAGTTACACGGAAAACACCTGTGGTAGCGAGTGACCAACTGTCTTTGTTGATGAGCTGTCTTCATGGCGACTCAGGGAAAAGTTGGATTTGATGTACAGTGTTGCAGGTGTATCGAAGCTAGTTTATTAAAATCTGGCAGGTATCGTTCCTTCATCAAAATCAGTCTATATCGATCAACTAAATGTCTGCTAAATATTACTGGATGTCTTTCATACCCAATGATAATTTGTTTTTGTTTTAGAATCTTCATGGGAGTTGTTAACTTTATCATAAGTTTGTGTTAACTTTATAATGGCTGTTGGGATGTTAGTGCCAGTAAACATGAATATACCTTCAAAGAATGCCTTCTTTTTTCCACAATACAGCTTTGCTTAGCAATCACTATAATTTTGTTTGATAGCTATCGGCAGATCCTCGCAGTCAGAGTGTTTTTTGAAAATCAAAGGCTTTATCTTGAAAATGGGGGTCGGAAACGGCACTGAAAGTAAAATTTCGCAGAGTAGATTTCCTGACGCAAGAGCTCTCTACACAGCTGAATCTCTGCAGGGCTTCATTAGTAACACAGAGCTGCAGCAGGACCTTCCAATGCCAAATTTTACCTCATCTGTTTTCAAACCACGTATCCGTCCACGAAAAACCGAACGGAGTGTCATCTTAAAAAAAACACCCCCCCATCCCAATCCGTCTGCCAAATATCCCCACCCCATCCATCCCCCGGAACAGAATGTCCCGGACATCACCGTCAGAGGGACGTCAGTGCTTGTTCGAAGGAGCCTGACCAAGAAAAACAGAACTTTGGCCTGGGAGAAAATCAGAGTTTAAATGTTAACCCCTTGAACTCTAACATTTCTCTTAAGTTTTCCCTTAAGCAGGTTCAAAGTCAGAAAAAGCTTTTGTTTCCTTTTGGTGGACAATGTCAAGTACAGATTCTGTATCTGCTGGTTGCAGCGCTTCACTGTAGCTGCATCACACTTATATAGAGAGAAAAATTCAAACCCTGGACGCCATGTTTTTATGGCCACAGCAGTACATCAAATGGAGAATATCTAGATCTTGTGCATCATTTCATGCACATTTCCCTGTAATTCAGCAGGACATATTTGGGATCGTTGGAAACCTTGGAATCTCCAATAGAATTTGAAATGGGCCTGAATTTCGACAGGTTTGAATGCAGCAGCTGCATTTTACAGACCCATATAGGTCCATAGGTTTTATGAGGTTAATGTCCCCAAGAAGGCAAGATAGCACTTGGTTAAGCATTTTTCTGAGATATTTTAAAAAAGGATTTTGGTGCTGGGCGGCGTTCATTTCTTTTACTGTATCCACAAAACCCACTCAGGGCTTTTTAAGGCTCACAATGTTGACACTTTATTTTTCAGAAAAAAAACCAAGCGTCTGTGAAATGTTCTGTGTTTTTGTTCGTCTGTTTTTTTCAGAAAGCCAAAGAGGAGGCGACCAGAACAGGTTTGAGAAAACGCGACACAATCTTCCCCGAGCGCCTACATTCTCTCCATACCAGCAGGCGAATAACAAACTGAAAACCTATAGCTGCCCCCAGTGCACTTGGAGCTGGATCCTGTGCCTGATGTTCTGTGTATTTGAGTGTGAATCGAGTCCCGGACCTTGGAGCTGGTGATTGGCTGCTGGTATCAGGATGTACCAGGTGGTGCCTGGAGGGGCCGGTGGCACCATCACCACTGGCATCCCGCTGAAGCAGAAGATGGGCAAGGATGGGCGCCCCCTGGTGGGTGCGGGGGTGCTCGGTTTGGTGCTGGTGATCGCAGCTGTAACGGCGTGGTGCTACTACATAGCTTCACTGCGCAAGGCCGACCTGCTGAAAACTGAACTGCTGGACCTGAATAAGGATGGGTTCCTGATCCGGAATCAAGCGGGAGCAATCGTCTTCCGCATGGCCTTCAGGTGTGTGTGTGTGTGTGTGTGTGTGTGTGTGTGTGTGCGTGTGTGTTGCGTGCGGGTGGGTGGATGGGTGCGTGAGTGTGTACGTGAATAACGGTATGTTTGTGAGCGTGTATGCCCATGGATTTGTGTGTATGTGTGTGCGTGCGTGCGGGTGGGTGGGTGTGTGAGTGCGTACATGAGTAACGGTATGTTTGTGAGCGTGTATTCCCGTGGATTTGTGTGTGTGTGTGTGCATATGTGTGTACGTGAGTAACAGTACGTTTGAGAGTGTGTATTCCTGTTGATTTGTGTTTGAGTGTCTCTGCACGTGAGCGAATGTTTGTTCACTGTTTGCAGTAATTATTCCTTCATTCATACTGTAATTTTATGGCACATTGTAGAAATGTTTTCATCAGATTCCCAGCTGGGAACTTGAAATTCTGGTTGCAGAATGCAAGTTAGCACTCAAATCAGTGAGGTACCATTCACAGACATACACACGCACGCACAAGCACACATGCAAATACACACAGCTCTTGGGAGTCAGTGATAAGAAAATGTAACTCAAGAAAGTTGCTGATTGTGTAACATATTACCTGAATATTTAAAAACGATATCTGATATAATATTTCTATGCAGCCATTTCACATGGAGGGGAAACTAATCTCTTACTTTTTCATTCAGGTGTTAATAGCCTAGCCTAGCCTAGCCCATACTGTATCTGTAGCTATCTCCAGCTATTACAGGGTTTGTTTACTGAGTGAAATGGACTTGTTTGTCTCTGAATGACCACTTTTCCTGAAGGACTCATATGTAAGTGGGAATTGACGCCATCAGAGACTGCTGCTCGGAGAGATGTCCTCATGTTAGGGCCGAGCTGAGCTCATTTGCAGTGTCACCCTCAGGCCACCTCGGCTATGGGACTGTCCGACTCGGCGGTTGTGGTCGTTCATCAGTGTCTGTCATCAACAACACACAAGCAGTTGTGCATTCCTATTTCTGAAACGTGATTGGCTGCTGATCTTATATTTCGCCCTGTGTTTGTCAGCCGCCCGATGTTGCAGATTGAGGGAAAAATTGGGGCCGTTGGCTATTAAGAATACCTCTAAGTGCGCATTGGGATTCGTTGTGAATTTTCATTGGGAGGCTCGTCACGATTTCACCCAACTGTACCCGTAATGTCTGAATTAAACCCCATTAAACTCCATTTCTTCACTTAAGTTTTCCCTTAAACTCTGACTTTTCCCTTTGGGTTTTCCCATAAGTTGGTTCAAAGTCAGAAAAAGCATATTTTTACATACTGCGGGACAATGTCTCATACATATTCGGTACATGCTGGTTGCAGCGCTTCACTGAGGCTACATCACACTTATATTGAGAGAAATCTTCAAACCCCGGACGCCATGTTTTAATGGCCAGAGCATTACATAAAAAAGGAAAACATCTACAACCCCAATTCAGAAATAGGTGGGACGAAGTGTAAATTGTGAATAAAATCAAAATGCAATGACTTTCAGATCACATGAGCCAATATGTTATTTACAATAGAACATAGATAACATTTCAAATGTTGAAACTGAGACATTTTACATTTTCATCCACAAAATGAGCTTATTTCAAATTTTCTGGCTGCAACAGGTCTCAAAAAATTAGGGACACAGGCAAAAAAGGGCTGAAAAAGCAATTAATATATAAGAGAATTAGCTGAAAGAACATTTAGCAAGTAATTAAGTTAACTGGCATCAGGTGTGTAACATGATTGGCTATAAAAGGGATGTCTTAGAGAGGCTGAGTCTCTCAGAAGTAAAGATGGCTAGAGGCTCTCCAACCTGTGAAGGCTTACGTAAAAAAAATGTGGAATACTTTAAAAACAATGTTCATCAACGTTAAATTGCAAAGGCTTTGAAGGTCTCATCATCGACAGTGCATAACATCATCAAAAGATTCAAAGAAACTGGAAAAATCTCCGCGCGTAAGGGACAAGGCCCAAGACCTTTACTGGATGCCTGTAATCTTCAGGCCCTCAGACGCCACTGCATCACTCACTGGCATGATTCTGTCATTGACATTACTAAGTGGGCCCAGGAATACTTCAAGAAACCACTGTCTGTAAACACAGTCTGCCGTGCCATCCACAGATGCCACCTAAAACTCTATCATGCAAAAAGGAAGCCATTGTTGAGCATGATCCAGAAGCGCTGCCGTGTTCTGTGGGCCAAGGCTCGTTTAAAATGGACTGTAGCAAAGTGGCAAAGTGTCCTGTGGTCAGACGAGTCCAAATTTGATATTCTTGTTGGAAATCATGGGCGTCATGTCCTCCGGGCCAAAGAGGAGAAAGACCACCCCTCCTGTTATCAGCGTTCAGTTCAAAAGCCAGCATCTCTGATGGTATGGGGATGCATTAGTGCATATGGCATGGGACACTTACATGTTTTAAAAAGCACCATGAATGCTGAAAGATATATAAAGGTTTTAGAGCAACATATGCTCCCCTCCAGACGACATCTATTCCAGGGAAGGCCTTGTGTATTTCAGCAGGACGGTGCAAAACCACATACAGCAGCTATTACAACAGCATGGCTTCGTAGTAGAAGAGTCCATGTGCTGAACTGGCCTGCTTGCAGTCCTGATCTTTCACCGATTGAGAACATTTGGCGCATAATTAGACGAAAAGTCCGTCAAAGGAGACCCTAAACTCTCCAGGAGCTGGAAGCCTGTAATAAACAAGGGAGGGATCAAATTCCAATGGCTAAACTCAAGAAACTTGTCTCCTCAATGCCCAGACGCCTCCACTCTGTGTTAAAAAGAAGAGGGGATGCTACACCATGGTAAACAGGGCCCTGTCCCAGCTTTTTTGAGACCTGTAGCAGCTATCAAATTTGAAATGAGCTCATTTTGTGGATAAAATTGTAAAATTTCTCAGTTTCAACATTTGCTTTGTTATATCTGTTTTATTGTGAATAAAATACTGGCTGGTGTGATTTGAAAGTCATTGGCCCTCATTTATCAAACTTGCGTACACCAAAAAAAAAAGGGTGTACGCCAAATCTCCCGCAAGGATCGGCATTTATCAATCTGAACGTGAGCGAACGGTCCGCAAAAATCTCACGCCGGCTCTGACCAGGTGTACACAGATTTGAAACCCGCGAACAACATGCAGGAACGTGTGCAGCTGTCAAAATGAGTAATAAACCATATGCAGCGATGCGGACGTCATGCTGTTGTTGCTATTAGTAAAATGAATAAATAGGCTAAATATATAAATAAATAAAACGCCTGTGTTGAAAAATTAATTAAACTTATATTTTGAGACAACCTGCTTGTCAGGCAGGCGGCTGACAATTAAAATCAATTTGATTAAGCGCAATGCGTGGCTTGGCAGATATGCCGTGTGGTATGTCAGATGCTCATCCAGTCAGATATATACTGAACAAGAAAAGAAACGCAAGTTAATTAAATGCAGACTGGAAAATAAGTTTGCGCGTAATTATTTTAGAAAATCAAAATTATTACTAACGCGTGCACATTTACACTTGTTTCATCAATTTTTTAATTTTTATTTTTTATTTTGCGGTCACTTTGACTGAGTAACCATAAGAATACATTAACTAACTACTTAACTTGCGTTTCTTTTGTTGCTCAGTATATATAGGCCTACGGACACTTTGACCGTGGTCACATTTTGACAATGGTAGATCTTCCATTGTTAGAGGAATAAGCTTATGTCCGATGTGAGAGGAACTTTCGGCACAGAGAAGATTTCCGGGAAAGTGACGAGTGGCTGCTCGTTTTGTGTGGCACCCAATAAAATGCCATGGAGTAATACTAATTAAAGTACAATGAAGAGTGATCGCTGCAGACTGTATTTTAACAATTACCCTCATGCAGCTCCGATCGAGGCGGTGGGGACTCATCCGTGTCCAGACCGCCTCGCATTCCCACGATAGAGGGGAAGCCCAGAATTGCTGCCCCGCGATCCTCGAACGGTGGCAGCTGGAGGTTCGGGTCTGTTGGCCTCCACCGGTCCGTGCGCTGCTGCGCCTGAGCGCCGCAACTTGTTTTTTGGTGGCGATCTTAAAATCGGGCCACTTGTTTAAACTTACATGTAAAGCATTTGGATTGTAAATTATGTAGGCTATCTAACATGAAATATCATGGATCTATTAATTGAATTTAATAAGGCCGATGCTATTCGCACTTATACGTATGGCCAATGCTGAATTTTTTTTCTTTGGCACACTTATAGGTGCGCCAGTTGATGACCATTCCAGTGCCGTTTATAGACAGTACCGCTTAAAATAAGTTCGGCCATGGAAAAAATGTTTGGCTTTGGATGCACTTAAAATAAGTATGGGCAATGGAGAAATGTGCATCTTGGTCACACTTATAAGTGCGTCTACCGCGAATTTCGATCATTTTTTTGTGCTTGGACGCACTTAAATAAGTGCGAATAGTCGCTTCGATTTATTAATGAATTAAATAAAACTTCTGCTGCGCTCCGGTTTTCCACCCCAACGGTGTTTACCGCAGCAGCCATAGTTTTCCAAACTGCAGCCTTCTGGGCTTTCTTTATGTCACTCTTAAGGCTTCCAAATAAAATTATTTTGTTTTTCTCCACCTCGGACGTGATTATTTTTATTTCCTCCTCAGTGAAGTTCTTTCTTCTTTGCCGTCTTTCGAGAGTCCATGTCGTAAAATGGGCAGGACTATGCCTCCCGGAGCATGAATTTATAGGGGCGTGTCATGTAAATAACGATGGTTCCAGCCGCCTGATTTATCAACGCCAAGCCAGTTCTACACCGAAATCAGCGTTGTACACACTTTTAGTAAATCAGACGTGACACCTGGCGAAAGCTGATATTTACACCAGAATCTACACCAGTACGCAAGTTTGATAAATGAGGGCCATTGTGTTTTGATTTTATTCACAATTTACACTTTGTCCCAACTATTTTGGAATCGGAGTTGTAGATCTTGTTCATCATTTTGTATACATTTCCTATTAATTCAACAGGGCATATTAGGGGTTGTTGGAAAACTTGGTCTTCACGAGAATGTAAAATAGGTCTGAATTTCCACAGGTTTGAATACAAGCAGCTGCATTTTACAAACAAATATGTAGGTCCATTGGTTTTATGGGGTTAATTTGGTTATATTTCACTTGCTCTGATACCTGGTGACTGCAATCTTTCAAAAATAAGTGACCTTTATGCCTCCACCCCTCATAGTGGGTGGGAGGTGTACGCTTTTTAATCTGTCCGTCTGTCTGTCTCAGATATGTTGTGTGAGTGATGTCTACTGAAGGTCAGGACGGATTTCCACGGACACCTCCTGTGGAAGTGTATCTTTTTAAAATTGGCTACTCAATAAACCCAATGAAGGCTAACGCTTCTCAAAGCAAGTACAAACTCACTTTATGTGTAGCTTTACAAAGATTCGTTATTCGAGCCCTGCTGATGTCTACTTTGTGCGATAACGGTCATTTTCGGACGGCGGAAAATTGGTATTCATGCCTCAACGATGGACTCATCAGCTCTAGGGAAAGCTTGTCTATGAGGAAGAACATCTGCAGCTTCTAGCTTTGCAGGCTTTTTAGACGAGTCTGAAAGATGAAAGCCTTCCAGCAGTCTAGTGTTTCAGATTTAATTTGGCTGGTTTTCAAGACCCATCTTGATGAAGAGCCTCATCAGTCAAAGGTACTTAGTGAACACACTTCCTTTTACTTGGCTGGAAGGAGAGCGCAAACACATTAATTCAGACCAACTTCTCGAGTTACTTGAAGTTACTCAAAGTGCACTTTCTTTCTGGAGACCCTCAAACCCCAAGTGCCCTTCGACTGCCTTTGTAAAGCTGGGTGTTCATCAGCACAGTTCGTTTCCAAGACTATACTTCATCGCACATCAAAAGAGACTTGACAAAATAAATCTGCAGAAAATCAATTGACTCTTTAATGTTGTGGTCTTTGTGTGAGGAAATGGTCAGCCCTTGAGCCGCGGGTAAACAAAGGCTTCAAATGTTTGAAAGCGAACACTCTTTTATTGATACACACCCATCCGCACATACCTACACACTCAGTCACTTAAATACACATTGACTCCTACACACATACACACACACACACACACACACACACACACACTCACCGAGTCACACATGCACTGACAAACATATACTTTCTCACACACAGACAATTTCACAGAAACACACAAACATGCTCACTGTCACCCAATCATACACACGCATTCTCTCTCACACAGTCACCTGTGCCAGTGTTCTTGCGCGCACACACACACACACTCACACACACACATATAAGCATACAGACACACACACACACACACACACATTCTCTCATCCAGTCATACGCACATTCACTCTCTCTCAGTCTCACACACACACACACACACACACACACACATGCTCTCACCCATTCATGCACACAAATTAACCGTCACTCAGTTACACATGCGATAACGCACATATACTCTCACTCTCATCCATATTCTCTTGCACACACACATGTACACACGCACGCAGACCCTTTGCCACGCTCTAATTCCCTTTTGTAAATTTCAGGTCTGGGACGCTGGACCTGGACTCTTGCTCAAAAGAGGGGGAGATCCTGAGCTGTGGTCGATCGGAGGCGGGGCGTCTCAACTTCTTCATCCAGACGGTGCGGCCCAAGGACACGGTGATGTGCTACCGCGTGCGCTGGGAGGAGCTGGAGTCCGATAGGCCGGTGGAGCATGCCATGTCCTACAACGGGTCACACTGGTACGGCGGGGCCGAGTCCAGCGTCCAGCATTGGCCAATCATCATCACCGGCCAGCAAGTTCCCAAGCCCTTCGTCACCAGCGACATCTATTCTGACCGCAATGAGTTCGGCGGCATCCTCGAGCGGTATTGGCTCTCCTCTAACGCCAGCGCCATCAAGATCAATGACTCGGTGCCCTTCCACCTGGGCTGGAATGACACAGAGAAGGTCATGTACTTCCAGGCCCGATATCAGGACAGCTCGTACAAACCCAACCCAGGCCGGCCGCCCTTCACCGAGCTGAGCTACCGCGTGTGCGTGGGGTCGGACGTTACCTCCATTCACAAGTACATGGTACGTCGATACTTCAACAAGCCCAACAAGGTGCCTTCCAAGGCCATGTTCTGCCACCCTATTTGGTCCACTTGGGCCCTGCACAGGACCGAGATAACCCAGGCAAAGCTCCTGAAGTATGCTGCCAACATCAGGAAACACCATTTCAACTGTAGCCACCTGGAGCTCGACGACCGCTACACCAGCAGCTACGGCGAGTTTGAGTTCGATCCTGCTAAGTTCCCCAACGCCTCGGCGATGTTCCAGAAACTCAAGGCCGACGGGTTCCTGGTGACCCTCTGGACGCACCCCTTTATCAACTACGACTCTGTCAACTTTGGCGAGGGCGTGAAAAAGGGTCTATTTGTGCGAGAGCCCACGGGTAAGCTTCCTGCCCTCGTGCGCTGGTGGAACGGTATCGGGGGCATCCTGGACTTCACCAACCCGGACGCTCGCGATTGGTTCTCTTCGCACCTCCGTTCTCTCCGGTCCCGTTACGGCGTGGTATCTTTCAAGTTTGACGCCGGGGAGACCAGCTACCTGCCCTGGCAGTTCAGCACAAGGACCCAGCTGCACGATCCCAGCACCTTCACCCGCCGCTACACGGAAATGGCCATCCCGTTCAACGAGCGGGCCGAGCTCCGCGTGGGCTACCAGTCGCAGAACATCTCCTGCTTCTTCCGCCTCATCGACCGCGACTCTGTCTGGGGCTACGAGCTGGGCCTCAAATCTCTCATCCCAACCGTCCTCACCATCAGCATTCTGGGATACCAGTTCATCATGCCGGACATGATCGGAGGAAATGCCTACCCCAACCGGACGGATGGCGGCCGGCGACTGCCCGACCGTGAACTCTACATCCGCTGGCTGGAGCTTTCGGCGTTCATGCCGTCCATGCAGTTCTCCATACCGCCGTGGGAGTACGACGCCGAGGTCATCCAGATCGCCCAGCGCTTCACCGCCCTCCACGAGACCTTGGTGGCCCCTCGAGTGCTGGAGCTGGCCAGCGAGGTTCTGAACACCGGTGACCCCATCATCCGCCCGCTGTGGTGGATCGCCACCGGAGACGAGACGGCCTATAAGATCGACTCGCAGTTCCTCATTGGAGACGACCTCATGGTGGCGCCGGTTCTGGAGCCCGGAAAGCAGGAGAGGGATATTTACCTCCCGGCGGGCCGCTGGCGCAGCTACAAGGGGGAAATATTTGACAACAAGGGACCCCAACATCTGACCGATTACCCTGTAGACCTGGATGAAATCGCTTACTTTGTCTGGATGTAGTTGAGGAACAGGTTTTGCCGAACATGTGACTCGGGGAGAGGATGGTCTGGAGATGCAGAGGTGTGTGAAAATCTTAGAAGTACACTCATACATCATGGAGCCTCATTTCATTTTTAACGCACAATGTTTGACTTCATGATTGTTCATCGTTAAATCTCTGAAGTTCTTACAGAGATACAAACAATGCACAGCCATACTTACCATTTATGTTTCTCAAGACTTTGCCAAAATCTCTCCCAGAATACATTGGACTGCAGCTGGGTTTGAAGCCGTCCTTGTTTGAGAACTCAGAGTCTCCACCCGTCCTATGCAGCAGTATATCTGCGAATAAGCTTTGCACAATCTGAAGTGTCACTGTCTAAATACGACAGGAATGATTTTGCTCTTACTTTGACACGTCTCACGAATTGAGGCCAAGGACTGGATGCTTACAAATGCGTTCAAACATTTCATTGATGGTGCTTTCGTTAGCATGGGCTGGTTGCACCATTCGTCATGAACCTTGTTGTATGATACAGGGATATAAATAAGTTATGAATCAGCCTTAGAGGGAGACCACTGAAGACTGCGATTCTAGCGGGAAGTGTAAGGGGTGCCATAAGTGATCGTTTGGGGGATTTTTCTGCTATAAAATCCTCGATTGCTGTTTCAGTACGTGGTGCGTTCTCATGCTGCACAGTACATGCACCAATTTTATTGCCAACTTTCACCTCTTCATTCTGAAAAAGGGATAACTTACATATGCACTGTAGTAGCAATAGTGCAAATAGCTCACTTTGCCAAATAAGCTAAATTAATATTATTTTTTTAAACTCCTAAACTTGCCATTTCGAAGGGATGAACTTGTGTGGCAAGTTGATTTGGTGGGGATTCTATTTTGATTAATTTTTATGGTTTTAATTACCTAACAACTGCTTTGTGATTTTACAAATATCACATAAATTAGCTGCAGCCTGTGTTCCATTGGTCATATAGCTTGCCTGAATGCATCTGGAAGCAGTAACATAAATATAAACTAATTCTATCACAAGAATGAATAATTATTAAGGTTTTAAGCTTATTGGGGACAGGTGTATTTTTGGGAAGAAATGACTTGGATGTCACTTATCAGTAGAATAATACAACTAACAAAAACCCAAAGCCTGTGCTTACCTTGGGCGTTACTGTACTGATTTGCTCCCAACTTCCGTCCTAGCACACTACAGGAAATTTATTGCGTAATTTGAACTAAGTCTTTGTACAGTCAAGTGCCAAGACTTTAGGCTGGAAAATCTGTTATTCTATTCTCTTCTGTGGTCTGTGTGCAGTTTTGAGTTTTTATTTTTAAACTTCCTCAACTGGTGCAATCCTGGCTCAGCGCAGAAGATTTTCTTTTTGTAAACAGTTATCAGAGGAGAAATTAAAGCTTGGAGCCAGTCTTCCAAAAGGAGCGTCTCTCCACCTGTACAAACACATGTAACTGTGGAAACCCTCTCCTGGTTATCTTTGAGTTGATGGTGGATGAATATTTAGGCCTCAGTGGGATGCCATCCATTGCAGTGATGATTTCTAAGTTATTTTAAAGGTCTTCTATCATGTCATCAGGCGCACAGCCAATCGGCCACTACAGGCCATTTCAAAATCTGTTTCTTTATGACATCATAGGAGGAAATGACCGGAAGGGCAGATCAACTTCAGCCAACCAGTTAATCAGTTCAATCATGATTCTGGATTGCGCCTCCACCTCGCAATGTCACACAGGACAGATTATGAAATGAAATTTAATGGCTAATTGGATGTGCACTTGGTGACATGGTACAGACTTTTATGTGGGTTTTCTTTTTGGCTGCATTTGTACATGGTTCACATGAAACCCAGCATTACATGAGACTGAACATTTATCAGGCCGCTTTGCTAAGCGATTTTAATGTGCTGCGCCACCTATAGCCAGGAAGAGTTAACTCTAATGCCAGCTGAGGTTAGAGAAGAGAGCTCATCATTTCATCATTATCAGGAGAAGCAGGGCGCATGCATCAGGAGCCACTCCACTGAATTCTGGGCCCTGTGCGTATGTCTCTGTGGGGCCCTTAATATCTCAACTGTGGCCCCTGCAGTGATGTCACTGCATGCTGCTCTATCAATGTTACGCTTGATATTATTATTATTATTATTATTTATTATTATTATTGTAATAGCCTATTTTGGAGTATCTAGATGGCCTGGATTACACCTTTGCTCCAGTTCACCGTCTTAACTACAGAGGTTGATAACCCGACTTCAGAGTGTCCATCGGACCTGTATGATGTTTAGTGATGCACCTCAGTTCATTCTGTGCTTAAGGGTGTCCAGTTGAAATGTCCGCTCTTTCAGTGTGAGGGGACTGGTGATTTTTGTGCCATGAATACGGGGCTGAATTTCTGGTTGGTTTGTGCCGATACATTTAGTTTTATTGCTACAGCACACAGTATTGTTACTTCCTAATTGTGACAGGGCAAAACTTAACCTGCTGTGGCAGTTTAGCACATTGAGCAATTTATGCAAAAAATAAAAGAAACAAAAGCAAGCCAGTTAAAGAAGATGAAATGTTTAGCCGTCTTGGCAGGATATGGTGCTTTTTTTTTTTTCAAAACAACATTATCGACTGGTATGGGTCTTACAGAAGAGCCACATACTGCTCCCTCTTGGGTTATCATCGCTGGTTCTACGAGCTTCTTGCAGAAATGTGATAATATTACAAACTCATCAAGCTGAAACCAGTCACATGAGGCTTTTAATGCACATTTGCAATGTGTTCTGCTGGAAATTGTGCAGACAACCATACTTGTTTATGCTAATTTTTAACTCTGTTCTTTTAGCCTGGGGCTTGTCCGAAGTGTCTGGTATTTGGATTCGAATTGACATTGCATTGCCATAACATTATAGTGGCGTCATTGTGCTCTCTACCTGTCTATTTCATCACTGTTGCTGAATAATCTCTTTCTAGAACATGGTTGTAGTTCCCCTATTGAAAAGAAAAATGTCAGCCAGTTACTGGTTTCCCTGGTTACTTGTAGTTTGGGCTCCAACCGGAATAGTTGGATTGGAGGTCCTGTTGGTCGGCATGGTGATTTTTCCCAATTTACTTTTGTTTAGATTTGCATCCATGACTCTAATCAAGAAAACGATCTGATCTGACTGCTAAATATCTTGTCCTATCTCCAAAGAGCATGTCTTTCTATTTGTTTGCTGCTAGCAGTGGAGCAGGAGGGCATTAGGAGAAGCCGATATCATCTCACCAGTTTGAATCGCGCCACAGTCATTGTGTTGAGCCAAGTCAGCAGCTATATTAGCTGCAGAATTTACTCTGTCTGCATATTTTCTGTTTGTTTGCACAACAGATGTGCTGCTCTTTAGCGGGAGGGAAACTTGAGATATTTTCCATCCCGTCAGGCTCTGATTCCTCTGCAGTGTTGTCGCCGTCCCACCGCAGTTCTGACCTCGTCCCGGATCCGTTCCGCATTGCTGTGTCACCAGTCACCGCGTGGTACCGTGACCTCATTCACACATCAGTGTCTCGTGCCTCTTGTTGTCTCGTGGAAGATCTCTGGCGTTGCTAGGCGATGCAGCGACTGGCTGTGAGTCAATTCACTAAAGCCCTCTTCACAGTGCGCCAGTCTCCGCAACAGCATAAATACTTTCCCTGTGTGAGGATACGGATGAGGTCACGCTAAAACGTTAGTTTGGATTTGAGGTCTGACTGTGTGCCATCAGATTTATTGACCCATTTATTTTAAACTCAGATTTTTGATTCGATGAAAGGACCCAAAAGAGAGAGGATGATGCCTGCCTATTTTGAATATTATCATTAATCTTTCATCTGGGGAAAATTGAGTTTTGCAGGAAAACTAAGGTGTGTGCTGTCAGATGTGCTTCTTCCCCTGAATGCTTAGTATCCGTTCTTAATTTGCTTGAGATTCCAGAGTCCTTGTTTCCGAGGTCAAAACTGTTATTGAACTGAATGGAAGCCATAGAAACCAGAGGACATTACGGCTCTACAGGACAGGGAGACGCCTGCCTTAGACCCTGTCATGAAGCAGGAATGAACAACTGCAGTTCTGGAGGGCCCTTGAGTTAATTTTAGTTCCGACCAATCAATCTGTCTTCAGGTTCTATGCAGGGAAGTACCACACTCGGCAAACCTCGGCCGATTCGTTCCTCATCAAACCTCAGATGTGTGACTGCGGAAGCCATTAGCTGGAACCTTTTCCTGGATAAACATGGCGGCGTCCAGTGGCAGCAGCGCTGGGTTCGATGTTGAAAGACCAGTCAAATTGGCGAAAACATCGTGTTGCCTCTTGCGTCAAGACACAAAGAAGCGTCGCCACACGTCAACAATGCGAAAGTCAGTTTTGCCTCCATTTTTAGGTGGCGATGTAGTGCGCGGATTTAGACAACTGCATAGGCTAAGTCTGTCTTCTGGCAAAGAAATGTCAGGCAGAGCAACGCATCAACTTTCTGTCACACATCCGAGGCTTGATGAAGAGTACCGGAATCTGCCAAGAAGTTCCAAGTAGGAAGTACCATAGTAAAAGGCTTTCTGTGGCATTTTCATTGGTGAGCTGGCATTGTTAGTCAAAAATGTCTGGTCTAATGCTGGACTAGTCTATTCAGAGCCTTTCCAGGAGTTGAGAATATTGTAACCGTGCATAATTTAAAGAATACTTGTAGCAAATAAACACATGCTCAGTCAGTGCCATCTTAATGTGCCATACGGAATACGTGCCATATTCTACCATTTTTTATAGCCTGATTGGATATGTGGGCTATTGTCTCCATTTGTGTGACAGTACTACATCCTGCTCTCATTTTGAGCAGTGTCTAAATTTGAGCAATCGTCAATACGAAAAAACTGCCTTGCTGTTGCAGTCACACCCCATTTCTAATGCTTTATGGGATAATTTGGAGGCAGAATCTCTTTCAGTCTCGCGGAGCTGTGGAAGGTTACTTTAGCGTGTGTGGTTAGAGACACTTGGCCGTACTAACCCGAACGTAGAAGCCGTATTCTTCGTGCATCTGGTGTTTTTTCTTGGCTTGATTTTTTGCGTTTATATCGCTTGCAGTTTCCCAAGACTAGCTTAACTGTTGTCAGTAAGGTCGTTATTGTGAAGTTTCCATGTGCTGGTTGCAATAATAATAATAATAATAATAATAAAAAAATAATAGATGATGTAGATCAGTGCTTCTAGAACTTCTTCCGGAGTACCACCTCTCCCACATGTGTTAGATCTCTCGCCACTAGCACGGATGATTCTAATGATTCGCTCATTATCAAGCATCTTCACGGGTAACGAGCTGATCATTTGACTCACCTGTGCTGGAGCAGGCAGAGCTCTAAAACATGCAGGAGGAGTGGTACTCCAGGAGAAGTTTGAAAAGCACTGATGCAGATGATAAAATTGCTGTTGTTCAATGTTATGCGCATGTTATAGACGTAAGCACTAGCAAGCTGCGCAGTGGAAGTGTGTTAGTCTCGGAAGTGTAAGAAATTTTGGCGAAAAAGCTAGATCCGGCAATTTTTTTTGTATTGACGATTGCTCGAATTGTACTGCTATTTGAGAGTGAATTTCAGGTCTGAAGTTTGGAAGTTTCAGGTCACTGAAAGCTATTTCATGATACGGTGCAACAGAAATGTGTGCGTCCCGAGATGCTTTTTCTTCTGCTGAGATCACCAAATCTGGACCACGAATCCGAATCCAACCCTGGTTTTCTTTTTTTCCATGTAATTAACTGACCAATCAGTGCTTATGATTGTGTGGACACCTGACTCCCAGGTAAAGGGGGGGAGAATCAGTGGTTCTCGGACTTTGAAGATCGTGATTGGTTGATCGTTGCTCTATTGCATTTGGTAGCTGGTCTTTTTATCTGTAACCTTCAGTTTCCCTCTTGTTTGCTCTTTGAATTTAATTAATAACTTGAATTCCTGAAGTGGGAAATGATGGTCAACCAGGACTTTGTTAAATCAAGGCTGCAAAAAAAAAAAAAAAAAAACTGATGACATCTTCTATTATTCTGTTATCATCACTTGAATGTGATGTAATAATAATGAAAACAAACTGGCCTTTGCCGTTTTCTGCTCCTGAGAAATGCTTGAAGAAACAGCTCATTCAACAGTCTTCTCTGTTCTCCTGTTTCCGTTATTTCATAAACCCATATTAATGCACTAAGTAGAAAAATATGAGCCACATTAGAGAAAAATATATTTGCAATATCAGGGCAAAAACGGATTTTCCTGTATTAAGATGCTCTTACAATTATAAATGTTCTCATAAACATAAATATTCCCCCATAAGCATTTTTTTCTCTCTGTGAACCATTTCTTTTCAATTTTGTTCACTGATGAGTCATTTTCGGATTCTGTGGAATATAAATTGGGTTTAACCTGCTTTGTTTTGTCCCTGTCAAGTTTTATTCATTTTTAAATAAAATTGATGAAAAATGCAGGTGCGCTATGAATGCTGTTTTCACAAAGTGTGTTTTGGGGCTTTGCAGTATTTATGAATGCAAGTTTTTGCTTATTTGCTGATGAATGGTGGTGGTAATTGTGCTAGTTTGTTGTCCTTGCCTTCTTTTGGCATTAAGAGATATTGATCATGTTGAATGATGCTTTTTTAAGTGCAAGTATTCCAAAGTATCACCCCCAAAGAGCAAACATTTCTCAATAACCGCTTAAATGCTCCTGCATACATGCTACTGCAGCGCTTCCTAAACCAGCTCATACGGATACATTTTTAACTCTGGTTTTTTAGCCCGCTTGGCCAAAAGGCCCAAAGGGGCTTATGCATGCTCAGGGTTTTTAGTGGTGGTCTGTCATCCGTGTGTACGTGCGTAAACTTTTGGCTTGTCTGCGCTCTACCGTCTTCAGTTTTTGACCGATCCTTTTCATATTTCACATGTGTATATGGTCATAAGGTCTAGACCAAGTTCGATTTTGAGCTGAATTGGACTGATACTTTGGCCAATAGGGGGCGTTCCATTTTGCCCATGTTTGGCCAAGCGGGCGCAGTGGCTTTGCCACTATTTTTTTGTATAAGTCAATCTTGGAGTCAAAATTTCAACAATATGAATGTTCCTACTTTCAAATCCGTGTGTTTGTGGACAAACTGTGCACTGGGCCCAGCTCTTGGTAGCACTGCAACCTCGCTGCAAGACTGTTTTGGGCCCTGGAGTTCGCTTGTTCTCCCCGTATTTGTGTGGGTTTCCTCCGGGTACTCCGGTTTCCTCCCACAGTCCAAAAACATGCATGTTTGGCTAACTGGAGACTCTAAATTGCCCGTAGATGTGATGTTTCTGCCCTGCGACAGATAGGCGAGCTGTCTAGGGTGTGTCCCAGCCTTTTGCCCATAGTCGGCTGGGATGGACTCCAGCTCCCCTGCGATCCTGACTAAGAAGAAGCGGTTAAGATGGACAACTGCGTGGATGAACTTATTTTTAGTACACTGCAGATTTGTCTGGCACTAATTGGCAACACTAAATTAGTTTAACCTGCTCTTTTTTGGTTTCTGGGAGGAAACCCACACAAACACAGATGGCCTGGGGCAGATTCGAATGTGTGGTGATCTTGCTGTTTGAGGACAGTGCTACCTACTCTCCACTATTATACAAACCAGTCCATAGAGAAATCGGAACGGATCATACATGGAGTTTGGCAAATTCCGGAAAAAATGCAGTTTCTGTCCCATTTCGCAGCACTTGCAATGCGCTATACAGCCAATGAAAATGAAGCTTTCAAAGTTGAGAAATTGACCACAGGGCAGAACTGCGCAAGATCCTTTATCACTGATTATTTGTGCAAGAAAAACGGCAGTTGAACGGCATTGGGACATCTAAAAAAAAAAAAAAAAAAAAAAGCAAATAAAAGATTTCATTATAATCCACTAAAAGCAAAATATCAGTCTATTCTAAGTAACTGTCCATCAATTAGGACATTAGTTAAACAAACCAGTCGCCATGTTTTAACCATAGATTTTTAATTTAGATCTGTATTAATGGCTGTTTATCATTCTACCCCAGTACAAATAATTTACTGGTATGAATAGTTTTCTCTTGTCACACTCATGCACATATAAAAGTAACACCCTGTGAGTGTTGATATTTTTGTGTTTTCTTCGTTTTACATCACAAAATCTGTATGTTTCACTGTCGGTCAGTGGATTTCAATTGGTGCAACAGAAAGCTGTGGATATATGAATTATTCTGTTGCATAAATTCAGGGTCCAAATGGAATTAAATAATAAAAATGTTGTAATAAATTTCCAGGTGTTGCATTTTTACCCGCATGAGTATATTAACAATATTTTAAGCTGATGAGTGTTTGCACACGTGGGGTAAAGGCACAGAAGTGAGGTACAGATCGGTTTCCAGAAGGATCAGAGCACTAAAGCTTTTTTCCTGCAGTTGCTGCCCAGTTTTATCTGAGGACATGTAGGGTGTATTTTTAGTGTAACACAAGCACTACATGTGCCCCAGCCCAGCATCCCGGTGCCACCTGGCGTTGTCCCCGGGTAATTCCAGTCACGGTGTCTCAGAGTTTACTCCTGTTCTCTGACCTTCTGCTTGGCGTCGCCGTTTGTCATTTCTCAAAATTCCGGAGGAATGATACTTTAAGAGAGTTATACTTTATCTGACATATGTTCCATTGGCTCAGCTGCTGTGACCGTCTGTTCACAATAATTGTTTGTCGGTTTAGATAAATTTGTCTGCCTAATAAAATTTTGTAGTGTGTAATTTAAAGTAGTTAAAGTACATATGTACTATGGTATTTTGGAAAAGCTAATAAAAGACAATCTTGTCTTGAAATTTATAACATTAATATAAACGTATAATTTAGTTTTCTTTAGCTGACAATGCTTTCACTGGCCCCATTGAGTTATGGGAGTGGGCGTAGCCGTTCATTATACAGTTTATGGGACTGTTGAAAACCTCAAGGGGAGGGGACTCAACTGCAGTTTAGCCCCCAGGATACTGAGGAGGATGGTGAGAGAAGCAACAAAATCCCCAAGAATCTCTGTGATTGTCACCAGGTTTCAAAAAGCACCTCCACAACCACCAGCTCTATGGATAGGTTGCCAGAAGAAAGCCTTTTTTGACCGGAAGACACAGAAGCAAGCGCTTGGAGTTTGTGAAACGTCATTTAAATTATGACTGGAACAAGGTGCTTTAGTCAGATGAGACCAAAATTGCACGTTTCAGTCAGATACAGCGTCAGCATGTTTGGCGTCGAAACAGAGATGCATACAAGGAGAAGTACCTCATAGCTGGACTCTCCAAGAAGACAACGACCCAAAGCATACCTCAAGATCCACACAAATGGTTCTATGACAACAGATTCAACATTCTGCAATGGCCATCTCAGTCGTCAGATCTCATTCCAATTGAAAACCTGTGGGCTGAGCTGAAGAGGGCAGTTGATAAACACAAACCCATGAGTGTGAAGAACCTTGAAATGATCAGCTCAGAGGAACGGTCCAAATCCTCCCCAAATGTGTTGCCTCGGCCTTGTCAAAAATTACAGGAAAAGACTCCATGCTGTTATTGTTGCCAGAGGTGCTTGCACTTTTTGTACTAAATGAGGGGTGCCAACAATTATAAAACCTTGGTTTTGTTGAAATTTATTTTGTATTAAATGATTGTTATGATTTTGGTTGTTTCCATTGAAATCTTAATAAAGTAAAGTTTTTCACACAGGTTGGTATATTCCATTTTGATAATAACTATATTATTTATGCTTTTTTTGTATTGTTTGTGCTCTGCCAGTCAGGGGTGTCAGTAATTTTGGAGCCCACTGTAATTCATTTTTTATTTATTATTATTATGGAATCTTGTTGCATTATTTTCTGTACTATAAACCAAGAGGCATCGCCATCAGCCTAAAAAAAAGGTTCTTGATACCTGCTTTAGGTGAAGTGATGAATTTGAAAGAACCTGTAATTACTGTGGAAAAGCCCACATGCCTGATCTCAGAAATCTCCAGCCAAAGCGATGTAAAATCTCGTTGCCAAACAAGTAAAAATTGTTTTGTACGATGTTGTTTTCTAGAAGTAAGCAAATGCAGAAATAAACAGCTAATGTAAAACAGAACAAAAACTTGCTTCTTGACATGAGTGGCGAGAACAGGTCGTACTGACCTAAAATGCTGAAGAATCGCCATTTTCCTTCCAGGACACTGAAAAAAATAGAAAGTTGACTTAACTTAAAAAAACTTGAGGCACCAGCTGTAAAACATCTTTGAGTTGGCTCGACTTCAAGTTCCAAGTTCTCTCAAAAATGAGTCTGCGCCTCTATTAGGACGTTATGTTGAGCAAACAAATATGCTTTGCCTTGATTTTTTAAGTTTGGTGGTCTTTATATTTTTTGCAGCGTAAAGTGCACCTAATACTTTGGATAATAATAAGTAGATGGTATCTAACAGTGTATCAAGCCTAGTCGTGAAAACTGCTGAGGTTTCTGCCTCTACGTGACCTGGCACGCTATTATGTACTGTGACCACTCTCTGTACAAAAGAATGTCCTTAATGAAATCTGTGCCAAATTTCCCCCCTTCCCTTCATAACCCACAGTTCTTTAATTCTGCAAACAGCAGGTCTTTTCTGCAATTCTGCATCGTTCTTACAACAGATTAATCACAAAGGAGCGAAAAAATGCCTGTAATGAGTCTGCGTTGCTGTCGCAACTATAACTCTGTGTTTCTTTCAATGAGTCTCCAAACTTAAGGAAGTGGCCTTGCGGGCCAGTTGTGCCCGTGCCAAACCGGCAACGACTCGGCCAACTTGGCTGGGATCAGTGAAGCTGAAGGCACTCTACTGAACAACCAGCGCAAACGCGCACACACACACACACACACACACACAAAATCTAGCCGACTGAAGGGAAAAGTTCCGGAACATTCTGAATAAACAATACCTGTCTGAGAGAGGTTTTGGCCTCTGCAGCTTTATAGTAGCCCTGGGGAGGACACCTCCAGACACCTGGGGTGCCTTTCATTATGCTATATTATGCTTCCTCACATCCTGTCTCCTTCTGTGACCTGGAAATGTTTCCCCCTCTGCCATCATGGAGGATCTTCCAATCCCTTCAATGCATCTTGAGGAAACGTGGTGCAAGGAGAGAGGAGACTTCTGGAGGAGCTTAAAGCAAGGAAACACATGCAGGTGTATCTTATGTAGCAGCCTTTTATCTTGTGGCTTGTTGTCTAAACTCTGCAATGGTACCACTTTACAATAAGGGTACATTAGTTAATGCAGTAATAAGCATTAACTACCCATTAATTAACAGTTAACTAATGCATCAGAGAGCTAAATAAGTATTAGTTAACCTTAACTTACCATTTATTAATGCTCTTTGACATCCTTATGAAGTTGAAAACATCCCTGAAGTATCCCTTGAGTAACTCCTCATGCTATCAAACCATTCAATATTGTATAAATTAATTGCTTAGCTAGCATGAACACCATTAGTAAATGATTAGTAGACCCATTAGCTTACTGTTAATTAACTGATAGTTAATGCTTCAGACTGCATTAGCTAATTTTAATTAATGTACCCTTATTGTAAAGTGTTACCTCCGCACCTCCACATGTGACGTCACTTAATGGAATACAGGAGTCCCGTTTTAACAGTTATCGGCTCCTCCCGTCCTTGCGGCACTTCCTCGCATCTCTCTTGCAGATTCTCACTGGAAGGAGCTGAGATGTGATGAAAACACGTAAGTGAGGGAAGTAAGGAGACTCATTAGCATAATGAAAAGGAAGCTCAGGTTGATCAGTAGTCACCCTCATGTGCAGACCTGCAACCCATTAATGGGGGCTCCCTTTTTGAAAACAAGCCCCATGAAGATCATGGGAACCAATGAGGAGGCAGAATTGACTACTCCTCTCCTCCATATCTCTCCTCATCTCACAGATGCTGGAAGGGGAAAATTGTTGCCTAGTGGCTTATGTGTCCATCTTGGGCTGAGGTACAACTGTCTCCTTTTGCGCAGGGAAGTTCCTAACTGCTTGGAAATGACCCGCAATTATTAGTGTGGCAGCCATGATGAGTGCTGTTTGAATTTACCAAATTCCAAGTAAAGGTGCTTCAAAGTTTCCAAACTTACCTTTTTTTTAGCATAAGGTATCCTTGTTATGTACTGCATTTACAGAAAGAAAGGGGGTAACGCCATTCCATAATTTGTTGTGGCATTAAAGTCAAAAGCAATGTACCAGCCATCCAGTTGTTCATAAATGCAAACCAATTATGACTCCGCCTAATTTTAGTGCAATCAAATTCTCTTAGCACCACAATCATGTTTTCACAAGTCCATAGAAATTCTCCTTCACATATTTCCTTAATTACATTTTTAATCGAGGTGAAACAAAAGTTGTTAGAAATTAGAAGATAGGACATACTTTTTTTGCTGTTGAACCACAGCACAAGACTCAGAAGGTTGTTGGTTCAAGCCTCAGTGTGGCCACATTAAGACCAGTAGAGCTATAGAGCCCATCTCACCACATTACACCAGATATCAGTGTTTCAGATCTGTTTACATTATTTTTGTGTTCATTGTTTATTTTTCTGTATGTTTTCACATTTATTATTGTTATGTCATTTATTGTGTTCATTTTCTAGTGGATTCCTTTCCTCATTCCAGTTCATGTGTCTTTTAGGGCTTTTCCACGAGCACCTACTCGATTCTACTCGACTCCACTCTACTCGGTTTTTAGAGTTTTCCATTAGGTGATAGTACCTTGTACCAGGTACTTTTTTAGTACCTACTCGGCCAGGATTCTAAGCTAGCTGAGTCGAGCCGAAAATGTGACGTCAACAGACTGCAGGCCACTGATTGGCCAGGGAGTGATGCTTGCTAGGATGACCCCACCCACGTTGAGGTGATACTCAATTGTAATGCAAAACGACCGAAACTAAGTAGAGTCAAGTAGAGGCGAGTAGTGCTAAAACTGTGTAATGGAAAAGCGGCAGTTGTTTTCTTTTGCATTTCCTCACTTGCCCTCCATGTTCTCTTAGTTAATTACTTCCTATTCATTGCCTTGTTTGTAACCACTCCCCTTGTCATGCTTCCCAGATCCAGCACACCTAATTTCAGTTCCCCACTTGTTATTTTCTCCCTTTATATGGCCCCCCTTTCCCCATTTGCCTTTCGAGTTTACCTTTCATTGTCACACTAGGAAATACAGGGTTTGAGAGTATTTCTCCAGTTCTGAATTTTTTGCCCACGGTTTTTGAGTTTGCCTGACCCTTTGTGTATTGTGAATATTGGTTCTGACTTCGGCTGGCTTTTGACTCATGATTCTGTTTTCCTCAGGATTTGGCTTTCTGATCATTTAGCACTCGACCTATGGGCTGTACTCTGACCAAAATTTGCATTATCCCTTTTGCGCTGCATGTTTCTTGATTGGCTTTGAACCAGATTGCTAGGCCCTCAGCCCAGTGGCGTAGCCTGTGGGGGGGCAAAGACACGTCCCTTTATGACAGCAATTAGTCCTGGCTAGTTCTCAATCATTTTCCTTTATTGACGGCGCGTTTTCCAATTATCGTAATTGGCAACTGAAGATATGGTTTCTCTCCATATGCGATCTAACAGCGATGAAATCATGGGCTAAATTCAGTACAGAAAAATAATTTACTTATTAATCGGCCAGTACTTCGCGTTGATTGAACTGGTCTGCGTTCCAATGAAACGCGGACTTTCACTCTCGGTATTGTGTGGATTGATAAAAAAAAAAGTGGCACTCGGCAGTTCAATAGGCTATGAAAGGCATGCAGCTCCAGCTATTTGCGTGAGAGTCGACAGGTATGCAATTTTAAATAACGTAGATTTAAATACAGCAAATACGGGTCCAGATGAATGATTGTCGTCTTACCTAATCAGGGAGAACAAGCAGCACCTGTTCAGTGTGGAATGCTCTCGGAGTGAACCTTCCGTTAATTATGAAAATGACGGAGAACAGGTCAGGACTAATAATTGTTTTAAACGGATGTTTTGCGCATCCCAATTCTCTGTTCTTGTTCCGCAACTGTACTGAATTTAGCCCATGATTTAACTGCTGTTAGATCGCAGATGGAGAGAAACCGTGTCTTCAGTTGCAAATTAAGATAATTGGAAAACGCTTCAATAAAGGAAAATGATTGAGAACTAGCCAGGACTAATTATTATCATAAAGTGACGTGTCTGTGCCCCCCCACTGGCTACGCCTCCGCCTGAGACCATCATTAATAAAACCTGTGAGACTGACTTGCTGGCTGTTATTGAATCCTGAGTCACCCTCCTGTCACTGGAGGATTGTCCCTACTTTGTCCCATTAACTGTAGCAGTCCCTTTGGCTCAGAAACATCAGTTAACCCTGTAATGTAATGGCTAATGAACTGGACTTGATCTCCAGGTTTGGCTGCAGTTGAATAAAATACAAACTGCATGCACCTGTAATAACTGCATAACATGTAACAACATGCAAAAGCAGAATTAAACTTTCAGCTAAATTTCTGGTGGGCGGTATGAGGGGATCAGAGATTCAACTTTTCAATATTGTTTCAGTGGTTTAAACATTGTGAAATAATAATTTCATCATCTACATTTCTCATTCCTGTTACAGGAAACACTCTCCTATCTACACTTCTCATTCCCGTTATAGGAGACTGTATCCCATCCACACTTCTCATTCCTGTTACATGAGACATGGGCAGTGGCTAGACTTTGCTTGGAGCCGGTCTAGAATGGAGATGTAAGCTGCCTCCTTCCCTCCACTAGCCTGGGTGGACACCTCGGGCAAGTGTTAGCACACTCTTAGCCTCCCTTGGGCAGGTTTACGCCCTGGGTCACTACACCCTACTCGGCGGTTCTACTTAGTCAACCTGGTGGCAGTTCCAGCAACATGGCAATTCTGTCCGACAACTCGGCTGCAGTACTGCCTCAGGACCCCAACGGCGGAACAGGCAGTAGATGGGCTGCAACTCTACCAGCTGCAAAGGTGGGTGAGGGCTGCAGCATGTGGTGACTCCCAATTGTCTTGGATCTCCTTGCCATTGGGTATGAGCCCCCATTATGCCAAGTAATGTGGGCTGGCTCTCGTGCAGCAGTCTCCCCACTTAACCAGATTTCACGCATAAGCGTTCTCTTTTTTACCTTTATTTATTTATTACTTGCCAAAATCGGAAAGTATGTCAGTTGGTTGCGTTAGACGTCTGTTTGTCAGGCAGTTTGTTAGTTCTGCACCCTTTTGCCATTTATCCTGCACCAATCTTAACAAAACTTGGAGACATGTTAGGATAGGTTGCTCGCCAAAGGCTTATACTTTTTTTAAAGGAGGAGGCTGCACCTCAGAAAAGTATATTTCAGCGGAAAGTAGGATTCTTGAAATGTCTAAAACGCATAGTTTTATAAATTCTAATTTGCTACTGATCCAGTGCGATGCATTTTAAAATTGGCGAGTCCTCAAATCGGCATCAATGTCAGGGGGCAGAGATTTTTACTTGGGGAATTGAAGGCTGCGTTCGGAATACACACTTGTCCACTTGCTCCCTCACTCTCTTTACATTGTTTTCAATGTCGAACATTCACTACATAGTGCCCTATATAGCGGGTGAGTGTACATCAAAAGCCAGTGCCGTGGTGCTTGTGGCGTCAGTTGTTCTCTTTCGTGACGTCAGTTGTTCTCTTTCCTTTCATCGGGGCCATGGCGTTGTTCAGAGGGCCTTCAGTAAGCTCTCCCTTTACGGCTTGGCTGCCCGCAAGCTGTTTTTATTTAAGCTGCCCTGATTATCAATCAAACAATTTATCGACTGAGCGACCAAGACCAATACATGACCTATAATTAGAAATGATCATGAAAAGGTAAATTCCTATTGGCTACATTTATATAATTGATATGTCATCGTAAATCCAAAACTTTCGCTGACTTTGCAGCATTTATTTTTGCCGTCCTTAGGATTGTCACACAGCTGTGCAACTTGCCTTACAGTGCCCTTTAGCCATGACAACATTCAGAATATAGAATGGATTCTCGCAGCCTTGCAAACTAATTTACGCAAATCTGTGTTGCTTAACGAGCAACAGAAGTGGTAAAATTATAAAGACATTGATATTTTTCGTTGTCATTTACGCACAGAAGAAGACGCCTCATAATTTTGTGGTGCAACGCATAACAACGCTATCAAAAGTAAATTAGACTGTTGACGGTTTTTACCAATTAATCTGAGCAACTGTGGCTAATCGGGAGATGTAAACTGCGAGAGGTTTAGGTTATTAAGCATTTAAAGGTGAGGTTTCCGAAGATCAAATTCAAAATCAGAAGATTCCCCGAGCAGAAATGTCTGCCCCCTGATATTAAAGCCAATTTGAAGACTCGCTGGTTTAACAATGCGTCGCACTGGATTATTATCAAATTAAAATATGCATTTTAGAGACTTCAAGAATTCTACTTTCTGCTGAAACATACTTTGCCGAAGTGCGGTCTCCTTCTTTAAGTTTTTATGTCAAAAGTCAAGGTCCAGGTCACACAAAAGGTCAAAAACACATTTTGATCCAAAACTTTGTTTCTAATTAAGTTATGGTGCGCTTACACATAACGACAACAAGTCACGAATGCCACAAATCTAAATTCGTGACCGAGGATCACAAATTTGAATTGAATTTGATGATTCGGAGCAGAGGCGTCACACGTCATTCAGTTCAGTTCTTGACAGCTTTCGTGTCGATTCGTTACGACGCGTGACAGTATGGGCTCAAAGAATGGCAAGAATACGCTACGAATGCTGTCACCCTCTATAACGAATCACCACTAATCACCACAAATCGACACGCTCAGTTGCGAACTCCTTGAATCGAGGGTGATTCGTGACATTCCTGGAAGATTTTTTGGCAGCCATAAACATGCTCCACGAATATCATGAATGTCATGAACCGACACGCGCTGTTAAGAACCCTATTCAGATGCGTTAAGTCAAGTTACGAATGTCACGAATGTACCACGAATGATGGGAAAATGATATTCGTAATGCATCGTGCTTATGTGTAAACCCTGCTTAAGAGACTTGAAACTGATGCCATTCTTTTGGTCAACACAATGCGGTTTTAGCGGTTAGGGGTCGCAATGACGTCACTCTCGACATAATATTTTTTTCAGTTTTGTCAAAATAAATTTTTTTTTGATTCTGTTCTTTAGACAGTGTGATATACTGTATCTTTTCACCTTTTTAAATTTTGATTTTGGCAAGTCGTCATTCTAAGAACAAGCTTTTATTTATTTATTATTTAATTATTTTTCCAATCTTGTTTTATCAAAGTCCTGCGGCAATTGTGGGGTGGCAATGGGATTAGGATTGTGACTTCTGGAAGCTCCTAGTCACAAATTGGCACGTTGGGCAGTGATTCCATGATTCAGTCGTCTTGCTTAAGGATCTGCGACGGTTCAGCATTTTGGCGGCGGTATTCACAACTAAGCAGCCCTATCTAGAATCCACTCTGCTTACCCTACTTAGCTAGGGAAGGGGCTAGAAAAGGTGCCTCAAAAACAGGCCGTCTCACCAACTCTTGTCTGGCTTACCCCGGCCAGCGGGAACACCATCTATGCAAGCAAAAACAAAAGCGTAAATGCCTAATTTTTGGCACTCTCAACATACGGACCTTGATGGATAACAAGAACATCAAAAGACCAGAAAGATGCACGGCCATCATTGCTCACGAGTTGGCACGATTTAATATCCATATTGCTGCCCTTGGTGAAACGAAAAGCTCTGAATAGGGTCAGGTGAGAGAGGAGGGTGGTGGCTATACCTTCTTTTGGAAGGGCGCTTCCCGTCAGGAGAGGAGAATACATGGTATGGGCTTTGCCATCAAGAACGACTTTCTGCGCAGCTTATCAGACTCCCCAATGGGTATAAATGAGCGCCTTATGACATTCACTGTGAAGCTTGACAAAACTCATTCAATGACCATAGCATATGCCCCAACTGTGGATGCGGAAGAACACGTCAAAGAGACATACTACTCTGAACTAGATTCCCTACTCTCAAACATCCCAAAAGAACATAAGGTGGTATTGCTTAGGTGACTTAAATGCCAGGGTTGGCCAGAACTCTGAACTCTGGAGTGCTACAATTGGAAAAGAAGGAGTAGCGAATATGAATTCGAACGGCTTGTTGCTTCTCACCAATTGTAGGGAACATGATCTCACCATCACCAACACATTCCGGAAGAAAAATAAATTCAAAACATCTTTTCAACAACCCCACTCAAAGCACTGGCATATGATTGAGTATGTGAACGTGAGGGCCCGAGATCGCAGCGACCTGCTTCTTTCAAGATCTATGACTTCCGCTGATGATTGCTAGACAGACCATCGCTTGATCCGTTCAATAATGGACATCAAGATTGCCCACAGAAGGAGACTCAACCACAAGCTCTGTAGGCGCGAACTGAACGTCGCCTGCCTGAAGGACCCCGACAAACAAGAAGAGCTAGTAACCTCACTTCAAGATAAGATCTCTAAGGATCTGTATCCTGATGACATAGAAGAGCAGTGGTCCACCCTGAAGACTGCTGTCCTTGACACTTGTAGCAGCACAATCGGCTTCCACAAGTGCTCTCACTAAGACTGGTTCGATGAGAATGACTCTGAAAAATATTGTATCATAGACGTAAAGAGGGAAACCTTCCAGGCTAGACAACGTAATCCACAGGATATCAACAAGAAGAACACATTCTCAAGGATAAAGGAAGAGGTGGAGAGAAAGATCAGGGATTTAAAGAATGAGTAGTGACGCATGAAAGTAGACAAGCTTCAGTGTCTGTCACTGTCGTTAGCACTGTCACCTCACAGCAAGAAGGTCGTGGGTTTGAACCCAGCCTGGGGGCCTTTCTGTGCGGAGTTTACATGTTCTCCCCGTGTTTGCGTGGGTTTCCTCCGGGTACTCTGGTTTCCTCCACCCACAAAACATGCATTATACGAACACTCCTACCGGTGCCCCTGACCAAGGAGCTGGCTGTAGAACTGGAGTTGGTCCCCGGGCGTTGCTCAGTGTGTCTGCCCACTGCTCCTAACTATAGGATGGGTTAAATGCAGAGGACAAATTACCCCACGGGGTTCAATAAAGTGTATCTTATCTTATCGTTCAAACCCTTTATGATCAAGAGAGGGATCCGAACTCCTAACAGATTGCAATGCCATCAACTGGCATTGGAGAGAGCATTTTCAGGACCAGCTGAACCGGAATTCCACTGTTGAAGAGGAAGGGTTTGACCATACCCCACAACTGCCCATCAGAGAAGACATAGCAACTTCTCCTAACTTGGTAAAGATACAGAAAGCCACCAGTCAGATGAAGAACAACAAAGCCACTGGACCTGATGGTATTCCCGCCAAGTGTTTAAGTATGGAGGCTAACCGATCAGTTACATGCCCTGATTACCAAAATCCAGCGAACCAAAGAGAGGAAGTGAACCAAAGAGAGGTCCTGGCTAATCGATGAGCCGGGTTTTCATCTTTCTCATGCTTTTTTCTTCCTAGTAAGTGCTCTTGTCGGGTAATACCGCCCCAAACGAGCAGCTGTTGTAACTGCATGACGTTGTTCAGACGGTTTGGTCCGCTTTCAAAAGTGCAGTGTGAAAGTGAACCAAACCAAATGAAGGTGTGAAATTTTTCAGCATTCCCCGCCCAATCGAACCGAGTCCCCCGGACTATCCTGTTGTGAAAGCGCCGTAATTCCTGTTATAGGAGACTCTCTCCCTACTACACTTCTCATTCCTGTCACACCCCCTGCCCAAAAAGTTTGAATGTAATCAACTATTTATTGTTTGTATTTTTAAATAGGCGAAGGGAAACGGAGGCCACCTTTGTGGACTGAAATCATGCATATTGCATTGTTTTGCTGAACTCTAGCAAAGATGTTTATAGCAGTCTCGGCCAGTGAATGCCTGCACCAGAATAAATGCTCCCAATGAAAGCATTGTAATGTATTAATTGACATTTCGGAGCAGGGCACAATGTCGAAGTAGCTTTCAGAATCCCTCCGGTGTATTTAATGAACTTTCCTGGCGAGTGGAATTTGTGGTTTTCCGTCTCGGCTAAACATTCCGCCGATGCCCTCGCAGAAAGACTCCCTCTGGGAGCGTCGCGTGAGAGGGGAGAGAATTCACACCGTCTGCAGACGGCACAAAAGGACAAATCCATACGAAATGCTAATGCGCTCCACAAATGCCTCTTCTGGAGGAGGTCCAATATAAACTAAAAAACAAAGCAAACAAATAAACACACACACACACACACACACAAAGCGAAATTAACTTTATGTCTGGAAATTCAGCAGAGACCTGAATTCCCTTTGCGAGCCAACTGTTAGGGCTGAGCGAACAAATTCTCGAGTCTTGCTTGGGAGTCTGGTTTGGTTTAAGGCGTTGAATTTGCAGTTAAATCATTGTGCAAGTTCTGTGCTCACTTTTTATATCGAGAGAACCTAACAGTGATTTGCTTATTTGGTTCTTGTCAGGCCTAAATGTATCAAGCACTCACAGATGAGTCTAGGGCTGTGTCCGAATAGTCAAAAATTATGGCCTTTCCACTAATCCCGAACCACTTTTCTATAACCTTTGTGGAAAACGTCATAAGGGAAAGGAAAGGTGTAAAAGGGAATTCCTAACGGCTCAGGAAGACAACCGCGCTAATTAGAGAATCCAAATGCACTTACACTAGGCGACGTGATCATGAGACCCCCGCCCATCATATACGCTTCTTTACGCGATTGGCCAGATGAGTGGTTGCTGCTTTAAATATTGCTGCTGTGCAGAATTGAGGGATAGCTTAATCTCCTTTCTTTTCGAAAAGGATGGTTCTGTGTACCCTATGCTAAAGGAGATAAATTAGGAAGCACTGAGACACCTTTCCTTAACATTTGAAGAATTCAAATGCACTTATCATGGCTGCCACGTAATTAATTCCGGATCATTTTTGAGGAGTTAGGAACTTTCCTGGGCAAAAAAGACTATTCGGACGCAGCCTAGATTCAGATTCATTGCCTTGGTGAACGAAGCCTTTAAATCCATCCATCCATCCATCTATCAACTGCTTCTTCCTGGACAGTTTTTCAGAATCTTGGCTGCAAACTAGGTTAGTATAAGGTCACGCCTCCAAGCTTCCAGCTCGCCGGCCTACTAGGACCCTACTAGCAGCCTTCACTAATCATTCAGTTATCATTTGTCATTATCCAATTATGACTTTCCTCTGTTTTCTCATCTCTACTGATTGGTAGCAGTAGTATTTAAGGACAGAGTTTGCTCTGCCCTTTGTCAAGTCTGTGTACTCTCTCGCCTGTGTGACTTCGCTGTCTGTGTAGGCTCATTTTCTGGTGTATTTGCGTATTTAACTCTAAACCGAGATCTGTGCTGTTACCTGCACGTTTTGTTATATATTTTAAGGAACACCAGCTCCATTTACTTTACCCTACTTTGTGTGTTTGTTATTTTCACCGCAGTGGGTTCATTTTGGAATCTCAGTTCCTCTTTTATTCTCTCCTGCACTATTTCTGCCAGCTGCAGTGCAGCATCATAGTAAACTCCCTTTCATTCAATCCCGTGTCTTAGTCCAGTCCTCTACTTCTCGTCTGTTGGACGAAACATCACAGTAGGCTGTCTTTCTGGGCTGCAACATCGTTGAAGACTGTTCCACTGTAAAGGCGCCTTTGAATACAGCCGAGAAATGCAGCCTTCATTTTGCCTGGTATCAGGTGAAATTGTCAGCTCTTTGACATTCTGTTTCCATGTTGGCAGTTCCATCTGACATCAAGTAAGATGGAGGCTTCATCTATTGTCTGTACGTGAAGCTGCCTTCACAATGGAACAGGCTGCGATGACGTAGCAGCCAAGAAATGCAGCGTACCTTAGCAACCGTCTACGCTTTGAGAAACATCACCGGTAAGGGTCACCAGGAGGTTCTGGAACCTGTCCCAGCATGCATTGGGGTTGGGCGAGAGTCTCAATACACTGTGGATGGACTCGAATCTTTCAAATGGCACACACACACACACACATATACACATCAAGACTGGTTTAACTGACAAGGAAGGAACAAGACATGGCATAGATTCACTATGAAGTTTGACATGGCTAATGGCTATGACTATTAGCCCAAACTTTGAGGCCTTGTGAAAGTAAAGCACAGTTCTGAGCCGTGAAAACAAATAGGACTGAGCAGGATAATAAGCGACTACAGGAGGTCAGCCGAAGCCATGAGGCGAATGGGCTCAGGTGTTTGAGTGGGATCGAGACGGCTGCTGGTTTGGGCCACTGGACCAGGGTAGCCACAATAAAATGACCTAAGCTCTTGGGCCCTTGAGCAAGGCCCTTAACCCCAGGATGGATTGGCCCCTGTTTAGCCCAATCAACTGCATGTCCCTTAGGGTTAAAGCATCAAAAAAATTAATGTGAAATAATATAACTGTGGTGAAGTTATCCCTCAGTAGAGAGATTTCAGTTTTACAGGTTTGATGGATTAAAAATGAAGGCAAGAGGATATAGCCTGGTAGATGTAAACAGTGATAAATACATAGTATATGGTCATGTTCTAAGGGAATATTCAGTATGTGAGGCTTTGAGGTCCAGCTTTGAGATAAAGATGGCTCCCACATTTCACGATTTAAAGAATATTGAAGCAAAGGTGTTTTGCAGAAAAACGGCATGCCTTAATTCGATGAGTGTTTGTTTTTACTTCTATTAAGACCAGTGCTGAAGTTTTTGCCAGACTGAGGTTTACGAGGAGAAAGATAATGCATTCTTACTGTAGTGTGAATTGCAGCTCCAGGATTTGCTCAGGAAGTAATTTCAGCTGATGTGCTTTGGTCACACTTTGAATTACCTGCCCTTTCAGCACGCTGTTTTAAATGACACAATGCATCCACGAGCGTGAAATTACTTCTTTAGAAAACATTCAGGAGCCACCGCGGATGAAGAATGATGTAATCCAGGCCTTTGTCCCAATTCCTCTTTTGGTGTCTAAAAAACATACAAAGCTCCGTAAATTGAGTGTATTGTTCATCTTGCAGCACCTGTTTCATGAAGTGTAAACGACATGTGTATAAAATTATTATGAATGTGCGGAAGAAAGCCCATTGAAAAAGCGTGAAATGCAAACTGTGGCCTTTTCAGCTCTCAGTACTCCTGTGTTCTCAGTTAAATATTCACTATTAGCTAGGGCGGATCCAGGGTAGTTTATTTAGTTTCTGGAACTCACTCAAACTTTTTCGAACCTGGGTAGACTGATGAAAAAGTAATTTCATTTGGTCGTTATTTTGTACTAGAAACTCACTCATGTTCTTGTAGAAATCACTCATGTTCTTGTATTACAGTTACTTATGAAACGAAATACACACACACAAAAAAAAACGCCGTCTCTCGTCGTTCTTGCGATGAAACGGGCGCTTCAAGCGTTTTTTGCCTCGATCATGCCTCGCAAACTACCGTCGAAACTACCGCAAAACTATAAAAAGGGCAGTTCCTCCCCCAGCGGACCTCTTTCCTTGCTCTCACTTGAGTTAGTGAGCTTGCTTTGGAGTTAATGAAGTAATTTCATTTATTGACGTTACGAATATGACTCGCGGCGATCCAGTCTGTCGGACTGGAAACTACTCATGGAAACTACTCACTTCAAAACCTGGATCCACCCCTGACTAGTTACCAAACGCGACTGCTTTCTAGAATTTTCAGGGAGAGGTAATGAGCATAAACTTGTTCTTTAAAGGGTTAAACAGCGGTTAGTTTTTCAGTCCCTCGGTGCATGTCGATTAATAAAAAATAGCAGCAGTCCACACGACTGGAGGGTGGGGGCGTTATTTGCAGCTTCTGTTTAATAGCGATTTTCCAGGGGGCTGTTCATGATTGAATGTCGAGCGCATATTGAGAAAAACCGTTTCCATTTTGTTTTGTCTCGGCGTGGGACCAAGTCGGCTTTCGAAGGCGGCGTGAAAGCAGAGCGTTTTTGGCAGCCGTCATAGACTGATAATGATACAGCAGAAAACTAATCTGGCACCTGATATCTGGCGTGAGCTCGCTCGATAAATCATTTCGCTCTGATAGGGAGGGCTGCAGAAACGGAGGTCTGGGCTCGGCGAAAGTAATGAAACCTTTCAGGAGGAAATGGAGAGACGATGCATTTTATCCAAAAGCAGACGTTAAATATGAGTGGAAATTAACAATGACGGGAGCGTGGAGTAGGCCTGCCTCTACACCGAATGGCAATTTTGGCGTGGTGAGGTTTGGGGGAAATCAACTGTTAGGAGCTATTACCGTCGACCGGACTGAGCCTTTATCAGTTACAGCCGCTTATATCTCCCGCTCCATGAAATTCACTGACCCCTTGATAGCACCTTGAAGCAGTGCTGGCCTACTCGCCGAGAACGCCTTCTCCAAAAAATTGAGTTGCCACCTCAGCCAGCGACAGCATAGCACGCATCGATTTAGCCACCTCTATCCCCCCCACAACCAAAAATAAAAAATCAAGGCTATTCGTAACCTTGTTAGTTTTCTCAGCGATGTTTTTTTTCTTTTGATAATTTGAGATAGCGAGGGGTTTGTGCTCTCCCATTACCCACTCTAACTTTCCTTTAGCTAGAACGCTTGGCTTGTGGACCGTCAGTCAGCAATTACGTTTTGCATTGACGTAACTGGCAAACATTTAGCTAAATTAGGACGGAAAGCGCTGCGAATTGCCGCTCAATCCATCGGCTACAGCAAGAATGGCGCCTTTTCATCTTATCACAACGGTTTGATTTTCTTCGGAGGGAGTTACGGCGGTAATTGAGGCCATTCAGTATAGTAGAATTGGAAAATACCGTTGTTAGACAGTAAATGTTCTACCTGTGGACTCTGCTCCCTTACTCCTCTAATTAGTAGGCTCCTAACTCCAGGCTAAATAATTGCATTGGGTAATAAAAACAGGCGGTTGTAATTATAACAACAGCAACAACAACAACAACAACAACAATAATAATAATAATAATAATAATAATAATAATAAATGGAGCGGATTTGTGCTTTCTGGACCTGCAAGTTGCATATCTGGCTGTCGATTCACTCAAGCAAGAGAGACCCAAGTACATGCTGCCTGTGAAGCTTGTTGGTTTAGTGAAAATGCAGTGCCCTATAGAATTAATGGCACCCTCGTTTTATATGATAGATAATAATTAATTGCACCCTCAGTTAATATCCTGGATAAAACTCACGCTATTTTGGTGGGTTTTTTTTCCTGTGTTCACTGCAATATGAGAAGAGTAGCTACTGAGTATAATCTCTTTCTCATGCCACTGGTCAGAGAAATCTAATTAGTTTATAAAATATGCGGACTTAGATGACAGGTGCTCGTCTGTGTGATTAGTCGTTCCGCATTCGGAGGAATACGTAAAAATAAGAGAGTCCGCTTTGAGAGTGCGTTTATCTGGGGCCAATTTTCCCTGATTTAATATTAATCAGTGAGCCCAAGCCAAAGCCAGGCAAACTGTGGGCTGTGCGCCATTGTGTAATATGTTTCTGACCTTTCCTAAATGTAATACTCATTTAATTCACAAAATTAGTTCTTGATTTAGGAGGGCACAGATAAGCGGTTCAGAGCGAGTTCAAAGCTGTGCTTCGCTGGAGCAAAACCGGCACCTTCGGCAGTACCGCTGAACTCCACTAGATGGCAGTGTTTATTCACGCTGCGGCCGTCGAGTTGCTCGTGCCAGCAGCACGAAATGAGGAGAGCCAGAATGGGCCAGATGTGGCCGGCGGGGCTGATGCACGGAGAGAGGCTCGAACTGAGTGGCCAGGACAACAGAAAGCTGGCAGGCTCCGCGTCGTCTCCCTCCCCCGCGCCCACCTGTGTGCCCATCTGGAGCGGAGAGGTGCCAGTTGTTTTCCAGAGTCCGCGAGCGTTTCCCGCCAAAGTCGCCCCTCCCCACCTCAACCAGGCCTGTCCGTCTGGAGGAGAGTCAGCGGACTGGACCCAGCTCTGGTTCCGGCTCAAAAGTTTTTGAGAGGAGCCAACTGTTGGCTGCTTGGAGACGTCTGTATTATAATTCAACACACAAAAAATGTAATAAAATGAAATTAAGTGAATAAATAAATGCAGAAGAGCCCATGCGTACAGGGTCACGGATTGAATCTGGCTTGGGGCTGTTCTGTGTGGAGAATGTGGTCCTTCTCCGTTTGTGTGATTTTCCTGTGGGTACTCCAGTTTTCTGCCAGTCTGAAGACATTACATGCAAGCAAAAATGGTGACTCTCAAATTGAAGACCCTAGTGCTAGAAGTGCTAAAGTCACAAAATGTGTGTTTTGAGAAAATCAGCTCAGGAGACGACAAAAGACATTTTCCCATCCTTGACTCACAGTGTGTGAAAATGTGACTTAAGTACTTTTAGCACTAGGCTCTTCAATTGCCTATTGGTATAAGTGCGTGAGTGAGTGTTATGTGACCCTTGCAATGGATTGGCAGACTGTCCATGGCGTGTTCCTGCCTTGTGCCTAATTTGTGCTGGGATCGGCTCCAGCCTCCTGTGACCCTGCTGTTGCAAATATGCTGGATGGATCTCAGACGTGACAAAACCGAATGTCCATTAGTTATGTCAGTGGGAGCCAACATGGCCGACAGTGTGTGGCGCATGTATTAAAAATGGCTCAGGTTCCACAGCTAAGCTTAATAAAATCTGTTCACTGATCACGAATTTTGTAAGCAGTATCCCATGTTTATAGATTTCTTAAAAAAAAAAAAAAAAAAAACCTGCTGGTGGTTCATGAAGTCTCTGTTTTCCTTTTTGGCGCTATTCTGTTCCGTATGCAATTCAGAATGTAGCATTCTTTCATGGCTTCAGTTAGTTTTACTGTAAACTAGCAAAGACATAGAAGTATTATTGGAATACACATGCAGAGGACGGTTCAACAGGGTTTAAAATAACATAATAACATAACATAACATAACATAACATAACATAACATGAGTGGTGAGAACAGGCCGTTCAGCCCAACTAGGCTCGCCAGATGTACTCCTCTAGTTACAATTTAACATTTCCCAGGGAATGTCGCAGGAAATGACCACAACTTCCACCATTTGGCTAAAGTCTACAAATGATCCCGTCTCCCAACTTCAGTTTTACATCATTGTGGGAATGTTTCATGTAAAGCTGGCCAATATGGCCCTCACCTACTCTGTCAATGAAAATCTGTATGAATGTACTCGTCAATTGATCCATCTATCTATTTATCATGGGACCTGCTATTCCTGCTAAGGGTTTGTGGCAGCTGGAGCCTATCCCATCATGCTCTGGGGCAGAGGTAAAAATTGACCCTTTCCAATCCTTTGCGGAGCAGTTTTAATGAGCCACTGTTTCATATTACTGATGTCTGGTTTGAATAAAGCCATTCTTTTATGCAGTTCGCTCACCTGCTTATCGTAGACAAGAGGCTTGTCTTGCTTGATCAAACAAGCCAGCCAATATGGAGTGGGCGGCCGATGGCTTTATGGAATTTGACTAATCGTGAGACGCTCACCTTGCATATTTAATCTCGCACCACGTTTAATTTATCAGCGGCTATATTACGGGATTATATTAAAGGTGGCTAATTGATGTGCCTGGGAATTGGAGGGATCATTTTACTGGGCTATCCAACATACTCTAGTGGCAGTCCAATGGCCGGGGTAATCAGCTGAGTATGGTCACTCTCCGCTAGCAACCACCGGGTCAATGCATCGATGGAAATAAAGACTAATGCCTGCTGGGATCTGAGAGTCAATAAAAATCTTGAAATCAGTGTGAAGGAGCGATTGATTGTATGCGCAACGAGACAAATGCTGTCAGTGCACGACAGTTGGGTTTATCCCCGAAACGACAGCATTCTTCCCACGGGCCCAATTGAGTTTGGCCTGGTAGATGCGCTACAGGAGAGGGTATTGGGTCCAGGGTCCAGGGTCCAAAAAGTCAAAAAGGGGAATTGCTCTAGGCTCGAAGGATGTTCACACTAAATTTTACCCAAGTTATTGTTTGAGTTGTTGCAAATTGTAAAAATAAAAACTTTGGCCTGCTGGTGGCACCGCAGTCAAGGTCATAAGGTAGCCAAAATCAATAACACCCCTTCACTCTGCGTCCCCTTTCTATTGTGATTGGAAATAGTAAATTTGACCGAGTGTTGGCGCTACAGGAAATGTTACGGTGCTCCACTGTCTTCTCATGATCCACAAACGTGTGTGTCAGGCTTTCCTATGGAGTGTAGAACCGCCCAAAGGTATGAATGTGTGAGTTCATGGTGATGCGGTCCTTGCGGTAGATTGAACTGCCCAATGCGTGTTCCTGCCTCTCACCCAGTGTAGCCTGGGATTGGCTGTAGCCTTCTCACCTCTCTGACCAGGGCTGAGCAAGTGAGAGAATAGATGGATGGATGATGGATGTGACAACCTACCAGGGAGATTATCAGTTTTATATAGTAGGTTTTCATTCAGGAACAGGGTTGGGCAGCCCTGCTCTAGCTGTTTAATGAGATGTGTTTTGTTAGGACTGGGTTTGATAGATTCAGGAACAGGGTTGGGCAGCCCTGCTCCAGCTGTTTAATGAGAGGTGTTTTGTTAGGATTGGAGTGTAAACCTACAGGATAGTAGATCTGCAGGAAAAGGGTTGGGCAGCCCTGCTCTAGCTGTTTAATGAGAGGTGTTTTGTGAGGATTGGAGTGTAAACCTACAGGACAGTAGATCTCCAGGAACAGGGTTGGGCAGCCCTGCTCTAGCTGTAGGTTCACGGTTATCCAAAAGAGACTGAAAGGACCAGCTTTCCTCATTGTGCATTCTGGAGTTCTAACTCAATTTGAGCAAAGTAAATCTTTTTGAAAGAGCTCCATGTTTCACTGACTGCAGGTGCAAATAAAAAGAATGTGGTTATGTTGCTGTGAATTTTGATCCAGATGACAAATGAGCCTAATATACCACTACACTCCGCCGATACAGGTATCGTCGAGCTCAATAGTTAAATCCACACTAAAACGCACAGCGTTAATTTATCTCTCTGCATTAAGGAGACGTGTTTAGAGGTGTGCAATTCACGGACTGGCAGTAGACCGTTATATAAACCTTTACTCAGATATAACTTCAGCTCTCCGTATCCTAGAAGAAAATATGTTCAATTACATACATACAGAGCCTGTGTTGGGATATCAGAGAATATTTAGCTTGATTGCTAATCCTGGAACAGCGAAGGGGCTGTCCAATGTACCTGTCAAGTAAACAAAAGAAAATTAAAATGAAATAAACTAATAGAGTTATGAAGAATAATCACTTTTAGAGTTTTCTGCTGAACCTGGATCAATTTCCAAAAAAAAAAAAAAAACCAAAACAAACAAACAAACAAAAAAACCACAGAATATTGTTCTTGTTATTTACGACACAGCATTTCTGTGTAATTATGTTCAATTTCTTTGTTATGACTGTGGGGTATTGTGCATGCTGATGTCTTATTTGTTCATATTATTGTGCAGCGAATGCGACCCAAACCTGAAAAATTCATTTAAACCCCATCCAACAGTAGCTGCTGACTGCGCGAATCCAACGCTAATATTTATTCCCGAAACATCACGAGCGTTGTTACTCACATCTTGAGGTAATAAACAATTTAAATTAAAAATGAATAAACAAAGAAATAGACTGCAGCTTGCAGTTCCTTAATTGCAGTAATTAGCTCTTTATCTTAAAGACATATCTCAAGATAAGAATTATCCTAAGCCTTGCTTGAGACCATGCACACAATATTAATATGGATTAGAAAGAAAAGAAAGAATAAATGAATTAAATAAATACTGAACAGGGAACAGGACACAGAGAGAAACAGAATGAATGATAAATTGAAATCAAGTTATGAGCCAGAGTTATCTGGTATGTGGATAAAATGCATTGATAAAATGAATACAATGTTAAAAACACAGATGAGGAAAGCAGATGAGGTAGATCTGGTTGTTTTTCTGATTCTGGTATTGACTTGCTTTTGAGAGGATAGTAATGTGTTTTTTTTTTTCGGTCACCTGTGGAGTTATAATGATAATGATTTCAAGAACAAACAGAAATCTTTAGACTAAATCTGATATGCGTGGCATATGTGTGAGCATCATGGCGGTACAGCGAGAGAATGATCACATCTCCCGCTCAAAACCCCGCCACCTCCAGGAGCCACCAGCGTCCGCTGTTTCACAAATGAACCTGACTGGTCTGGGACTGTGATGTCACACCTGTGTCACATGACCCCCCCCAGGGAAAAAAAAACACATTCCTCAGGTGAACTGTGACATCTCACATTCCCCCTCAGGCAATGCATCCTGGTTAAACGTGGGAGTGATGGGGCTATTGGTTTAAAGTGAGCACTGGGGCGTCTCGTCCAGAAACTCGCGGTCGGTTTTCAGCTCAAGGGAAATTCAGAAAATGGCGGCAAATTGAAGGCTATGAGGGCCCTGGAACATCATCTTAGTCGCGATGAAAGGGGTCGGTTGAGTGGCCGTCAGTATCTGTGGGGGGGGGGGGGGTTCGGTACGGCGAAATCGAAACATTGCTCAAGGGGCAGCATGGGGCAAAACGATGATTGATACGGTTCTGGAACATTCCTGTCCTCCAGCCCACGGTGGAGCACGGTTTACCTGGGAAAGAGGGGCGAGGGGGCGGTAAGGGGGAGGGGGGGAGCTGGCGTTAAACACAAGAAGAAGAGACGAGCGGCTTTGAGGGGTCATCTGGGTTTTGTGCGAAAATTGGCGCCATCCATCAAGCGCCATATTTAAGGAGCGGCTAGCCTAGCTGGGCGCGCACAGAAAAGGCTTCTTAGCGGAGCAACTGATCCAGGAAACGCGGGGGGATCGGGGGGATTGGTGGTGGTGGGGGGGGGGGGGTGGGTAGGACTTGAGAGGGTCCATCAATCAGCCAGTCAGCTCCCTTATTTAACAAGTCAAAGGGACTCTGGGGGGAGGGGCGAGACACCCAGTTGTTCTGGTTTGTTGGTCTGTTGCGCTATACTCCCTCGCCTGGCCTGGCTGGGGGGGGGGGGGGGGTGGATTTAAGCATCCAAAGAATATCAGCGCTGGATTGGGTAAGTCCTTTGCTTGGTCTGTGTTTCAGTGGCAGTCCTCCACAGGGGGTGAATATCCACTCAGCACTACAACTCCCAGACTCCCACTTCACTCCCTGGTGCCAAAGATCTTAAAGGAGGAAGTTTGTGGCCATTGACTGTGAAGGAGCTTTACAGAGCAACAGCAATGGGTGGCTTCCTGCAACAGCTGTCTTTTGTTACTCATTTACACCTTTAGCTCAGCCTTCAAACAAAAAATATCAAATGTATAAACAAGAAGGGTTTACGATCGTCAATCCATGGAATGGTGCAAGGGCACCTTTCCCTCACTTGCTTGCTAAATACCCAGTATAAATGCGCAGTTTAGAGTCTCCAGTTAGCCTAGCACGTATGTCTTTGGACTGTCCGAGGAGTCCAGCCATGGCTCTCTGCGATGAGATAAACACGCTGCCCACTGCATCGCTCTGATCCCAACTGTCTGATTTTGATCCAGCTAACTGGAGCCAGTTATTTGTCCTTTCCGCAGCGGTTATATAAAACCTCAAAACCTTGCCCTTCTCTCCTGACTCATGCTTCATCCAAGATACAGCCACCCAAAAAAAACCCCAAAACTCACCAACGTAGTAAACTGGAGTCAGGTCAGTGAATGACTTTTTGTTTTTTTTTTTTTTAAAGAAAACCTCTTCTTGTTCCCTGGCTCACACTAGCTTGATGACACAAGCAGGCACTCCTTTAATAAATAAATAAATAAATGTATTGACGCCATCTTTGGAGCAGTTTCCCCGATCCCGCACCTGTCCTTTCACGCTCCGCCTGTCTCCTCCAGGCAGAGTCGGGTCAGCTGCGGTTCTGCTCGGCTGTCACGCGATACGCTTCCCTTCACCGCTGCCCCGCGCTCGGGAGCGTGAGCCAAAGATTTTAAATCCCAGAGCCCCAGGAAAACTTCAGAGAGAGCCGTCTTCAGACACGCTACGGTGCGCAGGAGCCGTCTCTGCTTTTAAACTGAACCTTTAAGGTACCTTTGTGGAGGCCGGCGTAGCTCCTGTCTGTTATAAATCTACACCCACCAAAGACAGTGAGGTGCTGAGGGACAAATTTATTTTCATAAGGTGCTGTGAGCCGTCTGTGGGAGATCTTTAAACTGCCTGTAAGGTCTTTAACAAAACAAGGATCATTTCATTCTTTTATTTTGAGCATTATTCTACAGTATGTATGGTGATTGAAAAAATTTGGAATGCTGATGCCGATTTTTTTCCCAGCTAATTTTATGAATGAACCAACTGATGTAACGCTCACTATATTTTGGAATTCATATCATATGATTGCTGATTTGCTCTCACATTGATTTCTAGCATGCTGATTTTGCCCATGCTGATGATATTCAGGTTGCCGATTTAGCAGTTTCTGATGTCTGGAATTGTAGATTCAAGAATTTCAAAACCATTTTGCAGCGAATTATTGCGAGATGCCTCATAAATGTGGAATTTTCAATAGTCTGGCACGAAATGTTGACTGAGGGACCAATATTGTCAATACAATATGTGGCCATGTTAGGTGAGCGAGAACAGATCCATGTCCTTGTTCCAGATAGGAATGCTACAGCTCAGTGATGTCATGTAGACAAACCCTGCAGCCGACTCCACAGGTTGCCAGGCAACAGGTGACGGACACATGGTGTGAATCTCTGAGCCAGTTGTCATGGCCTGCCCTCATTAATTGATGCAGGAGTTGCACTCTGTCCTTGACTTTTGAAAAAAAAAAAAAAAAAAAACTTCCCAAGCAAGATAGATGTTTAAACAATAATTACTGCAACATTATTTATTAGTTTGCCAGACAGCCCTCATTCAGACAGACTTTGCCTCCTCACTGTAAAACTTTACTTTTCATGCATACGGCTGTTTATTTTTGGAAGTTATTTAGGGTAACCGCTGCCTCCCGTATGGATGTAAAGGCAGTGGCCCACTTAGGATTTAAAACCATTACGCAACGCGTCCCCCCCCGCGGGGCGCACAACCTCTGCACGGTTTCTGCTTATTTTATTTCTGAGCATAAACCACACTCCCGGCGTGTAAACCTCCGATAAAATAAAGGCACTTCTTTAAGGATGCGGATTTAAGGGGATATATGAGGGAGTGAGCTTTTTAGATTAAGTGCAACCTCCCCACCCACAGCACAGTAAACTGACAGACAGGCGTGCACACACACACACACACACACACACACACATACACACACATTTGTATAGCTATGCTTGTGAGGACATTGTATTGACTCATAGTCATTCTGCACAGTCTTTCCTGAACCTTAAACATGATCAAATTATGTAAAACCTTAACATAGCTCTAACTGTAACTAACTTAAACCAGTTAGCTGTAATCCCCCATAATCCTCTGTGAGGACCACCCAAAATGTCCTCACAGCCTTAAATGCCCTCACAAAATCTGTGGTTTCTCAAGAGTTGGTTCTCACGAGTACAGCTATTTAAGCCCACACAAACTCCCCTTGCTCCTATACTCACCCACCACCCACCCAATCACAGCCCAAATTGGACTACGGTTTCGGTCCAGCGGCCATTTTGAGAGTTTTCTCACTTTCCCATTAAACCCAAGCGTATTTATTGACTTCATCTCCCCCTGAGAATCTCTCATTTCTTTCTCTGTTTGTTTATGGTATGGATTTTATTTCGGCTGCCTCTCCACGCTCAGATAAAGCTCCGCCCACCGTGGCGCAGCACCGCGGGGGCGAAAGTGTCTGTGAACCGCCGTCGGCTGCGGAGAGACACGGAGAGGCGGCTCGCGGTCAGACGAATGCAATCGATGGAGATCGATGCTCTATTTCAGCGAGATCCTCCCATTCTTTCAGACTCATCATGCCCAGGAATGAAAGAAGTGCCCCTGCAACCAGTGAGAGGGAGAGAGAGAGGAAGAGGAGGAGGGGAAGATAGGGAGATAAAGATAGAGAAAGGAGAAGTGAGAGTGGGAGAGAGAGTGAGAGAAGTAGAGAAAAATGAGAGTGAGCAAGATAGCCAGAAAGAGAAATGATGGAGAGAGAGAAATATAGAGGGAGAGATGACACAGCAAGAGAGAGAGAGAGAGAGAGAGATGGAATGCGGGAGGGAGAGAGACAATGAGAGAGAGAGAGAGATGGAGGGAGGGAGAAATGAGATAGATAAAGGAAAGGAGATTGAGAGAGAAATCGAGAGAGAAAGAGAGAGAGAGAGAGAGAGAGAGCATCAACTCTCACAGTACATGCACACTGAGTGCCCTAAGCTATCCCAGTCATAAAAAAATACAACAGAAACTCTAAAATCTGGGACTAAATTGGTACAGTGACCGGTAACCAGGAGCTTTTCATCAAAATTTGTGTACCGGCAAAATCTTCTGCCTAAACCAGCAACACAGAGAGGGGGGAATCCTGGCTTCTGAAAACAGAACAGGGTCATTACTGGTGCTTCACAGGACAAGCCGGAATTATTCATGTCCTCCAGTCCAGACCTGAAGCTGACAGTTGAGCTCTTGGCTGCCAGTATAAAGGAGCTTAAGTTCCTGGAGTGAAAGGGCACCATGGGAATTGAAGTCCATTCCAGGCTGGACTACATTATGTGAGACGGAATGCCTGCATTAAAATGAGAGAGCAGAATCAGTCATATAAGGCTAGAGAATGATGAAAGGAGGGTGGGAGTAAAAAAGAAAGACAGATGAAGAAAAAGAGAGAGAAAACCCCTGAAGATACAAAATCCATAATGCAATAGAAACACCACTTATACTGGAAATAGGATTTCTTTTTTCTTTTCAGTGAATCCAAGAGACAAACAAGTTTAATCCCTACTTTTTTAAAGGTCTGGGGAAGATCAATAGCAGTGTTGCTTGGTTAGTAAGACAATAGCTAAAATGACAACAGCAGTTGAAACCACAAAGTATTGACAGCCAGAAATAACTAAAAATATGAAAAATAAACAAATGGAAAAAAAAAAAAATCTGTCAATTTATGTCCTGCGTCAACGGTGCAGCAACCTGGATTCTTTTCCCCCCTAATTAATTGTCGCGTAAACAGCGACAGAGAGAGTCTGTAAGTTTATTTCCAAGCAAAGTACAAGAGGCTAATGAGGGTTTTGCCCCAGCAAGGCTGCAGATAACGGCGGCTAATTCAGAATAAACCGTCAACACTACACTACCTTTAATGTACATTAATGCGCATTTTAATTAATTTGCTATCAGCCTTTGCAAAGCCACGACACTGTTTTTATTGCGTACAAACTGCAGCCACGGCAAATGAGCAACAGATGGCACTTTCGCGATAAAAACCTTCGCTCGGCTTCCTCCTTATCTTTTCAGGTTAACGAGAGAGCAGCACAAGCAGGAAATCAATGTCAGCGAAAGTTTTCTGCTTTTGTTTTGTTTTTAGTGTTTAGTTTTCTCTGCCCCAAGAGACCGCCCTATTTTCTGTGGCTTTCAGCCGACTTTGTTTCGTTCTAAAGTCACATTTTCACACATTTTGATTTCTGATTTCCTCCGTGAAATTTCTCGTTGGCAAGGTGAAGCAGAGACTTAACACTCTCAGCGTAGACTTGAGTGCCTTGTCCATAGCGTACTTAAATCAAAACACTCTGATTGGGTGTTAAAGTCTGTTCTATTAACCAATCACATGCAATCGAAATTCAATTCCTGCTGCTAAGGATGCTTCTGTTTCACCTGGTTACCTTGAGTAAATTAGCTGTGAGCTCCAACAGTGGTTCACTCATAGATAAGATTAGTAAGACTTAAGGACACAAGGATAGACGTCGGCTGTCATTCTTGTGCTTATCAAGAAATGTTCCGGAAATGACAGACTGTGTAAATGTCGAGGCTAATTAAACGATTGAGGCCAAAAGTTGGCGTGAAGATCACAGACAGATACAGCCGCTGATGTCCATGTCGGCTGTTAGTTCTGACAATCTGTCATTCTGTCAGTCAGCTTACCAGTGTTAGCAGTATTAGCGTCTGTGTGAGTCAGACTGCTCAGCTGTCGTTGATAGAACATCCAGTTAATGGACGCCAATTCAGAAACTTAAGAAGCTGAGTCTTTGTGAACAAAATGAGAATGAACAAGCCAAACGACCTCACAGAAATGTTAGTTACTCCACACAAGGCGAGAGGGATATTGTTTTTGATGACATTTGTTTGTTTGTTTCCGTGTTTGTCAACAGTTTATCACAAAAAATAGTTCAATAAAATTCCTCAAAATTTTTGGCAAAGGTGTTCAATGGTCTAACTATCACCTAATTAAATTTTTGTCCTGATTGGGTCAATGTCAAGGTTACGGAAAACCAAAAATAGTTTTTTCATCGTTACCACCTTAAACATGCTCCGATCAATTTTTAACTTTATGATGTGACATCATTAGGCTTGTTAGCAGATGACATCATTAGGCCAGTTAGAAGGTGATGTCATAAGGCTCGTTAGCAGATGATGTCACAAGGCTTGTTAGCAGGTGACGTCATTAGGCTTGTTAGCAGGTGACAACATTAGGCTTGTTATCAAGTGACGTCATTCGGCTAGTTAAAGGGTGGCGTCATTACGCTTGTTAGCGCGTGACGTCATTAGGCTCGTTAGAGGTAGGAGTTGAGCGTCAGAGGGGTTAATCAACACCCAAAGCACTAAAACGTTCCCTCAGCCGGGGTATTTCGTGTCTGCCACCGCTCGGTAATTTCTGCTCCTCGTTCCAGAGTGTTCTCAGGGGGAGCACAGGGGAGTCCGCAGTGGATTCAGACCTTTGAAGCCACCACCATGCACACTTTTCCCAGCCTAAAGCCGCTTTCACACTGGACGCAAAACAAATTTTTTGCACGACAGATTACATTCCAAGTCAATGGAATAAGATGTTCTGTCATCGTCATTCGCAATGGATGTGTAGAAGCTGACAATCCGAATGCATTGACTTTATCATTACAGCAATGCCACATCATGGATGGCAGGTTTCTGAATGCTCTTGGTCAAGTACCATTGCAATACTACCTCTTTGCAACGGCACTGCTTTAGAAGAATTGGGAGAAGGAGTAAAATGTAAATGAAAACAGCGAGCAGTAATCTGCATGTCCCGTTTAATCGGAACTCAATTAAAAAAATACAAAGACAAAATAATAATAAAATTGCGACTCATTAACTTAATTGTTTTTTGACAATAATAGCTATTTTGAAATTTGATATCTGCAACACATTCAGTGAAGCTGGGACAGGTGTATGTTCACCCTGGCATAACATCCCTTCTCCGTTTAACCCATTAAGACCTAGGGCACCTCATGATGCACTTCATTCACATTTCTTAAAAATTATATATATATACATATATATATATATATATATATATATATATATATATATATATATATATATCTATATGATATTCATGTCCTTTCCATTTTTAAAGCGAGTGCGACGCAGACGTCGCATCAGGTCTTAATGGGTTAATAACAGTCAGCTGTCATATTAGGACCGTGGACACTGATTGCTTGAGTTTCATAAGCATTATTACCCCGCCCCACCCGAAGGGTGAGGGCAAGGGGTATTGTTTTTGGTTCGGTTGGTTTCTGTGTTTGTGTGTTTTTGTGTTTGTTTGTTTGTTTGTTTGTTTGTTAACACTCTAGCGACATAACTAATGGCCAGATTCACCCCAAATTCGGTATAGGGATTGCCACTGACCCAGAAGAGATCCCTATTGAATTTCGTACAAGTAGGTGAAAGTATATGCGAGGGGCGGGGTTTGTTGTGCCTGGCACCACTTGTTAATATAGGAGTTCACTTCATCAACACTTTGGGCTCTCTGTTATCTTATTTTGTGCTTCATAATCCTCCACATGCTTTCAATGGAAGACTGGTCTAGGCTGCAGGCAGTACTGTGACAACAAGGCCACGCTGTTGTAGTAGGGGAGGCTGGGGTCCGATAAGCCATGGGGACCAATGAGCCATATCACTTTTTTGCGATCAATCGATGCCAAAGGTATTTAAAATAGGCAAAATAGTGATATGGCTCATTTATCCCCATGACTCATCAGTCAGTGGTCAAATATTTTGCCTATTTTAAGCAGCTCTGTCATCGATTGATTGCAAAATAGCGATATGGCTCATTGGTCCCCATGGCTCCTCGGACTCCAGTCTCCCCTACCTGCGGAGTGAGGCTTAGCATTATCCTGCTGGAATAAGCAGGGACATCCCTGAGAAGAAACAAGCTCCGCTGCTAGAGTGGACCATTACCACAAGGGGGCACTATATTTAACAGGAATGGAAGTTTTTTGCCTGCTAATCCAGCCTGCAACCGTTAGGCTACTAAACCAACTCTGTTCGACATTGTGAAATATTACCTCCTCCCGTTAGTGAAAGAAGAAAGTAGAAAAGTGGAAATGGGAAGTTTATCTTTGATCCTACATGGTGCGGTAGAGAAAAAAAAAATTTCAGTTGAGCAGGTCAAAATGTAAACTTCAGCGACTCGAGGAGACTGCAGAGAGGTAACGCAGTGTTGCAGGAACCTGGTGCTACAGTCCTTCGACTCCACAGTCTTCCTCAGCACAGAGTCTGGGGAAGAGATGACATTGAGGATAAAAACAGAACTTCATTACAGTTGTGTTCTCAGTCCAGTTGGCAGGACGGCGTTCCACACAAAGCAGGTGTTGTGGTTTTGAATCATCCACTTTGTGTAATGTCCTGTGTGACTCGCTACTGATTTGCACTGACTGTGACTTATGCATGCCCATCATTGATGAACCATCACAAGAGTGTATCTGGTGTTGAACCATCACACAAAACAGCTTTCATTGAATAAGTAACAAGCTGTTCCTTCTAGTTCTAATGTTGTGCATCCTGGGTAAATAATACCAATACTTCTATTATTATCACCGCAACTGCTACTTCTGCTTAGTGCTACCACTACTTGTTACAACCACAACTAATTTAATGCTAACAAATTACATAATATTCCAGAGAAGACCAGGTAATATTCCGGTAAAAGCTGATTTAACTAAACATGGAAGTACCCTTCGTATTAGTAACTGCTGCAGAGTAGCAGTAATTATTAAGACTTCAGTGCAAACCACTAAAGCTTTTTTTTTAGGTGGTGGGTTAAAATGTGGACATGGAAGGGCCCGTCCAAATATTTCTTGGCAAAATTACCTGCAGGCAAATGAGTGGGGAAGGTTAAGTCAACCCTGGCCTCTCAGCTGGCTTTGAGCCTTGAATCGGTGACCCGGAGTCGCTCGCTATCTGTGAAGCGCTTCTCGTTCAGGCCTGACCCCTTTTAAAGATCCGCGGTCGGCCATCTTGTCGGTAATGGAGCAGACCGAGCCGCCATATTGCGGCGATAATACCCTCGGCCTGGCAGCTGGCCGGCGTATCACAGGGTTGCCAGGACTCTTCGGCTGCCAGGCTGCTCCTGTCATTTCTCAGTCCACACCCCCCCCTCCATCTGTTCCCAGAGACCACACCATCTCAGGTGTCAGGCTAAGCTCCTCCACTGAGTTATACACTTATGGTCAAGGCACTGAACTCCAATAACTCACTGCACTGCTGTTATAAGCCGTAAATGTAGAGCTGGGCTAACTAGCTAGGCTAACTCGCATTGTCATACTCACTCACTGAGCTGAGCTCATTCACTTCCCAACCCTGGTCCTGGAGATCTCCTGTCTTGCTGGTTTTCTCTCCAGCCTGAGCATACCTCATACCTCAGTCAACAGCTAGCAATCTTCTAGTGCTGCCAATTAGAATAGTCGAGCAGGGGTGTTAGAAGAGGTGTATGGATTTTACTGTGGGTGTCTGGCCAGGCTGCCATGGTCTTTGCAAAGTAGTGATGATTTAAAGTAATAATGTGGATTATTTGGAGGGCTAAAAACTCTTTAAGGCGTGCGATAGCCCCTCTAAAATAAGCCTGGCGAGGCCCCTGCAGTCACTTGAGTCACTGTATAGTCGGAGTGAAAACTAACAGGGCAGTCAGTCTCCAGGAACAGAGTTGAGAATGTCTGGTCAATGTATTGAGCCAAGCTAACTCACTGAAACACACCGCAATGCCCCACAGAGCAAACTCACGAGGCCACCCTTATGAAAATATCCTATAGTAATATCTTAGTAATATATAGCATTTCTTGGCATAACTATAGCATTACTATAGTTTGCATAGTACAACTAGAGTGATGCCATAGCCATCGTATTATTACTATAGTATTACCACAGTCAATAGTACCATAATATTACTGCAGTCCACACAACTGCATTGCTGTAGTTTGAATAACTATAGTATCACTATGGTAATATTACACTATGGCGGTGAAAATACCATCCATTTACTATAGGATAACTATAGATTGGAACTGTAGTGATTTTTCATAAGGGCATAGGTCTTGGGTGCTGCTAAGAGGTCACTCTTAGGTTCACAGGATCCGATCTTCCCACATCAGCACTGTTTCTTGAATCCTGTTTTCCTGTATCACTGAAAGAGGACCAAAGTACGCAATGACAGAAAATTTATAAAACCAGTATTCTGCCATATGAAGTGCTAGCAGGTGTGGGTGTCTGCAGGCAAAATAATATCTGCAGCTGTTTTTCAGAGAAATCTGGATCCAATCACTGTAGGTTTCTTGGATAAAACTGGCTTGAGTCTTCAAGAATTGAAATTTTACTGCGTAAGATCTAAATGCTTTAGTCATGTTTTAATTTGTACATCAGCTATTCAAAGCCTCCTTCAACTACATATGAATAAGATAAATAAAGCTCAGTAGTAATAGGGATATACAGTATATTTGAGAATCCCTTATTATAATATAACTCTGTGCCCTACCTGCTGATATCTCTTCTATGAAGGAACGTCTGTGTTAGTTTTAGCACAGAGCAACAACTGACAAGTACCAGTTCAACTCCAGGAACACACCCCTGACAATTTCACTATCTACGAGCTGCAGGATCATGCTGTATTCATTTACACTCTCACACCAGAGGACAATTTCAAATCTCTTATTAGCCTGGTGTGCATGTCACTAGCCTTTTGTAGGAAACCCACATGAACATGAGGAGAACATGCAAACTCCGCACAGAAAGGCCCCGGGCCGGATTCAAACCCATGTGTGTTCACAGCCCTACCCACTGCACCACCGTACCATTTTTTTTTTTTTTTTTGAGTATGAACCTGTTCAATTCCGTTTTTCAAAAGTAGCATAAAAGTGAAAAGTTTTCACATTGTTGGAGCGAAATTGGGTACGGACTTGAAAGGTCACCGGTGTCACATTTGCGGAAAGCTCTCATGCTGGATTAATCCGCTCGGAAACTCAAACTGCTGTTTTTTGGGGCGTGTTCGTTCTTCTCGCTCCCTGAGCTTGAAACGTCTCTAATTTAGCGAACGGGGACTAGACGACACCCACACACCTGAGCAGTTCCCATCTATCCTCGCTCTCTGTAAGTGACACAAACGGTTGTTATCTGCTTAAATCAAAGCGAGCAAGGTCAAAATTATTCCCTCACTCGAGTTGTTTTATTCACTGAATAACACCTGCCCAACTGCCGGGTAAAAATCGCACTTTCCTGCGGCATTTGAAGGTATGTAATTTCAACTCTGTCAAATGGATCCAGTCAATACTTGTCCTTTAATGTGAACTTGGAAAAAAACATGAAAACAGACATTTTCCAAGAGAAGTTTGCCGTCAGCTTTGAAGATTGGCAAACTTGCAAGACTAGTAAGTCTGAGACCAACAAAAAAAAACCTTAACCCTGTAATTAGTTTTTGAATCATAGCCAGTATTATGCATGTGTGTGTGTGCGTGTATGCGAGTATGTGTGTGCGTGCGTGTGAGTTTTAGTATATTTGTGTGTGTGTGCGTGTGAGTTGTTGCTGTGTATGCTGCTGATTATTTTAGTAGCCTTGGGGTGGGGGAGTATTCGGTGTGTGTTTGTTAGTATGTGTTTATGTATGTGCGCGCACGTGTGTGTGTTGTGTGTGTTGTGCGTGTGTGGGTGTGCACGTATTTGAGTGTGTATCGTTGTGTGTGGGGGTGAAAGCTGTTGATGATTCTTGGATCCTCGAGGTGGGGTTGTTACATGAGCCCTCATATTTTAGTAAAACACGGGGCCTTCGGCCGTATTCCGTTAGGGGACCCAGAATTCCTTGCAGTGTCTAAAGATGAACTAAAGATATAAACATGTTAGCGATCTTGATTTGCATGAGGGCAAAGAGAAGCCAGGCCTATTTTCTCCACTGGCTGGTAATCAGCCTCTGTGCTGTTTAATAAATGCTTACTCCAGATCTTGATTACACTGGCACTATAGCCATTGGATTAATACTCAGCACTTTAGAAATGTAAATGTTGTAATTAACTGCGGGGCAAAAAAAGGAAAAAAAAAAGCCCTTAATGATGTGAGTAAGACGCAGATTCGGCGGGAGAGATTACAACAGTCTTTCGCCCTCATCATTTTATCCTAAACGTCGTTCCCCCCACTGCTCAGCTCATTTTGAATTCATTCGCCTGGCACACCATTTGGCAGGTCAAAGCATTTTTATACCACCGCTATCTACAATAAACTTCTTTATCCTCCATATTACTGCAGCTCGTAATTACAGTAACCATTACTGCTAATCCAACTCATGCTAACCTAGTAATATCCTCCCTTTGGTGAACGCAAGCAGCATTAGCTCTCTCTAAAAAAAGCTAAATTAAATAAATAACTCAGTTGATTTTGACCAGGGCCTTGACTGCAGAGACGTCATTGCCGCAGAGTGTGTAGACGCTGTTAATTGGGCTCGAGGCTGAAGCGAGAGCAACGCATCTTACAATTCCACATTCACCTTTACAAAAGAGACGGGAGTTGCCGTGGTCACCCGGGCAGAAGCATCCATATCTCAACAGTGACTAAGATTCCTCAGAGAGAGGGATGTGAAAGCAGCTATCGGACATGGGGATGCAGTTTCACAAATTATTCCAATTTAGGCTACTGCTGACGGAAAAATACAACACCTCGCCGCCCCCCCTCCCCACCGACCGCAGTCCTCCATACCGTCTGTCCTCCTGCCAATTGAGCCGCTTGTTGAATTTAGAAACCTCGCCGCTTCCGTTATTTCCCAGAGCCCAGTTCAGTCCCGCTGCTGCTCATTAGCCGCTGCGGGTGTTTAGCCGTTAAAACGATGGGTGGGGGGGTGCGTACAAACGAACCGGCCAGGCGTGGAAAGCAGCACCGGCCTGACGCTCACTCCCGGGGTACGGTCGATATGGTGGGATTTAGCGCCTTACTTTGGCGGGGAACAAAGCCGCAAAACAAATGAATAAATATTGCGTTTACAGCGGGCATTTGGAGAACGAGAAAAAAAAAAGAATCGCAGGTTTGGCGGATTGGTGCCGGACAAAGGTCAGGCACACCCCGGGGCCGGGGAAATAAATCCAGGTGTTTTCAAGGTTAATGGCCAGACGGGAAACAAAATGGATTCCATGTCAACAACAGGCTGACAGGTGATTTGACTTGAGCGAACTGTGTAATCAATCTCAGCCCTAACCTACACCACTTCTCCATCCCCCCTTGGGCCAACAAATAGGCCGGTCCGGCAACTCTGAATTCGAGAATGTCCCTGGACGAGCACCTGAAATTGTCAGCTTCATTCCCCAACCAGACTGTTTATCTTTAAAGGAAGAAAGACAACTTCCATTACTTTGGCGGAGCCCTGGTGTTGTTTTTCTTCCTATTACGTTGGAATAGGCCATCACACCTGTGGATCAGGGGGCAAAGACGCCACTCAACGTTCAAAAAAATATTCATTCAACTTTCATCCAACATTCAAAAAACACGCAGAAGGAAGATCCCGGATCTTAAGAGATAGATCCAGTCCAGTATATTGTTCTGATCACTTTGATTGGCTTGTTCGCACAATCCATCACTCAGAGGGTACTTACCATTAAAATCAGCCCTCTGAATTAATGGCTGCTATAAACACGATGCAGGACTTTAAGTTACTGACCGAAGGTCGACTTTCCTCAAAAATCCACTCTCCCTGTGACTATTACTCCAAAGAACACATCTCAAATGCTGCTGTCTGTTCTGGCAAAATGCCTTGCATTAATGTTTATTCTAAATTATTGCAAATGGCTTTATCAATACAGAAGAAAAACTAAATGCTTAAGTGATATTTAGAGCATCTGAGCATATAAATGTTTTTAGAACACCATTGCAATTTATGACGCCGCAGAGCAAGTTTTAAATGGGCTCTTCGCTGTTACTGCTTATGCGGTATAAATGTACTCGGGAAAACGGAACGAGAATATAGTTCTCAGCTGACCGGCTCCGTTAAATAAATGATATCCAGGGGCTGGTCAGTTCGTCAGAAACACTGTCACAAATACCCGCTTTTTCAAGCTGGTGATGCACTGATTTTTTTTTAAACTGGGTCTAATATGGATTAATTTAAATCTGTAGTGATATTTACCAGGTGCGACATCGTTGGCTGGTAATATTTTCAGTTTGTGAGTCTGTGTGTGTGTGTGTGTGTGTGCGTGTGCGTGTGTGTGCGCGCACGTGTGCGTGTCATTATGGTTCAGGAGACACCTACTGTAGCAAGACCTACCACAGAAGAGGTATTGAATACTTTGCCAGGTGTTTAAATGTCTGTCAGAGGACAAATTTTGTCACCGCAATAGCATCACAACCGCGCAAGACGCAGCCACAAAACTGTACAGGTGTGTAGATGAGATTAAACTGAAGGCCGCAATCAAAGGTGAGTTCGGTCTAAGCAAGAGCACTGGAAGTATAGGGGTAGGCGGAGTGGCTGGTTTGATCCCATCATAGTATAGTCTCCAGTTAGCGCTGTGATTGTTAGCATCTGTCAATCTGAACATCTTTGACTCGTGGCCACAGGCTGTCCGTGCTCTTGCAGTTTATGATGTTTTGGTCATAATTCTTTATGCAATAACTCCTTGTATCCTTCACTAATAATTAAACTAACCAACACAGCTGCAATTTAGGCATGGGCTATTCGTCCACTTAAGAACTCTTTTAGTATCCTCATCTTTCTAAGGAGGCTTAGCGAGCAAAGTGCTGTTGGTTAACCCTTTCTTAAGCAGACACACGCTGCTAATTAGCATTCATATTAATAGGAATGACCTGTGTGGCTGCTTTTCTAATCATGGTTCAGAGCCTTCAAAATAAAAGCATTTTTCAGGGGTGCTTACAAAAAAATTATAACAAAAAAAAGGAACAAGAAAGACGCCGTCTAAGGAACGACAGCGTATCTGCAGAACCCTGCTTCTGAGTACGATCACACTGCTTCTGAATCAGCCATCAAGAAAATTGGAGCGTGAACGGCGCTTATCTAAATTAGTGGCAGTTTTCCCTGCGTGAAAAGATTGCCTCCCTCTGTACAAACATTCCCCTGTATCGGCGAGATGCTCATATTTATTTTATCTGATTGAGCGGAATGAAAGCAGCCCAATGTCTCTCTTTAATATCGTAAACAATTTGACTGAGAAGTAATCGCCCGAAATTGCAAATACATTTCGGCGGTAATGACTTCATTAACTTCTTTTTAAAATGAGAGATTAGAAACTATTAGTGACCAGATCTCCCTAATACCTGTATCCCTCGCCACTTCTCCAGACATTCTGCAAAGCCCAGATTAGAGATAAAGGCATCAATGGCTGCACTAGAATACTTTACTCTCACTACGGAACATGAGCAAATTGGTAGTGTCCTTGACACCAACTACATGCTGGCCTGACTCCAATCCAAGTTAAATGGGCTAAGACCGTCTCCTGTGTTTGTGGACGCATTCAATAATTTGTTCTTTCTGTGTTAATGTGTGTACGTGCTTGTGTCTGCATGTGTTTGTGTGCATTTTTGTGTCCGTGCATATGCATGAATGTTTACAGCAGTGTTTGTGTGCGTGTACACAGTGTGTGTGCAGGTGTGCCTGCTTATGAATGTGTGCAAAGTTTTCTCTGTGTGTGTGTGTGTGTATGTGTGTGCGTGTTTGTGTGTGTGCGTGTGTGTGTGTGTGCTCATTCATGTGTGTTTGTATATGTACATTTTCCATTTCGATTTGTCCCCTGGAGCTCATTTTCTAATGCTTATTACTCCTCTAAGAACGCTTCAGAATTAATTAAGTTTACAATTAAACACAATATGTTTTAACTGATTATTTTAAGGTCAAGTGCTGACATTTTTCAGCGGAGCTCAGCCAGCTGGCCTTTGGGTAACAGAAAGAAATGTCAGAGTCACGTCGTTTCGAAATATTACATTTTAGAGAAACAGAGCCCGTGTATTAAATGAAATATGTCACCAGGTCTGAAATTACAACTGCCGTGATAATTAAAATAGGTTAACGTTTTGCATGCTCTTGTGTTTGAGTTAATCCAGAGCCTAGTGCTTTCTCTCAGCTGCGTTTCAGAGTGTGCCCTTACTCTGCAGAAATAAAGGTGATGTGGATCTACCTCACCGTTCTGTTAAGGACTGCATTTCACCTTATCATTCAGAGCTGTGGCATAAACCCTCCTGCAGCTAAACGCTCACTCTTAAAGGTCCCCTATCATGCAGGTGCCTAACCAAATAGCCACTACAAGCAATTTCAAAACCTGTCCTTTGTGACATCACAAGGAGGAGAGACCACCCAGAAAAATGAAGGAGTTGCTACACTGGTTGGCTGGATATGATCAGTCCTTATTGCTTCTGAGCAGTTGCCTCCACCTGTGATGTCATAAAAGATTTTGAAGTGGCTTGAGATGAGTAATTGGCTGTGGACCTGGTGACTCTTGTGAACAGCTCTCCGAGCTGCACGCACACTCTCTGAGCAGCACACACACTCTTCGAGCAGAACACACACTCTCTTAGCAGCACACACACACTCTTTGAGTAGCACAAGCAGTCTCCAGAGGGTTCCAGACTCTTGTTTAAGCCCGACACACATTCCCTGTCACAGGAGCCTTACGTGGCGGAGCTTGTAGCACAAAAGCAAATATTTCCTTTACCCATCGCGGCCAATCTGTTTCTCCACCATCCGCACTCACCCACCGTACAAACTACAAACCACCCCCACCAGCAAAACCTCTCTTTCTCTCTCTCTCTCTCTCTCTGTGTCTCTCTCTCTCTCTCTCTCTCTCTCCTGTGAGCCCACCATTTGTCACAAAGTAATTATAGAATTATCGATTGGCCAGCAATTAACATTTTTTTTTCACTTTTCCCTCTCGCTCTCACACCCCCCCATCTTTTAATTTGAAGTCGGAGCAGGAGAGAAAAAGCCTTTTGAGTAACACGTTTAATTCCCCTGCCATTTCTTTACTTTCTGCAGATTAATGGAAGGACAGCGACAAAAGGCCTTTTTCTCTCCCTCTCCCCCTTTCTCTCCCTCTCTCTCTCTTTCCCCCTCTCTCTCCCTCTCTCGCTCTCTCTCTCTCTCTCTCTCTGCTTTACCAGGCCTGCAGATCTGTCCACAGTGATGCCGGTGCTGCTGGCTGCCTTTCTACCTCGGGTCCTCTGAGATGAGACCGTTTTAAGTTTGATTCCTTGGTGAAAAATGGTTTCCAGGTCATGTACTGGTGTCCTGAGGGCTGATACTGTGGTTTGTACCTTGGGGCGGAGTCAGGTGGGTGGGGTTGAACATTGGGGCGGAGTCAGGTGTTGGGGTTGAACATTGGGGCGGAATCAGGTGGGTGGGGTTGAACATTGGGGCGGAGTCAGGTGGGTAGGGTTGAACATTGGGGTGGAGTCAGGTGGGTGGGGCTGAGATGCATAGATCACATCCTGAGAGGCTGTTACACTGAGGTTTCTCAGCAGGTCTTATTGTGACCCGGACCCCGTCCAATAAATTAACCCTTTGGGTGCCTGCTTTGTCATCTGGGGGATCATTTGTTAATTTAGATTTTACTATTATTTATTTTTTTTTTTGGCAATTTTTAAGAAATATATTTATTGGGTGTGTGCATCTCAGGAGGTATTTTTACATTGCACCGATGGAAAAGATAAATAAGAATGGTGGACATCATTATGTTTAAAAAACATGCAATAAGTTCTTATCTACTTAGTGAAAAGTCCAAGCTTTCGGCATATAATCATAGAAATCAAAGCTCTGCTTTATCAAACTTTGTGCTGTAGAGTCCTAGCTAGCACTTGGAGCTCATCAATGTCTGCAGCTTACAATGTTGTGAAAAAAACACACGGTCACCTGTGAGGTAGTGAAATTAACCCATAAATACTTATGAGGTTGTGAAATAAACACAAAGACACATGAGGCTGTGAAATAAACACATAGATACATATGGAGTTGTGAACTAAACCAATAGATACTAATTTGGTTGTGAAATAAACACATAGACACTTACCGTATGAGGTTGTGCAATGCACACGTAGACATGTAAGAAGCTGTGAAATAAACATATGGATACTTATGAGGTTGTGAACTAAACACAGCTACTTATTAGGTTGTGAAATAAACACAGACACTCATGAGGTTACGGAATAAACACATAGACAAATGAGGCTGTGAGGAAAACACATAGATACTTATGAGGTTGCAAACTAAATGCACAGCTTCTTACTAGGCCGTGAAATAAACACGTAGACACTTATTAGGTTGTGAAATCAACACAATTACACATGAGGCTGTGAAATAAAAACAGAGATACTCATGAGGTTGCGAACTAAACGCATTGCTACTTATTAGGTCGTGAAATAAACACATGGACACTTGAGGATGCGAAGTAAACACATAGTTATGTATTAGATTGTGAAATTAACACAGACACTTATTAGGTTGTGAAATAGACACTTAGGCATTTATGAGGTTGTGAAATAAACACATTGACACATGAAGCTGTGATATAAACACATAGACACGTGAGGTTGTGAAATAAACACATAGTTACTTATGTGGCTGTGAAATAAACACAGAGATACTCATGAGATTGTGAACTAAATGCATAGATACCTATTCGGTCATGAAATAAACACATAAACAGTTATGAGGTTGTAAAATAAATACATAGAGACATGAGGTTGTGAAATAAACACACATAGTTACTTATGAGACTTTGAAATAAACACATGCATACTTATTAGGCTGTGAAATCAACACATAGACACTTATGAGGCTGTGAAATAAACACAGACTCTTGTGAAGTTGTGAAATAAAGACAGATACTTTTGAGGTTGTGAAATAAACATATAGATACTTATGAGGCTGTAAAATAAACACAAAGATACTTATGAGGTTCTGATATAAACACATTCACACTTATGAGGCTGTGAAATAAATACATAGATACTTATGAGGTTGTGAAATAAACAAAACACAACTTATGAGGCTGTGAAATATACACATAGACACTTATGCAATTGTGAAATAAACACAGACACATATAAGGTAGTGAAATAAACGGAAAGACACTTATAAGGTCGTTAAATGAGCACATTGACACCAATAAGGTTGTTAAATACATGCATAGATACTTATGAGGTTGTGGAATAAACATATAGATAATTATAAGGTTGAGACACAAAGGACACCTACTTCACTCAGATGACTTGGAGTGTAAAACGTCTTTTGGCACATGTAAAACCAAAAACATGGCTAATGTTTGGCCAGAGTATTTGTTTTACTTACCATTTGTCTTGTTATTGTTTTTTTTAATGTGCTAAAAGGTCCTGTGTGTGATTTACAAAGAGCTTTATCACACGCAAAAAAGTTATGATGTTGTGAAATGAATACTATAAGCCATTCCCCCCACATGATGCTTTAATAAAAATGTAATGCAAAGGCCAGAAAATACTGCATTGACTTTAATGATGCACAAAGTAACTAGTAAATGATTTAGGTGAGATATACTTCACCCCATGGAGTAATTAATCCACTGCATTTGACCATCCTAGTTCCTTAGGAGCAGTGTGTACTGTTAGGGACCAGCTCCAGTTCTAAAGCCAGAGCCTTGGTCAGGGACACTGGTCGGACTGTTCCTATAGAGCATGTCTTTCTAAAGCCAGAGCCTTGGTCAGGGACAATGGCAGGAGTGTTGCTATAGAGCATGCCTTTCTAAAGCCAGAGCCTTGGTCAGGGACACTGGTCGGAGTGTTCCTATGGAGCATGTCTTTCTAAAGCCAGAGCCTTGGTCAGGGACAATGGCAGGATTGTTGCTATAGAGCATGTCTTTCTAAAGCCAGAGCCTTGGTCAGGGACACTGGTCGGAGTGTTCCTATAGAGCATGTCTTTCTAAAGCCAGGGGCTTGGTCAGGGACACTGGTCGGAGTGTTCCTATAGAGCATGTCTTTCTAAAGCCAGAGGCTTGGTCAGGGACACTGGTCGGAGTGTTCCTATAGAGCATGTCTTTCTAAAGCCAGAGCCTTGGTCAGGGACACTGGTCAGAGTGTTCCTATAGAGCATGTCTTTCTAAAGCCAGAGCCTTGGTCAGGGACACTGGTAGGAGTGTTCCGATAGAGCATGTCTTTCTAAAGCCAGAGTCTTGGTCAGGGACACTGGTAGGAGTGTTCCTATAGAGCATGGCTTTCTAAAGCCAGAGCCTTGGTCAGGGACACTGGTAGGAGTGTTCCTATACAGCAGAGGTTCCCTAAAGCCAGAGCCTTGGTCATTGGACACTGGTAGGTTTTTGTTCCAACCACAATTACCACACCAGAATTTTAAAAGCTATTAAGTTTTTAAATTAGTTGCTTTTCTATTAGAGGAACATTTTTCCCCTTAAATCACATTATGATAGAAATGGCAATGCATTCCAAGATGTTTCAAAGCCCAACATTCATTTTGTTTATTTTGATGTTTCAAGTAAGCATGTCTTTCCCGAAATGTTTTATGTGATCAAACACAAGACAGGGACACTGGTAGATTAGGGTTCTGAACGAGCATTCAAATTCTTTCCTGAAACCAAACAAGTAACATTTACACTGGTTTGACTCATTATAAAAATGCATTGTCTTCTTAAAGCCAGAATAGTTAGTTTTAGGGACACTGGTCCTCAATTTTATCAATTAGAATGTCAGTTTCATAGTTTAATGTCATCAATTGCAAAAGGATCCACTTTTATGTGAGAAAAGTCTTTCTAAACAGCCAACTTTCAGGGAACAATGGCTATTTTGACGTGGTCTATAGGGTAAATAATCAGTTTCTAAAGAAAAGAATTAAGAACAATTAGCAACACTGGTCGGATTCCAAGATTGGAGTTGTGGTTGGAAAAAAACCAGCAGACACAGTGGGTCCCCTGGACTGAGTTTTCCACTATAGAGCATGTCTTTCTAAAGCCAGAGCCTTGCTCGAGCCTTAGAGTGTTCAGGGACACTGGTAAAGCCAGAGCCTTGATCAGGGACACTGGTTATAGAGCATGTCTTTCTAAAGCCAGAGCCTTAGTCAGGGACACTGGTCAGAGTGTTCCTATAGAGCATGTCTTTCTAAAGCCAGTGAGGGACACTTGGTTCAGGGACACACTGGTAGGAGTGTTCCTATAGAGCATGTCTTTCTAAAGCATGGTCAGGGACAATGGCTTTCTAAAGCATGCCAGAGCCTTGGTCAGGGACACTGGTAGGAGTGTTCCTATAGAGCATGTCTTTCTAAAGCCAGAGCCTTGGTCAGGGACACTGGTAGGAGTGTTCCTATAGAGCATGTCTTTCTAAAGCCAGAGCCTTGGTCAGGGACACTGGTAGGAGTGTTCCTATAGAGCATGGCTTTCTAAAGCCAGAGCCTTGGTCAGGGACACTGGTAAGAGTGTTCCTATAGAGCATGTCTTTCTAAAGCCAGAGCCTTGGTCAGGGACACTGGTCAGAGTGTTCCTATAGAGCTGGTAGGACACTGGTGTTCCTATAGAGCATGTCTTTCTAAAGCCAGAGCCTTGCTCAGGGATACTGGTAGGAGTGTTCCTATAGAGCATGTCTTTCTAAAGCCAGAGCCTTAGTCAGGGACACTGGTCAGGGAGTGTTCCCAGAGCCTATAGAGCATGCCTTTCTAAAGCCAGAGCCTTGGTCCTAGGGACACTGGTCGAGCCTTGGTGAGTGTTCCTGGTAGGAGCATGTCTTTCTAAAGCCAGAGGGACACTTGGTCAGGGACAATGGCAGGATTGTTGAGTGTTCTATAGAGCATGTCTTTCTAAAGCCACAGCCTTGGTCAGGGACACTGGTCGGAGTGTTCCTATAGAGCATGTCTTTCTAAAGCCAGAGGCTTGGTCAGGGACAATGGTAGAAGTGTTCCTATAGAGCATGTCTTTCTAAAGCCAGAGCCTTAGTCAGGGACACTGGTCGGAGTGTTCCTATAGAGCATGTCTTTCTAAAGCCAGAGCCTTGGTCAGGGACACTGGTCAGAGTGTTCCTATAGAGCATGTCTTTCTAAAGCCAGAGCCTTGGTCAGGGACACTGGTAGGAGTGTTCCTATAGAGCATGTCTTTCTAAAGCCAGAGCCTTAGTCAGGGACACTGGTAGGAGTGTTCCTATAGAGCATGGCTTTCTAAAGCCAGAGCCTTGGTCAGGGACACTGGTAGGAGTGTTCCTATACAGCATGTCTTTCTAAAGCCAGAGCCTTGGTCAGGGACACTGGTAGGAGTTCCTATAGTGTCTTTCTAAAGCCAGAGCCTTAGAGCATGGTGGGAGTGTTCTTTGGCTTTCTAAAGCCAGAGCACTTGCATGTGTTTCTAAAGCCAGGGGTCATACTGGTAGGAGTGTTCCATGTCTTTCTATAGAGCATGTCTTTCTAAAGCCAGAGCCTTGATCAGGGACACTGGTCAGAGTGTTCCTATAGAGCATGTCTTTCTAAAGCCAGAGCCTTAGTCAGGGACACTGGTAGGAGTTCCGATTCCCAGAGCCTTGCTCGGGGATACTGGTAGCATAGAGCATGTCTTTCTAAAGCCAGAGCCTTGGTCAGGGACACTGGTAGAGTGTTCCTATAGAGCATTCCTACACCTTAGCATGTCTTTCATAAAGCCAGAGCCTTGGTCAGGGACACTGGTAGGAGTGTTCCCAGAGCCTATAGAGCATGTCTTTCTAAAGCCAGATCCTTGCTCAGGGATACTGGTAGGAGTGTTCCTATAGAGCATGTCTTTCTAAAGCCACAGCCTTGGTTAGGGACACTGGTAGGAGTGTTCCTATAGAGCATGTCTTTCTAAAGCCAGAGCCTTAGTCAGGGACACTGGTCAGAGTGTTCCTATAGAGCATGTTTTTCTAAAGCCAGAGCCTTAGTCAGGGACACTGGTAGGAGTGTTCCTATAGAGCATGTCTTTCTAAAGCCAGAGCCTTGGTCATGGCCGTAACCAGGATTTTTGAAATACCGAGGTCAAATAATGCGCGTTCAATTGTCAGGTGAATGAAAGATACAGTATTCAAAAAACAAACAGGCAGTATCTCCTTAATATACTTTGTCTTTGAGTTTACTGGCAGTTTTAAAACCACTATAATTAATAGTAGAATTACATAGTATGAATAGCATGTCTAATCTTTGCTTCAGAAAACTGATTTTTCTTAACTACTGATTGGGATACCATTGGCTCACTGTAGCTGAAGTGCCTGCTGCAGAGGACAACAATTATTTCCGTAGCAAGAGATTTTTTTATTTTATTTATTTGTTTAACTGCTGGATAGATACAATGGGCAAGTATATTGAGCAGTTTGCACATCATGCTTAGCTGAGGAGTTTTATTCAGGCAACTCCTGCAAAACAGGGACTGGAGTGAACTCGTCCGTATTCCAAAACCTTGTTCGGCTTGCTTGCGAATATTCAATAACTGATCCGTGTTTGCCATCTAGTGACATAATATTGTAACCTCGTGCATAAATTTGCAGCTCCTTGTCCCCTGGCGGACACATCTGCACAAAGCGCTAATGATACCCTGCAGAGCACCGCTGTTCTTCTCGAACACGCCAAATCTAGATAATCTGTAAATAATTAATTAAATTCATATTTTAATGTGAAACGAGTAACTAAGTTGCCAGTGTCAAAGTAATGAAGTGAAAGTATACTTTTTTTTCTTTTAAATGTAGTAGAGTAAAAGTCCCGGTTTAAAAAAAAATCTTCAGTAAAGTACAAATCCTCAAAAAAAAAAAAAAAAAAAAAAAAACTAGCCTACTTAAGTACTGTAACGAAGTACATGTACTTTGTTACTATTCACCTTTGAAAACGGGAGTAGCCTATCATGCACCCCCCGGAGAAAATCTCACTCTAGCCGGCATTAAAAACAGCCCTGCCTCCTCTTTGCCTGCTCTTCGGTCAGCTTCGAAAATAACAATTTTGTCTGCCTCAGTGTTCTGCGCATTTTGGGTCAGTCTCAGGATAGCATATGGTCTCCCTTCACAACAATGATACAACTGAACTCTCTCTCGCAAGACTCGAGAATGAGTTTGTCCGTTTTCCTCAACCTGAGCTGCTGCGCATTCGCAGCGAAAGCCGTGGCATTTAAAACGCACGGTGACGTGATAGCCTACACAAGCACTATGAGGATGCGGCATCTCTCTCTCTCTCTCTCTCTCACACACACACACACACACAAAGGATTTGCTGAATAAACGAGCACAGTGAGGGGAAAAATAGGAGGGGAAAAAAACGAAAATGCAGGGACAATTTACCGAGGTCCGGGCCTCGGTGTCCTCAATGGTCGTTACGGCCACGAGTATTCGTCGGCAGTTATCACCTTCTTTTCACTGAGAAAAAATACCGAGGACATGACCTCGGTGTCCTCAATGGTAGTTATGGCCCAGGCCTTGGTCAGGGACACTGGTAGGAGTGTTCCTATAGAGCATGTCTTTCTAAAGCCAGAGCCTTGGTCAGGGACACTGGTAGGAGTGGTCCTATAGACCATGTCTTTCTAAAGCCAGAGGCTTGGTCAGGGACACTAGTAGGAGTGTTCCTGTAGAGCATGTCTTTTTAAAGCCAGAGCCTTGGTCAGGGACACTGGTAGGAGTGTTCCTATAGAGCATGTCTTTCTAAAGCCAGAGCCTTGCTCAGGGATACTGGTAGGAGTGTTCCTATAGAGCATGTCTTTCTAAAGCCAGAGCCTTAGTCAGGGACACTGGTCAGAGTGTTCCTATAGAGCATGTCTTTCTAAAGCCAGAGCCTTGGTCAGGGACACTGGTCGGAGTGTTCCTATGGAGCATGTCTTTCTAAAGCCAGAGCCTTGGTCAGGGACAATGGCAGGATTGTTGCTATAGAGCATGTCTTTCTAAAGCCAGAGCCTTGGTCAGGGACACTGGTCGGAGTGTTCCTATAGAGCATGTCTTTCTAAAGCCACAGCCTTGGTCAGGGACACTGGTCGGAGTGTTCCTATAGAGCATGTCTTTCTAAAGCCAGAGGCTTGGTCAGGGACAATGGTAGAAGTGTTCCTATAGAGCATGTCTTTCTAAAGCCACAGCCTTGGTCAGGGACACTGGTCGGAGTGTTCCTATAGAGCATGTCTTTCTAAAGTCAGAGCCTTGGTCAGGGACACTGGTAGGAGTGTTTCTATATGTCTTTCCGGGTGGGGGAAATGGGAGAACCCACAGGAAACCCACATGATTGCGGTGAGAACATGCAATCTCTATTCAGAGAATTTTTGGCTCAAACCCAGAACCTCCTTACTGCAAGGTAACAGCACGAACCAATGCAACACTGTGCCGTCCCTCTGTGTGTGTGTGTGTGTGTGAGAGAGAGAGAGAGAGAGAGAGAGGAGAGAGAGAGAGAGAGAGAGAGGACTGCAAGTAAGTCAAATGCATGGAAATTTTGTCTGTGCAGTGTGCGTCTCAGTTACCTTGTTCAGAGTATGTATGTATATGGATGTTTCATATATAATACGGTGGAGAGTCTACGTGTGCTGGTACAAGTGACTGTGCAAAGAGTGCTTTTCCGTGCTCATCAGGTTATAAACTTGTTTAAACTTGCCACGGGCTCGCTTTTCTCCGGGATCCTCCATTAAGCCCCATCGCGTCAGTCCAGGTGACCCCCCCCATCTCCCTCACAGACGCAGAATAATGCCCAGATGGACACCCAGAAGACCGGCTTAAGTTCTGGAAGCTTCTTTCGGCAGGTGTCAGAAGTTGGAGCCATTTCATGGACCGTCACCTTGCTAACATATGGCCTGGACCCAGCGCAGCATCTGATCTCCCTTCTGTTCAATTCTGCTTGACTCTCACTTTTATATTCCTCTGGTGAAATATACCACCTCTCTTGCCGCTTCATGAGGCTATGGTTTGATATCAGCTTTTAGGCTCCATTTAAAACTGTGCTATTTCCCTGGCTCTCTGTATAACTCTCGGAATCACCTTGATATAATAACGTCATATCTTCTCAATACCTAAAAAAGTTCAGTATCTTAATTTTTTGAGACATACTGTACATAATATGGGTGATCAATGGATGTCTTGCATCCTAAGCCATTTATTGTAAATACTAATTTCTAGGCGTTTATTTCAGGATTTGGTATTCCTAAAACTTATGCCTCATTTTTAAAGTTCACATTAGCATAAATGAACAAATTTAATATAGATAGATAGATAGATAGATAGATAGATAGATAGATTTATCTCAACCCAGCAATGTCCATATATTACTACAAATACATTTGGTTCATTTTATGTTACCCATGCATGCATAGTAGTCCTGGTGCACCATTAAAAAAAAAACATGAACTTCTAAATACGCACATTTTGTTTTTTGACAAAAAAGAAAAAAACTTATGTTTTATCATGGTATACTGGTATTATTATTTTTTTTTTGTCACATAGTTTTGTGAGCTCCATTGACAATTACTTAACTCCCAAAACTTCCCACTGCAGAGAGAGAATGCAACACTTGTGATTAATTGTGAGTCTAACTTTAGGACACTTGATGATCGAGCGCTGTGTTAAATTACTGTGTTAAATTCTCGCAGCACTGCTCCTTACACTCAGCTGCACACTGGAATGACTGCCTTATATCGAGCTGGGCTGATTATAGGCTGAGACAGAATGAGACAGAAGAACTGAGCAATCAATGGCTGAAAAATTATACCGATAGATGTGCGAGCCGAACGTGCTAACGTGCTAATTGGCTCAGCTAAGTTAATCACTTGCAGCATGTTACAGGTCGGCCTGTTGCTAAGGAAAACCGTGCGCGGAGTAACAGACCCTTGACTCCTTCTGTATTCTCCTAGACCCTCCCAAGGGGATTCAAGACATATTACTTTGGAGGCAGCGAACATGCAATTACTTGAGGAATCGTGGCATTGACTGTGGACCCGGTGCAAAGTTTATGCACACATGGGAGGGAAAAAAAAACACATTAGGGACTACCCTGCAGACCAGACTGCAGTGAAATGGACAGCTATACGAGCTGACATGACACCACAGATTCAGGGCTTAGATTTGCGTTCACTCAGGGGTGTTCAGCGCTATTCTCTTCGGAAATGAACAGAGATTAAACTCACAAGTACAATTTTGCTCGGCTGTGTATGAATCATTGGGTGGGGAATCATGCCCTGTCAGGGAAAAATTTAGTTCTCGAGTTCATTTCAATTTGTGTGGGCAGTGCGCTGGTGTAGTGGGTTGTGCTGTTGCCTCACAGTGAGAGGGTTGTGGGTTTGAATCCCAGGAGGGCCTTTTTTGCGTGCAGTTTATGTGTTCTGAGCTCGCTTAGCCATAATCCATTTACTTCCCACAGTCCTAAGACATGCATGTTATCTTAATTGTGGACCCCATAGGTATTATTGCCTCTCCTCCATTGTATGCTGGGACAGGCTATGCCGTACAGCAACACTACAAGGGACATTCAATATAAAATAAATATTTGGAGGAAATGTTGTTCCAGCAACATGTTTTTGTCATTCAAGATGCATGTTTAATGAGGACTAGAGGATTATGCCCCTCTGAAAAGTGCACTGAAATTAAATCTTTCATGCAAACTGAGGGTAAATGGTGTGACACCCATTTAAGGACAACTTCAACCAAAAATGCTGTCTGCACTGTGAGAAATAGGAACTTAAAATTAACTTTGCAAAATGCTTCTGCATCAAGTTATAAAATATTTCACTTTTTCTTTTTCCTTCAGAATATATGAATAAGGATAAATGATGGTACATATTATTTGATAGCTATCTACCTTTAATGCAACAAGTCTGGTCATGGTGTGCTCATGTTGATTAGAATCTAATCTGGGGTGCGTTTCCCGAAATCACAGATGCTAACTTACATAGTTGGACCCATTGACTGTAAATGGGGGAACTATGTAAGTTGCTAACTTACTTAGCAAGTAAACTTTGGGAAAATGCAGCCCTGATTGACAGTACTTTACTGGGTACCTTAATGTGTGTGTTTATAAGAGATAGAGGGTGGTAACTACACCAGACCATGGGGACTAATTATGATAAGAATGAAAATATGTTTATTATTTTCATTTAAACGGAATGGTTGTGTGTTTTCTCCATTTGGCGAAAAAAGTTTTGAAATGTTTCCTTGTCACATTGAGACATTGGACATTTTGATATAATTTAAAATGTTTTAAATAACTTAAAGTTAGACTTGATTAATCAGGAATTTTACTGCACTTTGGTGGTCACAGAATTAAATCAGCATTGTACACTGACACTGGTAGAGTTCTTGTATGAGTACATGTGGCAGTGTATGTGAAAAAGAATGGACCATAGATAATATTAGGTGAAAAGATGGAGATTCCACAACTTAGGTTTCTTTGAGTTCTGAGGCTTAGAGGAGAAGTAGTTGAATGTCCACAGGGAGGAAAGATTTCCTGTGATGTTCCGTAGTGCACCTTGGCAGAATATGTCTGTTGTAGAAAGTGCTCCTATGCTTGGCCAGTGTGTCAGGCAGGGACTGGAGCCATTATCCATAACAATCAGTAATTTACTGTTAAATAAATGAAAAGGAGAGAATAGACTACTGTAAACATGGGTAAATTACCCACTTTTGAAGAAGAGTGCTCGCTATTTGATCTTTAGTAGGCAATGTGCAGACATTAAACTTTCATAAGCCCCTTAAGTTGAGACAAAAGAACACACAAAGATACAAAAAAAAAAAAAAAAACAGGGAAGAGTAACCTATTATAAGCTATTAAAGAAGCTGGAGTGAGAAGAATAAAGTTGTATGAGGCAGTTCTTCCAGTTCAGTAAAAATCATTCTGTTGTCTTGTGTCGGAATAGAACAGAGACAGACTCTCTGAGTTATGTGCTGATTAAAGGGTCACTAAAGAGTTGCATGATGATAGACTGTACAGCATAACCACCACTTGCTGGAATATCTCCCCTCCTTCTCTGCTGGTGCTTGACGCTGTGCGCATTTTGCTTTTCACAAACCTGAAAATATTTTTCCTATTAACAGAGAGCACTCTACAGATTTAGAAAATGTTCATTGATTAAAACATCACTTTGTATTTTCTAAAACATCAAGAAATGGGAACGGGTGCACCCACTCACATATTAAAGGCAGCAAATTTGATGTTTTTTTGTTTGTGCTAAATGCTTTAAAAGCTAGCTTTGAGGTCAATCCTTAAGCTTGACGAAATCCTCCTGTTTTGCTGCAGGCTTTTCTCATTTAAGCTGGACTACTTGACATATTTGTATCCTGTTTTTCTGTGGGAAACACTTTTTTTCTTCTACAAATCTATATTTTATTGCTCTGCATAGATCAAACTGTTTGAAAGCAGAATGTTTTTTTTCAGAACAGGCAAAATTTTTCTTGTCCTTACTAGACTATAACCTTGGAAAAGAAAATACAAAAAGCAAAGGTTTCCATCTTCTGAATACACTCCTGCGCATCCTTCTCATAATCCACTCTGATGATGACTGTTTTCAATAACTGTTTGCTGACGCAAATGGCTTTAGCGCACGCCCTTCATTAAGAGCTAACCCTATTCAATTTGGTGATTTTGTTTGTTTAGGGTCGTAGGGGAGAACAAAAATAATTTAAAAAATGAATGATGCAAAGATTCTCATCATTTACCGCAAACCCCCACGCACCCGGCGGCTGGACAAGGCCTTCTGCAGGATAATTTCGGCTGCGGAGGGGGGTTCTGGGTGCGCTCCGTGTTCCTTAGCCAGGTGGACGGCTAACCGTGTGGAAAATGAGGCCATACGTGCGAAGGTGAATAGGAGACACGGCAGCAGATGAGAGCCGTCTGTTGGCTCGAACCCAGGGCCGGCTGGGGCGTGTCTGGACCAGAGGCCTCTCACCTACGCCTCGCACCCTCATGCTGATTCATGACTGAGAAATTAAAAGCCAATCACAGGCCAGTCTCTCCACCTGACCGGTTTTAAAATGGAAAACAGGTTTTTTCTTCCACTTCTGTTGACATTCAGCATCTCTCCATCAACCTTGTTCTGCAGCCTTCAGAGGAAACTGCCCATTCGTCCAAACATGAGATCATTTAATATCTGTTTATTCATGCAGTATCGTCACAGTGAACAAAGCAAACCTCATTTGACAGCTGGAGATCATGAAGAGGTGCTAATTGATGGAATCATGTTGAAATTGAAACCTACAGTGTGTTAAATCTCTAGAAATATTGCTGGACAGCCTTACTCTAGCTGTAGAATGAGATGTGCTTTGTTAGGGTCGGAGTGAAAACCTACAGGATAGTACTGTAGAACGAAGCCGTGCTCAAATCTCATTTCAAGAGAGACTGCCTGAAAGTGTGAGAACTGAAAAGGATTCTTTGTCTGTATCACATAAGGGAACCCTTTTTGGTACTTAATAGAACCCTATTCTATGTCTATCCAGAATTTCTATAGCTATCAATTAATTCCCATTAGACTCATATACATACACTGTTCAGGTTAAAGTAGTTTAGAAAATTTTACCATGTTAGAGGGAAAAGCTCTCAGATGGTATTATTCTCCCTGACCAATTGCCCCACAGAGTTTGATTGGGTTCCTCTATGGACATATGCAGGAACTCATGTTTTGGAGTGCTTTCTTTTGAGAGTGTGGGAGCTGAGTATCTTACAAATGTTTAAAATTTTTGTTCTTTCCAGACGCCAGCCCTGCTGCTCACACAGAAATCACACATTTTTCTTTGCTCCATTGCTGTTTGAAGGAGCTTCATTCCTTGCTGTGAGGGCCATTGAGCTCATCACATTGCTTCTCGGCAAAGCGATAGCATTAGCCTGCTCACGCTGACTGCAGGCATTAGCAAACAATTTTGCTTTTGCTATCCAGCATGGCGATAGGATTAGCTCACGCATGCTAACAGGAGGAATCTAGCAACGATTTAGCAGCAGGTTCTGGTGCTGTGATTTCCTTCGCCTGATACATGAGTCTCTCTTTTTTTGGATAATAAGAATCCCAGATATCATGGGGGAAAAGCGAGGTCAATATCCCAGTGTCTTTCATGAAGTAATATTGTTTTATATATACTAATAACAACCAGGAATAAGTATTGATTTGTAATAGTGTTCTGATGGAGCCAGGGCCGTGGATGGCTTTAAATTGTGCTCTAAGTAGGACTGAATGATGATGGAATTCATAAGAGTACAGATCTCGGCTGCTGTTGAAATGGTCTTGACCTGTGGGCTCAGAGATTGCTGTTCCCTGGGAGGGGGGGGATTGTTCGCCCTTTTCCTCTACCCTGAATACATCCAAACAGTTCAGTCTACCGCAGAGAGGCGCATGATTCTTCCGACTCACGTGACGACTGGCCCTCGCCTCTTTACAATCGCACCATCAATTACACACTACCTTTGTCGTCGGAGGGTCACGTAGTCAGCGAACAATTTGCCCGTACAGTCACTGTACATGCGCCTGGCCGACCAGAGGTGTTCGCCAGAGAGCGATGAAGTAACGAATTTTAACCGGCTTAACCACCATTATCCCCGGCGAGGCTGCGCTCTTTGACGCGTCTCCCGTGCGGACCTCAGGCCATAGCCGGTAATGGCGTGACGGGTATTCGAACACCTGACCACAGGGCTCACAGGCAAACGTCCTATCCGTGAGGCACTCCGAGGCAGATAAAATTTTAAAAACCGCGCGAAACCATGTTTGTGGTGAACTAATTACTCTTTTTTTTTTTTTTTTTTTTTTTTTTTGTGAGTGCAGCACAGAAGAGGCTGTACTTTTTTTTACATTTTTATTCATTATTGCTCATTTAGACAGCTACTGTGGGCACTCAGGTGCAAAACAGACTCACTAGCAAACATGGCTTTGTGTGCTACAGAGCAGCTTCAATAGGAATTTATGCAAATTGAAAGCTTGAGCTGTCACCAGATCGTATTTATCTCAATGGACGAAACTCGAGCTTTTTCACCATGAGCCTTTGCCTATGGGTGCTCCCTTTCCACATAAGTTCAGGTAATTAACCAGAGCGCTACACCAAATGAGTGTTGATGCCATTACAGTATTCCTGTTTGCCAAATAGAGCTTTTGCCTTGTAGGCCTACTCATAAAATATTTTTTTCACGAGCGGAGCTGTTCCGGGGACAGGTTTCCTCATGCACATGCGCGCCTTATCCTTAACGAGCGAAAATGAATACCTGATCCCAGATCAGCAAAACGTGTAATGTGATGCTTCAGGAATACGCGCCTTGTCCATCCACGTAAACACATGAGCGCTGAGACTAATACAAGCACAATACACCGCAGCCCGGCCAAGAGTATGAGGAAATTATATTATCCAGTTTGATGACCTGAATCACCAGCTGTGATAAAAACGTGAAAAAAAAAAAAAAAAAAAAATAAAATAAAATAAAATATTGGGCAACCGCCCGTACCTCTTGGTGCAATTCTTGTCATGAGATGAGTTATTGATCTTTTTGATAATAAACTAACTCTGATATAATATTTTAAAGCTCTACAAAGAAAGCGCAATGGTTTCTTAGTACTTACGTACAGAATGTGCCATTGGATATTTACTCTGATGGCTATAAATATCTGCGCCGCTACCCCGTGATAATCAAACTGACTGCATGAAACACAGGAGGATATAAGCTATTTGCTTCACTCGAGAGATAGAACTTAGTCTCGCTGATGCGAGGTGACAATTTTATTACTTGCGTGTAATGGACTTTCAACCTACAAGTATGTTCTGCATGCAGTACGTGATTCTCACAGAAATAAAAGTATTGTAATGATTAATTCTTTATGAATCAGGTATGGACGAGATTTATTGCCGCTTTGCAACAAAAATGGTCCTCTCAGGCAATTCACTGACTGGAATCTCTGATTCATTTGGCTGTGAGGTTGCAGGGCTGAAACCCGATTCAGGATTTATTTTATTTTATTTTTTATTTTTTTGCACCCTGACGAAGCTTTACTTCGCCACATAGCCAAAACTGCAGAATGACAATAGGCCTCGTGGCTTAAAAGCTACAAAGGGAAAGCTAACGTACAAAAAAGATGACAGAGAGCAGTGACGTTAAAAGCACTTCGGGTGAATCGTAGTGGAAACCCATTGCACGACCAACGCACAAGAACAGCTTTCGCGTTTGGACAGACTTACAGTTTCACATTCCACCGATAGATGGCACTGTCTCCTATCGAATGGGTCACAGAAACCGAGCCCCCGAATCGTTTTATGTTCTCAGCATTCCATTGTGAGTGCACTTTAGAGCGATTTGCATAGAAAGCATGCATAATTCCACTTACAGTGCACATATAAATACAATTACTTAAAAATGGTTGAGTGTTGTCTTACATTTATTTCTGCGGCGTTTGCTTTATCCTATGTGGGGGGGATGAAAGACTGCAGTTCAGGGATTTTATGGGCAAGAATCATATGACTCCACGTCCAGTCGGCTGGTTCCTGACGAACTAGACTCATCTATTGCGAGATGGAACGCTTGGGAATATAGCGGGTCATCGGTGGATAAACAAATATTCAGTTAAATTTAAATTTCTTGTTTATTTGACAAGGCCAATACAGATTACTGAGCGTCTCAAATCCGCTAGAGTTGGAGGTTAATTCCCATCAGTGAACCCTAGTTTATCAGTCCGGATTGAGACTATGGAGGCAAGGCATTGGCTAGAATGCTTGGGGAGTGTGGAATCATAAAATGAGAGAAGTTAAAATCTGATAGAACAGGTCTCCCAGGGTTGGTGACTGGATATTATAGACACATTTCAATTAGGAGCACTTGCCATTTTCAATTGAATGGCAAAATGTTCTACACAAATCTAGGCTGATTGCGCATAACAAACATTTTTACAACCCCTACCTCCATCTGTAACTGTGGCTCGATCATATCATATATAGAGAAGCACTTTTCCTTATTTGGATATGCATCCATCCATTTTTGGTGCCCCATCAAAAGTATGTATTGAACTGATAAAGGTGGAGTGAGGATGGGCCTTGGAATCTCTGTTCTGGCACTGGGGAAATAGATCCTGAACCAATGGTTTATCAACTGAATGACTTTTAGATTGTCCATCAATAATTTGACGCACTTGACTCCATTAATTTGTGGTTCAATAAGATCTCTTGCAGTTGAATGAGGTGTATTTTTCTTGGGGTGGAGCGAAAACCTACCCCCACAGACTGGGTTGGGCAGCTTTACTATAGCATACAGGGCAATGCATCTCCAGGAACTTGGTTGGGAAGTCTAACTATAGCATATAGGACAGTACATCTCCAGGAACCTGGATGGGTAGCCTAACTATAGCATACAGGACAGTACATCTCCAGGAACCTGGATGGGTAGCCTAACTATAGCATACAGGACAGTACATCTCCAGGAACCTGGATGGGTAGCCTAACTATAGCATACAGGACAGTACATCTCCAGGAACCTGGATGGGTACCTTAACTATAGCCTACAGGACAGTACATCTCCAGGCTGTAATTTCTATAGCCTGTAATGAATCAGCATTCACAGGCTGGTGTAAGACAGCGGGAGAGTGTTATTTATTTATTTATTTATTTATTATTATTATTATTAATAATAATTTTATTTTATTTTTTTATTTCTCCCTTTGTACCCCACACAGGACTCACTCCCTTTGTACCCCACACAGGACTCAGCTAAACTGATCAGTAGGGGCCGCTAGAGAGCGATAAGACAAAAATAATTCGACCATCTTAATCCCTGTTATCCCCGGCAAGGCTGGGCCAACTGTTTCCTCATGATGGCGGTAATGGCGGCATTTAATGCTGTGGCTTTGGGCTTTGAACAACCGACCACAAGATTCCCAGACAAACGTGAGCCATTGAGAGGCCTATTGTCAAGAGAGACTGACTGGGAAGAGGACATCGGGAGAGAATGACGGATTGTATGAACTTCAGTCACATTATTTGGCACCTTGAAATCATAAAATAAGCTGAGTTTACATCGTGACCCTTTGTAAATTGGTCACTTAGTGCCTTTGGTAGCCTGTGATTGCTGTCTAACATTGTATGGGATCTTTATATCCAAACCACCAAGGTAACCTTCTCAGCCAAATATAATGGGTATGTAACGGATGCATGAACATCTGTCTACGTTAGACGGGTTGTTGCTTTCAGTTCTTTTTTTTACCAGGATACACCTGTTTGAAGTTGTTGGTCGATGCAGCATGAGTAGAGCGGACAGACAGCATTATTCCAGGATAATTTGCCTGCCGGTGATGATTTAATGTTCCGTCAGTGGCAACATGGCCTCCACCTGCTGCAGCTGCCTGTGCGTTTGATGGACAGATGGAACCCCGGGGGGGGGGTTCAGAATTTAAAAAGGGAAATCTGGGCTCTCTTCTTCTTCTCTCTTGTCCTCTCAGTAAGTCTGTGCTTCACTCAGTGAAACCATCCTCCATCTCTAAATCAAGACTCAGGATTAACTTCTCATTCCTTTTGTTCAACTGCTGTCTCCTTTAATCCATATCTAGGCTTAATTTCTGTCGCATAAAATTTTTGACTTGATATTTGTGGTGGCTACTCATTTACAGTGAAGCTATGTTTGATGACATGCTTGAAAATGGTTGTATCACAACCTTGGTTTTACAGAGAACATGACTGAGAGATGTAAAGTTGGGTGAAAATCTATCCCTTAAAAAAAGAAAGAGAATTTTGGTTTACAAAGGAAGTAAACAAACATATTAATAGACAGATTGAGTTAGTGGCAACAGTCTATTGCTTGTTGTAGACCAGGAGTGGCCAACCATGATCCTGAAGAGCCGCAGTGAATGCTGGTCTTTGTTGTTACTCAGAACTTGCTTGGTTAAACAAAGATTCTTTGGAATACACCTTTTAATCACCTCATCTTTTCGTAGATGTCCATGACTTAGTGGGTGACTGACTGACTGATGAAGTCACGCCATTGGTCAGCTGGTCAAGTGTACTTTCCCCATTGGTTGCTGCTCCTTGCCCAGTATTTCACTCACAGACCATAAACAAACCTGCTATATTCCAGGTTCTGACCAAGTCTTGCTGCCTGTTAAGTAGTTGATGAGAACAAAAATCAGCACAACGTGCGACTCTCTGGGACCAGAGGTTAGGCACTAGTGTTATAGACCTTATGCAGTCTGTCCACGGAGCACTGCCTTAAAAAAACTTCAAAAGAGACAGTGAATCAAACCTTCCAGCTCACCGATGGCTTTACAGAGCCTCAGATGTCCGCGGCCCATCGACATTACGGCCGGTGGCGTTTCTGCGCTTATTATTACCATCGCTATTGTTTTCAGACGTGATGTCATTTCGCTGGCGTTTTTTTTTTCTTCCTTCGTTCCTTCGTTTTCTTCTCCCTTCCTCGCCGCGTCGTCGTCCCTCCTCAATTTGCATGCTTAATGAGGCCGAGCCGGAGTTAATAGCGAGTGTAATGACTTCTGACTCGCCGTGCGGTCGGATCGCACGGCGTGGGAGTGCGGCATTCTGGGAAAGGTGGTGGGGGGTCTGAGGGGCCGGGGTGGGGTGATGTTTAATGGTAACGGACACCGAAAGGCCTGAGTTGGCGGTCCGTTGGCGGTCTGCAGTGGTGCATTGCAGTCTGATCTGAATGGCCTCATTATTTATTTATTTTATTGGGCTGTGAGACAGAGATCAGTAAAAAAAGACTTGAGTGGGGAGGGAAAAATGTGCTGGTTATTCAATAAAGTGGTGACAGGCTTTACGAAAGAGGCCTTCATTATTTTTGTTTGCTGCTTCTAATGAAAATTTTAAGGCGTGAAAAATCCACACCCAGAAAGTAAAAATCCACCCCGGAATTTTGTTCCAGTTGCTGGATTTACCTTTTAGGACGGTGTTTCCCAACCCTGCTCCTGGAGTAACCCTGCGCCCTCCACATTTCACTCATCTCCCTGATCTGATACACCCAGTTCAGCTCATCAAATGCTCTGCTAATGAGCTGATCAGCTGATTCTGGTGTGTCATATCAGGTAGACGTCTCAAATATGTAGGGCAGAGGTACTCCTTGAACGGGGTTGGGAAACATTGCTTTAGAACAGCTCTTCCTCCAGTAGGTACAGTATAGCACTAATTAGTGAAATCAGCTGACTGACCTCATGGGTGGAACAAAAACATGGCAGGAATTTCACTCTCTGACCTCTGGATTCTCCAGCTCTGATGATGTCACTCATGTGTCGTCAGAAGATTCTGAGCCTCCACTGCAGTGTACAGATGGGAGAAAAAACCACATAATGAAAGAGAAAACACATGCTGCTCTCTTGGGAAAGGAAAGACAACAGATGATACTGTCCTCCTTAATACTTTGGGGACTGGAAATTCAGAGTTGGTAATGTATAAAAAGCACTTTAATTTAACTTTGACCACATGTGAACTGTCTAATCACAGATCTAAAATTGTGCAGTACCGAGTTAAACCAAAGTTGTCCCAAATATTATGGGGCATACTGCGGGTTATCTTTCGATCATGATATTGTATTAGTCCATGGATTGTTCTTTGGTAAGCGACCTGGATGGGCCATTTTGCGTTCTTGCTGATAACAAAATATTTTGCCGTATTGTTGAGAATAACACTTAGGTCAGCACTCCAACACTTCACACCGGATAAAAAACCTCTGATAAGCCATGGTAATAATGATAATAATTCCTTGCCTTTTTAAAACACTTTTTTTTGTGCTGAAAGCACCTTACAATGATGAAGGAAGATCTGTCCTCAATCAGCATTAATGCGAATGTCGTGCAAGTGATCCTAAAGTAACGTTATCATTGAGCTTTTCATTTGCTCCAAACCCGCTGACAATCAGGGCTGTACCCCCCAACTTTTGAAACATCTCCTACACCCTGCTGGCTAGCAGCGATAGGTGTTTGGCACAAAATATGTTAATATAGCTTTGTTGTTTAACTGGTTGCTCAGTAGTAATTGCGGTCAGTAATTGAAACTAAGCTACTCCGAGAAGCATTCACTGGTGTTACAGAGAAATTAACTGTAATAAAAGTAACTGTTTAAGCAAGTTGGTACTTAATTTCATATTTCATGACAGAATGTTACAACAAAATTATTGTTATGGCATTTAACTGAGTTAAACAGAATTATATTGATATAGGCAGCCTGAAGCAAATTTTTGTGACACCTGGAGACAGCTGAGGGGCGGTTTGGTGGGCAGCACTGTTGCCTTACAGCGAGAGGGTCGAAGATTTGAATCCGGCCTGGGGCCTTTCTGTGTGGAGTTTGCATGTTATCCCTGTATTCATGTGGGTTTCCCCCCACAGTGCAAAAACATGCATATCAGGCTATTTGGAGATGTTAAATTGCCCAAATATATGAGTGTGTGCTTGAATGGTGTGTGCACCCTGCGATGGATTGGCGAGCTGTCCAGGGTGTGTTCCTGCCTTTCACCCATAGTCAGCTGGGATAGTCTCCAGCTCCCCCGCGACCCTAGTGAGGAAGAAACGGTTTAGATAATGGATGCATGGAGATAGAGGAGGGAATAACACTTATTAGAGTCACAAAACATATTCAGAGTTGCTCATGTGTTTGAGCCTTGTAACTGCCATTGCAGACACTGACCACGAAAACCCCAGAGTATAATCAGCTCTAGTTTCTATACACTTTGGAATTACCCTGAGCTCTCTTTATAGTGTGTTGCATTTCTTCTCTTGTTGTTACAAATAATTGAAGTAATTTGGCAAAAACTGTCTTACCTGCCTCATGTTACTGGTAAATTTTATAGTAAAATTATCACTTTGAACTCGACACAATTATAGTGACAATCCAGTCAAACTGCATACGATGATCTTTCTAGGACACAGAAAAATATGATGTGTTTGACTAAACATGATCTGACATTTCCTCAAGGGTCTGTCTGGCCACCTGCTCTTGTCTGTCTGTCCATCAGTTTTGTCTGTCTGTCTGTCTGTCTGTCTGTCTGTCGGCTCTTGTCTCCTGCTGAACCCTTGTGTATTGAATGTGGGCCTCTTCACTGGCATTACTGAGCTCAGACTTTAATTCAGCAGAATTTACCGGTAAATGAATGCCACTGCTGGTCTCCTTTCATCCTCCATCCTTGTGTCCTGTCCTTGCTTCCTTTCCTTGTGTACTCTGGTGGTTGCAGCTTCGGTATAGGAAAGGACACGAGGATAAGACTCAAGAAGGTTAAAAATTAATAATTAATAATTTGAAAGGGTGATTTCTCAGACAGGACCCTTGTGTTTACCTTAAAACCCCCCACATATAACACTCCAGTGTGGAAACTTATGATGTAAGAAATTCATTTAACATGACCAGTGTCTAATGTAACAAAAATATCAAGTAATTCCATTACTCAGTGAAAGTTTTGCCACTAGATTTTTTGCATTTAAAACATGTAAAAATGTGTTACATTACATACTAAAATGTATTATTGTTTATTATATTATAGGTAGTTTTATCATACTATGGGTTTTCATTACATTATTATGTCATTGAAAACAGTTATTACATAATATAAATTTATAACATCGTGAGTTGCTGCACTCCCAGGCGATATTGATTCCTACCTTTTTCACTTATCGAATCATCAGGTCAGTACAACAGAATGCCTGCTTGACTCAGCGAGGCTGTTGACTTGTTTACAGCAGCGAAACCGAGCCCCTTAGCAGTTTTACACACACAAAGCAGTTCTTTATCCTGTCTGCGGCTGAAATCATGCTGCCAGTTCTCTGTTTATTCCCCCCGAAGAGCGTGTGGGCTGTGTTTGCTTAAAGCCGAGAGCTTTTATCTAATCTTACCAGATTCCCACTTTCTCCCTTTCATCTGAGATTGGTTTTTCTGTCTGTCAAACATTGTCTTCTTATATTACTGAAGAAAACAAATAAACAAACCCACCACTTATTAAACTGCCAACTTTCCTTCTGCGGAGAACTACGAGAACTGTCTGGGAGAACTGTCGCTTACTTTGGGTAGATTTATCTAAAGTATACTGAAAGAATGGTTGGAAATATTGCAGTGTTGCCAAAAGTGATATGCAGTGGCAGTAAATTTTGAAGCATACCATTTCGCTACGGGTTAATAAATTCAGTGTAATATTCACGTGGATCAGTTTTTTAAAAAAGCCGATGTTCAGATTTCGGTTAAGCCTTAATAGATCAGAGCAGCATTTCGCAAAGCAGGTTTAAGGAATAGTCGGGTTATTTCACCGAGCGAAACCGGGACCCCTCCTAAATCTGGAGAATGAGCTGAATTAAGAGGGAGATTTTTTTCCCTCAGTTATCTAGCTAACTAAACCCTGCTTTGTGAACCCACTGGTTCTGGTGAATTTGCATGACTGTATATGTTTGTTGCTGTCATTAAAACAACATGGTGTGTCTCTCAGGCTTCATTTGAAGAAACGTAGTTTTCACGGGAATATGGCTATGGGCAGGGGGGCAGGGGGGGTTGTCATCACCGACTGACATCTGGGGGGGGGGGTTGTCATCACCGACTGACATCTGGATGGAGAGGTATGGGAACAATTTATTTGAATTGAAAACGAACTGAATACACCATGTTGACATAAGCCCGACCATAATGAGCTTTGATAGTGTATTGCGTTTCACATCAAAAGCTCTCAGTGTCGTTATGTGTACAGCACGTTATAAAACAAAAGAGAAAAAATGTTAGTGACGCATATTTACCCATCTTAAGCCTGACACAAGGCCGCGGTAATATTCATAACATACCGGCATTACAGATTCCTTCATTCATTCGGACTCAGGAATAGACTGGTAGAGGAGAAAAGGCTCATATTTTCATATGTATTATCATAATATAAATAAGCACATCAGGTTTGTTAAAACAAGAAAACTCAACAAACGCTGAGGCGCCGGGTGTGAATTATGTATGAAAAATAAATGCGCTAAACTGCGGTCATAAAGACAGTAATTCACGACGTTTGTTTGGCGATGGTAACATGCTCAGATTACCAATTCCACGCGGCATTCAGCGTCCTACAGTTTTGATATGTCAGCGCAACAGACTGTCAAATAGATGGGATTTTAAGCGAATGCAGAGAGACAGTGAAAAACGCCTCTCGCCTTGGATTTTGCTGTTTGATGTCAGACATAATTACTTCCGCCTCTCTTCGTTTCGCCGCTATTTGGATAGGAGTGTAGGATCGGAGCCTTTTATTGCTCTTATAGAAGGGTTGCCAAAGTTGATTTAATAAGTGGCTGTAAAACATAATTAGAGCGAAAGCTTATGTACGGCACTTTGGCCGAGAGCTGTCTGAGTAAGGAGACAGTAGCAGACCATTTCCGACGTACAAAAAAACAAACAGCGGCTATTTGTCTTAATTAATACGGCTCCTAAATTAAACCATTACTTGCTTCTTTTTTCCTCTAATGCCTGCAACTCTGACCCAGGTTTGCGGCGTGTTTTTGCCTTCATAATAACATTGTTTTATCACCACTATTCATCACAGCGCCCTGATGTAATATCGCTGAAAGCAGCTACAGGCGGTGCAATTAGGTTTGCGTTGACAGTAGGCGATGTTTGTTTTGTTTATCATGGATTTGAATTTTAATCCGTTTTTTTTTTTTTTTTTTTTTTAACGCTGTAGTCTCCGGGGAAAAACCTTCAGGAGAACTGGGTTCCTTAACCCTTTATGGCGCAAGATCGCAAATACGTGAGAGGAATGCTCTGTTCATTCGGGGAAATAAGAGTATTAGACTGCTGGTACAAACTTTTTGAGAGCTGACTGAATTAAAAATCCCATAATTTGGGTGATCGCTCCCCCTTGTGATGTCATAAAGGGCAGATTTTGAAACGGCTTGTAATGGCTAACTGGCCCTGCACCTGGTGTCATGTTAGGGGACCTTTAAACAAAACAAAACACATTCTTAAAAGCTTACTCTTCAGAGGTTTTCCAGGAAAGGGGATGAGATTTGGGAGGGGTGCAGTGGAAGTAATGTATTTTAAGACACTCTGGGCACTCGCTGTGTTCAGAGAGAGCTTCTGCTACATCTCGCCGCCGCCAGTTTAACTGATCTGTCGTCAATCACTCTCTTTTCGTCCCAGCTTCTTCAGTCCTGCATCAGAATATCTCGCACTCAGCCTTTTAAATTGTGAAGGGCCTCAAACTGTGTGCTGACAGTGAATTGAATGGAAAAATCCAAAACTGACACCCAGGTTCAAGGAGGACAAAATAGAATGAGTACATGAATAAAATTCCTCAACCTGACCGGATGGATTTGGATACAGGGTGAGGTTTGATTGGATGAAAGAAAAAGGTTCAGGCATCTTCACGCTGCTTTGGGATGAACCAATGAGCGGAGGCCTGTTTTGATGAGCACTGAGGAGATGAATGACCTCAGGTTAAACACAGTCACCATTCTGTAGCCCCCCCCCAATTCAGTGGGCTGTCTGGTGCGGCCGGGGTGGGACGTGGATGTCTGGGCGTCCCCGATTCGAGGCAGGTGGAGATGAATGGGGCTGCGTCCATTAGTCTGCGCCTCTGAAGCGGAGGGGAGGGGGAGGTTGGGGGGGGTGAGTTCGGTGAGTTCGGCCTGCAGAAACTGTCTGTCATTAGCGGTGCAGGCAGGATGAAAAATGAGTTCATTTACAGGCAGGTCCTCGGAGCCCGGCAATGTTAGCACCCCCTCCCCCCGTGTCCTCCCCCCCCCCCCGCCACTGCCCCGCCTCCAACCCCCTCAAGTTCTAATTTTTCCTCTCTTCAAGGTGGGGTGGGGGTGCGTGTGGTTACTCAGCAGATTTTGAGATTTTAAGACTGGCTGTTGCTTGGCACCAGACAGTGATTGTGTTGTGGGAGACAGGCTGGATTTAAGCACAGGCAAAACCTCACACAGATACCGCTGTAATATTTATTACCATTTTTAAGGAGAACTGAGACCTCATCTGAGAAATTGCATTAAATTAAATTCCACTTTTCACTCTAGTTCAAGCTGAAAAAAATAGCTATTATTGTCGAGTTTTTGATACAACACAGCAATTTTGTTGTTTATTTTACGCCGCATGTTGTTATTGAGAGAATCTTTGAATTTTGACTTGAATTTGGCAAACTATGGTACTAATCATTGAGGTACTAATCCAAGGGGAACGCTGTTGGGCACAACTTTAGGCCTAATTGGTTCTCTCAAATTATCCTAATAACAGTTATGCGAGGAGGTGGAACGGTTGTCCTCTTTTTCTGCATTAAAGGCAGATTTCCTGAGGGTATAAACTCTCCGATCTTGGCCGATGCAATTCCTCACGATGGCCCAGTTCCAGACCTGATTTATTCCTGTCCTTACTCTCTCTCGGTGAGTTATAATATAGGTTCAAAACTTAGGCATAAAACTGTCAAAACAGTCTCGATTGTGTAAGCTCTTTGTAATGTATAATCAGGAGATGGTAAAAAGAGCAAATTCGCACCATCTATTTGATATGTATTCATGGACTGAATGTAATATACTAGGTATGGATCCTGATTCCTAAGATACAGTTTTAGGTTCAGTGGAATTTTTGGCGCTGGCCACCATAATTGAAATATCATTACCACCCCATTTTCAATTACGCTGGCCCGCACCAAAAATTTCCATCTAATTTATGAATTTTGTGCTGTCAATTAACTAGAATCTTTCAAAGTCTTTGTGTGAGTGATGTGGGATGGACCAATCAGAGCACAATCTATGACTCCTAATTAATAATCTCTGGCTCTATAACACACACACACACACACACTCACACAGACACACACACACAGACATATGTGCATGCACACACACACACACACACACACACACATACATCACTCACCAAATCAAAACCAGGAAACTAAAAGCAACTTTTCCCTCACTGGTAGAAGCAGTGAGACTGGAACTCTATGTAATCTGAATGTAAATTGTGCTGCCAATGACTTCCTGTTTCAATTGAGTCTTCCTGTCCTTTTCATTTGTGCTCATTTTACTGTAATTTTCTTGTGAAATGTGAACTCTCACCTGTCACTGCCTCCCTCATCCTCTCTCCCTCTCTTTCTTTGTCGCTTTCACTCTTTCTCCCTCCATCCCCCACTTCCTCTATCCACTCCAACTGAAGCTGCTCTCTCTCTTTCTCCCTATCCGTGTAATGTTTCTCTCCCTCTCTCCAAACGAGACTGCAGTCTCACTGCATCCTCCTCTCTCTCTCACACTCTCTCTTTCTCTCTCCCTCTTTCTTATTGGGACTCTTATCTCAGTTTATTTCCCTCCCTCCCTCCTCTCTCTCTCTCTCTCTCTCTCTCTCTCTCTCTCTCTCTCTCTCCCCACCCCCTTCCCTTTGGGACAGTGATATAGCCCTGTGTGTGGTTTGGATGTTGGATCAGGTGAGGGGATGGGCACACTGTAATGTGCTCTCCCAGCCTGCAGGTTTGTCCTGGGACCCGTATAAATGATTGTTTATGATGTGTCTCCTAACGACCCGGAGCCTGTCAGCAAACCAGCTAATTAACACCACCGTCTCCCGCTGTGTTCGGGCTGCAGCGGCTTGGCGCTGGACTCCGAGAGCGAAGAGTCACATCCCTGTTCTGTCCTCTCACTCCCATCCAACCATCCATCCATCCATCCATCTATTTATCTATCTATCTATTCATTCATCCATCCATCAATCTATCTCTCTATCTATCATCCATCTGTCCATCCGTCTGTCTATCTATCTATCCATCCATCTATCTATCTATCTAATCATCAATAGATTTATCTATCGTCCATCCATCCATCCATCCATCCGTCTATCTATCTATCTATCGATCTATCTATTCATTCATCTATCTATCTGTCTATCTATCTAATCATCAATACATTCATCTATCTATCATCCATCTGTCCATCCGTCTATCTATCTATCTATCTATCTATCATTGAAAAGGCTTATTCCTGCTCAGGGTTGTTGAGAGCTGTTTTATATGTAATTTCCATTTTTCCAGATTCCTCTTCAGGGCTTTTGATTGGATGAACTGAGCCAAGCCTGAGAGATGCTGTATGGTTTACTTTGCTAATCCTTGTTATGAATTTAATATCCCCAGTAAAATCCCCCTAAAATCTCCTTCACGAAGCTTGAAGGAAAGATTAAGAATCTTGTGTCTTTTCTCATAACTTTTCGGTTTCTTACCAGGAACCAATTTAGTTGCCTTTCATTGCAATTTTTACAGTGCGTCTATATCTCTCCTATGTCATGGTGCCTTGACTGCACAGAACACTCCAAGTGTGCTTTGACAAAGTCATAGCCTTTTGTGACTCCAATATAAAGTCCTTTGAGTTATACTCAATACTTTTCTTGCTTTGTATTTCAACATCCTGTTTTTATTTACTTTTTTATGCTGTTTTTTACGGCTACAAACAAAGTCCTGGTAGTTGAACATGAACTATTACCCCCAAGTCCTTTTGAAACTGCACACATAAAAGCAGTTTTCCTCGCATAAAGAATAATCTTGCCTTAAATTCTTTATTTCCCACATGCAGAATATGTCATGTTGCGATATTGAGTGCGGTTTCCTCCCACGTTTGGATTGCAATATCCATATTTTACATATAAATGGGAAAAAAAACAAGGGTCTCATAGCACCTTTTGTGGTGGGACTTCATTTCCCAAGATGCCTTGCTCTGATGAGATGCCTCCTACTGTTACTTGGTGTTCTACCCGCGGGGCCATTTTGGCGCTGCTCGGCAATAAACGGTGTAATTCCTTCTGACGTAAGTTTGACAATGAGTCTCATGTGGAGCTTCATAAAATGCTTTCTGGGAGTCAAAATATGCACACTGTTGTAAAAAGCAGTGGTTTAGTTGAAGAAAATGGTATTACGAGGTCTTAAAAAGTTGATTTTTTTTTTTTTTTTTTACAGCTATTCTGGTTCCTGTTCTTACTGGTAGTGGAGGGCTCCTCTGCAGTGGTGGTGTTGGTGGTGTTGGTGGTCTTGCGTGGGTACATTTTAATGTTTCAGTGTTTTGTTGAGCTAAAAACTGCTGGTTTTCTACCTACACTGATGAGTCAACCTGATTGTCCAGCCAATCAGTAGCAAAAATCACTTACCCAGAAAGAGAAAATACCGGGAGAACATTTGTATTCAAGGGCCTGGGTGCAGGATCAGTGGGGCAGTGAATGCATTCAGATTTGTGTTCCCTTTCTACAAAAAAGAAAATCATGAGAAATTTGCCTTTTCATGTGTGACAGTGCATGTTGCTGGGCTGGCTTTTTCCTCATTAGAAGTTCATTGTGAGCAGGAAATGCATAGGTCTTTAAGTCATGCATAATGTGAAATCCCATATGAGAAGGTAGCAATTTTGTAAGTGTTGACCTTGTTTTGCATTAATACAGCCATTCCTAAGTAAATGAGCTTTTGGTTGCTTAGTTACCCCCCTTTACTCTGAAAGGGGTTGATGTCAAAATTCTCACGCTTCTGTTGTGACCCCAGAACAACTGAAATGCAGCCTAATAATATACAAGTATTGTGTTCAGTTTAGGTGAATATCACTTGTCCAAGGTGGATAAATCATAGGATTCACTGATAACTGAAGTCAGTAACTGTTTTTATTTTATGATCCTACTTGAAAATATAAAATAAGAGATGGGTGACAACTCTAACGTAAAGCTCCTCACAGGGACGAAGCGACACGGTTTACAGTGACCGGCGGAGCTCGCTTTAACCAATCAGGAGAGAACGAATCTTTACGTCATGTAATAATGTAGTTTAGTGTTTGAAGGACTGTGTGTGGTGCTTTATAAAATCAGAGAACCACTCTCAAAATACAAAAGATGTGGAGAGAAATGTGCACAGAGTGAATTTTATTCATTATATTGCATTGCAGTTGTTTAAAAAGGTGCTCCTACGTGTAGTCTCGCAGAAGGATCTCACAGTCCTGTCCAGGGAGCTGCGCTGTTTTGCAGGTTTTCATTTCATTTCATTTAAATTTGCAAATTAGATTTCAGTAATTGGCAGCTCTGCAAGCTGCACTGCTGTTGAATGAGATGAGCTTTGTTAGGGTTGAAGTGAAAATAAACAGGACAGTATATTTCCAGGAACAGGGTTGGGCAGCCCTGCTCTAGCTGCTGAATGAGGAGAGCTTAGAGCTGGAGTGAAAACCTACAGGACAGTAGATTTCCTGAAACAGAGTTGGGCAGCCTTATGTTGGACATCATAACTGCACCTGCCTGTTTTATGTAAAAGTTAAAGACAGTCCCAGAGCTACACTCAGTAGCATAGTGACCATATATGTGTTCTAATGAAGTGTGCTATCTAATGTTGCCTGTGCTTCCAGATTCTCTGGAATGACCAGATATGAAGCACTGATTACTAAAACCCCACAAGTCACGATTTGTTAGTTTTGAGAAAATCAAGGAAAACACTTTAATTCACAAAAAAGGGTGGACAATGCTTCAGTGTAATATGCCTTGTTAACTTGGTCCTCCCCCGGATTGAAAGGACCCAGCTTGATTAGATATTCTCATTCTTGGAGGAATAATGGACAAAACTAAATTTGGACTTGTGGGGTTTTAGGCACATATTCATGGTAACTGGGCTTACATTTTGTGAAAATCCTTAAACAAAATGTCATCATTTATGATAAAGTGAATAAAAACACTGGATTGTGACAAAAAGTAGTTTATTAGGAGCACTATCATAGAACATAAAAGTGCATGTACCACACAACTGCACAAACAGAACATTAACAGAACCCGAAACTTACATTCAAAGTGCTTTCCCATTCTAAACAATCCCTTTACAGAACAAAGGTATCTAGAGCCTACATCATGAACAGAATGTGGGTCTAGCACGTCTAGTGAGGCTTCAAAAGAGGTGAGCCTGCAGTGTTTGATATACAGTAAGGTGCACCCTTTGTAATGGACCAGGCTGAAAATGATGGGCACTTGGATTTTTCTTCCAATTACTTTCATTCCTCCTCTTTTGAGGGTGAATCTCATTATTTTGGTCAAGCTCTTAACCTTCTGCCCCTGCTTCAGCCATTTTGAAAGTAGTAACATCTAATGGCTATTCGGAAAATGAGTCCAGGACTTGCTGGGTTTTAGAACTCACTGAGTCGTACCTGCTCTGGACTAGTGGGCATTTAGCCCTCAGTAATACCGTTAACTGCCAGTTATGCAGAAATGGGGATGTGACTTGTGGTGTTTAAGTGCTCAAAAGAAAGCCCAGGTCAAACTTGATATGGAAATGGTCTTAACTCAATTTCACCAAATGTGTGACTTATGGGGTTTTAGCAATCAGTGCTTCTTATGTGAGCTTCGACCTGGAGTTCCAAAACTCTTCCATCCATTCATTTAGCCTGCAGATTCTACTCATTCGCTCTGCTTTCTGCCTGAAGAATTGTTCTAAATGGCAAATTTATTGCAGTAGAACGGGACAGGTAGGGAGAATTAAACTCTTTTGCATGGATTTTCTACCTTTTAAGAGGAAGCAAATATTATAGTAGGTGGCACAGGAGATGGTTTTACATTAATGATGCCTATCAGAGCGCCGACATAAGTCTACTCAATAGCTACTCTTACATGATTTCCCTATAAGGAAGCATTTAAGGAGGATCGTGGATTTGCACCAAACTCTCTTATTCTGGCAGTAGGGTTATCAGTGAGTTAATGGGTGCATCTCAAAGTGTAGGCTACAGCCTTGAAGGCTGCATTTTTAGGGGTCGTCGCTTATTTTCCTCCACCAAATTAACATTTAGGGTTAGGGATAAGGTTAAATTTGGGGTTAGAGTTAGGTTCTGGGCCAGGTTTAGGGTTAGGGGTGAGAGTTAAGGTTAGGGTTAGGTTTTGGGCCAGGTTTTGTCATGGTTTAGTCCTGCCGGATGCAACATGCAATCCGGTGGGCACTGGGACCATATACCCAAAGGCTGATAAAGGGACCCACTCGCACAGGCTGGTACAAAAAATAGAAAGATATTTAATAAATATACTTTAAAAAATGAAAAAGAGACAGGGGAGCAGCAGCAACACACACGGAGCTAAAATGCCAGAATGCAGCAATTACTCTAAACTTCACCTCCACTTCAATGAGCAACAGGTGTGGCTCAGCAGCAGGTGTGGCTCAGCAGCAGGTGGGGCTCAGCAGCAGGTGTGGCTCAGCAGCAGGTGTGGCTCAGCAGCAGGTGGGGCTCAGCAGCAGGTGTGGCTCAGCAGCAGGTGTGGCTCAGCAACAGGTGTGGCTCAGCAGCAGGTGTGTCTCAGCAGCAGGTGTGGCTCAGCAGCAGGTGTGGCTCAGCAGCAGGTGGGGCTCAGCAGCAGGTGTGGCTCGTTGAAGTGGAGGTGAAGACAGCAGGAGGGGGAGGGGCTGCCGGGCAGAACCATCACAGGTTTACGGTTAGGGGTGAGAGTTAAGGTTAGGGTTAGGGTTAGGGTTAGGTTAGGGTTAGGGAAACCAGTGACGAATCGCTTAAACTAAAGCTGTTTAGCGGAGATGAAATGACGTCGTGTCAGTTTGGCGGATGGAATTAAGTGACGATTCCTAAAAATGCAGCCTTCGAAGGATGCAGCCTAGGCTTTGAGATGCACCCAATGGTGCTCAGATACTGCAGCACACTTGATGTTAGTAATCTTGGGTTTGAGTCCTGTGTGAGTGTGTGTGTGATTGATTGATTGATTGATTGATTGCTTAATTGATTGAGTGCAAGCGCAGCAAATACCTTTTCCTCGCCAAGGGTTCTCGAGGAGAGGTTTTTGTGGAGCTGGTTTACAACACTTACGGTGTAACACGTTCAATAAATCTTAGCCATGTGATTTAAAACTCACTCCTGAAAGAGTTAAATGGCTTGTCTTATAAATCCACGGCGAACGACACCTTCGCTTTTAAAACCTGCGCTTTACGTGTGACATCCATCCTCAGGCCTTGGTCTAGACCGGAAAGCTCTCACTCACCCGTGTCTGTCACAGCAGAATGGTGCGTGAGCTGAATTGGGTCTTTTGTACCCCTGTTAAACAGCTAGTTTAGCATGTGTCCAGCATGATGCCTGGACATTTCCTTGTAAGGAAGGGGTTATAAGCCTTATACGGAATGAGGCGGTATGGGTGCAGGGTTTCATTCTAACCATGCAGTTACTCACCTGATACAACCAATCAAACACCAGAGGATCTCCCAAATACCTTGATTAGTGGAATTCATTGGTTGGGATGAAGGCCTGCACAGAACTCCTGCTGTAATGCATTGTAACTCTGTGAGAGTATATGCTGAGTATGCACAGAACTCCTGCTGTAATGCACTGTAACTCTGTGAGAGTATATGCTGAGTATGCACAGAACTCCTGCTGTAATGCACTGTAACTCTGTGAGAGTATATGCTGAGTATGCACAGAACTCCTGCTGTAATGCACTGTGACTCTGTGAGAGTATATGCTGAGTATGCACAGAACTCCTGCTGTAATGCACTGTGACTCTGTGAGAGTATATGCTGAGTAGACTTATGTCAGAACTCCTGCTGTAATGCACTGTAACTCTGTGAGAGTATATGCTGAGTATGCACAGAACTCCTGCTGTAATGCACTGTGACTCTGTGAGAGTATATGCTGAGTAGACTTATGTAGAACTCCTGCTGTAATGCACTGTAACTCTGTGAGAGTATATGCTGAGTATGCACAGAACTCCTGCTGTAATGCACTGTGACTCTGTGAGAGTATATGCTGAGTAGACTTATGTCAGAACTCCTGCTGTAATGCACTGTAACTCTGTGAGAGTATATGCTGAGTAGACTTATGTCTCTACTCCAATTGGAATTGTTGGGTTCGACTCTGTTCCCCGGTCAAATTGTGTTCCCCCTTGGGAAAGTTACGTCACATCGCCAATTTAAGAGAATCACATTTAAAAAAAAAAAAAAGTAATGGGCATTTATGATTTGGCTCGCTTTTCTGGAAAATGTCACAGATGACGCCTCATAAAGTGATGAATTTTGATATGCGGCCATCTCCTGCGATTTGTTCATTTGCAATATGGAGCTCTTCTGCTCGTGAATGATCATGTGATAACCTCATGCTTTAGCAGTCTGTTTGTTTTACTGTCAAATTCAGAGTAAAATATACACCCTTCTCTTGGTTGTTTTTGCTATCAATCCATTGCATTGTTAGGGGGATCATCAATGATACTGTACCAGGGGTGGCTAACCCTGGTCCTGGAGAGCCGCACGGTGTGGTGAGTTTGGTTTTCTCCACCTGGTTTGGTTTTTTTAAACCTAAGACACCGGGTGAGATGAGTTAAGTGTGTAATCAACTGCTTTAATTCATCAATCAAGTGCTGAGTAACACCAAAAGCCAGCAGATACTGCGGCTCTCCAGGACCAGGGTTGGCCACCCCTGTACTGTACCAACTTCAATAACATTTGTGCACAAATACAAGAAGAGAATCCAGGCTCTAAATGTGGAATTCCATCCCAGTATTTTGTTCTACATGGATTTGTTATTTCGTCCAATTAGTAAGTCAGTATGGGGAACTTTTATGTGCAGCTGGCTGAGTTCAGGGGTGAATGGAACACCAGGCTCGGATTTCTGACCTCTGACCCCCAGATTCTCCACCCTTGTTACTGGGTAATCTCTTCAGTGTGCAGGTTATGCTTGTTAGCCTCTGCGTGAAATCGGTATGGTAATAATTATCCACCTGAAAGTCTGCTGACTCAACAGAAAATGTGCCATCCCGACCTGTTAAAATATGCAGTGTTATCTTCTGGCTTTTATGAGCTCAAAAGGGCGTTGAAATACTTACAATACTGAAAATGCTGAATATTTTACTGTGTGACCCAATCAGTAACCCGGGAGCATGAGCTCCTCTGTAACTGTACTGTCATGCCATGCTGGGTACCCTCCAGTAGGTGTCACTGCTGTTCGAACCGTGGGCGGGAACCTATTTGTCGCATCTTTTCCCAGTTCACATTAGCACATTCTTAATGTGCTCAGTATAATGATGTGCAATAACTGTCGTGTCCTTTTAATTAAAGTTTTCCTCTGTACTTGCATTGGGAGAAAGAGCCAACATTCAGAGCAAGTTATTGTTATGTACCAATATCTTTCATATTAAGTATGAGTTTTTGTGGATTATCGTAAATGTAATTATCACCAGCTCCAAACACTGCATACTGTGATGATCCATGAGGTGTATTTTGGAAAAGTTCAAAAATTTTCTCCTTATTAACCATCACAACTGTTATGTCATCGTACCAACTATAGGCTTTATAGCATCCCTCTAAAACATAACAAATTATGATAACTGTCTTTGGACGTTTTATGATACAAAGGTATATCTTGATATTGCCCGCCCCCATATGAAACTCTATGAAAGTCTACATAAAAGAAGAGTGACTATAAGCACTGCATACAGTCAAATGGAGAATTCACAAAAATTATAATTCATGTAAATGTATGTCTAGCACATATGCATGCTATGACTGTACCACAAAACCACTGTAAGTGGGTGGGATGGGGGGCAGGGGGGGGGGTGGTGGTTACTCATTATTGACTGTGTGTGATGAGTTAATTTCAAATCTCCTCGTTACTATTAATTTTAGCAGACGACCTTCAGCAGTTCAATCTGTGGACCACAGATCTCAACATCTGGCCCTCGAATCCAAATTCAGTCCCATTTTTCTTTTCTCCTAAGTAATTAACTAATTAACAGAACAGTTGGTGCTTCTGTGGGATTGTAATTACACCCGACTTTCAGGCAAAGGGAGGGTGGAAAACCAGCAGTTTTCAGATGTGATTGGATGGTCCCTGCAGTGGACCAACCATGACTCCAGGCCTACGCTTTTGTGAACCTAAGAGCATTAAATCAATCACACACTAATACTCTAGCATTAAATTAACCCTTGCACTGAACCCGCGGCACTCTTTTAACTCACACTCTCGAAGAGGTAAAAAATGCAAACAAAAGCTACAAATAGTTTCTCCGGAGTTCGACCCAATATGGGTGTACTATATATGTATTAATACCTAGGTCATTATCCTTCCGCAGGGTGCATTTGAGAATTTTTTTCTGAATGTATTTCTGACTCTGTAAGAGTTGAATGAACACTTGAAATTTTGCTGCTCTGCTACCGTTGGCCGTGTTGAGATTCGTCCTCCTGGTCAGATTCACATTTTCAGTTGGTGCTTCGCGTGCTCGTCATTTTTATTTATCTCCGTTAATTTTAGTATCTGCTCGGTGGACGAGGACACAACGTGAGTGTCGAAACGGCAGCGAACGGCTCGCTCGCATTCATTACCCAAAGTCGCCGACTCAAAGCGCCGTGTAGCTGTTTTAAACAGACCCTCCGCTCTCAACAGTCCGCTCAATAAAGCGCATTGTCTGAAGCCATTATCTTCAAGTAACAAAGCTGCGCTTCAGACGAGTACAACAGAGCCACCGCAGGGAAAAAAACCCGCACTTTAAACTGACGGCGCGTGATGCGCGCCTCTCAAATCTTCACTTTACTATCTGATTCCATTTCAGACAACGAGCAGGATTTCAAAGTGAATAAACAACAAGGGAAGCGTCCATCGGCTTCCCGGCTAACGCAAGGATAGAATAAGATCCCGTCCTGTCCTGCTCCATGGAGACTCGGTTGTAAAGAAGTAAATGTAAATAAGTGAGGAGATTCACGAGGGAGAATTCCCCTCACAGTTCATCGGCTTCCGCCGTTGTTCATGGGCAGAATACTTCAATCCCACAATGCCCCACTTCGCCCAGGTGTATGATTGGGCACCAGCTAATTGTTGGGGAAACCTGACTAAATGCCGGGGGTAACCTGCCATGGACTAGCATCCCATTCAGAGGGAGTAGCAGTACTTCTACTTGCTTCATGCTACTGACAGTGCAGTAAAGCCTGGCTTGGGACAGACTGTGTATTATTTATGTTTGAAAGTGGTGTTTGGGGCAGGTGGGGTGTGGAGAGCAGGGTAGGGGAGTGAGTGTGGGGTTATACAGTCTTCAATCCTTACAGCTTTATTGGGCCTGAATAGGCCAGAGAAGCAGCAGGTGCTTTCATGCTGAGTCCAATGCCATTCTCTGGAGAATCAAGTAGGCCCACTGCGTTTACATGGAGAGGGGGAGAGAGGGAGGGAGACGGTGTACGAGAGGAAGGGAGAGGGAAAAGAAGGGATGAGAGGGAGAGACTGGGTGAATGTAATTACAGCAGAATACACAGATACCCCAGTGGATTAGCAGAAATCCTTTTTCTTAGATGGAGAGAGAAGGAGGGACACAGAGAGGGAGGGGGAGGGATGGAGAGAGAAAGAGAGAGAACACGCTTCTTAAAACCATCGCCAATAGCCCCCGCCCCCGCCATTTGATGTTTTATTTATTGGCAGGGCCCGGCTTAAGCGCGCCAAACAAAGAGCTGGACAAAAGCGTCCATTTGTCAGGCTGATAAATGCCCACGCCAAAAACAAAATGGAACCAATACTCCAAAGGGAGGACAGAGGCCGGGCGACTGGGGAGCGCACTCAATGCCGGAATCGCGCGGGAATCCTGCCGGAATCAAGCGGGAAACCTGCCGGAATTGCTCCCTGCCAAATGTTTTGTTGTTATTTTCAGCGAGACTCTGGCCTTGCGTTCTGGGGAAGATGCTCAATATCTGTTTTTTGTGCTGTGCTGGTGTCCACGCCCACGTGCAGTTAGGCTCGCTGGCTTCATTAACTCAGACCGGCGCTTGTAAATCGCGGACTCCCTTTTACCAACACGCATTGTGGAGATGCTTGCGAACGTGGTCGTGTGTGTGTGTGTGCTTGTAGATGCAAATTCTGTTCCTTAAATCTGTGAATTTTAGGTCTAGTCTCACAGGGTTGGTTGCAGTTTTATATGGTTTATTTTTAATTGCGTACCCAGCTAATGAATGGGAAACAACACAATCTGGGATCTTTAGAGCTGGAAACAAACTGTTTTGTCTAGGCCTAGTTTCACATGGTTGTGAAAGTTACGCTAATGCTAAAGCGCTATTCCCTTGGCCATGTCCCACCAGCCTTCTAATAAAACTGTGTTGGCGCTCTGTTTTTGACCCACTGAAGGTTCTGAGTTTGTTGTAAAATCATATGCTGGCTGCTGCTCTCACATGTAACCCTTACCCTGAATGGTTAGCTGAACCTTGTGTTTGCGCACAAACGCTAATCGCGTTGCATAAGAGAGTCTCCTCTTTGCCAAAATTCAATGTGAAGAACTAGATTCTGTGCACTTTACGCTGGCGTGCTCCACCACGCCGAGGAGATTTGAAAGACTATCTCAACCCGAGGCAGGCCTCAGTGATCTATGGGAGCCTTGGGCTTGTTCCACGACAGCAGCGTTAGCATTAGCATATTAGCTATGGCTGCCCACGCAGAGCTTAAGGGGGACAGAACGCTACGCTAACAGTGCTATTCTCAGCTTCATTTGCATGTTGGCAGTGAGGAAGGATGTTGTCGTTGTGATTTGGGAGGCTTGTGTCTGATAGGCTCTTACCTTCGCCTGGAGGCCTTATTACTGAAGTAAAGTACATAAACTAGGCTTGGCTTAAACGCTGCACGAGAAAAAATGTACAAATTCCGACATGCAATGTGTGGATTTACAGGAACATGCACAAATATTGTATTTAAACACACTTAATGGTTCCGCTGACCTTATTTTATACAACTGCATATTAACCCTTAAAGCGCTGAAATAAATAAAAAAATATATATAAATTAAATTATCTTGCAGCTCCCCTGCTGAAGCTCTTTTAAACAAGTCGTCACCTGATAGGTTTTCAACAGCTTTGAATTTGAAATCTTACATCATTCAGCAACAATAGCTGCATTTATAGCTTCAGGGGTTAACAGGACAGGAGTATTAAAACATTTAAATCCACTTTGTAATGCTGTACTGAAACAAAGCAGCTTAATTTTTCTAATTGCTGAAAAACACAGTTTTGTTTTAGTGAAAGGACATGGTTTTTCATTTTCCCACAAAATACTTCACAGGTATCTGAGAACCTTTTACCGTACGCTGCAATACAGGCAAAATAGTTTTAGGCCTTCTGCATTTTTTATAACGTCAAAAGATGAAAGAGGATTTTGGCTTTGATTTTTCTTTACTTGGGTTCCTAGCTAAACCGTATGAGGCTTAATGAGTTTGGCCTGTGGTGCACACGTTGACACTTACGACCAAGCAAACAAATTTTCCATTTCAGTCTGCAGTGAGCCAGGAACACAAAACAAATCTTGGGAATTAGAATCCTGCATGATGGCACCAGCTGTTTGCTTAAAGCAATGGCAAAACAATTACACAATGGACAGTATTGTTTTTCTTGCACATCCAACGGAATAGTGAACTCTCCGTCTGAAGAATGGATTCAAAATGCCAACTGAACAAAATTTTGCTCTGTTAAAGTGCATGGCGTAATTCATAAGTTTAAGAATTCTCATAACTAATGAGTCGCCATGGAAATGGGACATACTCCGACACTGTACACCAGAAGCTTGTGAGCTGCCATACTCACGTACACACTTTTCACTTCCTGTAATTCTCACGGCGCACGAGTGATCTTTAGTACCTCCGCCAACGAAGTTGGGGCGGGGGTTATGTTTTCGCCCCTGTTTGTCTGTCTGTTTGTGAACAACATAACTCAAAAAGTCATGCACGGATTTGTCTGAAATTTGGTGGTTGGATTGTTATTACATCAAGGATGGACCCTATTGATTTTCACTTTGATCAGTCAAACAACATGGCCACCACGGCTGCCATCTTGAAATCCTATGACCGGCGATAACTCAACTTTGCGCCCACTCAGCAAGATTTGGATTGCGCTGCCTTGGCGGAGGTTTGCACTCTACGAGTGCCTCTAGTTCCAGCTCTGTTCTGCCTTCAGACCATAAATTCCCTCCCATAAATTCCATAAATTAGCATGTATCGGCTAACAGGCTGAGCACCTGGCGTCTTGATGGGGAACCTTTGCCTGAATTTCCTAGTAATTAATCTGAACCAGTAAACTCACTGCTGTAAGTTAGTGTGACGGTGTAAGTAGCTACATTTTGGTTCTTACAGTAACTCCTGTACCAAGTGTGGCCAGAGGGTGCAGTAATGTTCTTTTTTGAGAATAACCACGGGCAAAAAAATAAAAAAGTACCAATTAATTATACTTTTGGCCCTGCCCCAGTGACAAGTGTTTACCTTTGAAGCACACTTCCTTCCTTTATTTTGAGAAAGTCTGATCCCCCTCTTACTGACTGTTCCTGCCTTAAGACTTCTGCATAACAGAGCAGCAGGCACCTGGGAGGCTGTGGGATCAGGGGGTAGTGACAGTGCGGTAAGACTTGGGAGATGAGGAGACAGTTTTATATTCCTCTCCGACTAGTGATGCAGCGTAAAATATTTTAGAGGGACTTAAGGCCTAGCGATGCCCCTTGTCTGTTGAATAGTCAATATTTCACACTGTGTTTAATTGATTATTTATTTTTTTCCCCCCATCCGTACAATATCACTGTTAAGTATGTTGTCAATGTAGCCCATCTGTGATCTTTCATTTCTTAATCATTTCTGAAGAATTAAAGGCTTTCATATTTGTCTTGATTATTCAGTAAATAAATTGTGCAAATTTTAATCAACCGATCTTGAACAGGAACAGCTTGAAAGCAATTATGCGATTAGGGGTCAGAGGCTCATGGCACGCCTTTGAAAATCCCATAATGTCGGCGTCACTGCTACGAGGACATTGGGCTTTAGAGTGTTAAACAGTAGATGCTATTTTGCCATCTTGACTGGTGACCATTAAGGGCTCAACTGTCTGCCACCACAAACTACATGCTGTTTAATTATACACACATGCTGTGTGCAGATATACCAATGTGCTACACGCACCAAAGGTTTATCATGCTAGTATGTACAGTGCAGGGGAACCTCCCACCTTCTGCAGCGGGAAAGACTGAAACATGTTGTTTCCTGGGAAGAACTGCATGGTATTCTTCTATGGAAACTCAGAGAACTCTTCTGGAATCAGTTATTTTGGGAGTGTATGTTCTGTTCACTCGGTGGAAGTTATGTTATGACTTCAGTTCCGCACCGAAGGCCGTGCATGCAGTGTATAATCCGAAGGGAGTACACCCACTGAGATTTTTAATTAGCTTGTCAGAATCAGAAAAGAGTATTAGCGCGCATGTGATACATTTTTATTCAGTTCCTGATTGTGTGAGGGAGAAATCCTGTCGCTGACACGTTGAGCTTCACACTGAGGTCTGGCACATTGTCATTACTTCCGCTGAGTTTGTGTCTTAATACACTTTTTCGATGGGATTTAATGAGATTAGAAGTTTTTCTAAATATATGCTCTTTGCAAACTCGCTTGCACCAAGTCCACTGTACTTGGAGACCTGTACTGATGACTGGGCTTCCTGCTGTACTAACTCAGTTGTAGTTATGAAGAACTAGCAGGTTCAGCTGTTCAGAGAGTCTTGTTACTAAGGCCATTTGGGAACTTTAAACACTATTTGACATTCAACAGGCATTCTAAGCACAGCATATTGAAAAGTTCTTTGTGAATTATGTAGTATTCTCCCTTCTGGAGCGTGCAATTTGATAATGTACGGTAGAATCAGTCTGTCATTCAATCTTGGTGTTTGTAAAGATCTGGAGAGTGTTGGTATGATAAAGAGGTGACTCATGCCATTTACAATGGAGTTGTGTTGTAATCAAATTTGTGTGTGTGTATGTGTGTGTGTGTGTGGGGGGGGGGGGGTTTGCGAATGTAGTTGTATTTGACTGGCCTTCATTTGTGTGTTTGTGGTTGTGTGTGAGTGAGCATGTTTTTGTGTGGTTCATGGGAGGTTGGGTTGAGAGTATGTGTATGTAAGTGTGTGTATGATTGTGTGTTTAAGTGTGATTGTATGAATGAGTTTTTTGAATGTGAGCGTAGGAATGCATCTGTAAATAAGTATCTGTGTGCATGGAAATGTTTTTGTATGAATAAGTGTGCATGTATAAGCGTGTGTGTGCATATGAATGTGTATGTTTGTGTTTGTATGCGAGTGCACGTGTGTGTGCACATGTATGTCCATGTATGATTGAATGTTTGTATATGAATATCCACGTACATGAGTATGTGAGTATACGTGTGTGTGTAAATAAGTGTGTGTGTGTATGTGTGTGTGTGAATGTGCACTTATGTGTTTGGATGTATACAAGTGTGTCTATTAATATGCGTGTATGTGTGTGCGTGCCTATGTACATGAGTGAGTGCAAGAGTATATCGCACAGCTGATACCGGTAGTGTGCATTGTGTTTGCGCTCTCCATGGTTCTGAAAGCGTATATTGTGTGTGCACTGTCCTTTGTGCTGAAACTTTGAATTGTGGTACCCTCTCCGCTGTGCAAAAATTGAGCGTTGTTATTGCGCTCTCCTTGGTGCTGAAAGTGTGGATTGTGTTTGTGCTCTCCGCAGTGCTGAAAATGTGCATTGTGTTTGTGCTCTCCGCAGTGCTGAAAGTATCTGTGCTGTAATTATCCCCCCATCACCCTCTCTTTATATCCTCCATAAAATTACATGTTCCAAGAGAGCATCCAGCCGCCCGTCACCATTCCCCACGCTTCGACCGCAAACAATGGACGCTTCGGGAACGGTTATTCCCAAGCCCATGTGCATAAACGCAGCAGCGGAGCGCATAAACGAACATGGTTATTATCCTGTTGGAGATGCACGTCTGAAAATCTGCAATTCAGATTATTTGTGGACTCATTGATTAGTACTGGCAGTTCATAATGTTGAATGTAACAGCATAATGCGATACTGTTTGGCTCCGTGGCTCAAGTAGCTGTTTGGGCAAAATTGATGCAATGTTAGCTCCATAAATATTTGGACAGAGACTGTATCCATTTTAAGGGGGTGTAAATTCGACAAAAAATATCAAACTAACAGTTTGCACGTAAATTTTCCTCCATATGGAGTATATTATTTTGCAAGTATAGTTGTCTCAAATAGTTTCACTGGCCAAGTACTCATGAACTCACTGTGACCTCCCCAACTCATCTGCGGCTGATGATCGCAGGTCAAAGCTGGTTAATCTGGGGGAGTGAGATGGTGGCTTAAAAGAACTTACTTTTCTTGTCCAATCATTGGCTCGTTTTGAAATTTACTTTCTTGCAATGGCTTGATTCCCTTCGATGGAGCGCTCCTCATTAACGAAGACATTGATTACCGATTTACCTCACCTCACCCTGCCCTCATCAGGTCGGCCCCCACCCTGCAGGATCCGCGGGGCCGGGGCAGAAGTCAGGGGCAAATCTGAGGAGGTATTGATGAGAGCCCTGTGAAACAGCCCATGATAGAGTGCTGAAATTAACTAAAGAGGAATCAGATATTTACAGTAATAGGCTCCCTTCTTTTGAAACAGAGGTTTGAGGGGTATAGAGTGAGGCATAAGATAAATCTTCATGCACATATGTTATATGTAACATTCTACAAATACACACACACACACACGGCGCTCATGTACACATACACACATACGCATTTCGAAACAGGTAAAGACACATGTGGAATACATGGACACAAATGTACACTCACAGCTGCACATCGAAACACACACACACACACACACACACACACATACATGAACACCCCTTTTATGTGCACACCCTCAAACAGATCTAAACAAACAGACAAATGAGCACCATTACCTGCATTTCTGGTCTCCTTTCTATTAAAATTCATTCTTGATTCTGACTTGCAAATAAATGTGTTTTCCTCAGTAGTTACCCACTGTTGCTGATAAATATGATGTTTGGAATGGAAAGAAGTTCCAAAAAATGTGCACCATATTGTTTTTATTCTTTTAGAAGGTCACCCACCCCACCCCAAGCAGTGTAGGTGTCTATTTGTTCAGGGTATAAATTAAATTACATTATATTACAGTACAGGCATTCAGAACAGAAGACATTTTTACCTAGAAGGTCTCACAACACAAAGTGCATTTTAGAAGAACCAAAAGTGCTGAAAATCCTAGAATTTGGTTGCAGTCCAAGTTTCAGCAGTGGCAACTGAACTAGGATTGTGTAGTAATCCTACCACAACAAAAAAAAAAAGTCACTAATTATGAGAAACATGACAGACATCAAATTGTTGGAGATGCTCAATTGCTAGCATTTATAGTAAGTATTCATATTTAGCACATTACTGAAGCACAATGAATTTGCTGCCTGCGCTCTGTGTAATTCCTGAATGCTGTTCATCCAACATTTTTTTTTTGTTTATGAAGGAATAATTGGGTAATGTAGGGTGCAGTACCTCCTGTAGGGGGCAGCAGAGCAGAATGCCTGCCATGTGCCTGAACTTGCGTTTTCATCAGAGGTAGAAGTTGGCTTCATTAGCTTGAAGCTAAAGCCCAACAAACTCAGCAATTTGGACTTTTATCCGAGTTAAAACAAATCTTCTGGCAGAAATCTTGCGGGGAGGAGAGTCTGACTGCTGTTAAATGTGGGTGAGTGTCCCAAACTGCAATGGATTTGATCATTCATGAAAGGACATTAATTTGAGGGGAACAGGTAATTGGCAAGCGAGTTAAATGAAGACCACGCCCACTGGTGCACAATGGTTTCACATGAAAAATAAAATCTTTTTTTCAGGACGAGGAAGAACCCAGTTTCCTGTGTGAAAAATGCACACATTTTGGAGTTTAATTAATTTTATTTTCATGAAGTAAATACTTTAAAATTTAGAATGAAATATAAATTTCAGCTTATTTAAGTAAACTACTTCACGTCTGGGCATACAAACAGAACGGGGAAACCAAACAGATAAAACAATAAAATTAACGATAAAGTTAAACGCAGACACAACATCCTGTTAAAGGGGCAGTGTGGATTGTGGGGAAGACGGCCATAATTTCTCTTCTGGTAATAAGAGGAAAAACAGGAGCTTCCCTGTCACAGCTGAAGGCGATTCAGCAACCAATAGTAGTGCTGCCTAAATATTAGTTTGCCAGCCTACCACTTTGTCTCAGTGATTGAGCGAATCAATTGTTTGATTGCTAATCAAGCAAGTAAATGGGAACATGTTGAGAGAGAATTTTTTCGGTTTAAAGGTGAGGATTGTAACTACCTTATTGCATTTACTTCAATCAACACATCTTTGAATGGCTTTGATGTTTTTGCCATAAAACATTTCACATGGCCTTTGACATTTGGTTGCTGTTTGTTTTATGTTACTTCAGGCATGAAGGTGTTTCAAGAAAAATAAATGGTGCTCAATCACTTAAAGGCCTCATAGTTGCTGTTAGTCTTGTTACATGTTGGCAAAATTTCAGGGCAGCATCAGCCCACTTGTGTCGTGCACCCGGTGGTCGCTATAGGAGCTGCTAAAATTAGTAGCTGAGCCCCCAAGCGCGTTTAGCACGGCATAAATTGCCCTGGGGGAGGGGGTTTGGCGCGGTGTAGAAGGGTCGGCGGCTGATTGCTGTGGGTAACCTCTCATTTGCTCAGGCATTATTCTGCTTATCGACTCTCTCACGGCGAGCGCAGAGTCTCCCTCCCGTCGGTGGTACCTGGAATCAGAAATGCCGTGCGAGGGATGGGCCCCTGCTGCTGAAGCCGTCCCTGCGCCGCGCTGAGATCGATCGACCTTTAAGGGGATCCTGCGGCAGTTGCGTCGCCCCTTTTTTTCTGCTCCCTCACCTCCATGGCCAGAAAGCCACCCCTGAAAAGAAGCCTTCAGGAAACATCCATCATCCTCCCCTCCGGCAGAAGGGGAGTCATCTGTACAGAGCGGACAGAGAATCACTGCGTCTGTCCTTTCAGGGGTTTAGTGCGACTGTAGGACTCTCTGTCGCTAAATCCTGAGAGCTTTTTTTTCTTCCCTTCACCCTGCCCATCGAGTCCTCAGATATTGGTTCATTATGCGGCAACGTGTTCAAATCAGTGGCCTCTTTATTTGGTGCACTTCTTTTTTTATTGTTTCTTAATGAATTTTGCATTTCCAATCCCACACAAATTTGGAATGTCCAATTGGTGAACTATGAACTAGCTTGCTTGTATGCGACTTATGCTACGATCTTTGGAGAGTACAGACTGTTCTCGGTGCTCCTCCGTGACGCCTGCAGATTCAAGCCTAGCTGATGCACAGAACGTGAGCGGAGGAAATTCGAGCATGTACCTGCTCAGAATGTAACTGGCGAGCGCTCAGATGGTCAGCAGGAGGTGCTTGAGCAACGAACAACGCTAACCCAAAGCGACTGCATCCCTTCCATTTCCCTGAGCGGCGCAAAGCCAATTATACGGCACTCTAACAAAGCTACTGGCCTCGATGCATTTATATTTGTCGCTGTGGTGGCCACTACAGCCCCGCAATGAGGCCCCTTTACTAAATGATCCAACTATATTTGCTATATTTGATACACCTTTAATGATGGGTAGGGACTTCCCCCCGCTAGCCTTACCCTGTAGAACAGCTTAAATTCTTTCTTACATGAATTCCACAAGCTGCTGGAAATATTATTTAGAGATTCTGGCCCAATTTGACATGATAGCATCAAACGACATCACCTTTCTGCGGCGAGTCCTTGTGTGTCCCAAAGGTGCTCTATTGGATTGAGGTCAGGTGACTGCGGAGACTGGTGGAATACACTGAACTCATCATCTAATTCGTGTAGTCGGCTCCAGATGACGTGTGTCATGTGATATGGCGCATTATCCTGCCGAAAGTAGCCACAAGAGGGGTGGACTGTGGCCGTGAAGGGAAGCACATGGTCAGCAACAACTGCTGATCTGTCATGGGATCCTCCATGGTGCGTCTGTCGACTAGTAGATACGCGGAACACATCAGTTCCTGAACACATTTGGTGTTCATGACTACTGCATGACATTATCCAATCCGCTTACTCCTGGTCTGGATCACGGAGGAGCTGGAGCCTATCTCAGCTTGCAATGAACAAAGACAAAAGTACACCCTGGATAGTTTGCATATGCAATAGTAGCTACTAAAAACAATACATACTTGCCTATCTATATCCATTCATAATTGTGACTATGTAGCCCTACTGAGGCACTATATAGAAGGGTGAACCATCTCCTGCTTCCTGTCTGCTGCTTGCCGGTGTGCTGTACTTCATTCTGAACACATTTCAGTATCATCTGTGCTGCATGATTTATTCCCGCAGTATCAGCAAAGAGTTTTTTTTTCTTTTTACAAATATGTTTGTTTGGTTATATAGTGGAGCATTCGTTGATTGTTAAATTGCAGCTGTCTTTGGCTGTTGGGTGTCAGGACACTCATGAGACAGCAGAGACTTCAAATCTTCAGCGAGATCTTTTTTAACCGGTTGCCGTTAAAGAGCTATCAGACATTTAATATCAATAAAGCTCACTGTTAATATGAGAATGGTGGATTCCATGAGTTTTTTGGTCCAGGTGTTTGAGTGTTTCTCATTTAAGTTCAGCTTTGTCTTATTAAAATCATCAAAAAAATATATATATATATATATTGTAATATGTAAGGAACAGTTCTTTTGTCTGCAGTTCACTTCAGAAAAAATTTGTCTCACACTTTAAAGCTCCAAAATCCCTCTAAAACTTGCGGTGCATACACTGTCGATCGACACTTACACTGGAAATATCTGCCCAGATCATGGAAGAGTCTTTGATGGCCGAAGATCTTGTTTTACCTCTTTTGAAAAAGACACTACACTAGTCACAATTAAAATCATATTAAAATTTGTCTTATACAGTGTAGCACATTTGTACAAGTTTGACTTCAAACTATATTCAACCTTAAGAGCTGATATTGGTTCTTCTGCTGCGCAGCTGTTAAGTTTTAATAAAAGTATGAATTTGCATTCACATCCTAAAGTTTACCGTAGTCCGAGTGTGGGATGCATAATTATTAAAATTAATGTATTTTTATGTGTCACAAAAGCATCTTCCATCGTCCCCCTGACATGACTTAATTTGCGTGGGAAGCGTTTTGCCAATGAATTCAATTTGCATTTCCAAATTGCGTCAACTGATTATCATAATAAATTAGGCTCTTGCCATCAGGACATATGCAAATCGATGACATTTACGTTTTATTAATGTTTGTTAATGTTTGACTTGCGAATTGTTGCCCTTTAAGGAGAGCAAACGAAATACCACTCGTGCAATTATGTGTAACGGCCCAATATCTCAAAGCGCTAAGCTAAGTATTTAAATTCTGGGTAAGTTTTGTGCTCCTGCCTGTTGGGAATAACTAAAATGAAGTGGAGTTGGGGTGGAGTTGATGCATTGTGTACTTTTAATGTCTCTTCCTGTCGAAGTTTTCTCCGGCTTTATCGAGTCTTCCCTGTGCTGCTTTTTAATGGATTTGCCACAGGATCTGGCACAGGAATGGAGCGCTATTCTCTTTGACTAGATCAATATCAAATAATGCCAATTATTCATTGCAAAAACTCTCAGTGCTTGTCATAATTTTACTCCCTTAAGCCTTGCTAGGGGCGAGGTAACCTGCTCTGTGTCATCCAATCCTGATCCATCGCGGTCTGACTTTGTGATGGGATGGAACCTGTTCCTTACGATAAAGGGACTTAATTAAAATAACTATGACGACTTTTCTCCATCAGAACATACAAACTGTTCTCATGCAGAGATTAAGTGTGCTTCTGCCATTTATAAACAATAATTAAATTGACCCAAGCAAAAGCAAATATTGCTACAAAAAATGTTGCTCTGTAAACATACTGACTGTTATAGAGGAAATTATTGTGTTGTCGGTCTCCAGACTTGTAAAATATCATTAAAACTTTGGTTGAAAACTCGCTGGGATTTACCATTGACTGTAAGTGGGTTTGTGGGCTGTGGTGGGACTGTAATATTTAACAATTACTTTCAATTAAAAAGAAGGAAAATAGTGCAATGCGACCATGATATCTCAGTGAATTGAAATGTATATATCTGAATTCCCAGCTTGGAGATAATAAAACGCATTTTAAAATCCGAGGGTTTCACATGAAAACCATAGCCAGAGTGCTTTTTTACACGTCTCGTAACATTGCGAAACTAGGACATTTCTTATCTTTCAAAGATTCAGTACACCTTATCCTCACAGGTCTCTCCTCTACGCTGAATTATACAAGCGCCTGCTGGTCTGACAACCTGGGATGAATCTCTGCCTCTCAGTGTGAGCAGAGAATAAAGGGATTTAAACTACAGTGGAAAAAAAATCTGCTGATCGCATCGCCCGTTTCGGTATCAATACTTTCCTGTTATGGAAAAAGTCCAAGGCTCACAAAGGTGCATATCTTGGCACCTCTGAGTAGGGGTGCTGATCCAGGATCAGTGATGCCTTTTTTAGCTCATAAAGAATGAGTTATAAACCCAGACAGGGAGCCCTGCTCTGAGCTCAGCACTATTGCTGTGGAATTGGTTGTGACTGGCTGTGGGCCCAGGTTAACGCCTGTAAGGTGTGACATTACAGATAGAATTAGAATACTGCTACATGAACATTCTAACTGGCCTTCACACCCAAATGACCTCATAGGTCGATTGTTACCTCCTCTGATACGACCCATTGGACATTTCTGATACCAAATGAGCAGTGTTTCCGCAATTACTGTACGCAACAGCAGCATTTTGCCTTAACAAAAAAATGGTTTGAAGACCATTGTGGCTTCTGTCAGTTGCTATATCCTATAGATTAAAGTTAGGGTTAATGTCAGGGGGAGGTTAAGGTTGGGGTTTGGGATTAGGGTAATGACAGTTTCTTATTTTCAAAAGACAGTTGTGACTTGCAGTTGTAAATCAGGAATCAAACACTGATATCCAAAGGGAAAGTCCACTGTTTTATTCACCCAACCATCCACCTCAACTGCCTCCCCATGCAAACTTTCTGACTATATAAGGGCATCTTCCTTTGCTGTGATAATGAATATGGCTGCTAGAGGGCAAATGTCACTTAAATACAAAAGTACAAACACAGGTTGTTTTTCTCACTTGTATTTACGGCCTGTGGATTTCCTTTCCTTCTAACATTCTAATTCCGGGATGATGGTCACTGCTGGCAATACAAGGGAATATTCTAGAAAACTAATATTGGTTTAACTCCACAAAACCTACAGATCTAAAAATGATTCCATCAAATGCTGCTGCAATATTCAAACCTGTGGAACTTCAGGCCCAATTGTAAATTATAGTGGAGATGCAAGGGTTTCCAACAATCCCAAATATGTCCCGCTGAATTGCAGGGAAATGTGTATGAAATAAAGTACAAGATCTAGATATTTTCTATTTGATTAAATGCTGAGGCCATAAAAACATGGCGTCCTGGGTTTGAATATTTCTCTCAGTGTAAGTGTGATGCAGCTTCAGTGAAGCGCAGCAATCAGCAGATACAGAATATGCACGTGATATTGACCTACAATATGAAAAAAAAAAAATGCTTTTGCTGACCTATTTAAGGGAAATCTTAACTTAAAAGTTGAAATTTAAGGGGGTAACTTTGAAAAAAAATCTACTTTTCAAAGGGTAAACAAAATAAACCTTCTATTCTTACTAACAAGTCAAAGACTAGTAAAGCAATTTGTTCTATTTCTTTTGATCTTTTCTTATTTTCACATTATTTATCACTTGTGTTGAAACCCCTCACTCAAGGCTAATCACACAACCTCAGTTTCACACATATAATATTCACAGTTGGGCTTTTGTTGTAATGATTCCCATGATATTCTTTGCCGAAATTAGCAACACAATTCTCCCCATTCCCAGTGCTCTCCTCTCGAGCTGGGCTCATTCCCGCACCCGCGACGAGACACTGGCGGCATTTTAACATGCCCCCAAACGTCAGACTGCGTTTCACTTCGAGACGGGCCGAAAGCTTTTCTGTAAGCCGTGAGCTCATGAGTTAGCTTCGGGATGGGATGAGATTTCGTTGAGATTACACATGAGATCACTTCTTGGGCGAGAGATTTGTCAAACCCTCATATTTCCCCGACCAGTTTGGCTCATCTTCTCTAATGCTTTCTTCCCCAGTGACTCAGTGAGACGAACTACCAATACGCTGCTCGGCTTCCATCCAAGCGCAAGAGGCAGTGATAACACCGCTTTCGGTCTTACTTTATCTTTTAGAGCCTGTTTGTGGATTTACGGAACCATACATGGGTAAGCACATTTCTGCATGTGAATTAACACGTTAGGAAAGTGTTTCTCGTAATTTATTAGTCGTCATTAACGGACTGCATGCAGACATCAAATGAGTTTGAAAATTATTTTCTTTCTGGCTCTACGCTTTAACTGAAAGTTGGCCGATTGATCAGCTGATTAATGGAAAGTGTAATTGAAATAGCAGGACTGACGGTTCAGTTTAATTCGTGGCCAGCTTCATCGCTTGAAAGTCAGTCCAGCCATTAGCGAGCTGGACAGAAATGAACGATATTTTCGAGTTTCTGGGGCGATTTTGATAAACTGCGAGTCAGAGACACTTTATCAATACAGGCCCAGAACTCAGTAATATTAAGCATTAGGTTTCCCAGGCATCAGATTTCCCCGGGACACAGAACTTATCTGTTATGAGCCAGAAGGATAAACTGATCCTGGATCAGCTCATATCCTCGAAGGCCGCTTGAAAACGGGAGCTAGCCGGCCTTCTCAAAAAGTACGGTCATAAGTCATGAGACTCTTACCATGATGTCACAATGATGTCACTCTTGAACTGCCCTCTGGGGAGAAACAATGCTTTTTAATGGAATTGAAAGTATTTGCTATAAAGAAATGGATCCCATGACAGGGTTATTAAGTGGGCATGAGGGAGATGTGTAGGAGAGAGATTGAGAAAGAGAGGGAGGGCAAGAGAGAGAGAGAGGGGGAAATGGGGAGAGGTGGAGAGGAGAGAGGGTGAGAGAGAGAGAGAGAGGGTACTGAGCAAGAGAGCGAGTGAGTGTGTGAATAGATGAAAATAGTAGATGAAAGAGGCGCAAAGTAAGAGCAGGCCTCAGTGCAGGTAAAGGAGTGTAGTAATTTGGCACATGCAGCATTATTGCAGGGTCTTTATGTTTTGACTGGATTGATCATATCCAGCCTGTGGAATGGGAAAACTCTAACGCAGAATTTCTCTCAGCCTGAGAGGGAATAAAATGGCAGCCTCGGCCGGTGTAGTGATTTCTTTAACACACTGTTCCTCTCTGTTCTGTTTTCTCTGAACGCACTTTGATCGGTGCGTTATCTCTGCGGCCGGGCTCTAATCCGCGTATTTGCTCCGAGTCTTGGGAAGATCGTTCTGCGGAAATCAAAGGCTACAGAAAGGCAGATCAGTAATGCGCGGTAAAATGCGCCCACTTCTGTGGATTCACGCTGAGCTGCTCACATATGTGTTTGGAATCCGCACACACATGTCCCCTCACACGTGAGCACACGCGTGCACACATCCACTCATTCACGGAGGGTCATTCTTATTCTTTGCCAGTTATTTTAACTGTAATTTTACACACACACACACACGCACACACACACGCACACAGAGCACTGATCTCATAGCGTCACTTTACAGTGTAATTTTGTTTTGGGGGGTGCATGTGATGGAGGTGCTGCTATCAGTGAATCTCTTTAACAAAGGGGTCTCTTTAAGGGGTCTCTTTCAAGATGACAATGCCCATGTCGACAGAATGACAGACACCCTGCTTCTGAGGAGCTTGACTCCGACTCATGCATTTCCACAATCTCATTCTCGAAGCCGTTGAGCATTTACGGGATGTTGTCGATAAACACCAGGCACTTTCCCGTAACATCTGCCTGACTTTGATGTCAAGATGAGTGGGCGTGGTTTACATTCTGAGGATCTCTGTTTTGTAAGTCAGAATATTCAGGTGCCAGTGAGCTATTGCCAAACTGGCTACAAAAGGTAGCCCTAAAACATTGTAGGTGTTCTCTTTAAAAAAAAAAAAAAACAGATGAGTAAATAAACAATAATGCTATAATATATGCCCACTCTGTGAAGCTCCTAATGCATTGTTTGTACTGAGACTGATTCAGATATTGATCAAATCAACTCTGAAGTGAGTTTTAAAGCTGTTGTTCTGTGGTTAATAGCAACCATCTCATTAAGTGTGTGTGTCTAACCCTGTTGTGTAGGTTTGGCTTTTGTTATTTTGGTGGTTGGTGTATGTTTTTCTTATTTACGTACTGTATATGTTTTTCCTATCTTGAATCAATTCTTTTTTTAAAAAAACAAATTTGGCATCTCCAATCCCACCTGAATCTGGAATGTCCAATTGGTGAACTATGTACATGGCTTGCTCGTATGCAACCCCTTGCTACCAATTCAGGAGAGAGAGAAGCACGCGCCTGTAAGCCACTGCTCCTTATACACTCATTGGTTGAATCTTCGCAAGTTCAGAACGAGGGCGGAGGATACCCGAACATGAACAGGCTTAGAATCTTCCTGACGAGCGCCCGTCTGGCCAACAGGAGGCGCTTGAGCAACAAACAAAGCTATTTATTTATTTCCCTTTCCCGGCAGTCCCTTCCCAATTTGAAACCCTGTAGCGCAATAGCTTGATTCTGTTCTTGACAATGTCCAACTTGCCACCTTTAAAATACCAGCATCAATCATTTGGCCACTGTGGAACTTCTCTGTCTTTGGTGATTTACCCTTAGAGCGCTGAATGAATTTTCAAGGAATTAAAAATGTAATTATCCCGAGATGTTGAAAATCTATCATGTGGCAACTTGTTTAAAAGAGGTCCCCTGCGGGAGCCTTCGTAGATGATTTTTTAACTGGGGTTTAGTCGCTTAAAAGCAGTTTAATGGGTGCTGCTGATATTTTGTCCACAGACCCTGTCCTCCAGCAAAATAAGCCGCCTAAGGTCATTTGTACAAGCAGATTCTTACGACCTAAAGTTAGGTTAAAGAGTTTGGCGACCTCTAGAGGTCGTTTATATAGTGAAAATCTGGTTTCCATCATCAGCCTCTGTGTCAATAAATCCCGAAGCTAACCCTAATCCTAATCCTAACCCTAACTCTATGTCTAACTCTAACTTTAACTTTCACTTTAACTCTAGTGGGCTGGTCACACATACGTTAGCCTCCGTAGCTATCCATAGGGGGGGATTACAGTAGCCCATACTTCGTAGAAGTACTTAAACTTATTTCACCGTACTTTAACGTACTTCAATGACATAAAGGCTAGCCTAGTACATCGTAGTTAGACGTACTGACAACCGTAGTGGAACGTAGTAGCCCGTAGTTGCCTGTAGATTCACGTCAAATTTGTGGATTACGGGGTACACTACGTTTGGCTACGGTAGGCTACGGTTGTTACTACGGTAAACTATGTGTAACTACATTAAACTAATTTACTGCTACGTTAATAAAATTGCGCACTACCATGGCTATCTTTTGAACATGCCCAACAGATAAACCTCTGTGCACAGTTTTCTCATGTTAACGGCCAAGTTATTGCTACAGATAGCCACGGATGGCTACGGATCGCTACGGTGCACCACGTTATGCTACGTTATGCTACGGAGGCTTCCACTACGCTTAACTATGCTATTTAATGTATGTGTGACCACCCCATAACTTTAACCTTAACTCTAGCTCTATGTCTAACTCTGACTGTAAGTCTAACTCTAACTTCTCGCTGCCAGTAGGGGCACTAATTTAGGAAATGCTCCTCTGGGTCATAAGTCAGGGTAAATGATCTATTTGGGCATATAGTTGGAGGACAGGTGGGAGCGTATGACCTGGCATTCTTAACACGCCTCCATGTGATCATTATAGGTAATGCATTCTCTAATGCTTTCCCCAGCCTCTGTTAAAAAGAAGAAATCTCCCATGGTAATAACTAGATTGTATATTTGTAACCCTAAAGTGCTAAATTTGACACAATATGTGTTGAAGCACAAAACCAGTAGCACAAAAAGTGAATTGGTTATCTGCACATCCTTGTAGGGACTGCTGTAAAATCCCTTCTTATTTGTGTTGCATTATATTGAGTAACTTTATATTGGAACAGAGTTCCCCTGTAACCCCAGTGCACATGTGGACATGCAGGTAATTCTGCACTTTGATGGGAAACATGAGTTGTCGGCACATTAAACTGCAAAGAACAGAAATCTAACGACCTTTTTTTCCTCCTGCACCATGTTAACTGTTTGTTGAATACAGTATTGCTTGGCTTAAGTACTCTTAAGCAGTGACAAGACAATAACACCACGTTTACATCACTAGTATCATTATGCTGAATCTATTGAATTTGCAGTGTCCCTATGTTGTGCTCACCGAGCCCTAGCTTCCCTTTATCATCGACCGCGATACTGTCAAAAACTTATTTTACAATTACCAACCAATTATCTCTTACCATTGGAAATATAATGAAAGTTTCTATTCACACATTCTCTGTATGAGAGAGAGAGAGAGAGAGAGTGAGTATGTCGGTACAAAATAATCTTTAGTGATTTTATTTCAGGACGTTATATTAAATTACATTAATTTAGCAGCTGCTTTTATCCAGACTGAACAATAATGGCAGGGAAACAGAAGTGTTTTCGCTTGATTAATAAGAGCAATAGTGTCTGACCTGGCTAATGGTGTTTGAGAACAAGGTACAGAAACAATATCAGTGCCTAAGTGCTACCGCTAGTGTTTACTGTGTTCGACACAAACGCACATTTAAAGGCACATAGCTTGGAGATCTCAGTCCTCTGAAATAATATTCCTCTTTATTAAATACAGTAAATGTACAGTAACGTAGGCCTCCTCCAGATATTGGGACGGCTTTCCTGGTGTGGTGTTGCTTGCGATTTAAGGTTTGCGTGATGGAAATATTGTATACAATAAATGTGAACAACTGCAGTAAAAATGCATTGCATTTATTTGGCCGAAAGTGACCCGCAGCAAGTGCTTTGAGTGGGTGAATGGCATGGCTTCTGAACATGGGTGAGATGAGGTCCAAATCACATATCCTCTCAGTTAATTAGTGGCTGTGAGCATTAAGTTCAGACTTTGTGTAAATGCGGGCTAATATGAGCCAAATTCATTGAAGCTGGATCCAAATGAATTTCCATCAAAGAATCTGCATTGTGGTATGTTGTCATGTGAGAACATGAGAGACAAATGCTGCCATGCTTATTGCAGTTTCAGTTTTATCCAGTAGGGGCGCTGTGGGGGAGGAACAGGGTAGTCTTTTTTGTCCTTTCATAAGATGATCTGAAAAATACTGTCTTAGTCATCGCTCAGTGCAATGAAAAAATAAACAAATTAATTCTTAAATAGTATTTCCCTGATGAAATGTTTACTGCTGCTATTTATCTCAATCAGCTGCGCAGAAAAAGAACTCAAATCGGGCATTATTTGGCAGACTGGGAGACCTGTCATTACATTATAATGAGTTTGCAGGTACTTCAGTCCTGAGTGACTGGTGCATTTAGTGATTTTCGTTGTTTAGTCTCAGGAAAACAATGGTGCGATTTTGCAAAGACCCAGAAGAACCATTTATTACTAATTACTGTTAAAATGACTGAAGAAGCTAACAATTAGTGCTGTAAACAAAAGTAAATACCATTAGAAAGCCACTGTGCTTCACCTGCATTATCTTGAAGAGGAGCCCCACGGAGAATGGGAATTGGCCGAAAACAGTTAGACGTGGAGCAGTCTGAAAACACGGATCTCCACTCGGTGTCTTGAAATGGCTGCTCGCTGCTGCGAATGGCAGTGGATTGGAGCTGTCCATGGTACTACAGTCCTGCTCAACTCGGTTGGCAGCTGTCCATGGTCCTGAAATTTATCAAGTTGCTTGTTTGAGGAGTTCCGCTCTGAGTATGGCAAGTTGTCTGGAGATTGGTTGTGGGTACTTTTAAACTATTACCATGCACTGCCCCTCATGTCCTTGCCAATGTACTGATTTTTAGAAGACTGTTTTCAAGTGATCTCACTTCCTTTGAATATTGCCCTATTGCAACCGACCTTCGCTAATATTCGTCTCGGTCTTAAGTTTTTATATACAGCATACAGCTGTAGTATCTGAACATTTGCTTGTCATTGACCACGGCTTATTGAAGCCATTTGAATGGATCTGCGTTACGGAAACTGTCCCAGTTCAGCTCAGCTGTGCTGAGGTCTCCACTGTATTTAACAGCCCAGAGAGGGTTGACTTTTTTGGTCATTAGTGACCCCTTTTCACTTTAGCATTTGAAATGTGTGGTTTTAAATTCCTGCTGCGTTCTATGTCACAAATGGACCTGCCCTACTTTGAGTGGACCAGCTCTGCCTGTGTGCCCTGCTCCGACCCACAGCCTTTACAGACCTCCCCACCTCTCTCTCCCTCATACCTCTTTTTCATATTTAGTTCTGTTCATTGACCAATCAGAGCAGAGGTCAAAACCACTGAGGGCACGCCCACTCAAAACAGCCTGTTCTTCAGAGGGCAAAGAACGACAGACAACAAGTGACCTGGAAATAATGGATTATTGGATTTTGTGCTAAAAAGTTTTTAAAACTCCCTTGTGACATCCAGGAATATGACAATTTTGAACTGCATAATATGGGACCTTGGAAAAAAAAAATAATCTGGATTGTTTTATTAACTGCATGTCAAAAGTTATAGCGACTAAATGTCTCGTCTAATGAGTTTATTATCTGTAGTCTAAAGTTGTTTAAAATAAGTTTCAGGAACCACAATGTGTAGGGGCTGCATTCTTAGGAAAAATTTAAAAAATTAAAGTAAAAAAGAAAGTACCCGTCTGAGGACTGCAGTCACGGCTGACGGACGAGTTTGTGAGATAGATTGGGGCGAATAAAGAGGAGGCAATCAAAGCGGATTTTAAGGTACGCCGTGAAAGGGCTGCTGAATAAAGTGCGTGAAGATGACAATGTTTTATTTTGCCGCGCAGATAGCATTGCTCCCCGCAGAATGTGTGGTTGTCAAGTTCGCCCGAGACTCCAATTAAGATTTCCATTGAGGCCAATTTCGGAGGCGTGCAAAATACAAATGTTTCATTTGAAACAGCCCTTTGTGCTACCTGCAGACCGATAACCGGGCTCACTTATCTGTCTAATACAGGAGGAATTAGTCATTTCAAAAGGGCCGGGGGAGCATGCTGCAGGAGCCAACGCGTGAAATCCGCAAAACAACACCGTATGCCTGGAGAGGAAGGAAATGTTGAGCTCTTTCACGCTACGCTAAACTGCGGAACGGGCACGAGACGAGAAACGTAACACACAGACAGGCATATATACACACACACACACACACATACATGCACACACACACACACACACACACACACACACAGAATTAGGCACACACACAGACAGGCACACACGCAAGCACACACACACAAACAGACAGACGGGTATATACACGTATAGACAGGCATATGTACACACACACACACACATACTCTGACAGGTATACACACGTACACACAAACATGTTAGCAAACACAGACAGGCATACACACACACACACAGCACAAAGACAGGTATGCACACAAACTTAGGCATGCACACACACACACACACACACACACACACTCATATACACATACAGACAGGTTTACACACATAGACCGGCACATACAAACACAGTATGGATGTGTGCACAGAGGCGCACTTTTATGTACCTTTACACTGCTCATAGATGACACGAACACATACGTACACAGACATGTACATAAACAAAGCGTGCACACATGCACACATTCCACGTACATACATGCAGAAATGTACATGCACACAGTGCCACACACATTTACTTGCATACATACACATGCAGTCTGAAACATGAACTTGTGCGCGCGCACACACACACACACACACACACACACACACTCACTAAGCCAGTAAGAAAAGCCTGCAATTGTTGTCAGTGGGATAGTCGGGACCGTGGGGGAGCGGGTTTAGGTGATTATGCTGAGGAGTTGGACTGGATCACCATTAAAGGTATCCTCTCCTATTCTACAGATAATTTTATCTACTCCTCAATGACCTCCCTGCGGTGTAATATATACGCTGGGCGCTCGCAGCAGGGCGAGATAATGAAATAACTTATGTAGATTGGGCTCGGCTCCGAGACGCAGGAATAATGGCTGTGGGCCGGAAATCCTCCTGTGGAGGGCCGTTTGGGGAGGAACTTTTCATTAAAGTTCAATCAGCTGGACTCGGGCTGCGGGGGAAACGCAGCGAGGGGTTCGATGCTCTCAGGATAGCGCCAGGCTTTATTATGTTTTGGGTTTCAGTTCGACTGTGATTCTATTTCCCTAAGATGCATGGAAGTGACATCAAAATGATTTTGTTTGTCACAAACTGCCATGGAGATGTGGCCGATTTCAGTCAGTCTTTGCGATAGGAATATAACTGTTTTTGCTATTTATGGGGAATGTGGCCGTTCTGATAGAGATTGTGCATTATAGTGGCTGAATATGGCACTGTGATGTCATTAATAAGGGACGGTGACTCCCCTTCTTCAGCGGCTGTGTCTCATCACACAAATCTTCATGATTGGGGCAGCATATTGCTTAGTGATAACAGGGGTAACTGACTGTAGTATAAGACTGTGTGCCCTGGGATGGATTGGTAACCTGTTCTGGGCGTGTTCCTGCCTCTCGTCCAATAGATGGTCAGATATGCTCCAGCCCCACTGCGACCCCGACCTTTGATGTGTGGATAAATGCTGCAGTGGACTGTTGGCAGTCATAATCAAAGTCTGCATTCAGACATGTTTCTGAAGTTAAGGGTTTCAAAACATCCCTGCAAACCTACAGAATCAGTCCTGAACTATTTCAGCGAATACTTCAAACTCAAACTGTATGTGTGTTCATGGATGGGGGAATGACTGGTATATCTGTCACCAATATGTGGACCACCAGTACACTATCAGTTGAATTGCATTACAGAGGTTACACTGCATTATAAAGAGAAAAAAATCTGGAAAAGCAGTAGTCTTGTGGCAGTGGGACTGTACAATCAGGTCAGTATTTGTGTTCCAGTGGTGTGGCCAATGGATGTGTCCTGGATCAGTGCTGTAAAGAGTCATTTAGGAAAGAGTCGAACAGGGACTGTGGCATGCAGACCTTTAGCGGACATGCTCGTATAGCTTTGATTGTACAGATTGATGTGCTATTATATTTAACATGAAAAATATTATCTAACTGCAGTGTCCGGTACAGAGAGGCACTATATCAAGACTGTCAGACATCAGTCCTGAGGGGTCGCTCTGTCGCACCGTCTGCGGGGTCAGGCAGCGTTTTGGTAAATAAGCCTCTCATTGGTTAAGAGAGTCACACAGTCTGACTTGCAAAACTGCAGAATCTCACAAGTCAGCATGGAATGAGAGTAAACACCTCTACTTTAGGCAGAATGTTATGTCCTGTGGCTCGACCAATCATATATGTCACTGCAAAGTGATTAAATATAACGGCTCTATGCTGACTCATTGAAGGAGCTGAGTCTGTGATTATTCCATAAAGAATAACATCAAATATTTTGCTGTGACGGTGGAATATACCATTTATGATATGCATATTATGCACATTATAATATGAGCAGAATATACTGTGATGGTATTTATATCATGTTGGTGTGACCTTCATTTCCCATTATTGTGAATCATAGTGATTCATGGCCTGTTTATGCAGCTCTGAGAACAGTCAAACATGTTCCTTTTTTGGTTTTTGTTTGTCTATTTATGTTCCAATGTTTTATCATTTTAGCATGTATATGTACATTGAGGTATGTGTGCTAATGAATAAACTAACAAAAAAAGCTCTGTTTGTAGAATTATTGGATTGTTTACGTTCTATAACACGCACACTATGGTGTATTTAATAATGCATCACATAGTGTTTAAGCTTTGCTTTTAAGCATTTATGCTCTTTTGTTTCTTATTTATTTTCATTACAGGAGATTTTGGCTCGATGTAGATGCAAATGTTTTCAACTCGGCATTGTTACATAATGATACGAGTTATTTTATAAAACATTAGTAGCCATAAACCTCAATTCCATTTAGTAAAAATAACATTTGAATATTCTGGATCCATAAATTGCTGATTTGTCTTTTAATTTTTTTGTTTTTAGATCTGGTAATGAACAGCCAACAAATATAAGTTTCAGAAGGGGCAGACACGAATAAACAGAAAGTCCTGATTGGGTGAATTATATGAATAAGGTGGGATTCTTTAGATGGCAGGAAACGGTTCTGTCAGAGGTGAGAATCGGACCCGACTCTCCTGTCCCACGCAGCCAAGGACATAAATCATTGCCAAAGTGCTCCGTCAGCAGAGAGGTGGCTTCAATCCGTAGGGGAGCCTTTTACAGACCTTTCCAGAACTCTCCATCAGTGTGAAGTGTGAGAGCTCCCAGAATGAGTAGTTATGTTTGGCAGAGAACCTGTTAAATACATGGGGGTTCCTCTGCAGAATCACCGGGTTCCTTTTTGAGAACGTGTCTCTGAGTTCATGAGTTTACTACTGCTGTTGGATTTCAAAGCTTATTTCATTATTATTCATTGCAAAGTTGCCCTGTTTGGCAAACAGGTCAAATTAATGGTTGAAAATAAAAATCACAACTACAGCCCTTATCATTTTAGCTCCTCCTCTTCAGTGCGTGATTGACAGCTAATGGAAGCTCCGCCCTGTATTGAGTTCACTTGGCTGCGTCATCACTGTCCAGCCTTGCTATTGGTGGAAATTGATGGTGGGTGGGGTGGAAGGAGGCAGAGGAGAGGGGAGATGATATGGAAGGGAGCACAGCAGGAAAAGCTGATGAGGATGAGGTGATGAAGGTGTGTTCAGAGATGCTTTGGATGCAGAGTCTCAGGGAGACAGCGCCACCCAGTGTTTGAAAAGGCTGGGGGGACAAGGCGTCGTTTGGGTCTCTGTAAAGCCTGGCTTCTCTACCTTATCCAGAAAGTTCAGGTGTGGCAACAGACTTTCATTCCAGCTCAGCAATGGCACAACTGAATCTGCCAATCAAGGTCGCCAGCAATGACTCACACTACCGGTTCTTTACTAGAGCCATGTGTGTAACATCATGGTAGGAATGAAAGACTGAATCCACACTGAGCCTTTCTGGATCATAGTGAGGACTCCTGGCCTGAAGATTGTAAAGGTGCAGACTGGTTGGATTGGGTGGGTATGTGGGTGAGGTTTTCTGGATGGTTGTGAGGGGTGTTACATTTTAAACTGTCCGCTAACGCCAAACGGAAGCGGAGAGGAGCACAGCACATGAGGTAACTCATACACACCAGCGATTGGGCGGGGTGAGTAAACAAGGCAGAAACTGAGGTGGGTATTTAACAGATACAGATGCACCTGGCACTTGTATTACTGAACTCCATGCATTATGCACAAGGCTGGTTTAAAGCAGCATTGCTGTGGAATGTCTTGGCCGAACACACTGGGATGCAGAAATCAAATCAGATGCCCATTGGCTGGAGGCCAGTGCTCCAGGGCCTTGTATGGGACCACATGGAACCTGGGAGAACACAAAGAGATCCAACTCCCCCCCCCCCAGGCACCCTTTTGAGTAACACGTTATGGAAATCCCATAACTGAGATGAACAGAAGCATCCTCTTTGAGATGGTGTCTTGGGCAAGAGAATTTTGCTGGCATCGGCTAAATTCAGTTATGATGACTAACTAAATATTGCATATCTAGTCTCCACCCCCTTCCCCACCACTTCACCCCCCACCCGCAGCTGGTTGCCATGATCTGCAACTTTTCTCATGCCCATTTAACACAGCAGTGAGGGAAGTAATAGCTAAAACATGGCTACAGTATTAATGAGAGGGACAGAGATGACAAATGTAGTGTGTGTGACCCTGGGGGTGGTTTTACTGGGGTCAAAGTGCATTAACACTTGAGAGTAAATGTTCATGGAATGTTTTGTTTTCTAAATTGTTAAGTCAGTGTTCTAGAACTCTCCATTCATCAGTCTCGGTTGTGACATCAGCATTAGAATGCTGAGTTACGAACATTCTAATCAGCCGCTTGTGATGTCACTCCCACAACAGTGAACGACCCACATCCGCATTATTTGGCGCGCATTGTACTGGATGTCATTTACAGCAAGTTTGCTTCAGTTTTCCTTGCATTTTGGTGCAAAGTGGCGAGTCATGTGACCACAGCGCAGCCAGACTGGGGGCCTGTTTCACTTCCATTCAACTCTATTCAATAAATTCACTGGAACAGGGCTGATAGGGCATTATGGGGAATTTTTCTCTCAGCTCATGAATTGAATTTCAATTCATTTCCAGAATTGAATGAATTGAAAAGCCAGTGACCCCCTCCCGACCCTGGTGAATGAGATAAGGGAGTTTTGCAGACATATACAAAAAAAAAAAAAAAAGGGGTAAGCAGAGAAGCATGTATGGAAGAGACTGCGGGAGCATGAAGTGTTTTTATGGTAATGCTAATGTAAATGTGAGATGTGTAATGTAAAATATGGCACCAGTTTATTTTCTGGGACTTGCTGACCTGCAGTTATCCTACAGCCTTGTGGTTTGTAGCTTAGCTCAGTGTGATTCCCTCACACGGCTTTAGGGTTGAAGTTTTCATTGAATTTATTTTATTAAGTATTTTAAAAATTATGGACATGGAATGAATATAATTATTTAGAGTTTTGACTTTGCTTTGAAGCATTAGCAGTAGCCAGTGAATAACAGACATGATGTTACAGAAATGGTCTCCCGCTGTGGTGCGGTCTTTGATTTACTCTTACCTCTCGCTGGTACCGGTGAGCTAATGCCAAAATCCAGCCGACTCCTGGAGCGAACGAGTACAGATGACTGAAATTAATGTATAAATTAAAGAAATATGCACCAATAACATTTTTTTTGTTCCATTTTATTTATTTGTTCCGCCAAGACTGTGCATCAAACCTGGGCTTGTAACCATGAGGCGTCTTCGTGCACATATGCTGACCTGGGGTCAGTTCTGCTTCTCGGCCCACGGTGGGAAAGGTCGGGGTCCAGACGAGGAGAGGCTGACCTCAGATCAGCTCTGGCTCTGTGAAGGCAGCTCTGACCTTTAGAGTGGGGAGTTCTGGAGCGCGCTCAGTGTGCTCTCTCTCAGACAGAACGGAGCGAGGTGATGGCAGACCCAATTTGTCTGCTATCGGGGCGTGTGCTGAGCAGCACCCAGAACTCATTCATTACCCTGCGGGCTGTTTGTTAGGGTCTGTTTCCCAAATACTAATCTGTGGTAATTAGGCAGATTCTGTTCCCCTGAACTCAATGACTGTATAAAGGCTGCAGGTGGGACACATTACTCAAGTCAACGCTGTCCTCTGAGAGAAATGCAGGAGATAAACTTCTCTCTCCATCACACACACACACACACACGCACTTACAAACACACTCACAATTACACACTCACAAGCACACACACACGCACGCATACACACACACACACGCACACTCATACACACACACGCACACACACACACTGTCCTCTGAGAGGAATGTAAGAGATAAAATTCTCTTTCCATCACACACACTCTCTATCTATCAAACACACACACACACACACACACACACACACACACACATTTTGTGCAGGAAACAGTGTTGGGGTTTTGTTGTTTTTTTTTAGTGTTTTTGTTCATTTATTTCTCTCTGTCCCTCTCCTCACCCGTCTCTTGTGTTTCCATAAAATGAAATGGCCAAACAGAAATGCATTTGGACTTTTATTTGCTTTCAATAACCGGAGCGGAACCGAGCAGAATATTTCTCCCCCGTTTATTTTCCCTGCTCTCGGAAGAACAGAAGCAGGAGTGAATTAAACGAAGAGAGAGAGAAAACAGGAAGGATAAAAACGCGGCTCGAATCTCCGAGCCGTGTCAGAGGTCCGGCCTGCAGGACCGGGCCAGAGAAACAACATTATAATGCCTGTGGAACGGCCAGAGTTTCCCGCTGGAGTTGGTGTTGCGTTATTGCGCTGTAACGCACTGCTCTCGCGTCATGGTGCCGCAGTGGGTCTCCATGTTGCCTCACAGTAAGAAGGTCATGGGTTTAAACGCGGGACCCTGCTGTGTGGCTCCATGTTCTCCCAGTGTTCATGGGGGTTTCCTCACAGTCCAAACATTACGTGGACACCCCCAATTCCCCACAGGTATGAGTGTGTGAGAGAAAGGTGTGTGAGCCCTACATGCTTGCTGAGGAGTGTGTCCGAAGAGTGACTTGATATAGCCTTAATGAAGAGCTGAGGGGACACTAGACATGTCATGAATAAATCAGCGCCGCACAGAACTGACAGTTATGGGGATTCAGTGTTTTTGTGTTCCTCTGGTGCTACCCAAGAGGTTCCCTTCAGTTAGTTGGAGAGCATAAAAATATGCACCATAATGACTTAATGAATGCATTTAAATGTATTTGTCATGGTTTGTGAGATGTGCGTGTTGTTTGGACTTTTCTTTGCGGCTCTCGTCCCGGGACGATATCAAATTCCTGAGATATCGAATTCTTTACCCAGCTGGTTGATTGAGCTGGGGCGGCGCTTTCCCAGAATCTATATAAGCAGGAAGTCCGACGCCTCTTCGCTAGAGTGTCTGTGTTTAGCTTCGCACTATAGCCAAAGATATCTGTAGTCAGGTTTTGTATGACTTTCTATCTTCTGATTATTGGAGTTTCTTCTCCCTTTTTCTATCTCGCTTTGCTTCCTTGGTTCGGACTATTTTACGTCCTTTGGAAGCGCGAGTACTTTCGTTTGGTCTATATTATTCTCTGTGTTTGTACTGTGTTCGTGCTGCTCTCTTTCTCTCTGTCGTTGCGCTTGGCCTCCGTATACTACCGGCCACTACAGTATTTTAAGCCCAGCAGTGACCTCACCTTTTAACTCACGATTACTTTGAACCTGTTCCAGTTCACTTTGCCTGATTAGCAACCAGCCCTTGATTCCTAAGATGAATCAGCAAAATGATTAGCTAATATTTTCATCAGTGATGACCTTCATTGTCGGTTTGTCTTTTCAAGATTCCGAACTTGAGTCGCCGATGGAACGGCACTGATGTACTTCAGTGTTTTTCGTTGGGCCCATTAGTGAGGCTGATTCGCACCAGTGTTTGTTGTGGTTCGATATGCTTCTTTTCCATTTTTACATTCTTTTTAATGAAGCAAACATCTTGTCTAACTTCAGTGCCATTTTAAAGCACTCTGCTGAAAAACTGCTTGAACAGATGGTGGTGTGCTGAGGAAGTTTTGGACTTTTTTTCCTAATTGATTATTCAGATTGCCATCGTTATGACGTCACTTGTATTATATGTAAATTTGCTGACACATCATCAGTATTTACACCAGACAGTCACACTGACATCAAGGTGTCTTTAATAACTGAGCCCTGTGATAGCACAAAAGCAAAATACAGTGAGCTCCATAAAGTTTGGGACATGTTTTTCATGTCCACTGGGCTTTGCGCTCCACAGTTTTAGATTTATGTTTGAAGCAAAGATTCGTCGTCTTTTTGGTTTTGCCACGAAGAAATGACAGCTATATTAACACACCCCGCGGATCTAGGGTCCACAATGTTCGGGCCAAATGGCTCATAGTTTTCACATTGATGCATTATGTGTAAATAAATAGTGTTTGGTGCCTGTGTTCACCAGTTGAATGGTGGGGCCGCTGCAGAAAAGAGTTCATTGCAGAATGGATCTGTGTGTGTGTGTGTGTGTGTGTGTGTGTGTGTGTGGGGGGGTGAGTGCCTGCGCTGTTCCTTTACCTGCGTATTTCTGCGGGTGTGAGCCGAATTCACGGAGATCGACTCGCGGTGCGGCGTCTCTTTAGCGCCCTGCCTCGCCGTCTCTCGGCTACATTCCTTGGTGAGGCAGATGAAGGGCAGCGCCCGGGTGTTGCCGCGACAGACGGGTCGTCGCGCACGAGCCTCGATTCCCGGACAGGTGCGAACGCGACACCGGCGGGGAGTTATTAAAAAGTTTCATTTCGAGAAGCGCGAGACGCGGCGACAGGTCGGAGTGGGGGACAGACGACAAAAATTCCAGGAGGAGAAGCAGCAAGGGAGGGAGGGAGGAGAGGAGAGGAGGAGAGGAGAGAGTTTATGGTCTGATTATGAGCATGAGATAACAAAAGAAGAAAAAAGAGTGCAGGATGGGTGTTAAGGTCTTGCGGAGGGCAGGTGGGGGCCGGAGGGCTTTTATTGGGATGGGAGGAAAGGAGAACCTTAAATAGAAGAGGAGGCAGAAATGAAGAGGTGAAAAACAGATGAGAGTTGGGGAGAAGAAGAGAGGGAGCTGTGGATAGGTTGTGCTGGAGACAGTTTTGATGATCAGTGGCCCTGGATCTGTGTGGAGCTCCATCCATCTCGCTCTGCAGGAGGGATGTACAGCAGTGTGTGTGAGAGGATCACTCCAGTATAGGAGATAATATGATTGACAAATAACGAGAGGCACTTTCATGTTAACCTAAAATATAAAATATAAATACGGTAATAATGTCCCCCCTGTACAAACCTCTGTGGTACTGGGCGGTGGTGGGGGACTTGGGGGTTTATTAAACCCTTTGCGCAGAATACAAATTATGCCAATTTCTCCAGTTATGCATGAGTCTATTTAGGCTTTACAACTCAGTATTTGTGTCACAGAGACTAGAAAATTATTCCAGTGAAGCAAGACATTTGGAAATTCAATTACAGAATTATTTAGGAATTAAATTCTGGAATTTATGTATGCCGACGTCTATATCTGCGAAAAAGGGTTAACCCTTACAGCATTATAGGCAACTATAGTTGCCCAATAATGAAATATATCAAAATCAGATGCTGCTGAAAACCTATTATGTGGCAACTTGTTTAAAAGAGCTCCCCGGGATTTTCAACAGCTCAGGATAATTACAATTTCAATTCCTTGGGAATCAATTCAGCGCTCCAAGAGTTAAAAACAAGAGGTTATCAGATGCTGTCACAGCACATTTAACTGGCCTCTGTAAGCCCTTCTGTTGGGTTGGTAATCTATGGAGAGCCAAGGGGTCAAAAAGGTCCTTGTGATTCTCAAAATTATTTTTCATTATTTAGTCAATTATCCCATCAAAGGCTAGCGTTTGTCACCTTAAAAATCTAAAATCGCACAGCAGTCACCTCTCCATGTGAGAAAACACCACCTGCACCAAAGCTGCTGTCAGCTCATTCCCAATCTCCCCAGCACAAAGCTGAAGTCTTATTTTCGTAAATTTACCCCCCGCATCCTTTTGAAATGCCCTCGGAGTTTAGCCTTTGAAAAATGTCACATTTTATATCCCTGACTTACAAACATCGTGTTCGCTGCTTTATGTTCTTTCCCTCCACTTCTCTTGTCTTTGCCGTCACCCAGAAAAAAAAAAAAAACCCTGATGGCTAAACGAGCTGGCATTCCGTTTGTCACCGTCTGATGTGCAAAAAGAAGGAAAATAAAATAAGAGAGATGAGCTGTGCCACGGCCGTCTGTGTCCTGAATGTAGCCCAGCTTTACCCTGGAGAAAGTCCTCTCTGATCTGGACTTAAAAGAGAGTCTTTGAGCCGATGCGTCCACTGATTGTGGTTCCTCTTTGTTGCCGAATCGTTAGAGACTTTTTTTTTCTTTGGCGCGTGTTTGTCCTGCAGCGACACAATTAGCCGGGTCGAGGTATGTACTGCGGAGTTTCTTTAAATCTCCATCTCTCCCTAGGAGGCTGGGAATTGAAAGGAACCTCAAAGTTTAAAAAGCCAGAGGTCAGGAAGTTAGCGTCCTGCCAAGTGTTTAACCTCCCATGATCTAAGCTGGCTGGTCTCACCGATTAAAGGGACAGTAAGCCCAAAATAAAAAATGCATATTTTTCCTCTTACCTGGCCTGCTACTTATCCATTTACATTGATGGTTTAGGTGTGAGTTGCCAAGTTTTGGAAATATCGGCTGTAGAGGTGTCTGCCTTCTCTTATATATAATGGAAAAGGATGGCAGTCGGCTTGTGGTGCTCAAAGTACTGAAGAATACGTTTGAAGGACTAAAACGCTGAAATCTTGACCCGCTTGCTCAAGATGATTCACAGACATTGTTGTGAGCAGTTTCATGTCCGAACCATTTTCTTTCTACCAAAGTTCACCCCCCATTGAGAGAAGGCAATACAGGTAAGATTTAAAATATGTTTTTACCTCCACCAAGGAGGTTATGTTTTTGCCGGCGTTGGTTTGTCTGTCTGTCTGTCTGTCTGTTTGTGTACAAGATAACTCAAAAAGTAATGTACAGACAACTCTGAAATTTTGTTGAAGGGTTGCTATTACATCATTAATGGACCCGATTGATTTTGGCAGTGATCGGTCAAACAATATGGCTGCCACGGCAGCCATCTTGAAATCCTATGCCATACAATGACTGAACTTCGCTCCCAGTGATGTCACTCAAATTTGGAGGGTTGATTGGTCTTGCATCAGGCACGGAACCTATCAGTTAGGAATTCCCTGCATCAAACAGTAAGGCCGCCATGAGATCCATCTTGAAGTCCTATGTTGCAGATACTTTACATTTCTAAAGAGCCATGTTCACTCAGGAAGATTTTGACTGTGCTGCTTTGGCGGGGGCTTGCACTCTCAGGGTGCCTCTAATTTTTATTTTGGGGTGAAATGTCCCTTTAAATCCACCTTCTGGTTGGAGAATTGCACTTACGCACAAATACCAGGTGGTTTGAGTGAAATCCTGGGGCGAACTCTCTTGGCTCACTGCACACTCTCTGGTGACCACAATCACCTGGTTTTGTGCAGAAACCCCTCATCCCCCCTCACCCAGTAAGATTTCTGTAGGCCTCCCCAAACTGTGAGCCTTCATCATCGCCACCTCCACCCTGACTGCGACAGGCCTGTATCCCCCCCAGGTGTTTGCCTCCACCTGCTCACCTCTCACAGCCTCTCATTCGTCTGAAAGAAGGAAGCTGTGAAACTGTCTCTCTCCACAGCCTGGTGACATCACACCCTGTCTGCTCAGATTAGGCTCTTCACGCATGCAGATAAGAAAGCTTTGTTCTTGTGGGTCAATTTTGTGTGTGTGTGTGTGTGTGTGTGTGTAGGTGAGATTTGTGTCTGTGTCTGTGAGTGTCTGTGTGAGTGTGAGTATCTGTGTGTTGTGTGTATGTTCATCTGTGTGTGTGATTGTATGTATCTGTGTGTGAGTATCTGTGTGTGTGTGTGTGTGTGTGTGGTGTTGGGGGCATTTGCATACATGTCTGTGTGTGTTTGACTCTGTATGAGTTGTGTCAGTGCTGTGTGTGTTTGTGAACCATGTTTCTCTCCTTCGCACAGTAAATAATACCATATAAAACCCAACATGATCATTGTTTCTCAGCTGTCTGTGATCAGTTGTATCCCCAGCTCTCTGCACATGCTCAGTGGTGCAGCATGTCCTGTAAACCACAACATGTTGATATTTCACATGTGACGATGTTCACATGCTTCTTGGGCTGTATTGCTGTACAGTCATTTCCTGCACTAAGTGTGTTCTGAGTGTTCTGGGGACACTATGTTCCTACATGCTGTAACACAAGGGGGCTGATTTACGAAACCACTTAGCACTCGCAAAACTGTCTTCATGGTGCAAAAAGACTTAAGAGAGCGTGTGATTGGTTGATGTAGTTCATTTGCTCCAATCATAAATCGTGTCCTCGAAACCTCATGTGCGTAAATTCTAAAAATTCGCAGAAGGCTTTGATAAGTCTGGCCAGAGGTGTTTGGGTCCGCAATATCCAGTATGTTACATTAGAGGCGTTTCGCCAACACTTTTTTTATCCAATGCAACTTACAGTTGATTAAGTTTAGCATCAGGCAAATTATTACTGGGGTAATTGGTTAGGGCCTTGCTCAAGGGCACTAAAGCACCTCAGGTCTTATTGTAGCTACGCAATGGCTCGAATCAATGACCTTTGCCCCCTTATACCACTGATTTGGGTTTGGGATGACTAAACCTGCCCTCTGAACTTACAGTAAGTGCCTGTTCTGTTGCTACGCTATCTGTACTGAGGGCATTCTGAGACTAGATGGGTCAGGGTGGGGGTGTGGCCTGAGTGTGGGTGTGGCTTGCATTTGTAGGGGGCAGAGCGACAGATAACTCAGAGTGGCGCCACTCATTGACTTCATTACTTGAGCGGTCACGTAGTTCGTGGGGAAGCGCTATAGTTCCAAACAAACGCCGCACTGTCATGATCTCCTATGGGACAGACAGCAGCGATTGCGTTACTAAACGGTAAATATCAAATTAAACCGCACACAATTGCCGCAAACGTATTTCTTTCAATGAATTACATTATTTACATAGGTTTATAGAGGTCATGCTTTTATAGTGACATGGTGACAACTTAAATAAGTGTAACTACTCAGATGTGTGAACGGTAAGCCTTCATGACACAATAAAATGAGCACAGAAAAGTAATATAGACTAACCACAGCCACCACATCTCTTCAAGGGTAAATCATTTAAAAGACCATCTTTTTGCGAAATACAACATGGCATATAATATAGCTAGCTGACTACAGCAAGATTGCTAGAAAGCTAACAGTTCCTGGCATGGCAAATGCAAATTGACAGATGCAATTTCAAAGAGCTAGCTAAAACATGATGAGTGACACTTAGGTCGTCAACGTCCTAACTTGTGGTTTCATCCAATTTTATGAATAACAAGTAGTTTTAATCCGAAATGGATATTGAGAGCTAAACGGAGTTAGAAACTGTTCAACCGTTTGTGATTAAGCTCACACCAGCTGATCAAGCTAAGCTAGGTAAGAGCATGTCAAAATTGTCATAGCTAACTTTTAAACAAAAAAAACTTCACCGAAACCAGTCACAGGCACTTCATCCCATCATTTACCGTCGTGATTTATATCGGTTTTGTGAGAGATACAAATAGAAACTCCATAGAGTTCATGACTGAATTCCCACAGCTGACCAAGCTAAACTAGCAGCAAAGAACATGAGCTTAAATTATCACAACTTCTTCAGACTTTATATAGATATATACGTCGTGCCGAAAATACACAATTGGAGATTATAAATGATGCATGACCACTGATATGATATATACATTTCGTGAATCATAAGACTTCAATATTTAATTAATTACCGTCGTTGTTGTCTCAATGGAAGTGAATCGGTACAAAGCTGCGAGAATCCTCTTTTGGAACTATTGGAAGTTCCCAGACCTGGAAGTGCGCCGCCATTTTTTGTACACGAGAGTCAATGGGAGTGTCGCAACTCTGAGAATATCAATGGCTCTAGTAGGGGGGCCTGAGCGGGAAGGGGGAGTGGCCTGCGTAGAAGGAGGAGGGGCAAAGGCCTTTTGCTACTGCACTGTTGGTGAAAGCTCCCTCGATCTCTGACCTCCTCCACTTTCTTCCCCTCGCCTTCATGGTTCCTCATCTGTGGAACTTGTTTTCTTATCTGCTCGAGTTCTGGAACTTTCTGGAATTCAGATCTGCATGGTCCACCAACCACACCCCCACTCCTCCCCTCCACTCTGATTGGCTTCTCAAAGTCCAGCTCCGCCCCCAGATGATGCCCAAAGCTCCATCATTTCTACTGTCTGAATGTATAAATCATTCCCTTACTGCCTGAATCCCTTCTGTAATCTGTGCATTCATGTATGTAGCCAGTTTGAGCAGAGTAACTCTTAACAAGTTCTCCAATACGCTCTGAGGAGCGTTCCAGCCAATGCTTGTGCAAAACTACAGGACAGTGTGCCTAAGAGAATTGATACAGTTTTAATGGTGAAAGATTATCTTTGCCAGTCTTCCCTGTCCTTTCTTACCAAATCTTTATTTTTTTTCTAACGAGGTTGGGCTGGAGTAAAAACAGTATTTCACCGCAGCAAAAGCAGCTGCTGCAGATGTTTGGCTCAGAGCTGGAAGCATCACTCCAGCTTAAATCTGGGTTTGAGGTTTTTGTGGTTCAGGCGTCTGGGGAGTTTGACTGCATTCGCGGCAAGTGGCTTTTCCCTGGCGATGTAAAGAAAATAACAAGTGGAATGTTTGTTTTTTAAGTGTGTTAAAGCATTGCTCTGATGATGCGGAAAGGCCAAACTTCCTGGCATGTCGTAATTTGCTGAAAGGTTATGAAGACTCAAGACTGACTCTTGAGCTGCCTGTGCCACACTAAAGCTGCTTTCACACCGCACGCGAAACAAATTTTTCGCGTTTCGCATGTATTCGCATCTTTGCATTGACTTTGAATGTAATCTGTCGTGCGAAAAATTCGTTTAGCGTTCGGTGCGAAAGCGGCTTAACTCATGACTGATTCAAACACCAATCCCAGTGTGCAAAGCCTGGTGCGATTGGGCAGCAGGGTCATCCAGTGATTGGCTGCTTGACTGGTAACCGTGGAGCTCCTGGTTGGGGCCCCCAGTGGGACTTTGGACTCTAGATTTGCATCTGTAGGGATGACGTTGGGAGAAACTCTGATGTTGGGCCCTTGAGCAAGGCCCTTAACCCCAAAACTGCTCAGGGGCTTCACCCCTGTTTCTCTCTGTCCCTCTTAACTTGTAGCTGTTATGTCTGGCATTTCTCCCATGCAGGGCATCCCTGAGAAAGAGAGACATGTTCTTAGTGGAGTTTCCCTGGTTAAATAAAGGTTATAAAAATCAATAAAACTCACGGGTGCTCCTACAGACACTTGAGAAGCGACCTCTCTTTTGAGTGATTATTTTTTATTAAACGATAAAAACATGAAGAGTCTTAGAAAGGCACGTCTGTGTGTGTCTCTTCTAACTCTTGCATGGGTTTTGAGTTTGGAGTTAGACCCCACCTCTGTTTACTTAAGTAATGAAGTCCAGAAGCACGCGATTGCGGCTCTATTATAAAAACAGGAAAACGGTCAAGGACTTTATCGATAAAACATTACATGGCGCATACATAAAACGGGACCCCCTTGCAAACGAGATGTCACATCTCAAGGGGTTTATCCCGTTAATAAAAGAATTTTCATAAATAAAAAGCAATCAGAAACACCTTCTCGAAGCATCGTGGATAAATCGTCCAGAACAAGCCATTATATCCACTAAGTTCCACTGCAATGCAAATAAAAAGAGACATACAGTAGATAAAAAATAGACAAAAACTGGGCTGCCTTCATTGACATTTAAAGACTAATCATGATTAAATCTGATGTTAAGTAGATATTTGCCACACCAAACTCCAGGATTAGTCTTTGTATCTGTGTGACTTGTTCAGTGGTTTAACTCCACTGGTTAGACACCTGCACAAGGATCCTTCAGGTGCTGAAAATTCTAGAAAACAATTGAATTTTAATGCGGCGTTACCGAGGTTTGAAAAGTGTTTGGATTTTTAAATAAAGTGTTTGAAACTGCTTGAAATTGTAACGATAATTGCATTATTTTCATAATAAATCACAATCTGACTGAGTAGTTTGATAAATATGTAATTTATCACATCTGTTCGGAAAAGCTTGAAAATGCACCTTGAATGCCCTTGAAAAATCCATAAAAATGCTAAAATATGCTTGAATTTTAACCTGGTGCTTTCAGGGTTTGAAAAATGCTTGGATTGTGAATAAAAATCTTGAAACTGCTTGAATGTGTAATGCTAATTGCATTACTTTTATAATAAATTGCTGCCGAACTAAACAGTTTAATGAATGTCTGATGTACCACAGTTGTAAGAAAAAGCCTGAAAATGCACCTCGAAAGTGGATGAATTTGACTTTGCAGAATGTTTTGAAGCCCTGTCTGCAGGTACAGCCTGTGATTATTTCACATTTATTTTGTTGGGGGTGGAGTATCATTCATTTTGGATCATCTGGGCGGGAGAAAAAAATTCATCGCAGTAACTGACTGTCGTATTATATGCGGCGCTCATCTTGTGGGTTTTAATTGGGTTTGATATTGGGCTGGGTCCAGATCTGTGCCTTCAGGAGCGCGTGATATTTAAGACTGACACAAACGACCCTGAGCGTTTAGCAGCCGCCACCAGATATCAATCAGCGAGGTGCGCGCTAAGCGGGCTGCACCGACGCCACGTACGTCGAGATTTATACTCCCAATTAAATCAGCAAATTATATGATTATCTTCGCTGATGAATGAGGCAATTTTGAAAAGGGGATCGCGCCGTTCGCTTTGTTTTCGGCGAAGATAATAGCGCAAATAGAGTAATTGCTTTGGCGGTGTTGAATATTAATAGGACCGTTTTGATTGGAGCCCTGGCCGCCGACGAGTCTCTGTCAACATTGTGTTATTACCGCCCCCGTTCGCGCATATGCACACCGAACTGAGCACGCACCAGGACGCCAAACGCACATCTGTATACACTCGTGCAGAACGCACTCGCGTCTACTCATGCACGCACTCCCTACACACGTTAACCCTACAAACGCAAACACTTGGCCCTCCGCGCCCTTTAATTGCTGCAGAAATGAATGCTACCCAATCGGCGTTATTTATCCATCAATTGTGCCATTTTGACTGAAAGGCACTCGCTCCTGCTCTTGTACACCAACAAACGTACAGTCCCCACACACATTCACCTGGTACACACACACCCACATACACACACACACACGCACACACACACACACACACACGCACACACACACGCACAAACTCGGCCTATAATCGCTCCGAGCCTCGACTGCCTCCGGTGGCAGAATCCCGCATCAGAACAGCACCCTCCTGACAGCTCGGCTCGGAAAAACACGGACAGCCCCTCCTCCTTCACCGCATTCCCGTTATCGGAGGGATTCATTCCCGCCGCGATCGGGGAGAGCAGCGCCGCGGCCTGATTGGCTGTCGCGTTTCGCTGCGCTATCTGACCCGAGAGCGCGGGGCTGGGGGACGTGATTTAGGGGCCCGTATGATGGAGTGTTTATTTACTCGGTGAAGGCTGCCTGTTAATTAAATTTGTGTTTGATTTTTAATTGTTCCCTGTTAAAGCCTCATGTTTATAAAGCTGATTCTGAGGCCCCTGGGCCTGCGGGAGCCTCGCTCTCCTGAGGAGCTGTCGGCGCAGTTCCTCTCTCTGTCCTTTTACACTCTCTCTCTCCCTTTCTCTCTCTCCTTTTACACTCTCTCACTCTCTCTTCCTCTTCCCTCTCTGCCCCTCTCTCCTTCTCTATCTTTCCTTCTCACTCTCTCCCTCTCTCTCTCCTCTTTATCTCTCCCTCACTCACTCTCTCCCTTTCCCCCTCTTCCCCTCTCTCTTCCCCTCCCCCTCCCTTTCTCTTTCTCTTATTTCACACTTTTTCTCCCTCCCTCCGCCTGTCTCTCTTGGCTTCTCTTCCTTTCCTTTCCTACCTCTCTCATTCCTCCTTTCCTTTCCTTCTCTTTATAATTTTCTCCCTCCCTGTATATCTCTCTCACTGTGTACTGCTTTGTTTTGTTTTTTTTTTTTTTTTTGTAAGTTTATTCCACTTCTCAGTTTCTTGTGTTGTGGAGAATGATAAGAATAGTGTAAAGTGAAGATATAATCCTTCATTTCTCAGCTGTCTACTAGTTACCCATTATCATCCTGGTCCTGCACCAGTGTGCTTAAGTCTTTAGCGCGTTAGTCTACTTGGAACGTTTAGGAAAAATGGCTCTTCTGGATCTATACTGCTGTAAATCACCAGTGTTGATTATTACACCAGATAGAACTGTCAGTTTAGAACATTCCAATCTCATGAGTATAATCTCGCTCTTAGGCCACGTCCACACTGAGTACACTTTCAGTTTAAAATAGCGTTTTAAAAGGAAAACAATCTCCGTACACACTAAAACGCAATCTTAGAGTTTTAAAACTAAAACAAGGTCAATAGTATTTTCAATAGTCTCTGTTTTAGGGGTTTAAAAACTTCAGAACAGTGTAGACACTCGGCGAAAACATAGCAAATATTATGCATTTTAAAATTAAAATGCACTAGTACAGACGTAGCCTGAGGCAGTGGCTGATTTCCGTTCGTCCTTCATAGACGCCACTGCTTCTGTTAATTTTGCTGCAGTCTGGTCGCCGATGGCTGGTTTCTTTTCAGGACTGAAAAGCCACCAATAGTGACATTTCCAGAGCTTTCTCTGGGCTTCCTGTTCAGCAGACCCCCTGCATCTGGGCCCCTTCATTTTTCCCGAGACTCGATCGATATTGGCTCCTTAACTTTGTGACATTTAAGCGCGAGTGCGTTATTTTCTGCTGATTTCCATGATTGGTCAAGAGTAAAAAAAAACAATATCAGTTTGGAGTGAAAACGGTACCACTTGCATTTTCTGGTTGGTTCAGATTGAAGCATCGGCTGACGAAAAGGACACTTTCTCGGGAGCTGTTTTTCATGTCGTTACACTTTAGCTGCAGTCAGATGATGAGTGGTTTTTCGCCTGACTTGATAAATGAATATGGATATTACAAAATCACGGCTTCAGAATCTGTCATTGACTCTTATTTAACCAAAGCTTCCAAGAAGCACGCCTTGAGTTGAAATAGCATGTGCATCAGTGAAATGATCAGATGCGTTTTATTGTTTAACCATGTTTCGTTTGGCGAAATGCACCGTTATCCGTTATTTAACCTGATTTTCACCGGTCACAGATCACATTCCTGCTCATTGGCATTAGGAGGACTGGAGCCAATCACAGGGTGGCATTAAAAGCACTGGAGCCAATCACAGCGTGGCATTAGTGAAGCTGGAGCCAATCACGGCTTGTATTGGGTGAAGAGCATGACTACCTTACCCCAGAGCCAGGCAACCAAATCTGTGCTGTGTGTGCACACCTTAAACCCTTTGAGCGCTGAATACATTTTCAAGAAATTAAAAATGTAGTTATCCTGAGCTGTTGAAAACCTATCATGTGTCAACTTTGCCACATGATAGGTTTTCAACAGCATCTGATTTTGATATCTTACATCATTGGGCAACTACAGTTGCCTATGGCGCTGAAAGGGTTAAACCTTTTGGCAGTTTGTGATGTCCAGATGTTCTAATTCTCTGGTCTTTGGACAGCAGGAGGGAAATGGTGAACCAAAATGAGGCCAAATAAAAACTGTGTGCATTTTTATCCCAGCTGTGAATCGAATCGGGACGCTCTTGCTGTGAGGTGACTGTTCAGTGCACAAAGGTTTATAATGACAAAATGGAGGGAAATGCTTATCAATGACTGTGACGCAGCCAGACCTTTCGCTGAATCCCTCATTATCCTGTCAGGTCCTCTTCCACCTAATCTAATCATCTCTCCCTTTTCTCTTTTTGTTTTTGGCTACAATTTGCCATCCAGCGTACAATTCACTGATTCATTCAGCAACTGAATTGGACATTTACTCCCTTACTAAATGGCTCACGAGCTCACGCAGTCACGCGGTTGTTACTTGACTCACTCACTTGGTGACTCATTTTTTCACTTAATTATTCACATTCCCAGTTGGTCATTCATTGACTCACTCTCTCATTCTCCAGTTCCTGGCTTTGGATCAAGGATGGGACCTTTCTGTGTGGAACCGGTGTATTCTCATTGTGATTGTGTTATGGTTCCTCTGGGTTCCACCCACAATGTACAGCCCTCTGCAGGCTGTACTCCTGTGTGCTTGATGTGAGGGTAGAGGACGCTCACAGGAGAGTGAATGTGTGTGCAATAAAAACCTGGCGCATATAAATAAAGATGAAATTAAAACTGAATCTGTTCGTTTACAGATTCACTCTCACTGACAGAGGGATGCCTTCCCTGCAAAAGTGGGGGCAGAACTTCAATTGGCAATCGCTGTAATCACTACGCTAACAGTGTCTGCAGTACAGACTGCTCATATTGTGATTTTATTGGAGTGGAGGTCAGAACTGTAAAGTACGAGCGGGTTCTCGTAAAATATGGACACACTATAAAGGCACTCGGCCATTCTCTGCTTCGTCAACTGTGGTGATGCTTGTCAACTTCAACACATTTAACTTATTTTACTGCCTATATAAAACACAGAAATCTCCTCACTTCTTTTACGCTCACTCCATCACGACCTCCACAACTGTAAGTTTTTTTTTTTATGTAATTAAAAACTTTTTTCATTATAAGAATCTTGTTAAACTGCAATTCCTGCTGATTTGTTTGAAATTCTGTCGAGGTATGAGCTGTGCACGCTGTAATGATTTTATGTGCTAGATCATGCGTAATTCAGAGAGCTCATGAGACACACAAACATGAGAGGTTGTATGGGATAGAAATGTAATTCAGCTCACAGGAGTGAAACCTTGCACACATAATACTGAAGCCTTGCTCATTTAGGAGTAAAACCACGCAAACATAATACATGCATACTGTATGTAAGCCATGCTTCCATGAAGTATATGGGAGACAGCTTCTCTTCCTGAATTTGTTTATGGATCCAAACGACGCTGCAGAAAATACTGCATGAATACAGTTTGGGTCGGACTGCTAACTTATTGGTTGGTTGATCCCCAGGAACAAAGTTGGGCAGCCCTGCTCTAGCTATTGCATGAGGTGTACTTTGTTAGGATTGGAGTAAAAGCCTGCAGGATGGTAGAACTCCAGGAATAGGGTTGGGCAGCCCAACTGTGCTAGAATCCTGATGGAAATTACCCAAAAGACCCCCTAAGGCCCTTAAAATTAGGAACTCATGGCCTCCTGACAGAATTGTTGTAGCCCACTGTATTAAAACATGCGGCCCTTTCTGGCTGTGCCAAATCCACCCCTTCCATCCTCTAAGTGTAGGCCCTAACAGTGTAGGGGCTAACAGTGTAGGCCCTAACAAGGATCACCACTTACTACTCCACTAGGTACAGCCCGGCCCCCCAAACACACATGCCCAGCCCCACCAGATTTTTCAGCCTTCACAACCGGGTCTGGCTACAGAATCTTCACAATGTGATATAAGAAATAAATTATAAAATGCACAGGAAAATACAACAACATTACCAAAGAAAGTATTGAACTAAATAGCCTTGCATTTCTCATTAACTATATGAAATTAAGTCTATAGTGTTATTTGAAATCGTTCATGAATAAATAATTTGTTCATTGAAACTCAATTACTTCATGGAAATTTCTGATTTAATTTGTGTTTGAACTTATATTTTAGGAAATTATATGGAATATGCATCAAGTTCTGCATTAATCTTCCCCGTGAAGGAGGCGATTAAAAATGGATGCCGACCTTCACTTAAAAAGTTTTTTCAGTGGCCAGACTGCAGTACTGGTAATCTATGTATTGAAAGAAAATTAAACTATGTAAGTATTAAACTTTGTAAGTGTTTCAGGCAGCAGTTTTGGAAAGTCCAGGGGTCAAGAAGTAAACATCCTGCTGTGTGTTTCATAAATTCGTGAACTCAACCAACAGAATTCACCTTATGAGCCTATGAGCAGATCTATGTGATTTGAGCAAGACTGGATACAACAATGACTTTACGAACCAGGATTTTTCTACCTCTGATCTTTCTGTAGGTTTCCATTTCAACCCTTATGTGGGACGCCTGATTATACTACTTGTATACTAATAGCTTTTTCAGCCCTTTTTTGCCTGTGTCCCAACTTTTTTGAGACCTGTTGTGGCCAGAAAATTTGAAATGAGCTCATTTTGTGGATAAAAATGTAAAATGTCTCAGTTTCAACATTTGAAATGTTATCTATGTTCTATTGTAAATAACATATTGGCTCATGTGATCTGAAAGTCATTGCATTTTGATTTTATTCACAATTTACACTTCGTCCCAACTATTTCAGAATTGGGGTTGTAATTAGATGACCTCCGGCTGTTGAGTGAGGTGCGCTTTGTTAGGGTTGGAGTGAAACTCTTAGGATGGTGGATCTTCAGGAACCGCGTTGGGCTGTCAAGCTCAACAATGCTGAGGAAAGTGTTTGCCCAGTGCCCGATTTCTTTTAATTTTGCATATTTGTCACATTTACATGGTTTTAACCATCAAACTGATTTTAATATTAAACAAGCATAAGCAAAACCCAAAATAAAATTTTCAAAGCAAGTTATTATACCTGTGATGCAAACAATGAAAATAATGATTTCACTAAGAGCAAATTATCCATTAATTCATAGCCAAAGCTGTGCTTAATTAAAGTAAGTTGCCTTTAAATACAAGTGAATTCCAGTCTGAAACATCTGGTTCCATAGAATGTTCAATAACTTGCAAAAGTGCGTAAAAATGGTATTAGAATCTAAAGATGTTTCCATTTCCCCAAATGCATGCTGTTTATGAGAATACTTCACGTGTTTCCAAGTATTTTTGGCAAGTCTGCGTGTCATTGTGGTGCTTGCAGCCCTGGGTGCAGACTAGTGAATACATATTTGAAAAGAAGTCTGCTGTGAACTGCTACTTTAGTATTTCCAATTTTTTTCTTGGAATGGGTAAACAACGAAGACTTCCACGTCTATGAAAAATGTCAGGGCTGCTTTTCTGGAGGGCAGGGATGATATTTGAGTGCATCAAATGCAGCAGGTTAAACGTGAGGAGACGTTTCCTTCTTGAAAGTTTCAGAAAAATTGAGCAGCGGTCAGGGAGATTGAAAAGTCAGATCAAGTCGACCCGGTGAGCCAAGCTGCATTACCTCTAGGCCCTGTCAATAATGCCTCGCCTTCGCATTGATTTTGCAACCAGAAGAGAAATTGAGTGAGTAAACAAACACTCACCTCAGAATAAAAGAGGTTCTCACTGCTTGCTTGCATTAATGCTGGAGCTCAGATTTTTTTTGTGTTACGACGGTAGATACTGAGCTTCGGCAGGAGGTGTCGGCATACTCAGTGCAGTCTGCCATACGGAGATGTTAGCTTACACAGAGCAGTCTGCCGTACGCAGGTGTTGGCTAAAACAGAGCAGTCTGCCGTAAGCAGGTGTTGGCTAAAACAGAGCAGTCTGCCGTAAGCAGGTGTTAGCTAAAACAGAGCAGTCTGCCGTAAGCAGGTGTTGGCTAAAACAGAGCAGTCTGCAGTCTGTTAGCGAGAACAGAGCAGTCTGTTGGCTAAAACAGAGCAGTCTGCAGTCTGCTGTAAGCAGGTGTTAGCTAAAACAGAGCAGTCTGCCGTAAGCAGGTGTTAGCTAGAACAGAGCAGTCTGCCGTAAGCAGGTGTTGGCATACACAGTGCAGTCTGCCATACGGAGATGTTGGCCTACACAGTGCAGTCTGTCGTAAAGAGGTGTTCACTAACAGGGTGCAGTCTGCCGTAAAGAGGTGATGCTAACAAACTGTAGTCTGCCGTAAGGAGGTTTTGCTGACAAACTGTAGTCCGCTGTAAGGAGGTGTTGGGTAAACATTGCAGTCTGAAGTAAGGAGATGTTCGATTAGAGGGTGCAGTCTGCCATAAAGAGGTGTTGCTAACACACAGTAGTCTGCTGTAAAGTGGTGTTGGCTAACACCGTGCGGTCTGCAGTAAGGAGGTTTTAGCTAGCAGGGTGCAGTCTGCCGTAAGTAGTTTTTGGTTAATACAGTAAAGATTGCGACAAGGAGGTGATACATTGACACATTGGCAGTGGCAGTAACACATTCTGATATTTGGCGCAGGAATTTACAAGAAGTCCTCCAACCATACACCCAAACAGATTGTTCCTACCCTCTAATACGACCCAGAGGAGCATTGCCTAAATTAACGCCCCTACTGGCAGCAGGAGTCATGTAGCAGAACCTTTTCCCCTCTGTGCAGTGTGGATTTACCTGACAATCAGTACGATTAGACCCATCTCAAAAAAATATAACCAAATAAAGTAGAAAACAAATTTGCAGGGCTTACCAGGTCTGTGACGTTCAGTTATGTGTGTGATGAGTAAAATGTAGAGACAGCGACGCTGACGATGGACACCAGATTGTCCTTATTTACATGACCGCTAGAAGTCGCATAACTTTTTTATGTAACTTTAGGTCGTAATAAGATGCTTGTACAAACAACCTTTGGGGGCGTATTTTCTTCTTGAGAGACTTATTCTCAAATTTCCCAGGTGAAAACACGTGAGCTGAATACTTCTTGGTCAATTTAAAAGTAGTCATAAGTCATATATACTATGCACTTGACCCTATAATAGACATTTTATTTTGTACCCCAGATTCAATGTTTTTTTTCCCAAACCAATTCAATGATATGGCATTTTAAAAATTTCATGTGAACTATGTTTTTGATTTTGATTGCTCAGCAATTCACCCCAAAATGTTAGCTAAAAATCTTAAAAATGTTTCAGAATAGTGGAAAACTGATAAGTTAGCTAACTAAAGCAAGCTTTTCATTGAATATCAGTCTACGGGACTCACTTGTTTACTATGACTGCTTAGAGTTCTGGGTATTTTGTGGACCCACTGAGGTGGGTTTCAGGAGTAAAAGGATCAGAGACTACCAGGATTAATCCTTTGGTTATTTCCATCCATATTGTGTGACCCAAATGGAAATTTCAGGCCTTTTTGCTCAGTGCCATGGTGTAAATACTTACGGTCTATACTGCAACCATTTTCACCACGACATGCTCCTCTTGTCTTTTATTCAGATGGTACTACTGTATTTGCTTACAGATTCCTCAAAGCAGGGGTCTCATCTAGCATCATCTTTACAATTCACAAAAAACATTAAGGTTTCTGTGGAAAAAAAAGCACACAGGATCTTCCCTCAGGATAGCTAATACTAATAATCCTGTCGCTGGGGTAATTATGGATGTTGAACTATTAAAATGTTCTTCTATGGTTTTGTTGTAAGATGTCTTTATATTACCATTTTGGAGAGTTGGGCTGGATGTATTTTAATTCAAAGACAGAATCTCAAAAATAGATCATTTGTGTCCTGGGTAACTGTTTATCAGGTGATTTTTTTTATTTTAATTATTTTTTTAATGGTGTAATTAGGATAATGATCTGAAGCACACAAACAAGTACACCTCTGAATGGCTCAAAAAAAAAAAAAAAAAAATCAGAATGAAGGTTCCGGAGTGACCAAGTCAAAGTTCTGACTTGAATTGATTGCCATGCTATGGCATGGCTACAAACTGGAAATTCATGCTCAAAAGCCATCCATTGTTCCTGAATTAAAACATTTCTACAAAGAAGAGTGGGCCAAAATTCTTCCATCGCATTGTAAAACACTCATTGCCAATTATTGCAAACTTTTGATGACACAACCAGTGATTAGATAAAGGGGGGCAATTATTTTTTTCATGTGGGTGATAGAGGTTTTGAATAACTCTTTACCCTCAATAAATTAAATGATCATTTACAAGCTACATTTTGCTCTTTTTCACATAGTCTTTGTCCTATAACAAAATGAGTTGGATGATCTGAAGCATTTACACATGACAAATAAGCAGATACAGACAAAAGCAGAAAGGGGAAAAAACTTTCACAGCACTCTATGCTATTGACTCGACTCCCTTCTTTCATGCTACAACACAAAGAAGTCTGTGCAGTATATGGCAAATGACTTACTCTGAAAGAGAGGACTAAAATGCATGTTTGCTATTTTACCACAGTGCTGTTTTTCCTCAAAATTCTGACATGAAAGACGGAGGGATTTTTGCTGAATTCTCCCCGGCCTGTTAAAAACTGAGCAGCTTCATACTTTGCCTTCATATTTGTTTTGTTTGCAGAAGTGTGAGAATCTTCTGGAAGAAACTGCTGGCTGCTTTCTTCTTGCCCTTGCTCTCATCATCTCCACATTCTGAGACAACAGAAAAGTGAATAAACAAATAAATAAAAACTGAAGACTTAAAACTCCCAGTCCGCTGACTGAGGTTCTGACAGACATGTGCAGGGTAAAAGCTCGGCTTTTCCTAAGTAACGGTGAATTGGGGAATAGCCGAGTCGAACCAGAGGTGCAGAAATCGTAATAGACAGTGAAATCCTGAAAACATCCTGCAGTGGAAGTGAGGCGGGGCTGCAGCCGAATTCTCTTAAGAGCCGAGAACCCTCCTCGCAAACGGACATGAACCGGATATACAGTAGTTTAGCTGATAGCCATGACAAGAAGCAATCGAATCTTCTATTTTATTTGCCTCTTTCTAGTAAGGAAACATTGTAGGAAAGGAAAGATTGAATATGGGCCACAATTCTTTGCCGCTGTAACGATTGGTAACATCATTTGGTCTAAAGGTTTTCCGATTAATTGCGAAGACCATCTTCACCTTAGTGCTCAGGATGTTTCGCTGGAAAGGACATCTGATTTTACTCAAACATGCCCAAGGTACTTTTAAAATCTCCCTGAAACTTTACCTTGATCCAGGTGATGTTTCCTTGCGAGGTCAAGAACAAGGGGAGAGAAAAGGAAAAAGGCTGCTTATTTAAGAGAATTCAAATGCAGCCGAGGTCTGGGTGGGGAGTGGGAGGGGTTAGAATTGAAATGGGAGGAGCAAGAGGGCACTAGGAGGGGATAGAATTGTAATGGAAAGAGCAATCAGTGCAGAAGGAGCTGATAAAACTCCAGTGGGAGGGCCTAAAGTGCTGTGGGAGGGGATAAATGGGTCAGGGGGTGGAGCAATCAGTGGGTGGGGCGATAAACTTGTGGATAGGTCAGCATTAGATAACATGGGACGAAGCAGATCTGAATAATCTGAATTTTCAGAAAACTGACAAGGTATTATTCCTGAATGCATCGTTTATTTTTAAAATAAACAGAGGTGCCATAGACAATCCATTTCGGGATTCTCAACATTCATTGATAGGAAAATGCTGGTCATTCAGCCATACTCTCAACTTCACCTCAGGTTACCTAATTCCACCCCTGTACATGGGCTGAACTAAATCGGGCGGCAGCATTTGATGGACAGAATTAAGGTCACCACTCTAATCCAGTGACTATTAAATGGGCACCTGCAGGCACTGTATGCAAAGAAAAAACTATAAATAAATAAATTGAAGAGAGATGCAAAGTGGGGTGGATTGGCGGTGGAATTGGGGGGGGCAGGAAACAGATTGTCATTATTCATAATACAGCCCTCCAGGTTTAATATGCATTAAAACATCCCCCGCGCAGAAGTCGGATTGTAATTTCTGACGAACGTTGGTTGCATGACAACATCTGGTTAATCCAAGTCCTGGAGGCGCAAAACCATTCTTTAAAAATTGTAATTAGATTTATTTTTCATGTATGTTTTTTTAATTTTGGATGATTCATCTTTACCCTTGGCACTGGAGTGGCATAACAGATGTTATTAAAGATCTTCTCCCGTGAAGTCCCAGATCAACAGTGATATCCCACGACAGAGGCGGTAAGCAACAGACATGGGCGGTAAAAACAAAAATAATAAAATCCATATTTCGTTCCTCCTTTGCCGCAGCTCGTGCAACTTCCTCTGTCTCTTCTCCAAATAAATGGCCAGTATAAATTCAGTTTCTACCAGAATACCATCTACAAAATGATTTGTATAACAGGTGCACGAGCTGTGTGGATAACAGGTTAGCTGCCTGATGAGAAAAAATAAAGGGTCATAAAAGCCAAACTTGGCTGTCGTACATTCTCTCCCGGGATTCACAATCGCATTCAGCACGACCGGGGGGTGGTGGAGATAATTATTATCTGTGAACGGCTGAATGGATGCAGCTGTTCGATATAGATCCACTTTTCAATGATCTTGACTTGATTCGAGTTGCTGTGCATTGGTATTTCGCATGGAGTGTAACGTAATGACACATTTTCATTACTTCACAGCAGCCTACATGGATAAAAATGCCTTCCAGCAGCTCTTTGTCATTCATAACGTCTTTCCTTTGTGTTGTGGTCTCTCTGCTTCCATTTTGCTCCGTTAAAATCCCCGGAACAAACCGCCAAGCCGTGTTTTAGAATCTAATTCCCAAAGAATCCCCCTAGACTTGCCCTAATGAGATCAAACGAGCTGAATCTATTACAGTCAGTCGGGGGGGGATTTTATATGTGTGAGGTGAACCATTGTGTATGTTTGAGGTGATTTATGGTGGTGTGTGTGTGTGTGTGTGAGGTCAATCATTGTGTATGTGTGTATATGTGAGGTGACTCACTGTATATGTGTGAGGTGAATCATTGTGTATGAATGACCTGACTCACTGTATATGCGTGAGCCGAATCATTGTGTATGTGAGGTAAATCATTTTGCATGGTTGAGGCGAATCATTGTGTATGTGTGTGTTGAATCACTGTCTATGTGTGAGATGGATCATTGTGCATGCGTGTGTAGTGTGTGTGTGTGTGTGTGTGTGTGTGTGTGGTGAACCATTGCATATGTGTGAGGTAAAACATGGTGTATGTGTAAGGTGAATCATTCTGCATGAGTGTCGTGAATCATTGTGTATGTTTGAGGTGATTCATGGTGTATGTGTGTGGTGAATCACTGTATATGTGTGAGGTGAATCGCTACCTGAGTTTGATGTGAACTATTGTTTGTGAGGTACATCATTTTGAATATGTGCCATGAATCGTTGTGCATGTGTGAAATGAATCATCTACATAAAGTGAAAGGATTCTCGTTTGTCTATCTGTCTCTTTGTCTGTCTGTCTGTATGTATGTACGCATGTCTGTCGTTGACAACAGTTCAACACTTGCAGTGCAGCTTTAACATGTTTTGTGTTCACATGCAAAAAAATAAAACATGTTGAAGCTGCATTGGAAGTTTAAGTCCAGTTCATGCTGAAATGCTTGGCAGGGTTAGATGTTTGTCATGAGTAAAAACATAAACTCAGATGCACTCCTGAAATACTTGTGTGTACGGGCAAGTGCGTGCGTGTGTAAGAGTGTGTGTGAGAGTGCAGGTATGTATGCGTGCTCATTTATGTGTGTGTGTGTGTGCGCGCGCATGTGTGGACGTGTGTACGCGTGTGTTTGTGCGTGCACACATCCTTGTGTTTGTGTATTATGTGTATGCGCATCTGTATTGTCCGTGTGTGTCCGCCCGCGCGTGTGTGTGTGTATGTGCGTACACGTGTGAGCCCGTGTGCGTGTTATTTTCCGCATCTCCTCTCTGAATCAGGCGCAGGTTTGTCCTCCGTAAGGACAGCACGTTTGCAGGGCCCATACATCACTCTAATGGCCTTGACTACAGCAGCTGGACTGGCACATGCTCCAGAGATCCAACATTCAATACTCATCACCACAATAACCTGTACACTGCAGTCTGCGCGCATTATTCTCACTTTTACCTCCGCGGGCCTGCGCACTGCATCTGAAAAGAGAGAATGTGAGGGTGGAGTGGAGACTGTCCATTTAAAGTTGCAGGTGTTTACTGTCACATTGTGTGAGTCACGTTGCATTCGCAGACCTTTCCATACAGGGTTACCGTCCAAATACTTACGTGCCGCACTGCATTCAGCTTACTGATCTATTTTGGTGTGTATGTATGTAATTGTGTGTGTGTGTGTGTCTTTGTGTGTATGTGTGTGCTTATTCATTAAGACGCGGTATTCTTTAGAATGAAGTAATAAGCAACATCTTTAGCACAAAGTCTACTATGAGATTCCATTTCAGCCCCAAACCCCTGAAAATGATGGGGTGGTCATATTGAAAAATTGAAGTTGTCCATTTTAGACCTTTCAAATATAGATAAAGAGTAGGGCTGGAGGATAAATCAAATCGTGACAATTTTAAGCGCATAAAAATTACTGCCACCATGGGGAGAACAGACAGGCGTGCTCTCATTCTTTTCTATGACTCATACCTGATGTGGTCTTGAACAAATGGCAATCAAACGTCAGAGGCCATTTTAATAGCCTCCGGGAGGAAATTTGCTTTTGAAATCACATGATTATCGGCGAGTTTGGACAGCTTCCATCACCTTTTTAAAGCCATAATTAGCCTATCCTAAACTAAAAAATCAAGCAATTTATTTAGCAAACTGACTAATCAAAACCAATATGTAGCCTATAATGATTAAGAAGTGATTATTATCTTAATACCAGCTCTCCTTGTGGATTTTTTTTCATTATTGAAAATAAAGAAATTCATTTTAAGATGATCCTGGATTTTTAGTGGCTAAAAATGTAACCACTTTGTTAAGATATCGAACATGACCTATAAATTGTTTTTGCATACACACTTGATAAGCCTACAAAAAAAAAAAAAAAAAAATCTAACAAACACAATTAGGCAAATCTGTGCTGCTTTGTGGCCAATTAGATTTCAGAACACAACAAACAAAAATGCCATCTAAATCAACTGGACCAATTCAAATCAGCCGTTGATTGAATCAATGGTATGATTGCTAATCGAGCAAAGTAAACAGGAATGGGGTGAGTGCAATTGTTGAGCCGATGATTCTGGAGACATTAACGTGGCTCTGTTAAGCACATCGCTGATAAATACTTTAGTCAGTGAAGTTATTTTCCAGAAGCATTTCACATGGTCGCTGATGTTTAGCAGCTGTTTGTTCAAGACTGCATCATCAGGTTGTTCAAGATTATCACATCAGGTGGTCGGGCATGATTCTATTGCGCTAAAATTGGGAAGGGATTATAATAGTTGCCTTGTTAAAAGGATCAGGAAGATTCTAAGCCTGGTCATGTCCGGGTATCCTCCGCCCTCGTTCTGTACTTGCGAAGATTCAACCAATGAGTGTATAAGAAGCAGTGGTTGACAGGCAGGAGAGCTGCGAACTGTCTACACTCTCCTGAATTGGCAGCAAGGGGTCGCATACGAGCAAGCCTTGTACATAGTTCACCAATTGGGTATTCCAGATTCGGGTGGGATTGGAGATGCCAAATTTTAAAAAGAAAAAAAAAAAAAATATTGCAATTTCATTTATCGCCCAGCCTTAATAAAAATGCAGAAACTTGGTTGGTAAGTAGTATTCAAATTTCTCAAAATATGAATGATGGGGTTTGACGCTTTCTCAAAAATGGCTGTTTTAGTGATCTTTGACATTCCTTCACCTTTTTAAATGACCTATAACCTCTGGCGATCACAAATATTGATCTTATTTGATGAAACTTTGAATACAGAATCTTTATGACAAACTAGTTTGGATTTTTATTTCAGCCTTATAACCCACTCCAAAATGAGCACAACAGGGTGGGTGACCAGTCAGTCTAAGGGTCACTTGAACTTCGAAATTTGATTTCAGCCTCCTGATTGTGGTCCTAGGTGAGAAACTGGGGAAGATTCCAGATGACTGCCTTGGCTTTAATTGCATCAGGACTCGCCATCTCTCGACACAACAGTGTGGGTTGACCTCGGCTTTATGGGCTGAGCTTCAGTGGAGGTGAGTCATAGCTGAATGAAATATGGGAGAGTCACTGTTTGGCTATGTAGCAGTTAGCAGCTAGCACCAAGGGCCTTCACTCCAAAAAAAAAATTTGGTTCATAAACTTTGAAGTGATTGTAAGTAAAAAAAAAAAGGTGGATTGGCTCAGGTGGTAGTGAAGGGCAACTAAGCTTCTGTAACTTCAATTTTACGGTGGAGTAGAATTTGAAAATTCACTCTCGGCTTCAGTGGAGATCTTCGCTCATACCTGAGTGCACGTTTCTGATTTTAATCGGTGGGTGCGAAGCGTCAACGGAAAAGCCTGAGATATGAGCACATTTCCGTCGATAGATTTCATTTTTTTTTTTTTTTTTTTTGGAAGGGATTTGGTCTGGGAAAAAAACTTACCGGATTTGCACTTTGAGTTGTTATTTCTGGTTGCATCCCTGTGAATCTCCCTCTGCGAACTTTCAATTCGAATCGAGCGATCGCGTACGCTTTTGAGATTACATTGTGCCGTACGTTTGAGATTACATCATGATCACAGCATGCCGTTTTCAAGTTTTCAGGCTACGGTCCCCTGTTCTAATAGATGGGTGCGGTTCGGTTTGAGATTAGCATCGTTATCGTGGATTTCCTAGCGTAAAATTCTGCATTATACCTCAGCCAGCGATCGTCACTCACTGGATTGAATCACACATTGCATTTTCTGATCACTTCCCTGAAGTTTAGTTCAGAGCAATGATTTGTTTGACAACAAATCATTGCTACTGTGTAAAACCCGTTGAGTACAGTACCATTATTGAGCTGTCGCTCTTATCCGAAGGGACTTACAGTTGATTTGACAAGACAGGGGCCAGTGCTCCCTCAGAGTAATGTGGGGTTAAGGGCCTCACTCAAGGGCCCAACAGAAGTAGTGATCTGATTGTGGCTGCTAGAACCTTCTGGCTTCCTGTCTAAGACCAGACCCCACAATGACCCTGGCTGCTCCTGTGTGATTGGACGGGTTTAAAGTGCAATGGGTAGCGCTGACATCAGGAATTTTGAGATGGCAAATCTGTTGACCCTGCTGCCTATCCCGTCCGGAACTTTCATAAATGTTTTTTATCTTCATATCTCAAATTTTTGGTCCAATCAGAAATTAAGAATATTCTCTCAGACAACCCAGGGTGTGCTCCTGTAATACACAGTATACAAAGTAGTTTTACAGTAAATGTCTTATTTTTCGGCATGTGCCCTATAGATTACCTGGAGAATTTTCAGTTTGGTGTCTTTGTGGCTACGATGTGAGGAGAATATTGTTTTGGTTTACTGTAATGGCAGCAATAACCTTGTCTCGACGTAACAGTAGGTGGCAGTAGTGCGCCTGTGAGCTTGTTTACAGCTTGAGGCCCTGTTCCACAGAACAGGATTACTGAGTTAGCAGGATAAGTACTGTCACAAAAACCTGGAAACCTCGCTGTATCTGGAACATGGACTTTTGTACGAGATTAGAGTTAGACATTTACTCTGTGCGGTTACCCTGGCAAATAAGTAATCCTGCTTCATTAATTACCGACTGGCCATGCAAATATATTCCTTAATAAGTCACGGAACAAACTTGATTAGAAGGGCCCTCCTCTTAGGTTTCGAATCTTGCACCGAGTTGCCGAGATCTTGGGAGAAATGGAAGATGGAAACCCCAGAAATACGGCAGTAAAAAGTGCAGAAATTAAAAATGAAATGAATCGGGAAACAGTCAGATGGATACCGGTGGAGTAATAAAGCCTCCGCCCCGGGGAAAGTGTGGAGATGAAGCTCCTGAAAATGTAAATTTTACACCCCTGTGTTGCCTCGGTCTCTGCTGCACTCTGCTCACAGCCCGCTCACCCCATGTTTAATTCACACTGCTCTGCTGCCCGTCGCTGTCCACTTAGCATCAGGTATTTGTTGCTAGGGGTTATGTGCTTGCGTGCGTGCCTGCATGTGTGAGTTTGTGTGTCTGGTGCCTGTTACTGTCCGCGTAGCATTGGGTATTATTTGCCTGAGGTTTTGCATGTCTGTGTGTGCGTATTTCTGTGTGTTCATAAATGTGTGTGTGCATGTGAGTGTCTGTGTGTGCGTGTGTGCCCATGTTAGTGAATGTGAACATGCGTGTGTGTGTGTGTGTGTGTGTGTGTGTGTGTGTTTGTGAATGTGTGTATGCATATGTGTATGTTTGTGTATGTGTATGTGTATGTTTATGTTTGTGAGTGTGTGTGTGTGTGTGTGTGTCATGTGTCTGTGTGTGTATGCATGTTAGTGAATGTGTGCATGTGTGTATTTGTGTTCGTGCGCATTTGTGTGTATGTGTCTTTGTGAGTGTGTACGCGCGCGCGCGCGCGCGTGTGTGTGTGTGTGTGTGTGTGTGTGTGTGTGTCAGTGCGCACATGCATTCTGATTGTGTCTGGATCTATCCCTCATGTGAGGAGTGGGCCAGCTGATTTGAAATGCTTAGCAGTTAGTCCTTCTTGAAATTCTTCAAAATAATTGACAGGTGATAATTAATTATCAAGGGTTAGGCGCTGTGTTGCTTTACATCTTCGTTCTTTTTTTCTTGAAAGTAAACAAAGAGTTTCAGTTTTCCCAGGTCACCTCTCTCCCTCCTGCTCCCCCAAACTGCAAACATATCCTGTTTTTTATATTTATTTTCCATTTCCGCGATGTAGAAAACACCAGGAAGTACTGTAATAAGTGTCATAACAAAGGCAAATTCAATGAACCCTTAGAGTGCTGAAATACATTTAAAAAATATATAAATTTAATGATCTTGTGCCGTTGAAAACCTATCATGTGGCGACTTGTTTAAAAGAGCTCCCGCAGGGAGAGCGGGAGCTCTTTTAAACAAGTCGCCACATGATAGGTTTTCAACAGCTTTGATTTTGATATCTTACATCATTGAGCAACAATAGCTGCATTTAGCACTGTAAGGGTTGAGAGGCATTTGTCTTTTCATATGTAGCACAGAAATTGGTCTTTGATTGTGCTTTCCAATGTCTGCCAGTCACGGTGTACCCCAATACTCGAATCAGCAACAGTCGGTGCTCAGTCAGCACATCATTTGCTCACGTGGAATTCAATCTCGGGCTCAGATGAAAGGTTCATTAGTTCTGCCGTGAAAAAAACCCTGCAATAAAACAGTGAAGGTAAAGATTTTGACTCCACTGAACTGCAAGCGCGTTCACCGTGACTCTGAAACTTTCGAAGGTTTTCGAAGGTCTCCAACACCACCCCTCTGACCTTGCCTTCCTGAATCCGAAGATGCTGCAGGTTCCCATAGATCACCAGAGAGGGGGCTGTTCTGCTTGTCCAGGCTCATGTGGTGTCCAGGGATCGCCTGCCTTCTGAACTCTGGTTTCCTGTCTGGAGTGAACTCCTGTGCCTCTGTGGGGCTGTTCATGGGTAAAATGCATTTTTATCCCCTACTACACGGTTGATGGGGATAATGGAATGAATTTTGACCTCCTTTGTGTCTGTCTGTCTGTCACACTCCTTCTCGGGGCCAGAACTCCTAAACAGTTCAACATCTCTGAATGAAAGTTCATTTGTGGATACAACTTATTGTACAGATGTGCCTTTTCAAACTGCCATCAGTCATCCTGTCCGTCTGTCCGTCCCTTTACCACTTTTTTTTTTTTTTTCTGGGCAGATATCAGCCATCCCGTGGTAGGAGATCTGAGTCTTTCATGCCTGTTTTAAAATACTTCCATTGCACAAGTAAAGCCCAGTAAAATCCTTCAAGTTCTTGGAAACTGTTGGTCAACCATATTCAATACAACAATGCCTCAACATTCGATTGAATATTTTTAGTTTTCAACACGCTGTGCTGAAAATTTTTACCAGTTTGCCGCAGTGTTTTAAAATCCTGTTCAGATCTAAATTCTTGAACTATTTCTGCTGCGTATGTATTTCACCCAAGCCATGTTTGTTCGTCCTCTTCCACTGCACAGTTCTTCGAAGTTTTCGTGATTGGTCGTTCCATCTTGGGAAGCACTATGGTGGGGGAGGGGGTGTGAGAGAGGGAAGGTGGAGGGGAGAGAGTATGAGGGAAAGAGGGAAAGATGTTGGAAGGAGATTGAGGGAGAGGATAAGGGGCATAGTGGAGGTAGAGAGTTAGAGTTGGTGGAGGGAGAGAGAGGGAAATGGAGTGAGAAGGTGGAAGAAAGGTGGGGGAGGAAAGAAGGTAGAGAGAGATAATGAGAGAGAAAGAGAGAGATCCATGACAGTTGGAATGGCCAGAAAGATAGTCTCCCATCGCTGAAACAGTGCTAAAATGAAGGCTGCCACTTGTTTACTGCCATAAGTGCTGCCACATCCTTTGCCAACTCACAGCTCTTAGCGGACGGCGGGAGGCTTGCAGCCGAGCACTGCAGCATTACCACTGACTGCTGCAGCATTACTGCCAAGCGCTGTAACATTATCACTGAGCGTTGTGAGATTACTGTTGAGCATTGTAGCTTACAATGAAAGAGAGTGAAAATGCAGAAGGAGAAAATGCAGCATTAGTGCAGAGCGCTGCAACATTACCACTGAGTACTGTAACAATGCCTCTGAGTACAGTAGCATCACCGTCCTGCGCTGCAACATTACCACTGAGTACTGTAACAATGCCTCTGAGCACTGTAGCATCACCGTCCTGCGCTGCAACATTACCACTGAGTACTGTAACAATGCCTCTGAGCACTGTAGCATCACCGTCCTGCGCTGCAACATTACCACTGAGTACTGTAACAATGCCTCTGAGTACACTGTAGCATCCACCGTCAATGCCTGCAACATTACCACTGAGTACTGTAACAATGCCTCTGAGTACAGTAGCATCACTGTCCTAGCATCAACGTTACCACTGAGTACTGCAACAATTACACACTGAGTACTGTAACAATGCCTCACTGAGTAATGCAGTAGCATCACCGCGTCCTACGCTGCAACATTACCACTGAGTACTGTAACAATGCCTCTGAGCACTGTAGCATCACCGTCCTGTGCTGCAACATTACCATTACCACAATGCCTCTCTGAGTACTGTAACAATGCCTCTGAACACTGAGTACTGTATGCCTCTGAGCACTGTAGCATTACGTCCTGTGCTGCAACATTACCACTGAGTACTGTGACAATGCCTCTGAGCACTTTAGCATCACCGTCCTGTGCTGCAACATTACCACTGAGTACTGTAACAATGCCTCTGAGTACAGTAGCATCACCGTCCTGCGCTGCAACATTACCACTGAGTACTGTAACAATGCCTCTGAGTACAGTAGCATCACTGTCCTGCGCTGCAACATTACCACTGAGTACTGTAACAATGCCTCTGAGCACTGTAGCATTACCGTCCTGTGCTGCAACATTACCACTGAGTACTGTGACAATGCCTCTGAGCACTTTAGCATCACCGTCCTGTGCTGCAACATTACCACTGAGTACTGTAACAATACCTCTGAGTACTGTAGCATCACCGTCCTGCGCTGCAAAATTACCACTGAGTACTGTAACAATGCCTCTGAGCACAGTAGCATCACCGTCCTGCGCTGCAACATTACCACTGAGTACTGTAACAATGCCTCTGAGCACTGTAGCATTACCGTCCTGTGCTGCAACATTACCACTGAGTACTGTAACAATGCCTCTGAGCACTTTAGCATCACCGTCCTGTGCTGCAACATTACCACTGAGTACTGTAACAATGCCTCTGAGTACAGTAGCATCACCGTCCTGCGCTGCAACATTACCACTGAGTACTGTAACAATGTACTGTAACAATGCCTCTGATGCCTCTGAGTACAGTAGCATCACCGTCCTGCGCTGCAACATTACCACTGAGTACTGTAACAATGCCTCTGAGTACAGTAGCATCACCGTCCTGCGCTGCAACATTACCACTGAGTACTGTAACAATGCCTCTGAGTACAGTAGCATCACCGTCCTGCGCTGCAACATTACCACTGAGTACTGTAACAATGCCTCTGAGTACAGTAGCATCACCGTCCTGTACTGCAACATTACCACTGAGTACTAGTAACAATGCCTCTGAGTACAGTAGCATCACTGTCCTGCGCTGCAACATTACCACTGAGTACTGTAACAATGCCTCTGAGTACTGTAGCATCACCGTCCTGTGCTGCAACATTACCACTGAGTACTGTAACAATGCCTGTGAGCACTGTAGCATCACCATCCTGTAACAATGCAACATTACCACTGAGCACTGTAACAATGCCTCTGAGTACATTAGCATCACCGTCCCTCTGCGCTGCAACATTACCACTGAGTACTGTAACAATGCCTCTGAGTACTGTAGCATCACCGTCCTGCGCTGCAACATTACCACTGAGTACTGTAACAATGCCTCTGAGTACTGTAGCATCACCATCCTGCACTGCAACATTACCACTGAGTACTGTAACAATGCCTCTGAGCACTGTAGCATCACCATCCTGCACTGCAACATTACCACTGAGTACTGTAACAATGCCTCTGAGCACTGTAGCATCACCGTCCTGCGCTGCAACATTACCACTGAGTACTGTAACAATGCCTCTGAGCACTGTAGCATCACCGTCCTGCTCTGCAACATTACCACTGAGTACTGTAACAATGCCTCTGAGCATCACCGTCCTGTGCAACATTACCACTGAGTACTGTAACAATGCCTCTGAGCACTGTGCATTAGTACTGTAGCGCAACATTACCACTGAGTACTGTAACAATGCCTCTGAGCACTGTAGCATCACCGTCCTGCTCTGCAACATTACCACTGAGTACTGTAACAATGCCTCTGAGCACTGTAGCATTACCGCTGACTACTGTAACAATGCCTCTGAGCACTGTAGCATTACCACTGAGTACTGTAACAATGCCTCTGAGTACTGTAGCATCACCATCCTGCACTGCAACATTACCACTGAGTACTGTAACAATGCCCCTGAGTACTGTAGCATCACCGTCCTGCTCTGCAACATTACCACTGAGTGCTGTAACAATGCCTTTGTAGCATTACTGTACTGTAACCATCCTGAGCACTGCAACATTACCACTGAGTACTGTAACAATGCCCCTGAGCACTGTAGCATCACCGTCCTGCACTGCAACATTACCACTGAGTGCTGTAACAATGCCTCTGAGCACTGTAGCATTACCGCTCACTACTGTAACAATGCCTCTGAGCACTGTAGCATTACCACTTAGTACTGTAACAATGCCTCTAAGCACTGTAGCATTACCGTCCTGCACTGCAACATTATCACCGAGTGCTGTAACATTACCGCCAAACTCTGTAACGTTACCGTTTAGCGCTATAACATTACTGCCAAGCACTGTAGCATCACCGCCATGCTGCTGACGATGAGACAGAGTGAAAAACACAGGCGGAATATATGCAGCATTACCGCCAATTGCTGTTACATTACCGCTGAGCCCTGTAACATATACCAACAAAGCAACTGAAATTCAGATGGAGGATGATGAGGAGTGAGAGAAAGGGGGTGTGAGTGAAAGAGAGAGTGAGAGAAAGAGAAGAAAAGAGATGGATTGAGTGTGTGAGTTTGTGAGTCTGAAAGAGAATGATAGAGGGAGGGCATGTAGATGTAGAGTGAGAGAACAATCGAGAGAAGGAAAGAGTGATCTAATAAGTGCATGCGTGTGAGAGAGAAGGACAGAGGGATAAGAAAAGAGATGGAGTGGGTGTGTAAGAGAGATTGATGGAGTGACAGAACGATAGAGAAGGAAAGAGATACGAAGTGAGTGATCGAGTGTGAGAGCATGTGAGAGAGAGCAACAGAGAGATGCAAAGTGATATGGAGTGAGTGTGTGAGAGTGAGATAGAGGACGTCAGGGAGAGAGAAAGTGATACGGAGTGAGTGTGTGAGAGTGAGAGAGCGAGAGGGAGAAGGTGCACGATGTAGCGTCGAGCTGAGAGCAGCGCTCGGTTTGTTGAGTAATTTAGCAGCTCACACTCGCACGGGTTCATGCTGTTCTCTGAGGAAGGGCTCCTGTTTCACTGAGAGGGACTCTGTCTCCGGGCTGCAGCCAGGCATCTCGACCAATCATCCGCCCCTCCCGGGCGAATCCCACCCTCCTCAGCCAATCACAATCTCCTCTCTGCTCCCGTGGGCACAGATATTACAAACTCTGACAGAACTGCCATCTTCACCCTCTCATTTTATTTATTTATTTTTTGCTTGTCTGACGAGGGCGAGGGGGATGAATAATTTAAATTTTTTCGGCTGCGGTGCGCCGCGATGCCTTTTCTGGGCTCTTAGTTGCACAAGCGGCATTAGGATGATCGCGGAGACGCTGAGCGAGCTCGCGGTCTGTCTGCTCCGAGGGCGCCGGAGAATGGAAATGGCTCAAAACTTTTCAAAAGCGAGATGAAGAAAAATAAATGTCGAAGGAAAAACCTCTGGAAATGGTGCGAAACTCATGCATAAACTCGCCCTGGAGATACGGCGAAATAATCTCGGGAGAGCCGGAGATTGAAATGCAAAGGCTCGGAAATATTCTTATTTATTTATTTTTTAACAAAATAACTCCCTCCTTGAAGATGCTGGAGCGTGAAATGCTCTTGATTTTGAAATGTTATTGAGCGTAAACAAAACAAAAGTTTACATGATGTATCGAGATAAGTGTCCTGTGCACTCAGAAAGCTTCTGAAACAGCGTTGTATAGATGGTCATTTTTCAGACTCATTTGAGCAGAAAACTATGACCGTGATAAACTTCTCAGAGAGCTGTAGACCTCTGTATTGCCTCTGGGAGGAATTATGCGACCACAAAACACTTGGGGCCTGATTTAGAAAGGCCTTTAACACGTGGAAAGTCTTTTAGCACACATGCAAAACCAATGACATGGCCAGTGTTTCACCAGGGTGTGTGTTTTGCACCAGTCACTGGCCTTGTTATTGGCATTGTGGACGATAAACTGTTCTGCATTTGATAAAGGTCCTCGCAAATTAGGCCCAGGCTTTTTGTAGCAGTTCATTTTATCCTTCTGTTGGCTCTCGCACTCCTAATTATGAGCCTCATTCTCAAGTGTATGTCCCATACAGGGAATGTAATTGAATTGGTTTGTCTTGGGAGGGTATTAAATGTCCCACTATTGTGTTATTTTTAACACTTTATGACAAATCCCAGATGTCTGTTAGGTTTTTGAAGCTTTCTGCAAAGAAAAAAAAAAGGAAATTTTGTGTTTGCAGTCAGTCTCCTGTCTCCAGTCATCTCATTTTCTCGTCTTGGGAACTATGACCTGTTTTGAGTGGATGACGAATCAGTGAAAATGAGGCTTTACTCTGATTGGTAGTGTTATTGCGACACAAAGTGAACAGTGGTGGCTGGAACTGAAACCTGTTTATACTGGGCTTTATTATGCAAATGACTCTCCTCATGACATCAGTAGGGGCACAGAATTGAAACTGGTTTTTTGAGCAAATAATTTCTGAAGAAGGCATTATAGCAACTGCACTCAGACAGTTGAGATTAACATTTTGTCTAATGTTTGATAGAGGGAGGACCAATATGCATAAAGGAAAGGCAAAATGTAATTTTTATCACGTAGGAATTTTTAATACCTTTGCCTGGGAGATAATTTTCCTGGTGTTTCATTATGGTGCTGGTTGAGTCTGAAAACTATGGCCAGGAGGATCACCCTGCAGTTCAGTGAGTCCCAACCCTGTTCCTGAAGATGTGTCGTCCTAATGTCACATGCCAGGTTTTATTCATCAGCGGCTCAGTGAGATCTCCAGGTGGGCTTTGTTAAAGTCAAAGTAAAATCTCTCATGATGGTCAATCTCTAGGAACATGGTTGGGCAGGTGTGTTTTGTTAGGGTTGGAGTGAAAACTAACCGTTTGGTAGGTCTTCTGCAGCAGGACTGGACAGCCCTGCTCCAGCTGTTGAATGAGGTGTGGCTCGTTCGGATTGGAGTGAAAACCTTCAGGGTGGTAAATCCCAGAAACGAGATTGGGGCAGCACAGTTGTCGTGCATAATTGGCGGTAGACAGGTGGGAAGAGACTGTAATTGTGTGGAATGGGACTGTTGTTAGTCGAGAGAAGAAAGCGAACCGGTAAGAATTGTGATTGGATCATCTGGAGGTGGTTTAAGTATTTAGATGGAAAAATTGCCCCCCAATTCCCCCCCGATATCCTTTGCTTTCTCTGTTGCATGAAAGATGATTAATGAGTCAAGAAATTATTTCTTACCAACATTGAACAAGTGCAAAATTGAACAATATGTTTTCCAATACAACCAACTGTTTGTAGCGTTTTTGGTGAGAAAAAAAAAAAAAAACTGATATATTAGGCAAGCAATTGTCTGTAACAACAAACGATGCCCGCCTGGTATGGGTATCTGATCAACCGACTCAACTGAATGTTTATACTTTTTTATGGTTTGAGTGATATTCTTGAGTTTAAACTTTTTTTTGCCATGTCTTGTCGTGAAAAAAATGAGGGCCTCCGTCTTTTACAAATACTTGTTGTTCCTAATCATGGTTATTTGTTTATGACAGAATTTTCTGGATTTTTTTTTTTTTTTTAACATTTTATTACTGTATAATTGTGAAATTGTGAGAAGCAGCTTTCTGACATTTCTGGCTTGTCTTCCAGCATTGGTTGGCTGAGATTAGATTTTATAGAAAGTTTTTTTTTCTTTTTTTGCCAATATGTGCAACTCAAATTCACTGTTTTGATTTATTACAGCGATTCAACAAAATGCATAACAAATCACTGCAGTAAGTCAATGTAGCGCTGCCTTGATAGTTTGTCACATGGATTTTGATTTATCTCTGGATCTTATTCCTTTCAAATGAATGCATCATAACGTTATCGCATTTAAAAAAAAAAAAAAAAATCTTCACTAATCGTTATGTGTCCCTGGTCCCTGTGAGACAATTGCGCATCGATTACATATAGCAGTTGCTAATAGTGACACGGACTTTGTTGTAATGCGTATGGATCCAGCCGAGCAGGGTTCTTAATAGATCCCACTGAAACCTCTTACTCTCTCCTGTACCTTTGTGTGGGCGGCTCTCTGATTTTCATGTCAATTCTTTCATTTCAAAAGCTGCAGTTTTGAGCAGGAGGCTTTGAGCTCATATCTGTGCAGATACAATTAGTGGTGCCTCAAGGGTCAATCAATGGTCAAACTCAGAAGCTGTTTGAGATTGAGGAGAAACATCCAAACCTTTTCATTCATTGACTTTTTGGTGGTTTTGCAAGCTTAATACCCTGGTAAATATGTAAACAAGGGAAGGGGTAATTTATGAAAAATGTGTGCTTACCTTTGTGTCAATCAATAGCCAAATGCTCACTAAGAATGAGAGTGAGTGAATGGATGGTTTATGACAAAAATGCACCTTTTAAATAGACAGCTTTGCACAAAATCAAGTTTGTCCAAAATGGGATAACCGAACAACTGCAGCGGTTACTAGCACACTTGCAGCATATCCCCTGCAAATCAAATACACCCTAATAATTAATACGTTTGATTTGCTCAAATGAATTTTACTTTAGTGCATTTGAATGATTTCTTTCATTAGTCTGTCTTAACTGCTCAAACACTTTGATTATGCAAGTTTAAACTTTGATGATAGTAGTTTTTAAACATGACTGAAATATTACTGTTTAAAGTCTCTTCAAATTTGCTGTTCATCCAACTTTAAACGAGTGGCCAAAATTATTAAATTGATAAGTTTCAGTTTAACAAGTTGCGATAGCTATGAACATTGTAAAGATAAAGGCTAATTGAATATGAGAGCATTATTCAAGTCAATACAGGCATCAGATTATGGAATTTTGTACATTTTTTGTGGTTACATTTAAAGGTATGTAAAACACTCTGTGTTATCCTCTGTGTATTTGTTGGACTTCCTAGGCATGAACTGCGCACTAAAAAGTAGTATGCAGTATGTATTATACTTTAGTGCATACAGTGTGAGACAAAGTTGTGCTGACAGGTCCATTCGTTCCCATTACAATAAATCAAAGTACTTTACAGCTGCTGAAAAACGGACTGGCTTCACACGGTTTTACAGTCCCTGCGCCTATGCAATCTGTTTATTCACCCGGGATGTGTGTGCAGAGGCGAGTTAAGTTACTGGCTCAGAGCTACAGTGGCACGGCATCCAGCTGGGACTTCAAACCTTCAAACCTGTGAGTTAGAGGACCTGCTCTGGAGTCATTATCCTACCCCAATGCCCCATTGCCTTCTGGGAAGGGGCGAGATAAAGAGCGGTCAGTGGGGTTCTGGATGAATAAATGGGCTGTATTACAGTGCGGTCCCCACCAGCGCAGTCTTAAACAGGGAGGCAGTGTTTTTATTTATGATCCCTGTACCGTTTACTGCTTTTACAGAAGATGCCGGGAAGCTGTGAGATTCCTCCCTTTCACCGAGAGCTTTTCATTTCCCGTCACATATATCTAAGGTATATACCAGGGCCTCAGATGAGCCTCTACCCTCTCATTTACTGCTGGAATCTGCCGTCTACACCCTCAGGTGGGGATTTTGGCTGTAACTGGGCATACGGAGGGAGCCACTATCAGGGATCATGTGACTGAGTCTGTTGCCAGATTGGCTATGATGCAATCCTGGAGCCATACTTCACTCCTCCAAATATCCCTCCCCCACGCCTGTTATCGCTGCTGTTCTCGGTCTTCCTCTTTCCTCTGCCATTTTTATTTCTCTTTTCCCTTTTCTTTTCTTCTTATTTACCATCTTCCTTTTATTCCTGTTCCTCTACTACAAATACTGATTATTCTCCAACTGCTTCTAATACTGATTCTTCTGGTGATGTTACTTCTACTGCTGATTATTCTTCTTCTAATCCTAATTCTTCTGAAACTTCTGATAATGATGGTATGTTCCTCAGTTGCCAAATTGTGAAGGTAGGGTCTCGGTCCCCTGGCTGTTCAGTTTCATCACGTGATATATGGAAGAGTACAAACAGCTTCGGCAAAGACCAGGATGCATAATCTAACATTGACGTTTCGACTCCAAATGGAACCCGCTGAATGAAAACTCTTCTCCGGAACTTTCCATACTCTGCCCGGCTGTGTCGGGTGCCTTTATTCCTCGGTTTGAGCGTGGAAGCGTGCTCGTCAGGGCGGCGACTGAGGGCTCGCAGGATGCGAGGTTCGGAGAGCTCCTTCAGCTCTCTCTGTAATTGAAACTGTGACCTGGAAAATGTTTATCCGGCGAAGCATGAAAGTTACCTTCCAACCAGACCCCCGCGCTCACCTGAAACCTGAAACCCCTCGGACTGGAAAATCCGGGGTTGGGAGGGTGGTGGGGAGGTGGGGTGGGGTGGGGTGGGACGTGTGTCGAGAGCCACTTTATTCCAGCCGCCCCAGTTCTCATGCATTATTCATGAGCGCTAAATAACAACTAGCAGACAGTTTTTAAAAAATGTGCAAAAAAAAAAAGCTTGTTGTGCCTTTTTTTTTTAATAGAAGATGGAACTTTGGGGTTCTGACCTCAGGAAGGTCATTCAGAGTGAGCAGGGGTGTAAATGTGGGATTGAGGGGTTCTGGAGGGTATGCGGAGGGGATGTGACTGTTTTTAGTGTGGGGGGGTGCATGGGGGGGCGTTAGAGGTGTTGCTGATGAGGATGGGGGCACACAGCCCCCCTCCCCCCACGCTTAAATACGCTTAAATAAAAAAGTAATTCCGTCCCCAGCTCTTTCTGTATGTAAATACTGAGGAAGTCTCTTGGGTGTGTGCTCCTTAAACTGTGGCCCCTCATAGCACTGAATTGTTTCACTCTGATACTTTTTGGGATGGTTTAGATTTCATCCAATCTTACAGTGGATATAAAGAGTAAACGTAAACCCTTGTTGAAATTGCGGGGTTCTGAAATGTGAAATCGATAATGGCAACGTACGTAAACGTTGGTTTTTACGTTCCAAAAACCTGGACATTAAATAAGGGCATGTAGACCTCTTATATCTATTTTACTTCTCAGTGAGTCTTAACGATCAGCTTTTTTCTTACTTTTGCTTGTATGAGAAGTTGTACTTTTTAAAATTTTTATTTTTTACTTTTGTTATTCAGCTGATACTGTTAGTTAAACCCCAGCAGGTCCCGGTCCAACGCCTCAGCCGCTGAGCTGCGGGCTGTTGTTCTTCTGTGGTTTTCTGTTCATTACGGTCTCTTTGCTTGAATAATACATGACACAGCTGCGTGTAAAATGATTCTGGACATTTGCTGTGCGTAATTTACGGACTTTTGCGTTAATGTCGGTTGGAGATGAGCTTCAGGGATGATTCTAGATCTCCTTGGCGCTCCTGTGACAGATGGCGCCATAAAGTTCATGGTTTACAAATCGTTCAAACTCTGATTTGTTCCCCACACCTACAGTACATTCAGTTTTCTGTAACAGTCCTAAAACTCCTGATCAAGATGAAGGACCATAGATTCTCTGGGGTAATCTGTGAATCTATCATGCATCTTAAAGCATTCATACTCCTAATTAAACGTTTGTGGACCAGAAATGAGAATTTGATTGAAATAAGGGAGAGGTTTGGAGATACCAGCACGTACGAAAACATCAAACTTATCTGAGCGTAATTCACGCCATGAATGAGCAGTAATCAGAAAAATAACAGAATGCACAAGGCCCTCTGGGTCGTTGTTATTGCATGGAGTAATTATTTTTGAAAAATCCAATTACTTACATGAGGCTTTTTCACTTTTTATTGAGAATGACAAAGTGATGCTAGCTGCCTCCAGAGCCTCACCTGCATGTTGGGTGTGTGTGTGTGTTGGGGGGGGGGGCTGTTGTTGGGTGACAAGGAGACATCTGTTTCCATAGTGATTCCCGCCATGACTCCTACCCTCCTCCCCCATGCACAGTGGCATCTCGCCACAATAGACCAGACCGGCACATCCTGGTACTTCGCGAAATGTTAAGGCCGTGCCCCCTTTTGGGGGATAGAAAACCTCGGATCCTATTGATCTTAATGTAATTTGACGTGCGTTTAGCTGTGAAATTTAACAGATTTGTGCTACTTGACTTCCTGTTTATATTGACTTCATGATTTATAGACATGTCAAGCGATTATTTTCCAACCTTGCCTGAATGTGAGCGTGTGTGATACCTTAATAAATGAAGTATTTCCCACTCACATAAACATGGGAAGACACTGGATCCCGTAGCTGCCAAACCTCATCTTTTCTCCAGAGAGCTGAAGCCATAAAGCTCTCCTTTTTGGGGCATTTTTCTTTTCCAGGTAGGATGGGGATCCTGAGATCTGGACCGGTCTTGTTATTTGATCTACAACCTGGTACACAACAGCTTTTAGACATTTTCCTGCTCGATTTTTTAGCTTGTTAGTGATTGTTTAGAGCGTTTGAGGGCGATTGTTTTCCCCCAAAAAGGGGCGTGGCCTTGGCGCTGAGCACTTGATGACGTGGTGTCAGTCGTGTCAATGCCCCCACCAGTGGGCGTGTCACAGTACTGCTTATTATTACGGCCTACTAACCATCACACAGCCTCACCAGGCCCGGCGCTAGAACAGGGAATTGGGGGGGCACAGACACGTCCCTTTATGACAACAGTTAGTCCTGACAAGTTCTCAATCATTTTCCTTTATTGACGCGTTTTCAAATTATCATAATTCGCATCTGAAGACACGGTTTCTTTCCATATGCAATCTAACAGCGATGAAATAATGGGCTAAATTCAGTACAAAAAAATAATTTACTTATTAATAGGCCAATGCTTTGCGTTGATTGAACTGGTCCGCATTCCAATGAAAGATCGCCTTTCACTCTCTTTATTACATGGGTTGATTAAAAAAAAAAAAGTGGCACTCGGCAGTTAAATAGGCTATAAAAAGCATGCGGCTCAATTTGCACAGGTATGCAATTTTGAATAACATTGATTTAAAGACAGCAAATACGCGTCCAGATGAATGATTGTCGTCTTACCTAATCGGGGAGAACATGCTACACCTGTTAAGTGTGGAGTGCTCTCGGAGTGAAGCTTTTGTTAATCATGAAAATGACTGAGAACATGTCAGGAGTCAGAAATAATAATTGTTTTAAACGGATGTTTTGTGCACCCCAATTATCAGTTCTGGTTCCGCCACTGTACTGAATTTAGCCCATGATTTCATCGCTGTTAGATCACATATGGAGAGAAACCGTGTCTTCAGATGCCAATTACGATAATTGGAAAACGCGTCAATAAAGGAAAATGATTGAGAACTCGCCAGGACTAATTCTTTACATAAAGGGACGTGTCTGTGCCCCCCCCCCCAATCCCTGTTCTAGCGCTGGGCCTGTGCCTCACTAAACCTCTAAATGGGCCATTCTTTCTAAACTCTGTTTCAAACCATTGTGACAGCTTACTGAGCTTAAAAAACAGCCGTCTTTCATGAAGCATTGTCTGACGCCTTGTACATATTTTAAAGTTTATTTGTATTCTGTGCAAAGTGAAAGTTTGTGTACATTTGGCATTCAGTATAAGAATTTATTTATTTATTTTTTTAGTCTGTGCATAGTTATTTTTGTAGTATTTGACTATTGTAGTCTTTATAGTCTGCTTTAGTTTGGTCAGTCGGTATATGGTTTGCGTTTCTTTGGTGTGCGCCCATGTTTTGTTTAAGGGCCAGACTTACTCAGACATTATGTGGTTGCCAAATCATTTAGCACATGCAAACCAGTAACATAGCCAACTTGCACCAATCAAAAGCCATGTTGTTGGTTGTGTGCTCAATATGCTAAGATGTTTAACACGTGCGTATGTTTCTGTTTAATCAGGACCTAAATCTGTTTGTTGTCTGTGAACACTTTGGTTTCTTTTTCGGCCGCACGTGCATATTAAGTTTAAGAGTTTGTTTGAACAGTAGTCTGCGTCTAGGTTGAGTTTATTTGTAGTCAGTGCATGTTCACCACAAGCATCAAAAAGCCTTCAAGTTGTTCAGCAGCTCCAGGTCAGTCGCTTGCTTTTGAGAAGCTGGCTGCTGCTGGACATTCCGAAAGGCAGCAGTTAGGTGAGGTCGGCTGGCAAGTTCAGCAGGTGTCCATAATGATAAGTGCCACAAGATTGTAAATAAAAATGCTATTAACTTATATTGTGAAATAGCATTATAATTGCTGAGTCTCAGTTATTAATGCTCTCATCTACATGCAAAAAGTCAGTCAAGAGAAACATATAGGCTACATTTTCATATTCAAATAAGCTACAATACCAATCTGACATGCACTTACCTGCAAAATACTATTTTCAATCAAAGTGCAAATGAGCAGCCATCTCGCTTCCAAGAAGAGTACCTTTTGTTCACACACACTGTCATCCCGTTCCAAAGTGAAATCAGTTATTTCTTTAACAAATGAGCCTTCGCATGGCAACTGTAAGTTCCTCCTCAATTCTGTTAGACAGGAACAAAACTTTCTTCAGAACAAAAGTTCACGACCTCAGTTACTAAGAGGTTGACACACCTGGATCTGCTCCCTGATTGGTTTGTCGCCGAGCTGCGTCGTTGCTAATTTGCTTAAAGTTAACCACAGCTTCAACTTCTCGGAGTCGTTAAGCCACACAAATTGCGTTGCCAAGCTGCCCAGATCACGCCGTCGAGCGTTCAGCTACCTGCCACTACTTGGTGAAGCCAGCTCTTATTGGAATAGAATCGCTTACGGCTGACCTGAAGTTGTTGGCTGCTTTTGGTATAAACGGAGGGTAAGAGTTTGTTTAGGTCTGTACACAGTGTGAGCTTATTTGCAGTCCACACACACTCAGGGTAAGAGTTTGTAGTCTGTACACAGTTTGTGTTTTTTGCTGTCTGTCCGTATTCAGTCGACAGTCTGGCTCACAAGTGTAACTCCTCGGTCCTGAGGGCTTCCTCTTCACTGTAGCTACAGCTCCTGCCAAATTTGCTATTTCCCAGGTGAAATGTGAGGTTAATTGAAAAGGAGTCAGGATTTACTGCCATTTACATCCGCGCGCCTGCCAACGCTACACCGTGTTAAACGCCTCTGTGTGCCAAGACAAGAAAATCCAATATTTATTCATGTTGATAATCAACAACAGCAGTTTATGTGGCAAATAATGCATGAATTTTCTGGAATGCAACCACAGGGGTGGATTTCATTTGGAAAAAGGTGCCGCTTTAAGCTAGATGCGATTGATTAGCCAGCCGGTGAACCCACATCGAAGGTTGTTTTTGTACAAGAACGGGAGGGAGCTTCTTCCTGGATTTAATTAATATAATCCAAGGGCAAGAAAACAAAGAAAATGGAACTAGCCATGTGTATGTGGATAGAAATCACTTGGATAACATTTTAAATTGAGGATAAATTATGGTTACCCTCGACCCAAGTTCAGCAAGGTATTTACACACCACGTTCCTTGAAGATGCAGTTGGTGGGGGGGGGGGACTTATATAGGTGCTGTATATACTCATACATGCATATGTACATACATATGCTGAATATAATAGGGGTCTCCTCAGTGCCAGTGAACTTACATTGGGATCCCTGTATGGGAAAAGGCTCAAGACCCCAACACTAAGCTCTAAAGTGTTAGTCAGGGATGTGAGGTTTTAACTTATTGGGTATAGGTTTTGGGGCTGGTTTAGGCAGATGACTGCTCAGCCTTTCTGTAAGCTGGGTCACTTCAGCTGCTGTCCTGCTCAGCTCCTGCTGCAGAAAAGTCTCTGCCTACTGCCGCTGCTGCATCACTCTTCACTGCTGCGAGTTAACATCCAAAGTCAACTCCAGCATCCATCTGAACACCCTGAATTTCTCCTGGGGGAAGAGAGAGAGACCTACTGATACCCCCTGCTCTCTTCTCCTCAAGTAGGCTGCAGGGTGTGCCTGGATCAGGGCCTAGATGCTAAAGCGTCATTGTATCCATTTATTACCAGCCGCGACCGTGCGGGCTGGTGATATTCTTAACTTGTGAGTTTGTGCGAGTATATGTTTTTGTGTGTGTGTGTGTGTGTGTGTAATCATTGCACAATGTGGTCCTAGAGAACTTTATTGCACTGCAACCTACCACAGAAACGGTTTTCAGTACTGTTTGAGGTGTTTATATTTCTGTCTGTTTTTCTGTCTGGCTGTTTGTAGGCAGATCTTGTCAATGCAACAGCATCATAACCATGCAAGATGTAGTCATAAAACTTTATTGATGTGTAATCGAGATCACATTGTTGGCTAAGTTTGAAGGAGGGTGTGGTCTGAGCAAGGGCAGTGGACGTGGGGAGGTATGAGGGGAGGCTGATATGATCCCATCGCATGATGGTCTCTTGTTAAACAGCAGTTAACTATGTACTCGTGAGTTAGCTGACTGAACTTGGCCTAAAGTCAAGTTTGGCAAACCGGTTGAGTCACAGAGAAGAGATTTTGTGGTGCCCCTCACATCTGCCAGATTACCTCCCTACCCGATGGCACGGAAACACAAGCGCATCTCAGGGCGGTTGTGCTTTAGCAGAGGCGCACACATTTCAAACGAGTAAATGAATCTCGGAGACAAATTCATAAATATTCTCAGTCACCTAAATAGAGGGCGAATGGGGGACCATCCTGGGCTTAAATAAAGTTGCTGGCAGATTGGTCATTAGTCCTGTCTCGCGTGCGCTGGTGTTGAACGCCGTAGCACTGTGTGCATGTCCTGTGCGACACTCAGTTTGGCGGATCACGCTTGCTGTCCGGTGAAACCACATAACCGTCATGTGTTCTGACTAACATAAACTTATCAAGAGATGAAGGACAACAACAATCCCAACCAGGATCCCCATTTACTTTCTACAGACGTAATTGCAAGGGAAGCCATGACCTTATATGCACTGTAACTGTTGTTGTTGGACACGGCCAAACTGATAACTTCGAAGTTCTGACAGATAATGTTTGTCCCCAGTTGAAACGAGTCATCTTCATCGCTAGGACACAATTGTTTACTCTACCTTAACCCACACTACAAGGGTTATTCAGTAAAAATAAAGTAAACCAAAAAAAAAAATTGCCAGAATAATGCAGTCATACAAACATAATTTCCAACTGAAACAGCATGAATTGCATGAGCGTCTTGACATAATCTAATGCGTTGACTTGAGGAGTAATAGGAGATAATTTTTTCCTGTCACAAGGAACAGCACTCAAACTTATTTTTCTGCCGAGTCTGGGAATGTTAAGGGCTTGACCCATCTGCTCAATTTACATACTGCATTTTTATTTTTAAACGTATAATCTGGAGGTGCTGCTTGGTAAGCAAGGTGAGTGCAGGAGGACAGTGTAAAAACCCGAGCAACACCCACCTGCGAGACGAGCTTTCGCACCTTTACACCTGAGTGCTCTCCCCATCCCCTGTAAAAATCAATAAAGACCCAGCCATGCGGATGCCAGCACTCTCACGGGTCAGCGGATATGCCCGTTATTACCGGCAGCTATTTCCACTCTCTTCCATACAATGTCAACGCCCTCAGGAAACAGCACGTGAAGGACTGTTCCGGAAAGTTACTCTCCGTACATGATGCTCAACTTCATGGTAAGTAGGCACCCATTCAAAAGTGCGCTTTTGTGCGCTGAAACGGAATTTTAAATCAGCCTATGATAGTCATAACTAGTTCAAATTGTGTTTTGGACACAATGTTTTGGACTTGCATGTTTTAGCTGGTTCACAAGCTCTTGAATGTTTGTAGTTTGCTACTTTGCCAGTTTTTTCACAGGCCTTTCCCCTCAGCTCTGTCTTACTGTGTACTAGCTATGACCAGCTACAAAATCGCCACGACCATCGACAAGACTGCTACGATCAGCTACAAAATTACTACAATCAGCCATGAACAGCTACAAAATGGCTGTGCACAGCCACTAAAGGCTTACGGCCGGTCACAAAAAGGCCGTAACCAGCCACAACGAAAAATGAAGGCTTTGAAGCAAAATGAAAATATGGCACCGCTTTGTTACAAGTTATTGTTTTAAGTTTTTTTCCGCAGATTTTTTTTTTGTTTTGAACAAATGAACTTCTTTTTTTTTTTTTTTAAGAAGCACAGAAACCTAATTTCATTAGGTTAGATTAAACTGAATCCTCTATTCGCGTAAACGGCAATCCACAATCGCTTATTTCGGTGCACAAAATGGTCATCACCTGCTGCAAAGCTGCTATGACAAGTTTAATGTTTCAGAAACACAGCTTAACCAGTTTAAAATTCTCAGTGGTCCTGTCTGGATTTGTTCGGCAGAGATCCAACAGCCAGCTTTACAGCTCCGCTAAACTTAAATACTGACATAATGCATGAGGACTTGTACTACAAAACAAAAAAGGATTTCCAGAAAAGCATGCTAATGAATTCACCTCATTTCAATTCAGTTCACCTTCAGTTTTTTTGACGTGAGTGATGGCTATCAAACTGAGGAAACACAAGCATGTTAGGCTTTTAAGAACCCAAACAGCTCCTTTTGCGTCTCTCTATCATAAAGCAAATTGTTTGGATCTTGTTGAGTTGGGTGATACGGGCGACAGCTGGAATGAAAAGATGTATTCATGGTTTGGTGTGCTGAAATAGCAGTGTTCAAGATCAATAATCTATGCTGATTTTTCCTGCTTGTTTTGATTCAGAGAAATGCAATGTTCTCATGTGCCAGTAGTAGCAGCCCAAAGGAGTTACGGGCCATTACAACAAGCAATGATATTGATAATTCCAGAAATCAATATCATAAAAAAAAAACGAAACAGTTTTATTTTGTGTTTCTTACATTTTCATATGCTGGCTAATGTTCAATTGATTTGGTACCTGCCCTGCAAAAAAAAATGAAAAAAGTGAGTCTCAACATGTATTCCAATCTTCTGTTGAGACTTAAAATCTCATTTAAATCATGTTTATGCTAAACGAGACAAAAATGTTGCCAGTGAGGTTATCTTGTCTGACATGTTTCAAGATTTGCCATAGCGGTGAAGTTGCAAATTTCCACTGTCAAGCTCAACGTGAGCTAATTATTATTCTTTGGAAGAAGAAGAAGAGAAAAGATCTTGAGTCTCATTAGAAGACTTTAAGGCGGATGCTGCTAGCGGTGAGGGGGTCCTTGTTATTGCAGTGGAAGGGTGAGATGTAATTGAAGTTTGCTCCGCGGTCAGGGTGAGCGCGCGGCCGTTGTGACCTGGTCACCTTGTTGCTTTGGCTGCTGGTGACGCACGCTGGAGATTAAAGCTGTGTGCTGATTAAATCTCTGTCATATCTGCTTCATTACAGCCGAGTGCTGCCCTAATCTTTCCCCAATCCCCGGTTTTTCTAGGAGTAGCAGGGTCTAATCACGAATCCACTGTAGCATCTTAACACCTGTATCCTGCACTAATGCATCTGTCTCTCTATCTCTCTCTCTCTCTTTCTCTCTCTCTCCCTCTCTCTCTCTCTCACACACACACACACACACGCGCGCGCGCCTTTGCACACACATATACTGTACGTACACGCTCATGCCAACGCACACTTAGACGTGTACAAGCTTACACACAAATACACAGATGCATGCATGCACATATGCACTAACACGAGCACACTTACTCACACATACAACTATGCATATAAATGCATATGCACAACATTCACACACATTTTGTGCACTCGCACAAGCACACTAGAGTATACTCATGCATGCGTGCACTACACCTGCATGTGCACACATGCACTCTGCACACATGCACACACATTCCCCACCCAAGCAGACATACACACAAGCAGGCACACACGAGAACATACTCATGCAAACACTGCACATGCATGTACGCACGTGCACTCTGCACACACACACACACGGAGCGCACAAACATTCACACACACTCTCTCACACAAGCATACAAAAATGCACTCACACACAAGCAGGCACACACGAGAACATACTCATGTGCACACAACACATGCAAATACACGCATGCACCTGTAGCGCACACAAACAGAGTGCAAACATGCACATACACACTCACACACAAGCAGACTCACAAGAGATCTCACACGCACTTGCACTCGCATACACACACACGCTCACGCGCACACAGAGCACACTTGCATCTACACGCAAGCGCCCTCATCACATGCACAAAGTGTGCACACAAACACACCATACACATACAGATACACATGAGCATAAACACACACACACACACACACACACACACACACAAAATCCTCCTCGTATCTCTCAGTGTGCAGGGTTTCCCTGTTTTTCCAGCGGAAGGTGAATAGCAGTAATCATAATAATAATGATTTTCTGAAGGCTTGTAAAACTGTGGGAATCCTGGGTGTAATAGTGATTAAGCAGGCGCCCGGGGACACGCCAGGGCGGTGCGCGGCGTCACCGTAAAACCCCGCGGAGCGCAGCCGCGCTTTAATTAGCGCATTTGCATCCGCTTTTCATTAAGATGATGTATGCGGGAGCGCGGGGCATGTGGGGCCGGGGACGAGGGGAGGGGGGGTGGCGGTTATGCGTGCTCATGCATTTTTAGAGGTATTTAGCCCCACCGCGCGGGACGGGACGACAAGCAGCCCATCCATCACCCTGGCGGTGCAGGTGCCTCTCGCTATTACCTCTGTGACCTCTCTCGTCATTACCCTAACCGGGGGAGGAACGGGGGCGGGGCATCAGAGGCTCCGCCTACTCTTCTGTTAATGCGTTTTATTCGCTGAGCCCTCTGCACTTTGGCTGTCCTTTTCTACCCCTCTTACTTCTGCCACCTACAGGGCCCAGTCCCTCCCCCGCTTAGAGCATATAGCTGAGAACACTTAGCAGGGGCTGATACCCCCTTTATACGGTATGGGGTTAAGGGCCTTGCTTAAGGGCCCAATAGCTGCTCTGGTCTGTTTGTGGCTACTCTGGGACTTCAGTCACCAACCGTCCAGGGACCAGTCAGATATTTTCTCTGCCAGGCTATAGGCTGCTCCTGTTGGATACGTCTTTACGACTGACTCTCACGTCTCTTATTGCATCTACATTTCCCTCCCTTACTGCTTTTTTTTGCTTCTTAGTCCCTCCCTCCGGGGTGCATGGAGTGACACAAGGACACCATGTGAGGAGAGAAGAAACGAGGAAGCATCTGTAAAGAGAAATGACACGTCCTTTCCTCTGACGCGTCACGTGACATGACATGCATTTCTGACAATGACACACAGCTGTATCTAATGCCAGCGTCTGTCATTACCAACTGACCTCATGGCTGTCAGCTGAAAGTGCTCTGGGACGGCTGCTCTCCTGTATCCTCGCTCATGGCTCCTCAGAGCTCCCTCCTCCATCCTCTCAGCAGAAATAAGAGCTTTGAGACAGCCCAGAAGATGGCGGATCCAGGACACTTCCGGTTCATAACTTCCAGTTCATGCAAGGATCAAGGATCAAGGAAATATCACATTAGAGAATTGAGATGCACTCAATGTGTAGAAATTGTGACGGGCTACGCAGGCTGTCAGTACCCCTCTTTTTTAATAGGGTCAAAGTTCAGCATTGGCCCCACCCTCTGCTAAAATGGCTGGCTGCATCAGGATTACCATCGCAGTCAAAATAGATCTCTGTTCCATCCCATCTTCTAACAAAACAGGTAATCATGTTGGGACCGCCCACCACTACCCCGAAAATGAAACTTCTGGACTAACCCCTGACTCTTTGAGGAAACGGCCACCAGACTTCCGCTGTCACGTGACTGCAGACGCCGTTGAAACCCGCTCGGCGGTCGGCTAGCATCAGCTGGACCCTCTCCATCATTGCATGACTGTTTTAAGCTGCTGATGAGTCCAGCTTTGGCAGATAGAGCTGATAAAGGGATCTTATTAGCGACTTTATAAATGATGCGCTTTAGAACAAAGAGAAGACGAGGCCCTCATGAATCTAATTAAAAGATAATGCTGCCAGGGATTCTCCCCCTTCTATTTCTTCCGCCCCGATACGCCAACTTCGGGAATAAGATTAACTGTACTGTGCGAAATCGATATCAAATGTATTTTAAAACATTTAGACCTCTAATCAATTTTAACAGTATTGTTTTTTTTTTTTTTCTAAGACTGAGTAATGGCTGGGATCAAGTGATTTTATTTTATTTATTTATTTTTTTAGCAATGTTGTTCTAATCAATTTTAGTTTTCTAAGGCATCACTGACACATTAAAAACGAGGGAAGTCATAAAATATCGTGTCTGAAGAGTTCTATCGTTCAGTAAAGAGGAAGCTTCAGCCATCCGCTCTCGTTCCTTATTAAAGGTTGCATGCTTAATATTTAATATTATTATATTATTTCTTATGTCAAATATAGTGTGTTGTGCTAATTGACATGAGCTTTTTAATGCTTAGGTTGTCCTTATTGAAGTACCATACACACAAATAAGAAAATAATATACCATATTTCAATATTTAATCTTCATGATTACACTAAAAATGAGCATCATGTCATTCATATATGTCACTAAATCAGAAGACTATTACTAGGAAAAACCTTGACAAAAGCCATATTTCAATATTTAACCTTTGAGTTCACTGAAAATGAGCACAATGTTATTCATATATGTTGCCAGATCAGAAGAATATTATCAGGAAAAACTCGTCAAAAAGCCTTCAGGCTGAAAAAAATAAATGTAGATGGCGAAATATGCGATCTCCCTATATACTGTTGTTCAGGAGAGACCTGACGGCTGCTGGTTGATGATCCATTCGGGCCGTTCAGAACTGCACCTAGGAAACAGGACAAAATAAAAGTGCATTACGGAAAAGGTTAGTTGTGAAAGAGCAATTCTGGCAGCAAAACCCCTGAAGCTGTTGGAGAAAAAAAAACCCCTCACTGCCAGCATTAAGATTTTAACCATCTGCCTCTGAGCATCACAGCCTGCGAGCACCGATTCCGCGGCTATTATTTTGAATAAAAATGTGTGACACTCCGCAACGTTTACGACCAGACGGTCTCAACGAGAGCCCCGCGGTTCTCAAACTGTACACCTGCGCGCAGCGGTGTCTAATGGGGGATTGTGGGCCGGTGGGGGACTGTAGGGGGGTTCGGACAGTTCGAGGAGTGCGCTGGGTTAGCGCGGGAGCGGTTTGGCTCGCCTCGTCGCACCCCGTTGCGAGATTTTGAGTTAATGTGTCTTCCTATTCGCGGCTAACTCCCAAGGCTACAGAAAACACAATAGCTATAAATTACATTATTCATGGGGTATCTTCACAGAAGTAAAGAAGTATTACCAAAAATAAATAACCACCCCTTCCTTAATTTCCGAAATAAATAAACCCTGCTCTATCTAGTGCGAATGTATCCTCAGCTTCTCTGAATTCAGCATTCTGAATAATGACCTTAATTTGAAAATTATGCGAATAGCAGATTAAAATTTGTATACTCTCGGTCTGGTTTGGGTTCTCTGCACAGAAAAATACTGAGCGCATCATCAGTTCTGATGGGGAACATTTTATTCTGAGTACATTTTATCCATTTTGAACTCGTATAAAGTCGGCTGAAATAACACTGAGCATTTTACTGCGCTCCTCCACACTTTATAGTCGCAGAAAAAAAAAAGTACATGCATAATTTCACTTTCAGGGTGCTACAAAAACTCCCTGTTCTCCCCCCCCTCTCTCTCTCTCACACACACAAACACAAACACACACACACCACCGTGTGCATGCCCTCCAAGAAGCTGCTATGGAAACAGGTTTATTAAGGCGGTAATTACATGGAAAAATATAACTGTTACCTGAACTGTTCTCATATTGCATCACTGACTGAAATTCTGGGTTCATCCTGAGGTTTTACTTTCCATAGCTTACAGAACAGTTCAAGACACAGTCTTTAAATGACTCAAAATCCTCCGCAAGACCTTCCAAGATGATTGGGCTTTACTTCTGGAGAATGAAGACGTGAACATTCCATAAAACCTGGCTGTAAAGATAGTATTTTTAGGGCCTTAGACTTCAGTTGAGGGCCTGAAGGAGTTTATGCTCAAATCTGACCTTTTAGTGTTTCATTATCTAATCTAGAACTAATACAGATCTGGTCACCAGCTGAGAGTAAACTTTACAAAGTCTTTACGTTAATCTGTAAAGTAACTTCCCGGCAGAAAACTGCCTTCGTAGATCCTGTAGCTTGTGTCTCTCATCCTCATGTTGATATGAGGTGGCAGCGTTGAGGCACTGAGCAGAATTATTTGTACAATTCAGTTCAATTCAATTCAATTCAATTCAATTCAATTTTATTTGTATAGCACTTTTCACCAAAGGACTGTCACAAAGAGGCTTTTCAGAGGAAAAGAGGGCAGTGCAGCCTTAGTCTCCAAAAAGGGATTTTGGCCGGGAACTGGTGTCTCATACACTATTCATGCAAGTTTTGTAAGAGAAATCTCATTCAAACCTGTAATAGCGCTTCTGGTTACTGAAGACTTATTTCTTGCTATTTTGTTATTTCTTGTTCAAATAGACATTATGTGTTTATTCATTCATTTATTTGTTTGTTTGTTTGTTTGTCTGTCTGCTATGGTGCTACGGAATATTTTCATCATGTGGCTTGTGAATATGTATAGCTTGAGTGTTGTGAAAGCGATTACTATGTACTGTGTTACTGCCCTCATCACTCCGCCAAGTTCAGCTTAATTTCTATTTTTTTCCTCCTTCCTCTGCTAAACCTCTGCCATTTCATCTTCCTATTCTTTCTTCCTTGCCTCCTTCCTTCCCTCAAAATCTATCCCAGGATGTCGACCCCGTTCAATGGCACAAACCAATCATAGCGATTGGCTTCTGTTTGCTTTGTTTTTTATGGCTCTTCTGCAGTTCTGTGTCTTGATGTCCTTATTTGAACATCGTCATTGTTTTCATTCTCAATTCTATACCCACCCCAGTGTCTCTGAGCTCACCTCTCCTGTAGATCTCATAGTGACGACAGGACAAAGGGGCCGAGAGCTGAATTTATTAGGCTCACTCTAGCCTGGCATCTCAGCCTCTCTCACGTCCTGTCCCTTTAAGAGTCTCCCATCTCTCGAGTGCTGAAGGCTCCATGTTTGCCGGCCTGGAAAGATCTCGAAGATGCGCGGCCGCCATGTCATCTCGCCTTCAAGTATGATTTGTTAAAATAAAATTACTCCGCGTTCTGACCCGTGGCAAACTGCACCGGCCCGCAATTTGTCCGGCACTTGGGCTGTGAATAAAATCTGATGGCAATAATTTCACTTTTTATGGCCGCAGTACTCTGCCGCTCTGCCCTCCTGCCAGTTGCTATGGAGAGATACCGCCAGCCGGGGAGACCGCTGCCGCGGCAGAGGCCAAAAAAATGGTGGCAAAGGTGGTGGTGGAGGCTGCTAGTGGGGTGGTGGGGGGGTGTTGGTGGTCATTTGAAGTCTCTCTTTGCAGCACACTGAAAACCCAGAGAGTGTGGTGTACTCAATTGTTCTGTGGAAACTGATGATGTCAAAAAAAATTGTGTAAGCGAACTTAGTGATCTTGTGTTCACAGCACTTAAAAACATGGTAAGAATAGCTTTTACCTTATGTTCTTTAAGTGCCGTCCACACAATGCAATTAAGTTGCCTGACGTAATTTTTTTGAGGTAATAGGTTTCCACAAAACATTTGATTTTGTCACACTATCTGAGTTCACAGTGAATGGTTCACCATATCCTAGAGACAAATTCTTGCAGATAGAAAGTGCAAGTCTTCAGAAGATTTTTGCCTTTTGTATTGTTTTTGTGGCGAGGAGGAAGGCCCACCATCCCTCTACAGATTGGGCCTCCCAAAGAAAGATTATTTGGAGGCCCATGTGCTGCCTGGAGCCTCGAGCTCAATGTGCTCAAATGGGACCTGGATCATTTTTCAGTTTAGGTACCAGATTTTCCCCGATAAATGGCCGCAGCTATGTGGCTGTTGAGCTACGCCCTTAACCCTGAGAAAATCTGCTCAGAGTTAGCAATCTATAACCTGTCATTGAATTGAATGTAGCTAATAAATAGGGATCAGAGCATCCTAACGCCTAACTTGAGGAAATGTCAGAAACACTTCACTTGGATATTTAGCGACGGATATTTCATAGAGAATGTGTAACATTTCAACAGTAGTTAAAAATAAGTTCAACATTAGGACGTTCAACACATGTTAATACAATTGTTTACTAAGAGTTGAATGTTTGTAGATACATTGTTGAACATTTGTATAGCATGGGTTGAGTGAGTAGTTCAAGTTCAGCTGAATAATTCTGAGACTGAATCATCACAAATGCTCTGTTAATAATCTGTCTATAAACGTCTATAAAACTGAAACAGTTTAATTGTTAAATATCAAATAATAAGCTGTTGAAATATTACAAATACTTTATGAGCTATCTACGGCTGTATATCTAAGTAAAGTGTTATCGAAGTGTCTAATGAAAGCAGAGCTGTTATATATGCGGAGACGAGCGCCCTGACATTAATAAAGTTTGCCACCTTATATTCTCTTCCTCACTTTAAAAAAAAAAAATCAAACTTTTCGGTGAAGCGCTAAGGAAGAAGCAAAGATGGGGTTTGGGGAAGTAATGTGGAAAAGTGAATTCATTCTGCCGAGTTCCTCGAGCGCGACGTTTGAAATGACTCTACGGGCCGCTGTCGGAGAGCCCCCGCAGTTTCATTTGGGGAGGCTTAGCCTGACGCTACAGAGGGCTTCTTAGCACGGAGCTGGAGGATAGAATTTTTTCTTCTTCTTCTTCTTTTTTTTTAGTGCAGATGTTTTCTGAGGTCATGTCTGCTCCTCCGCTGAAAACCCCTCTTCCAAACGAGTTAAGATTCGTCCGCTTTAACAGTTGTGTGTCCCACTGTGAAATTCGCCTCAATGAGCTGGAGGGATTTCAACAAAGGAGCGTTAATGTGTCGTTATTTAATTTTCTTGTTGTGATATTGATTAACACTGACGAACGAAAATGTTAAAACCAAATAATGTTGATTCTTAGACGATAAGCGAACAGTCGATTCTCATAGTTGATGTGTTGGATGTAGGAGACATGGGACCTGAGTGACTTTGACTGGGGCCAAATCATTATGGCCAGATGACTGGATTAGATCATCTCTGAAGTGTAAAGACTACTGGGGAGCTCCCTCTCAGCAGATGTTAGTACCTACTGGCATGTGAGTACCTACTGACTGCGGTCCAAGGAGGGGCAAACCATGAACCGGTGGCAGGGTTTTGGGCACCCAACGCTCATTGATGTACAAGGGCTTGGAAGGCTATCTCGTCTGGTCCAAACCAACAGAAGAGAGACTGCGGAACAAATCAGATAGAATTTTAATGTGAGAAATGTGTCACAACACATTGTACAGCACTCTGTAACTGCAGACCAGTTAAAGTCCCCATTCTAACCCCAGTCTATCACTGAAAGCAGCTACAATGGACACCGGAGTTTCAGAACTGGACCTTAGAGCTGTTGAAGAAGGTTGCTTGGTCCAGTGAGTCCTGTATTCTCTCACATCATGTACTTCAGCTGGGTACGTATGCGCCGTTTACCTGGGAAGAGGTGGCATTAGGTTGCTGGTGGAGGGAGCGTAACAGTCTGCCGTGAAACCCTTGGTCCACGAATTCCATTGGAAGTCAGTTTGACGAAGCTGTTTTTTGCGATGTGAGGGGTACGAGTGCGATATTAGGTAGGAGGTCACGGTCTCCATTCTCCAAACGTGCTACCACTGGATTGTCGTCTGATGAAAATGGAATACATTAGGCCTTCTGGTGAAAATGGCTTCCTTTGTAATGGACTTCAGACCTTTTATGACGATCAGTAATCAGAGATGTTGCTAAATTTGCCAAAACATAAAAATAACTAATCGACTAGAGAGAGAGAGAGAGAGAGAGAGAAAGCGGAGGGGGAGAGAAAGAGAGAGAAAAAGAAAAGAGGTAGCAGCAGGAGGAAAGTCTGGACAGTTTGATATAGGTTCTGCAATGATGGCCTCATAAAAGCACTATCCTGCGGCTTTAAGGAGATATCCCATCTCTCGCTACCTACGGCAAAAGCTAAAATCACCCACTCGATCACAGTCAGGCCCCCTTCTGATACATTCCCACACTGCAGACTGTATATAGGGCGCAGTACTGGCGAGCACCTGTGAAATTAATATAGTGTAAAAAAAAAAATTTTTTTTTTTAAAAATCACGTTTTCATGTTGACAGTAGACCTGAATATAAAAGCGAGTAATTCCTTGTTTTATAGCGAAGATTCCCGGCATTTCAGCAATTTTGAGCAATTTACTGTAGGATTTACAGCAGTCTTGCTTTACAGCAACCAACCGCTAATGTTTTGTTACATTGTTTAAGATGTTATTTGGTGCTGCCGTAGTCAGAAGACATTTTATGGGTGCGAAAAATATTATCCGTTGATGAAGTGGGTCTCATTTTAAAGCAGCCTATGAATCAAATCAAGCTTAAATTTGCCATAGTCTAATTACAATAACATCGATGAAGTTGGGAAAACACTGTGGTTTATTTTCTGCACTGTTCATCAACTAACTGACTGCATGTCATCTGATTTCAAGAGACTGACAAATGATTGGACCCATTAGCGCGGGAAGTGGGGGGCTGCCGGGGCTGCAGCCCCCCTCCCTTTTGCAGCCCCTCCTGATGTCGGCTGCAGGCTCGTCTTGGATGTCACAGTAATTTTAACAGTAAAAATTAAAACAGAAAAATAAATGCATCAAATGGCTTAAAACCCTTTTGTACAGTCTGTGTCAAATACCTGTGTTTAAAAAAATTGGGTTGAAATATTTTCAAATTATTCATTTATGTATTGAGGAAACGCTTTCTCAAAGAAGCGGAAGGCGCGGACACAAACGCATTGGCAAGCAAAAACGGCGAACAGCAAGCAGAGAGGGATATCTGATTTTTTTCTCTCCAAACAATATTTCAGAGAAAACTAAAGTAAGTGATACAAACACTTACATTACTCGTGGAGAGTGATGAAAGAACAGTACAAATGATGGAAGCAACACTACTATCATCGCAATAGCTATCACCCAGGACTAGCTAGCTTGTCACTCCAGTAGAGAGCATCAGCAGCGGCTCACTCACTTAAGCACTGCCGTGCACTTGGGATCCTTTCTAGAGAACATCATATTTCCTGGAAGCGAATTCGGCACGGTGTGATTTGACAGATCGTTTCAATGAGGTTTGTTTGAAAATGGCGATGATTGCATTGTGTTAAAGAAATCGACCCCATTCTTTGTTTTATCTGCACAACCTCAGTGACAATTCGTTTGCTAAAGGGGGATTTTGCAACTGCGAAAAGGCAAAAGTAAGAACTTGGTCAGCATGAGTTGTCAGACCTGCACTCTGATTCATTACGTGTGTTAGCGATGCTTAAAGGGGACCTAATGTGCTATTTTTCCAAGTTTATATTTTGGTCTTTGACTCCCCTAGAGTACTCCTGATCGCTCGTACTGCCATCCTCAAAAAACCCCATTTGTAGTCCATAGTAGTCTCTGCCTGAAACGCCTCATTGGGGTGGCTCTTCCGCTATGGCCCCCACTCCCCATGTGCCCACTTTCTTCTGACTGGCCAGCTCTGTGGAGGGCGGATCCAGGCGGGACGAGGCAGCTGAACGTAGTTTCCGGGTCTCAGAGTGAAACCTGAGACGCGTCTGCCATCTGAGCTAAGGAATCAGCGGGGAAATTCTGCAGTCAAACGCAGTACATGTGTATAGATCTAATGAAATTTACTTGTTCTAATAAACGCAACGGCGAAAGTGGAGGACGCAGTGCGAAAGTCTGGCAGCTCAAGCACGAATTTGCTATCGGCTACAGTTTGCTACGGCAACAGTTCGTGAGTACCCCGGTTTTTCTACTCCTAGCTAGGATGCAGGGGAAGCTAGAATCTACCCCATATAGACACATTTGTAGAACGGGTCGACATGCCCAAGTGTAGACCGGAGACCGTAGAAATCCGGTGGGTCTGAGTTTAGAGGGAAACATGGACAGTGAGGAGCAGCTAAAAGTGGACCAACAGCTTATGGACTGGTTCGGTGTGTATTAGGACCTGCTGGGTCGTGTGCATAGCTGTGGTGTGTTGTTAGCGTGGAGCAACGAACAGCTTCCGCGCTGGTATATGACGGAGGGGCGAAAGCTCCAGGCTTAACGGCCTTTTCGGAAATTGCCCGTGGTAATGGTTTACTTACTGCGTCGGAATGACCAGCGTTTCTTCGCGGAGAATGGGCGCGTTATGGATTGTGCGCGAGAGCAAGCTAGAGCTCTGGTATTGTTATGAGCATAATACAGGTTTTACAGACCGTAAGTTCCATCTGTGTGAACCGTTGCTTATGTGGAGCTAGCGAATCGATCACTTTTACAGGAAAGAATTTAATATTCAATCGATGGGAATGCAGAGAAATCGTTTGTTATACCGGACACGTTATAGGCTGTGCGCTTCCCTATTGCTTTCACCAGTAGCATCAGAGAGCTTGCCCAGACATTGGAGATGTATCAGGCTGACCCCGGTCATTGATAAGTAAAGCGATCATTTCATAAGCACCCAAAAACGCACCCGAAGCTCTGCAAAATCTACGTCTGGTCTAACTGCAGCCCAACTCAGCAGACACATACAGCACCTCTCCGGTTAGCTTCAACTGTAGTGGCAACAATCAGGCAACGTTATGATGAAACTGTCACATTGATGCTTACCGAAGTAACACAAGCATACAGATCATATTTGCTGCATATAAGTTAACCAGGAGCATTTGTAATTAGCAGAGCACGCAAACTAACATGCAGTAGCTGATAAGCGGTCATGACTTTGAATGTAATCTGTCGCGCGAAAGATTCGTTTTGCGTCCGGTGTGAAAGCTGCTTAACGCGTCCATAACGCCTGTATTCGCGTCTTTGCATTGACTTTGAATGTAGCTAATCTGTTGCGCGAAAAATTCCTTTCGCGTCCAGTGTGAAAGCGGCTTGACGTGCCCAAAACGTGTATTCGCGTCTTTGCATTGACTTTGAATGTAGGCTAATCTGTCCTGCAAAAAATTTGTTTCGTGTCTGATGTGAAAGCAGCTTTATGGATAGTACGCGACAGCTAGAGAGAGCTCGGTTATGTTATGAACATAATACAGGTTTTGCAGACCGTAAGTTCCGTTAGCGTGGACAAGTTGCTTATGTGGAGCCAGCGAATTGATCGCTTCTACAGGAAAGAATTACCTATTTAATCTCTGCCTTTTTCGGCTTTTTATTAGCCACAACAATTTCTAAAGGGGGATGAAATTATGTCAAGGTAGTGCAGAGAAATCATTTGTAAACCGGCAGAGCTTCTGCGTTTCGGATTGCTTTCACGGTAGCACCAGAGAGCTTGCTCAGACATTTGTGAAGTATTCGGCTGATCCCGGTCATGGATAAGTGAAGCGATCACTAACTGTAGTGGCTACAATCGGGCAACGTTATGATGAAACTGCCACATTGATGCTTACCGTAGTAACACAAGCATACCGATCAGAATTACTGCATATAAGTTAACCAGGAGCATTTTTAATTAGCAGAGCACACAAACTAACATGCAGTAGCTGGTAACCGAGCGGTCATAACCACAGAGACAAACCCTTGCAATACAGGTTTTACAGACAGCAAGTTCTGTTAATGTGAACAGTTGTACCAAGCATCCAAATTACAAACAAGTATTAAAAGTTAGCTTCAAATGAGGTTTATGTTCACACACCTTCTGTAGAATTTCCCCTGATATCACTCTTGCACATTTAGGACGCAAACATTAGCAACAGTAACTTGGCTACGTTAGCCACTGTGCTACAGCCACAATCAACTGGCTATCACGTCAGGTTGGCTTATGCAGTAAAAAGCAACTTACAGCTTCTGTGTCTGTGAGTCACAGACAGTCATAACCGATACAGGCTTTATCTTCAGATATTTTAGAAAGCCTGCGCGCTTGAGGCCAGTTGTTAGTGCTAACTATCGCTAGCGGTCCTGCTAGCCACCCGTAACACGTTAGCTTCACTTACATTATTTGCTGTTATATGGTTACTTACAGCTTGTGGCTCGAAGCGCTTGATCGATGCAACTGCTTCAGGTTTGAGAAGCAGCTGAAACGCTTATCCTGTGTCGAATTATCCTTTATTGACAAAGCTGTCTTTGGTGAAATGCTGAGCACAAGCAGCTAACGTTCCCCCTGGCCATGGCTTTTTGCTGCCAGCAAACAAAAAAAGCTACCCACTGATTTCTGGTGGCATCGTCTTTTGGACGAGAAATATTTGTTTTTCTTCACGTCCAAAAGTAAACGGACAAGTAGCTTTGGGAGAGATACTGACAAAATTGAACCTCAAATGATCTGCGGTTCTTCTTTTGTATTTCCAAAAGTGTCGACGCTACTAAGGCATTGTATGATCTGCCGTTGTTAGTGCCTGCTAGAATAGTTTCCGGTGTGGGCAGGTCCAGCGCCATGATTGGCCCTGGCTAGGTCTGTACTAATTGGATGGCACAACCTGACGTCAGGTTTCACCCAGATCTCGTGAAGATCTCGGGAGGAGCTGTTCAGAGAGGAAATCACGCTCATGAAATCACGTTCTTGGATTACGGCAAAAACCCTGTATCTTATGTTTAGAAACTTTTCAGAGGTTGACCATGGACAACCAACATTATAACATTACTAATATGTATTAAAAGAAGGATCAGCATGTTAGGTCCCCTTTAAGTAACTCCAGTCAGTGCTATGTTTTGTGAGTTTGCAGCTTGGAATCAACATTCTGCAAGGACAGTGTTGTAACATTTATTCAGATCGACTAAATTCCTGGGCTCGCTCAGAGGGCACCATCATCGCGACACGTGCCGCAGCAGCTTGTGTGACAGAATGCACTTTTTACCGAAAACTCGAGAATGGCTTTAACTTACCCGCTGTAAAAATATGCAAAAAAAAATTGCCAGTTTGGGAGAATTTTAAGAATGCTGATTATGATCCCAAAGGGCACGATTATTTTCGCCTTATATGGGATTAGTCTGCTGCCTGGATGTTAGCGAAACTGACAAGCTACATTCATTAAGGATAGTTGATTGAATTAAAAATTACTAATGCGATGAATCACTTTATTTAAATGGAGGATTTTGTCCGAGGATTATTTGTTTATTTTTGGGGCTGACTACCTCCTGTAGCTTATAAAACGGTAGCATAATAGCTAGGCTTACAAAGTGAAGTCCTTCTGCGCCAATGTTTTATAGAGCGCGACAGGAAGATGTTTCTGTTCTAAATGTAAAAAATGCTGAAACAGGAGATGGAATTCAGAGAAAGGGAAATAATTCCGTATCCAACCTAAAAAGCTTAAAAAAGTTTATTTCCCAGAGCAATTTTAAAAGGGGGCTCACCTTTATATTTTGGAGGGTTTTATTTGTGAGAAGGTGGGGTAGGCTACTTGTCATCCCTACAATTACGTGCGCGTTTTCACTGTAGCCTGTTGGTGGTTTCTTGGTCATTTCCTCATTAATAATTTCTTAATCATTATACGATTATGTATTGGTCTTGTTAATTCAAATAATAAATTGTTTGATTGTGAATCATGCGATATCAAACTGGGAGGGGTTGTGAGCCATCATGTGTGAAACAGGCAAATCCCGGCAGTATTACCAGGAGTTGGGGTTGAAGAGGATGAAAAAAATAAGGCAACAAAACCATGATAGCTTTTTAAATAACACATGCGTACAAAACAAAGGAACTTATTGGGATAAAACGTAGAAAAAAATTCAGGCCCCAGGACAACAAAACGATTATAAATTATAATTTTTTTTGTCATCGGTCATGATTTATATGACGAGTATTCTTTTATTCCAGTACTTGTTTGCACCTTTAGTTGCAATGACCACTGTTGCAAAGACTAACATTGTCATAACGCCCTCATGCAGCACTATTTAAAAAAAAAAAAAAATATATATATATATTTTTTTTTTAAATGACGTCACTCTTCTACTTTCGGTTGGCAGCCCCCCCTAATTCAAACATCTTCCCGCGCGCCTGATTGGACCAATAATGTTTAGTGGTTTCTGGAATCAGTTGACTCTCAGCAGCAAAATGAAACAAACAGTTGGTTTATTGGGTTATATCAGCAAAATTTGGGGTAATAAAACTTGCTGTAATTTTTTGTTCACCTTTTGACATCTTAAGAGACATTTTTGGAGCCACTTATGCAATTAGTAAAATCACTATCTCTCAGTCACTTTTATCTATCAAACTCAAACTTGTTTCAGACTTTATAGATCTTTTTGTGAAGAACAGTGAATTTCACCCTGGTGGTTCATATCATGACTTTATGAAACAATTTGACATCTTAAGTGAATCATAAACTAGAGGGATGCAAAGTTTTTTTTTTTTCATATTTTAAATTGAAGCTCATGATAAGACAAACACTCCTCATCAACTCACGTGTTTGCTTTTTAGCGATACAATCGACGTGCATCAGTTACTCAGGTGCTTGCAGTTAAAAACCGTTAAAAATGGCGAGTAGGTTGTTAGAATCACAAAACCTTTCAGTGCTGAGCTGAAGTCCTGACAGGTCAGAAGCACATCATGATATGTATAAAATATTTTTAAAAAGGCTTTCATTTCATCTAACATGGCTGAATACATTAATCCTTAGAGCAATGAAATAAATCTTAAAAAAGTGTTTAATTTAATTATCTTGCGCTGTTGAAAACCTATCATGTGGCAACTATCATGTTGTAGATGTTTCTATGTTTTTAGCCCTTACAGCACTAAATACAAATAGTGTTGTTCAACGATGTAAGTCAAGATATCAAGTTCAAAGCTGTTGAAAATCCATTATGTGGTGACTTGTTTAAAAGAGCTCCCGCAGGGGAACTCTTCTAAATAAGTTGCCGCATGATAGGTTTTCAACGGCTTTGATTTAGATATCTTACATCATTTAGTAACAATAGCTGCATTTAGTGCTGTAAGGGTTGTGAAGGAGAAAACATCAGTTAAAAAAAAGGTGAGAGCAGGACAAGAATTCATCAATTCGTACTATTTAATCAAATTTACTTGCCTTCAAATCCATTTGGCAAGCAGTCATTTATCAATACAGTTTTATGAGAAAAGCGTGTTTTTCTCGGTGTTGTATTGAATGTTGGCGTCGTGAGAACAAGGCTGCGGCGGCGGAAATATGGACTGACAGCTTTACTATAACGCTTCAATACCGCTGTCATGAGATTCGTTCCGAGTTTATTGTTCAAGTGACAATATCTCGCCGGGGTCAGTGACAAACGGATACGACTCTCTCATTAATGTCAACACTGATCGTACTGTATGTTTAATACAGGAAATGACGGTACGTCATCATTGCTGTAATATTTGCATAGCCAGTGCTTCTGTGTGACCCGAAATGACCTGTCTCCGCTGTGAAAACTGCGCACCGGAAATGGGGAATTGCATATTGAATAGTCAGAAATCACAGCTGGTTATAAAATCATGCAGTCAGCGACTCTGCATTGGCAGCACAGAACATGGCGAGTCTGGGGCACAAAAGCATTTATTTTCTCACTTTTCGAACTGGCCGACTCTAGTTGTTACCCGACCTCTTACCCCAAACATTGGAATCCAATTTGCTTCTTTATGAAAGTTTAATACATGATAAATACATATGATAAAAGCTCTATGCAAATGGAATACAATTTTATAAACTTGCTGGGTGCAGTCCTTGGCATTCTAAAATATTAAAGATAGGTCCATACATACTGTGTATAAATATGTATGGGTTATACATAATAAAAATGGAACATACCCGCACACTCTCGCACAAACATGCACACACACTCTTGCAGTCTCTCACTAGCACACACACGAAAGGACTCTCACACACATATAGAATTACACTCCCACACGTGCATATATACTTGCACTCTCTCTCACACATACACACTTACACGCACACGCACACAGACAAGCACGCCCATACAAGCTGGCACAGAGTCACACACACACATGTGCACAGACACTGATACAAACACACATACAAACTCATGCAGACACACATGGACACATTCACAGACACACTAATACAAACTCACACGCATACTCAAGCACACACAAACGGACTTATTCACACACACACATATACACACACAAATGAACACATATGTGCACACTCTCTCTCTCTCACATACACACACACACACACTAATACAAACTCACACGCATGCTCAAGCACACACAAATGGACTTATTCACACACACACACGCACAAACGCACAAATATGTGCACACTCTCTTACACACACATACACACACACTCACTCTACACACACACACTCTCTCTCTCTCTCTCACACACACACACACACACACACACTCTGGCTCTCTCTCACACACACGTATGCACGCATGCATGCAAATTCTCTCTCTCTCTCTCTCTCTCTCTCTCTCACACACACACACACACACACACACATTCCTGTAATATAAAATAAAGAAGGTAAGTTGAGCGCTGCAGTCGCAGCCCCAGAGGACACAGTTCAGATGTCATTTACTTTACGGTTCCCTCTTATCTTTTTCTATTTCTCTCTCTTCACTGTTCTCATATCTTTTCATGATGTTTGCTGTCGTTGGCTGTGGCCGCTGTGTCCGCTGCTGAAATATTGATTTCTCCGCTCCATCTTTTATAGGGCCTCCTCTAAGCTGCTGTCTCTACTACCGCCACTGTAGCTCTCCTCTCTTTCCCTCTCATCCCTCTCTTCCTCTCCATCTTTCATGCTCTACTTTTCTCTCTCACTCTCTCCACTTGATCCTCCCTATTGCTTTTTCTCTGCCATGGTTCCTTCAGGCACACTTGCATACTATTTAGTATTCTCATAAAATCTGATTGCTCTATTGTTTATTTGACGCATGCTCCCAACCACAAGTATACAGACCTGAAATAGATACTAAAATCCCCAGCTATATACTTTCCACACAAGACTGTATTAGAGCTATGTCTTGCATTGTTTTCCTGTGAAGTCAAAACTAAATCCCAAATCTGGAGAAATCCAAGCATACTTTTGTTCTCACATAAACTGAAGTATGATCTTGCTAGTATACATGGGAGGTCATGTGATGTAGTCCGTAAAAATGAAGAATTAAAAAAATCAAAACAAAAGTATTTGTCTCTCTATTGTTCACCCTCTTTTCCTCTCTCATTGACCCCTCCCCCCTCTCTCTCTCTCTCTCTCTCTTTTCACAGGAATCCTGCACCTATCCCCCCAAAAAAAAAAAAAAAAAAAAAAAAAATAAAAAATCTCTGTGAAAGAGCAGTGCTGCAGGACTCAGTGCTGGCAGACACACTCATACGAGGACGTGCTCTCATTCCTGACATGCACACACAACGCTGTCCATCAGGGAGGGTCGTCCATGAGTTAATCCCTGCTCAAACGGAGCCACCGATAGGCGAAGGGCTGAACGGAAGCCTGCCAGCTGGACAACTGAGAGTTGGAGCCGCATATTCTGCTTTTACATGTCGTTTCAGTAAAAGGGAAACGTAAATCTATTTATAAAATGATTTATGGGCTCTGTACACATCTCCTTGCCAGGTCTCAAACTCTCGGGCGTTTGATTAAATACGTTTAATACGTTTAATTTTCTGTCATCAGAAAATAATTATATTGTATGTTGTATGATTTTGAAGAAGAGAAGAATCAATGAAAATTCGTGAACACAGAAAAAATATTCAATATGTGCATATGATGTTTGTGTTTGAAATACATACAGTATAAATATTTATATAATGTTCTGCTAGCTAACTGCCAATAGCGTAATTGACAATAGTCTTCAGACAGAACTTTATAGTTTGACATTTGTTCCTCTCCCTGTGCATATTTTTCAATTTTAAAAATGTTTGCTCCTCAGTCTCTTTCATCCTGGGCGCAGTGCCCCTGATTTTGTGCAGAATACCTGTGTCAGATAATTACGGCAGTTACCGCAGTGATTAAAAAGCGCGGTCATGAGGGAGGAATGCAGGTGCTCTTTTGACGATAAGACTGAAGGCACGATAATAGGACACGCCCCCCCCACGTTCTTCTTGTCCTCACAGAGAGGGGATCCGACCCTCGCCATTGATTCATCTTCATTTCTGAGGTGCGTCATCTTCAATTACGCTCGCTGGCGCATCTCTGCACCAACAAGTGCACAATCATACACAAATGGGCAAATGCACATACATACATACAGTACACCAGTAAAGCACTATAAAATCAAAATGACGTTATCGTTAACTCCTGGATAAGCTGTTTGCGAATCTTATTGCCTGTGGTCGTGGTAACAGCAAATTGATTGATTGATTGATTTATTGATCAGTGAGTGACGCTCGAGTCTCATCACAACACTCCTTCCTAAGCTCTGCTTGTCTGAAAGTAAAAAGGACTATACGGGTAACATTAGTGTTTATATTGTCTATCGTTGCTCATCTTTTATTCTCTGGCCTTAGACCCTGTTCATTAGGCACGTTCACACAGATGAAAGAGTGCGATTTGGATCGCGATCCAGAAATCTATTTTTTTTTGTGTGCATTCACACACGAGGCAAATTCGTGCTCGCCCAACTGCAAAGCTCGCAGCATGTCCGAACTGCGCATGCCTGAAACTTGACCAAATAATGACCTCTGCATGGGGATTTCCCGCGCGCGAACATACAAACATACAAATGACCGAGAGCAGACAAACAGGCGATTGCGAAACACCGGATGTTGGCCTGCGCGACATGATTCATGGGATAGAAAAAACAAATTTTCAATTCGCGATTCTGTTCACACACACTGCGCTGGGCAAATAATCGCGCTGATTCCCGAAAAATTGCAAGAGCTACAGCGAATTTGATCGCGATCAGGATCACGCTAATTAGTGAGATTTTTATATGCACACACATAAAAATATTGAAAATTGAATCGCGCTCGGAAAATCAATTTTTAAATTTTACTTTTTCCCGTAGGTGTGAACAAAGAATAGCTTATGTCTGTTTTTAAAGAATCCATTTCACATTCAGTTCATCACGAAGCACATATATATTCATTGTGAATGGGCCTTAATGCTCTCTATCCCAGCATGCGCAGAGAGGTAGATCTTTTTTAATATTTTCAACCCTTTGAGCGGCAAATACAAATAGCTTTGCACAATGATGTAAGATATCAAATTCAAAGCTGTTTAAAACCTATCATGTGGCAACTTGTTTCTTTAAACAAGTTGCCACATGGTAGGTTTTCAACAGTGCAAGATAATTTAATTTATAATTTTTTGAAAATGTATTTAAGTGCTCGAAGGGTTAAAAAGCATGGAAGTCCTTATAACCAGAGTGATCACACTTGTACAGCAGCAGTATTTCCTGATGGCTAATAGTTTCTCAGGTGACTAACTTTCCCGTTTTTTTTTTTTGTAATTTAATATAGGGTGTTGGAATGTCTTGTATTTTCGCCCTGAAAACGGTATTGATGCTGCAATCATTCGGTAATCGTGTTCAACACGCCACATTTGTTACTGATTATCGATTTTGTCACACCCGGTGTGTTCCCCGCCCCTGTAGCGGTGTGCCATTGTGTGTGATCGAGGTGAGCGAAACCATTGCCATGGCGATGGTCAGAAATCGATCATGAGGTTAGCCCTTTAGTCACGTTTCTGCGTTTGGAGGTGACGCAGGAGAGGTGTATGTGCGCGCACGCGCGCGTGTGTGAGTGTGTGTGTGTGTGTGCGTTATGTGTATGTGTGTGTTTGCGAGTGTTTTGTGTGTCTGCATGTATGAACTTGTGTGTTGTCTGTGTGAGCATGCATGCGTGTGTGTATGTTTTTTGTGCATGTCCGCTTGTGTACCCGTGTGTTATATGTGTGCGCATTTTTTGTGTGGATGTGCTTTCTATGTGTGTTGTTTGTGGACATATGTGTGTGTGTGTGTGTGTGTGTGTGTGTGTGTTAGTGTGTGTGTGTGTGTGTCTGGAAGCAGAAGGGGGTCAAGGCCAAAGAGCAACGCCCGTCTCGCTCAAGCACCAACGGTTTGCTTCAGTTCATCTTAAAACAGAGAAAAACACCTGCTCTTCCTCTCTCTCCTCATGCCGTCTCATGGATCATGGCTCTCAGTCTCTGTGAAGGATTCTGGAGATGCTGCACATGAGATCCTGTTGGGGAAGTGAGATTCACCGGCACGGGATATGAGAACATTTCGTAAAAATGAGCAGTCAGGGCTTTAAGACTTTGAACTCTTACACGCTGATGTTAACTGATTGCCTCTCAGTCTTCCATATAAGATGACATCACTGTTATATTTAGTTAAGGCTTTCTTTCAAGGCAACTTACAGTTTATTAGACACAGCACAGGCAGATCCCTCCTGGATCTGGGTAAGAGGCAGTTATTGAGGCAGGTACTGACGTTATTCTGGCTGCGCTGGGGCTTGTAACATCCCTCTACCTCCCTGTAAAACACCTCCAGCACTTGGGTTCGAGTCGCCCGCGCGGTCGACCCCCGTGATGCGTATGACAGTTAGTGGTGCTCCAGGGCTCACCTGACTCGTCAGGCTGGGTGGATTTGGCTTGTGGGCCCTCAGGAGCTCCATCAGCCGGGGTGAAGCTGGCGAGAACGAGGCCTGTACTTGGGTCAGTAGCTGTCTGTAGAGCAGTTGGGGTGTGTGGGTGAGTGAGTGAGTGAGTGAGTGTGAGTGTTCATCTTTCCTTATGCTTCAGTGCTTTTGGGCCTTGTAATGAGTGAATCTGTGAATGGGTGAATGAATTTAAATGAGGAAAAAATCTTTCCGTCTTACGGATGAGACATTAAACCGAGGTCCTGACTCACTCTGGTCATTAAAGATCCTTTGACACTCTTCGATAAGAGTAGGGTGTTCCCCAGTGTCATGGCTAAATTCCCAACCTGGCTCTTTCGACCTGCCACCTAATCATCCCCTGATCTAATTGGCTGTGCAACTTGTCCTCCCCCTACACCTCAACCCCCCAGAGCTCCCTTGAGAAAGAGATTTCAATCTCTTGACTTCCTTGGTAAAATAAAGGTTAATTAAATTAATTATTTTTTAAAATGATAATTGACTCATGAAGGTTGATTATTGGAGTACAGACTTGTGGCCTGTATTTCACCCTCACTGTCCTTTTCAGTATGTGGGACTGATCAGCAAAGGAATTTACGGGATTTAGCCAAAAAAAAAAAATTCCAACTTGGTTTAATTTTTCTCCTTTTTTGAAATCCCTACTATCAGCATACATCACCATTTTCCGGCATTTTCCATCAAGTGACCAATCTCACTCTTTCCACTCAACCATTCCCAGCTCAGTCAGGCAGTACGGCGCGCTCGGCTTGGTGAAATTGCCTGCTTCCAGGTGACGGGCATTAGCTGTGGGGTCCTTTTTTGATCTGTGCTCGATAAAGAGCCCCATGAATTCCTCGCGCGTGCTGACCTTAGTTTCATGGTTAAAGATCTCCAAATCCAGACTTGCTCTCAGGGAAGAGAAAGCAGCTCCTCCAGACTGTATCTAAATGAATTCTGGCCGTAAATGAATGTCCTCTGGATAGATTTTCCACTCAAGCCTCCGGTGTAGAGAACATTTAGTGCTTTTAACATTCGGTTAGCTCTCATTATAATCGGTTCACATATTCCTGCAGGGTTCTGTGAACCGAATTTAGCGGCGTCGTTCATTTCAACCCCGGTGAACTTATGTTCTGAGATGTTGAATGTCACTCTGAATAACGGGGTCCACTAAATGAATGCTAATGCTAATGCTGTCAATTCAAGTGTCTGACTCCCTCAAATTAACGCCACTTGGGTAATCAGGACGCGCTGCAGTGTTGAACAGTGAGTGCGTCCGTGCTGACGTACTGGGGCAGCGGTTTCTGTTCCAAGTCAGCACTAACGCACATCATTTCTGTCTTGACTAAACGCCACAATTAGCTAATTAATTGAATTGTGCGTCTTTGTGCTGGGCTGACACAAAAATTTGTGCTCATGCTGACCCTTTCTTCTTCTCTACATCAAAACCTTCTGTTCACCATGCCAGACACGATTTTTGATGTCTTAAAAAAAAAAAAAAAAAAAGAAACAGTTGAATTTAAATAAGTAGCGGGCTTGTAAGCAAGTTGTAACACGGTATTGTGTTTGCAGGATTGTTACCTTGACGATGTCAGAGTTGAGAGATGGTCATTTTGCCTCCCTGTTCCCTTTTTCTGAAGCAGTTGTTACTGTTCTAGTAAGTTCCGCCTCATTACACACAACACACACTCATGCAAAAGATTAATCTAGCAAAAAGGCTGCGTGGCTTAACGTTCATATTTTTAATTCATACGATCTGTGATCCGATCCTTTGAATCTGGGATTCAAATAAATGAAATTAGGGATTATAGATGACTAAATGATTTTCAGCTGTTTCTGCCATAAGTTCCTGGAAAAAAATGTGTGTTTAGGTGAAAACTGCCTTACCAATGTCAGTCTTTATGGTGGGTATATTCAAGGATTCGACTTTCAAGACTTCCTAAATCATGTTACAAATTGTAACGGAAAAAGCAAAATTCTGTCAAAACCCGCCAAGTCAAGGAGGAAAACTGTCAAATTCTGCTAAGTCATCAGCCAATGTGGAAACATGATTCCATTTTCGTTAACCATAAGGAACCAATCACATTCAAGCTTTTATAGCCTGTTCAGCTTTTGCTTTCTCTAACTCTAACTGGTTTTGGCAGTTCAGAAAAGTGTGATGATAGTGATACCATAAAAGGGGGATTTGAACCCATGTTTATGTTGTCATTGTCATAGCAGCTATTCAACCACTGTGCTGTCTGTAGCATTGCGTTGCATGTAGAGTGGGTCCTGAGTCAAATACCTTCACCTATTGAGCAACGGGGCTGGTTTAAACACTGTCAAGACCTGCTAAATTTCCACTCCACTTTCAAAACCTGCTAAGTCAAAACTTTGTGTTGCAAAATCAAAGTCATTTCTTAAAAAAAAATAATGAATTGCCTCATGGATTATGTCTGCCAGGCTAATAGTTTCAGTATAGTGAAAATTGGTATTTATGGAAGATAATTTCTTTGCCTACCAAAAAATCAGATTTTTCCAAAAAATGGACCAACTTGGCTTAGGAGGCTTTGCAAGTGGACTCCTCATTCAAAGGGAAAGAATTTTTTTAGCAGAGGTTTTAAAGAAAGGACAGTGAGGCCCACTGTAGTCTCTGTGCTCACCTGCATGTGTGTGGCTGTGCGAGTGCGTGGCCCCTTTAAGAGCTGAGGCTCGTTGTTTTGATAAAGGGCAGTGGGGCCCACTGTGTTCTCTGTGCCCTCCTCTATGTGTGTGTGCCTGTGCCGGTGTATGGCCCCTTTAAGAGCTGAGGATCATTGTTTTGAGAAAGGGCAGCAGGGCCTGTGTGTTCTCTGTACCCTCCTGCATGTGTTTGTGCCTATGCGAGTGCGTGGCCCCTTTAAGTGCTGAGGCTTGTTGTTTTGATAAAGGGCAGTGGGCCCGCTGTGGTTTGTGATCGTGGCGCTGGATGGGAGCTCTCTGAAATACTCCATTCTAATGGTAACTTTATGATGTTGCCAGTGTGAGTCTATGACACTCCAGAGGAAACTTCGCCTTCAGGCTCTCCCTTTCGCTCTCTCTCTCTCTCTCTCTCTCTCTCTCTCTCTCACTGTCTATCTCTCTCAATATTTCTTCACTTTTATGAGTTACTTCCTCTTTCTCTCCCTCTCCCATCCTCACATCCCTCACTCCTCTCACACTCATCCCAAATTCATTCTATTGCCCTTAGTCTTTCCATTTCCTCATTATTCTCTCTCTCTTTCCATTTTTCTGAAGCATGTTTTCCTGTCCATCTCTCCCTCTGACTCACCCCTCTGGTCTTGCTCTCCTCTCGTTCTCTCTGCCTCTCTCAGCAGTGGGTTTACAGGCGAGCTTTGGAAAGACAGCGGCTGTATATTTCTCTCCCCTGCTTGAATAATTCATATTCGGCCCTTTGTCACATAAATAACGGATGAGGCCCTGCTGTAAAAGATAGGAGCTGGCAGGGTGTCAGGCTAATTGACCATGATGGAAGTGTAATGGTGAAATATTTGATTGTTGTTTTTGTGCGCGGCCACAGGAAACGAGAGGAACCAAGAGCGTGAGAAAGCGAGTGTGTGTGTGTTTCTGAGCGTGCGTTTGTGTATGTGTATGAGAGGGGGAGAGAAAGAGAGAGATGGAGAGATAGACAGTGTTAAATGTTTTTGCATGTGTGAGAGAGAGACAGAGGTCTAGACAATGTGAGATGTCTGTGATTATGTGTGTGAATGTGCATGTGTGTGATCATGTGTGACCGTGTGTGTGCGTGCGTGCGTGTGTGTGTGTGTGTGTGTGTGTGTGTGTGTGTGTGTGCATGTGTGTGTGATGTAGTGAGTACCTTTGGTGTGTGTTGAGGTGACATCTGTAGCATGTGATACGTACATGAGAGGCCGATGGAGAGAGTGTGTGTCGGTTCATGTGCAAGAGAATGAGTGTGTTTAGTGTGTGTGTGTTGAGATGACATCTGCGACATGAGACAGACGGAGGACATTTGCTCATTCTGTTGCTGGATTAGATGGTAAGATCGTTCTGATTGTGAATAAAAACAATCCTCTCTGGCTTATGTCCCCAAAAACCGCTCCAGAGAGAAAACAACAGGAGGATGAATAAGAGAAAGCAGGGAATGCAATAGGGAGATGTAGACCTCACACCAAACCCTCTCCATGTTGACTGAAGAGATGTGAAACTCACTCAGACTCCTCTTCATGTTGAGAGGACAGATGTGTGGCTAACACTAAACCCTCTCCATTTTGACTGGAGAGATGTGGAGCTCACACCAAACCCTCTCCATGTTGACTGGAGAGATGTGGAGCTCACACCAAACCCTCTCCATGTTGACTGGAGAGATGTGGAGCTCACACCAAACCCTCTCCATGTTGACTGGAGAGATGTGGAGCTCACACCGAACCCTCTCCATGTTGATTGGAGAGATGCGGAGCTCACACTGAACCCTCTCCATGTTGACTGGAGAGATGTGGAGCTCTCACTGAACCCTCTCCATGTTGACTGGAGAGATGTGGAGCTCACACTGAACCCTCTCCATGTTGACTGGAGAGATGTGGAGCTCTCACTGAACCCTCTCCATGTTGAGTAGAGAGATGTGGAGCTCAAACTGAACCCTCTCCATGTTGACTGGAGAGATGTGGAGCTCACTCTGAACCCTCTCTGTGTTGAGTAGAGAGATGTGGAGCTCACACTGAACCCTCTACATGTTGACTTGAGATAAGTGCAGCTCACACTGAACCCTCTCCATGTTGACTGGAGAGATGTGGAGCTCACACTGAACCCTCTCCATATTGACTGGAGAGATGTAGAGCTCACACTGAAACCTCTCCATGATGAGAGGAGAGATGTGGAGCTCACACTGAACTCTCTACATGTTGAGAGCAGAGATGTGGAGCTCACACTGAACCTTCTCCATGTTGAGAGGAGAGATGCAGAGCTCACACTGAACCCTCTCCATGTTGAGAGGAGAGATGTGGAGCTCATACTGAACCCTCTCTATGTTGAGAGGAGAGATGTGGAGCTCACACCAAACCCTCTCTATGTTGAGAGGAGAGATGTGGAGCTCACACTGAACCCTCTCCATGTTGACTTGAGAGAAGTGGAGCTCACACTGAACCCTCTCCATGTTGACTGGAGAGATGTAGAGCTCACACTGAACCCTCTCCATGTTGACTGGAGAGATGTGGAGCTCACACTGAACCCTCTCCATGATGAGAGGAGAGATGTAGAGCTCACACTGAAACCTCTCCATGATGAGAGGAGAGATGTGGAGCTCACACTGAACCCTCTACATGTTGAGAGGAGAGAAGTGGAGCTCACACTGAACCCTCTACATGTTGAGAGGAGAGATGTGGAGCTCACACTGAACCCTCTCCATGTTGAGAGGAGAGATGTAGAGCTCACACTGAACCCTCTCCATGTTGAAAGGAGAGATGTGGAGCTCACACTGAACCCTCTCCATGTTGAGAGGAGAGATGTGGAGCTCACACTGAATCCTCTCCATGTTGAAAGGAGAGATGTGGAGCTCACACTGAACCCTCTTCCTCTTTGTTGACTTTGCGATTGTACTGCTGTTTTCATTCTTCGGCTGATGGCTGCTGGATTTTTGCAGCTGAGGCTTGTGCTGTATTTTCCCATCACTTTTGCCTCTGTTTTCCAATTCAGAATGATGTATGGAGCTCTCTGTGCTTAAATATCTCAGCTGATGATAAAACATCGCCAATAATGCACAGCAATAAGGCCGTAATGTGCTGCGCGGTGACAAATATCTGTCTCTCTGCACTGCTCTCCTCTCAAAACTTTCACTTTGCTGATTTTTCTAGTTTTGCCACGAGCAGAACTTTTTTTTCCCTTTTTCTTCCGTTATCTGAATGACTCAACAGTGACCTGGGACTCTCGCACATCTTATTTTCTTTGACTTCCACTAACATGCAAGCATTGCCTAAGGATCGCCGGCTGCCTTTGGGGACAAGGTAAGGGGTGAGAGAGAAAGAGAGAGAGAGAGACAGATTTGTGCACCATTAATAGATCCTTATCTTTATTTTGCAGTCTGTCTTAAATATTCACCAAGAGCAGCTTGTCCACTGCTGAGATTAAAAAAAAAGAAAGATTTTTGGATCGATCTGGTTTCAGGAGTCACAGCCTGACCTTTCGGGAAGATAAGACTGTCATGAAGGTCAAGGCCGTTCTTTTTTTATTTGGTGGGTGGGGGGTGGGTTCAGGCACGGAGCATCGACGTCCTCCCCACCCTTGTTGACGTTCCCAAATCTCCCAGGATCTTATGAAACCGAGAGACCGTTGGATGAACTGATATCTGTCAGACTGACCTTTTTTGCTATGCATCTTGGGTCAAAAGTCAGAATAATCCCTGCGTTGTGACCATGCCCGTGTGTCACTGTCTTGTTTACGTCAACTGAACTGGAGGTGGTTGGGGGGGTTTAGTAAGCCGGCTGAAAAAATTGAGGTGATGGATCCTATAGGAACATTTGACCAAGGGAACTTTTTTTTTAATGGCAGCAATCCCTTGCATCTTCTCCAATACAACACCTGGTAAGATATGCGCACACATGGTAACCGTATAGATCGAGTGCAGAATCAAACGGCTTAAAATCACAGCAGTGTTTTCAGTGATAGGTTTTGTCAGTCTGTCTAACCTGTGGCACCCCGTAAATCCAACATCCGACCAATGACAGTGACATTTATTACCCAGCTCCTCTGAATGGCCCAATGAGATTCAGCGATTGACCTTTGTCATTGTTTGGAGTGTGCCGGACGGGTCCCGTCCATCTAGATGGAAAACCTTGTTTAATGTTCCCGTTTTCTTTGTGTGTGTGTGTGTGTGTGTGTGTGTGTGTGTGTGTGTGTGTTCATCTTGAGGGCTAGTGTGAGTGTGTGTATGAAACAATTCAACACCTCCTGACAAGGCTTGAAGATCATTTCCAGTAGTCAACAAAAAAACAATTTCAGTATCTTTCAAAAAACTTTTTGAGAAGTTTTTCATATTAAATATAAATAAATTAATACATAAATAATCAATTTCTGCTCATGATAGTATTTTTGAATGCTATTTCAGCTCATTGTGTTTGCAATTTGTGCCTTTCTATTCTTTGGCCCTTGATGACCTTCATTTTAAACAGATGTCTGGCGTTTGTAGTGGGGAGACAAACCACAAATGACCGCAGATGTTGATAAATCCTACAGAACTGGCAAATCACGGATAGACACACTGACAGTGACAGGTTAGACCCTGTCTTTTGTTATTTTTTTTGTCCATTTTGTTAAGTTCTTGAAGGCATCGCTTGATCACACGTCCTGCCCATTGTCTCATCCTGCATTGAAGTATCATTGATTTTATCTCTGTTTTGTGTGTGTGAGCACATGTCTGTGTGTGCGTGTATGTGTGTGTGTGTGTGTGCATGGGATCATAACGAGGGTTAGAGGTAGAGAGAGGGAGAAGGAGAGAGAGAGAGGCGATGTAATATGTGGTAATGGAAACAGATCAGAAATACTCAGATCACCCTCTCTCCGTCTCTGAGGACAGACAAATGAAAGGAGGGAAATTTGCTTCAGAGTCTTTATTTAGTCTTTAAGTGTGTGTGTGTGTGTGTGTGTGTGTGTGTGCACGCATTCATATCTGTGTGTGTGTTTGTGTGTCTGTGTGTTTGTTTGCATGCGTGTTCACGTCTCTGCATGTGTCTGTGTGTTTGTGTCTGGGTGTGTTTGTATGCGTGTATATGCATGTGTGAGTGTGTGTGTGTGTTGTGTGTGTGTATGTGCGTGAGTGCGTGTGTTTGTGTGTGTGTGTGTGTGTGTGAGAGAGAGATTGAGTGCATGCTCATGCATTCAGATAAGCTTGTACCCACATGAAATTTCTCATTACGACATTACAGTGTTATTTTTTCTACCACTGGTGTTTCTCGTATAATGGTTAAGGAACTGAATTTGTCGCCCATTGCTTGCGATGAGCTTTGACTGAAAAACACGGCACGTATTGTTGCAGAAACATCCTCAAATCCAGTAAAATGCATGCATGCATTAAAAAAATAATAAAATAAAATAAAATGATAGCAGTCTGGTGGGCAATAAGGCCTAAAGCAATCTCTAAATGAATCAGAGGGGCGAATCTGGAGCGAAGATCCGCGTCCGTCTTCAAAGATCCTCAAACGGAAGAAACTGAACCCGAGCACTTCTGAAAATGAAAACGATGCATAATTCTCTTTTTTTAAATGATGTGAGATGTAGCCTGATCAGGAAAATAGCCTGAGGCAGAGGGTTCCCGATGTGCCAAATGATATTACGCTCTCTTATGCGCCAGCAAATGGAATATTTCTCTCACTCTCTCTCTCTCTCTCTCTCTCTCTCCTTCACGGCCTTCAGAAACATAGCGAGGAGGAGGCGCAAATCTTTGCATTTTAAGATGCGTCATGACGCTCGCATTCACTCCCTCCTTCTTTGCTCTTTTACTGATTGCGGCTCATTTTTTTCCGCCATCCTCTTGCATGGAAATATGAAGTCCTCAGCGGTATTTCCTCCCACGGCTGGGACATTATCCATCCATCATCGATGATTGAGTGTAGTTTGTCTTTTTGATGCTGCACTCTTTTCATTCTTTAATTCAGACGCAGGATCGCTGCTGGAATCGCTATCGTTACAATTCACAACTCTTTATTCCCTCTCTCTCTCTCACTCACTCTCTCTCTTTGTATGAACTCAGAGCGTCCTCGCTTTTGTGAAGATGACTGTGTGGTCTTTTGATGCGATTCAATATGAGAGCGACCCCAGCGCTTTACGTCCTCTTCCCCTCACACACCTGATATCTCCTGGCGATTTCCATTCATGTCCTTTGCGAAAAATATGAATGATGGTGGCCGAACGACATTACCCTTCGCCATCATGGTAGTGGCTGTGATATTCACCATTAGCATGGATGTATTTGGAGATGCTTGTATCTCAAACATGGAAGGACTGAAAATGACACCCAATCTTAAAGCTGCCAGACAGCAACAACACATCAACAGCAGTCTAAATTCCAATTTTACAACCATGGAAAATTACATGCGGTAAAAAGTGTTAATAATGTAAATGAGGGCTGCCTTTTAGGAAAAGGAAAAATTAAAATGCTGAATAATTTTTGGCCTTGCCTTACAAAGCAAGAAATAGTGACGGTATTGAAATTTTAATCCGCGTGCCTCTGAAAAGAGCTTCTCTCCCCCTGAAGTGGGGTATAATTTAAAATCATTGGCCTCGTGATTCATGAATGCTGGGCCTGCTGTTCAGGACCGGGGGGTGCTAATGGTGGAAGAGCCAGAGCGGGAGGGAATCTTGAGACTGTTATTATCAAGTCCACCATTACTGTACTAAAACTTGTAAAAAGAGTGAGTGATTGAGTTTGTGTAAGAGTGCGTGAGTGTGTGTAAGAGTTTGTGTGAGTGTCTGAGTGAGTATGAGTGTGTGAGAGTTCATGTGAGTGAGTCTGTGTGTGAGTGCGTGAGAGTTTGTGTGAGTATGTTATAGTGTGAGTGAGCATGTGAAAATTTTTGTGAATGTGTGAGTGCATGTGAGCAAGTCTATGAGTGTGTGAGAGTTTGTGTGAGTGAGTGAGTGTGTGAGAGTGTGAGTGCGTGTGTTTGTGTGTGTGTGAGAGAGAGTTTGTGTGAGTGTGTGAGACTCTGAGTGCCTGAGTAAGTGTGAGTGAGAGAGAGAGAGTGACGGTGCATTACAGAGGTCATCCAAATAACGTCAGCAGTACTATCCCGGTGTGCCATGGACCAGAGGGTGAAAGTCACCCCGAACAGTTTGCCTTTCCAGGACACACACACACCACTCACTCACACACTCAGACCTACCGTTTGTGCAGTTCAGAAACTCCAGTTCACTTCCAAATACATTCATTCCCATGGACTGTGCCAGGAAATCGGAGAACTCAATGAACCCGACCTCAATGTCACGCCAAAAGGCTGAATATTGGCCAGAAATATTTTTATTACATCTTCATATTTGATCCATTAACGCTTTGTTGCATGAAACTTTTCCTCTTTGCCTATTCAGGGTGGTGGGTGGGTTTACTTAATTTTGTAGCCACAATGCAACAAAGGGTTAAAAAGAGAAATTTAAATGTAATGGGCTCTGCAGTGTGTGAAGTAGTTTGTGCTATTCTTCATACTAGTTATAGAGCATAGCATTGGCCCACAGTAGCTGTTATGAGTGAGGAAATCTGAAGTTTTTCTTCAAAAAAAAAATAGTGGGTGTTGCAGGGTGGGTCACCTAATTAACGAGTCAGCTTGAGGGGTGTGTCGGTGACTTACTAACTCGAATGGAATCCACTCCACTCTGGTCCCGACCGTGGTGGGAGGCCCATAGATCGCACGATCGACAGTCGTATCACCCAGAGAATTGCCCAAGTTTCATTGTAAGTCCACCATTGTGTTGTCATGAAGATGCTATGTAAATTAAGCAAATTCAAGGTCACAGCAGTCATGATAAGAATGGAACTACACTTCCCACACTGCCACACTCCAATTAAACTCCTACTGCCAAAACTGGAAAAAGACTAAACCAACTCTGGACTGGCTTGACCCAATAATGACAGCTCTGGATCGACATAGGAAAAGCATGTTTTATGAGCTTGTGCCAATACCGGCAAAAAATCGCTTTTCTCCCACCTACGAGCTCACATACATTGAAGTGAACGGAAACCACTTCGCCTGGCTCTCACCTGACTATATTTCCATGCTACCATCGCTTTCCAGGGAGCTCTAAATGAGAAAAGGGCTCTTGCATCGCCAGCGCTCTTATCCAGACTTCTTAAGGATGCGTTTGTGCTCCTTAACTGTAAAACAGGAGTGCAGATGGGCCGCTGGTTTCAAAGGCTGCCAGATGCTCCTGAGCTTCTCGCAGTTTCAGATCGCCATGTTTTTATGGAATATGAAACTGCTCCTTAGTTTTTTACGGGCGATGAAAACTAACGGTAACAAACTGCAACAGCAGTTTCTACAGGTCCCCTGGACCACAGAAGACTCTTTTACAGTGAATGGAGACGTCTTAAATGTGTGGGCAGTTGGTATGTCGTGGGTCTAGGAATATGTCTTGGTAGTAAGTTTACTTTTGTTTGATTACCACGCCTGTTTTTTTGCGTTTGTCAACACTGAACCTCAGAGATAGTGGCCTTAGATATATGTACTGGCCGCTCGGCCAAATAGGTGTGAAATGAACATTCAGGGCTCTAATTTCTTGGCACAGCGCAGGGTGGTGCTGTGTGGCGCAGCCCACGCATTGGTAATTTCGTCCGGTGCAGCCCCCGCAGTGGTAATTTCGTGCGGTGCAACACCGTGCGCAGCCACTTTGGCGATTTGGTGGACAGACATGCACCGAGATGGGTGTGGCGGCGTAGTAGGGGGAGGTGTCACATATTCATCATGACGCAGTGACAATTTTGTGGATAAAGGCTCTGCCGAAAGTGCGCAGAGACCTCGTCAGCTCCAACCTGGTTTACTTTCTGTGCAGTGGTAATTTGGCTGACCGGCGCACAGTGCGCACACGTCACCGAAACCTCACAGGCAGGTTTCCAGAATGTCAGGCACATTTCAATGCAATAAATAATTACAGCAACCACTATTTAATGTAACTATCTGAATCAACACATAAATTATAGTATCTACATTGATTGTCCTGATGTCAGATCAAAGGCGGTTGGCACGCGTAACGGAAACTCGACCTGACAGCCCTCAGAGTGTCAATGCATTCTCTGTGGCATGTTGCGTGCTACACAACATAGCTGTACGCCATGGATGTCACTTTGACTTCACGCAGGAGACATTACAGGACTTGAGACAGAGAGAGGCTGAACAGCATGTGCCCTATCAGCAGGGAGAGAGAGAGAGAGAGATATGTGTGCATGTGGGCGCGTGAGTGCGTGTGTAGGCTATGTGGGTATGTGTCCTTCTGCTGCTTTCGCACCGGACGCGAAACGAATTTTTCGCACGACTGATTACATTCAAAGTCAATGCAAAGACGCAAATACAAGTGTATTTGCGTCTTTGCATTGACTTTGAATGTAATCTGTCTTGCGAAAAATTTGTTTTGCGTCCAGTGTGCGAGCGGCCTAATACTATTATTGTCACTTAGGTTTTATTGTTTTTAGTGGAAGAAAGGAATACAGCCTGATTGCTATGATCTCGTAAGTTAAGATCACAGATTGAAAATAAATGTGTAACGTATCTTGCATTGTTGTCCATGCAGGTTAATCCCAAAATTTTAAGCAGCAACAAGGTGTAATAATAGGAAAACTCTATCCATCGTTTCTCTTCCCAATGATGCAGGCAGAAGAAATAAATGAGCAACCGTCGTATTTCATTCCAACTTCATAAGTCTGAATGATCTGACGTAGTTTCGTTTTGAAATTCCATTCAAGCTCGCTAATGGTAGTAATTCGCGAATGCCCTAGCTAGCCAGCTAACTCATATTCATAATGCTTAATATAGCTGTAAGCGGTGCAGAAAACATGCCTGAAGCAGCAAAGTAAAATGCAACATTAACGCATTGCGCAGATATAGGACAGAGGCTTCTTTATTCCAACACTTTAAAGGTGAGGAGAGGAGCTCATTTGATTGGTGAAGATTTGACTCGGCTGTGTTAAACCCACCCACGCCTTCTCTCCACCCTCTTTGCCACTTGAGCCGGCAGGAGGGACAGAGGCGGGACAGAGGAGTACTTGTGCCAGGCTGCGCGGGGCACGAAATTGCAAAATACGCCTGGATACACCCCGTTGGCGCGGCGCTCCCCCCATTCGCCGTGCCTGCGCCTGGTCAACGAATTTAGAGCCCTCAGAGTTATAATGACACATTCAACTACTCCCCACTGCAAGCCTGATTACCATTACTGAGCACTGTGTTACAAAATTCAAATGTGTGCACCCAGAATGATTACTTACTGTCATCACGGGGGTAGTCTACTTGTCCAAATTGCTTAATCAACCGAAGTCATTTTATACTCAATGGAATTGTGTGCAACCGCTGTCATTTTTTTAAAAGTGAATCCACTAATTCGTCATGTCTGAGAATGTTGTAAAAAAAAAAAAGGCAAAGAACAAAATGAAATAGTTTGAAAATGAGGCCAAAGAAAGTGTGCCAATGGAAATTACATGTATCATTCCGAAAACATTAGCAGAGTGAGGAAAATCAATTATGTGAATCCAACCGCCACTGGTTTGATAACTTGTTATTCGCCTAATGTTTAGAGCACCAGAATACCAGTGCCCTATTTAATAGAAAACGAGGCCTTACGATTCCAAATAAATAATTGATTACAATTTTTTTTTCCAAATTGCTACATTTATCATTTATTCATTTTTCACATCAATGGAGTCGCACACTAACTTCATTCCCCAAGTGGTTTCATGTGCAATTCTTGACACACCCACTGTGCTGGGACGGGTTAAGGGCATTGAAAAACTATGACAACACAAAAAAGAAACACAACACTCAGTCAATATATTATGGGGAATAAGCATGACATGCTTATAAACAATTGATTATAAAGCATTTAGGATGAACTTATCTAGAGAAAAGAGTCTCACTGAATGTACATTCTGAGACAATTAAGCCCTGGGAATCTGTGCCACAGAAATTAACTAGCCCGGCTTTGTTCTTCAATGAACTCCATATATGTTGACGGCAGGCTGCTACGGAGAGAATATATATCAACTCCTCAATATTTTTAGCATGTTAATAATGCAAAGCATCTTTTTTGAATACTTAGAAAACACAATGTCTGGACATTAAATGAAATGATCCCCACAGCTGATTATCATAAGAGCATGTTGTTTACAAATAAACTTGTAATCAAACTTGCAAATAGGATTGTTGCACAGCTGCATTATCTGGGTGAACTTAAGCGTGTAGAGAGCAATAGCACAAGCCTAAACTGAATGTCTGTGATCTCTGATCGCTCAGAGGGCACTATATCAAGAACCGTCATTTATGTACGAGCGATGTAGCCAAATGGGCCCAGGGTCACTTTAGCTAACCTTTGGCTAGTGCTGAAATGTGTTGTTACATCAACAAATGGCAGTTAAAACTTTACTGTGCAAAAAGAATGCTGTATGTAAACAGTGTCCAAATGAAGTAAATTTCTCTGGGCTTGAAGCCATCTGCAATGGACCATTGTCTTTTTTGGAAGAAATAAACACCATGCAATCTGGATGAAAGAGGAAAAGGACAATCCAAACTGTTACTAGCACCAAAAAAAAAGGCAGTGCTCTGTCACTGTGTTCGGTTGTATCAGTCCCTTTGGCAAGGGTAACTTGCACTTCTGTGAAGGCACAATTAATGCTGAAAAGTGCACTGAGATTTTGGAGCTGTATCTCCTGGCTTCAAGATAACATCATTTCCAGGGACATGCATCCATATTTCTACAAGAAAACTCAAAACTGCATTCTGCAGGCATTACAAAGGCATGGCTGTGCAAGAAGAGGGTGCTGGACTGGTCTGCCTGCAGTCCTGACTTGTCCCCGGTTGAGAAGTTTTTGTGCATTTTAAATAAAAACACAACTGCTTTCTCTGTCCTTGTAGGGTCCTGCATAGCCCTGCAGCAACAAACGCAGCATATTTCTGTTAATGTGGTTTAGCCCTTGAAAAGTGCCACTAGAATGCTATTGTGGACTGTAAAAGTGTAAGTCAGGCCAATGTCACATGCACACTGTCCCCACCTGGGAATACGTCTTACAGAATGAGAGCCAACAGCTGTGAAAGTTGCCTCGCTACTTCATTATCTACTGGTAGAAAGTAACAGTATTATAGTTCCCCATAAGTCAGCGAAGAATACTATATATTAGCCAAGTTTAACATACATTGGACAAGTTTTGCATACTTTATATACAACCCCAATTCCGAAATAGTTGAGACAAAGTGTAAATTGTGAATAAAATCAAGACGCAATGACTTTCAAATCACAACAGCCAGTATTTTATTCACAATAGAACAGAGGTAACATAGCAAATGTTGAAATTTTACAATTTTATCCGCAAAATGAGCTCATTTCAAATTTGATGGCTGCTACAGGTCTCAAAAAAGTTGGGACGGGGGCCTGTTTACCATAGTGTAGCATCCCCTCTTCTTTTTAACACAGAGTGGAGGCGTCTGGGCATTGAGGAGACAAGTTTCTTGAGTTTAGCCATTGGAATTTGATCCCACTCTTGTTTAATACAGGCTTCCAGCTGCTGGAGAGTTTTGGCTCTCCTTCGACAGACTTTTCGTTCAATTATGCGCTAAATGTTCTCAATCGGTGAAAGATCAGGACTGCAGGCAGGCCAGTTCAGCACACAGACTCTTCTACTACGAAGCCATGCTGTTGTAATAGCTGCAGTATGTGGTTTTGCATTGTCCTGATGAAATACGCAAGGCCTTCCCTGGAATAGTTGTCGTCTGGAGGGGAGCATATGTTGCTCTAAAACCTTTATATACCTTTCAGCATTCATGGTGCTTTTTAAAACATGCAAGTGTCCCACACCATATGCAGCAATGCATCCCCATACAATCAGAGATGCTGGCTTTTGAACTGAACGCTGATAACAGGAGGGGTGGTCTTTCTCCTCTTTAGCCCAGAGGACACAACGCCCATGATTTCCAACAAGAAAGTCAAATTTGGACTTGTCTGACCACAGGACACTTTGCCACTTTGGTACAGTCCATTTTAAATGAGCCTTGGCCCACAGAACACGGCGGCGCTTCTGGATCATGCTCAACAATGGCTTCCTTTTTGCATGATAGAGTTTTAGGCGGCATCTGTGGATGGCAGGGCGAACTGTGTTTACAGACAGTGGTTTCTTGAAGTATTCCTGGGCCCATTTAGTAATGTCAATGACAGAATCATGCCGGAGAGTGATGCAGTGGCGTCTGAGAGCCCGGAGATCACGGGCATCCAGTAAAGGTCTACGGCCTTGTCCCTTACGCACAGAGATTTTTCCAGTTTCTCTGAATCTTTTGATGATGTTATGCACTGTCGATGATGAGACCTTCAAAGCCTTTGCAATTTGACGTTGAGGAACATTGTTTTTAAAGTATTCCACAATTCTTTTACGCAAGCCTTCACAGGTTGGAGAGCCTCTGGCCATCTTTACTTCTGAGAGACTCAGCCTCTCTAAGACATCCCTTTTACAGCCAATCATGTTACACATCTGATGCCAGTTAACTTAATTACTTGCTAAATGTACTTTCAGCTGATTCTCTTATATATTAATTGCTTTTTCTGCCCTTTTTTTCCTGTGTCCCAAGTTTTTTGAGACCCATGCAGCCAGATAATTTGAAATAAGCTCATTTTGTGGATAGAAATGTAAAATGTCTCAGTTTCAACATTTGAAATGTTATCTACGTTCTATTGTAAATAACATATTGGTTCATGTGATCTGAAAGTCATTGCATTTTGATTTTAATCACAATTTACACTTCGTCCCAGCTATTTCGGAATTGGGGTTGTGCAATGCATAAACTGTTTACCTTGAAAATATACTGAACTTAAACACACATACATACATATATACATACATACATACTGTACATACATCCATAAATACAGACACACAAGCACAATAAATGCATAGAGTGAGAACCATGATTCGTTGCGCAGTCAATCACTGAATTAGAACCCAATTATATATGTATTCTACATTCTGAAGAGGAGACTGAAGACAAATAGTCCCTGAAGTGAGCAGTAACTGTAGAGGAGACTGAAGGGGAATAGTTCCCAAAGTAAGCAGGAACTGTAGATGGCTGCAGTACAGGCCTGGCAGAGCATCAGTAGGAAAGACACCAAAAGGTGCTGCCAGTTCTAAGCGGTTCATCCAATATGGATGAAAACACCCTGAGATCACAGCTGGCAGTCCGCACTTCAGCCTCATTGTCATCGTGTCCTTTCACACTCAGCAGTGGAGTGCAGAACCAAAAATGTGTCCCGGCCCAGTGAACGGTGGTGCTCTCTGTAAATATAAATTCTCACAGGCCTGCCGCGATGCTGAGAGCTGGAGTCTGGCCCGCGGTGAGCCGAGGAGGAGACGGTTAGCTGGCGTCGGGCTCTGATGAATAAGGGCTGGAGCAGGAAGGCTGGAGCGGAGCCGGCGGTGGTCTGTGCCAGGCTGTTCTCCGACACAGCGGGCCTCGCTCGGAGCTGTGTGAGGGCTTTATGTGCGGAGAGCGAGGGAGAGGCCTGTTACAGGCCCAGGGCTTGCCCCTGGTGCCTCTGCAGGCAAACGCTTTGTCTCTCATCCAAAACTAGATTCTCTCTCTCGCTCTCTACTCTTTTTCCCCTCTCTCCCTCCCTCTTTCCGTTCCTCCTGCTTCATACGAGAGACCGGGACGCGAGACGGGGAGCGAATGGTGCTGCTGTCTTAGTGCTTGGGGGGGCACTAATATTGAGACGCAATATATGAGCCCCCTCCCCCCCAACTACCACATCCAACCCGGCTGAAGTTCTCTGAAAACACATCAGCGCGGCCCACGAAGAGAGGGAGACGGGCTCGCTGTAGCGTAGTATAATTCAGACAGTCTGCTCGTTTCTGGTGGGGTAGTGGGTTGGGAGGGGGGGTTGAGAATTTGCCGGAAAATTCCCGGAGAAAATTGAGGGCTGTCATGGATGGGTTAGTCCTTTAATGGCGGGACACATACTGTATATCCAGTGACGAGCCCCCTGCCAATAGCTTAGGGGGGAGGGGGAGGGGGGATGTGGTGAACGAAATGGGGAAATTAAAATCATTTCATACTTCCCCAACCTCAGGCCCTCTACAGGAGGGACAGGAGGGGCCTTACTTTTACAAAACTAAACTCCACTATTGGGTGTGGGTGAGGAAATTAAAACTTTTGAAACTTTTGAAAAGTTTTTCTGCACTGGATTCTGACCTGCACTCCTGACCCAGTCCGATCACAGTGGATATCTACATCTTGGTAAACAAAAAAGTAGTTTCTGTTGAGCCCCTTTGTGCAGATATAGAAGCCGGCATCTATAAATTCCAAAATTTAATTCCTAAACAATTCTGTAATTGAATTTCCAAACGTCTAGCTTGACTGGAATAATTTTCCAGAGTCTCTGTGACACAAATACTGAGTTATAAAGCTTAAATTGGCTCATGCACAACAGGAAAAATTGGCATAATTTTGTATTCCGCGCAAAGGGGTTAATCAGTTGTGTGCAAATAGGTAACAGGCAAATATTTTTTGCGTGTTCTGTTCATTATGTTATTTCGTTTTATTTTGCGTAATTGCGCAATAGTGTGGTATTTGTCGGGACGAAAGGTTATGCTGGCCCATAACCAACTTCATATTTATATCTTTTGCCCTCTCTGACCTATAAAAAGTGTCTGGGAAACACCAGCCGGTCAGTTGTGCCTGTAGGAGAAGACTGGCTTGACATCTACTTGACATCCACAGGAAGTGCACCGTCAGGCCAAAATAATGTCCGAACAGCACTCTCAATCTTCATCATCTAAAGATGAGCGGAGCGAAGCTTGAGTCACAGACTGCCATTACGATGGCAGGATTGCATTCATAATATAATGCAGCCTTGGTGGTCTGAAGCTGTACATTTACACACTTAAGTAAGGAAAAGCTGAGCACAAATCCAGGTGGGATTCTTCAACAGCCTGTGAGAATTTGAAGCTGACTGTCAGCATGCTAACCTTTCAACAAATTCCTAAAAAACTTGAAGCATTTTCAGTGTTTTTGCTCCCTGGCTTTCAGGTTCCGGCGGGGACTTTGTGATCTGTTAAAAAGTTCTGTTCAGACTGTTCTGATCACATATCTTTGATCTCGCATCGATGTGGGCCCAAGTTTTTTTTTTTTTTTTTTTTTGTGCTGTTTCATGCTAAACCGTTAGCTTTCTGAAGGAAAGGTGAACCACCCATCCAGTTTTACTTCCACGGGGTGAAACAGACGATGTGCGACCAGTCGGCGAATAATGCATACGATGGAGACCGCAGAAACTGGCCGTCGGCCATTTTATTTCCCGCAGAGGGAAGAAATAAATATGAAATAAAAAGAGAAGAAATTCAGACTGAAGAAAATAGCTGAGAAAAGAGGGAGCGGAGAAGGCATGCTTCCTTAAGTTTAAATTGTCAGTTCTCCTTCAGAGGCTGCGGCGAGAGTTCAGTCAAGAATTAAATGTGTTTTTAGATCACAAATAAAGCACAGCGAGTTCAGCAACCATAAAATTAACTTGTGTTATGGGGGGAAAAAATAAATAGAAGAAAGTAAAAACACTTATTTTATTATAAGTCAAATCTTTGCGCTTCTTTTTTTTTTTTTTTTTTTGAACTTGTGGGGTTTTGGAAGTTCGTGCTGAAGTTGAATGCTGGTTGAATCCTTGTTCTCTGTTCTGCATCAGCCCTGACGGAGGCTGTGGGCTGTAAATGGGCCGATTTCCAGTCACTGTCCTCTCTGTTTGCCCACAGCTGAGACAGGCGCTGTCCGACGTCCTGGCAGCCCTGGGGGCATCAGGCACGACGTCAAGTGACAACTGCTAAAGCCCGTTTTTTTCTAGTGGTCTCTTAGTGTTCAGAAAAATGGATTCGGATTTGCAGCAAAATAGATTTTATGACCCAACAACCACCCTGGAAGCTTCCAGAATGCTGTTCCTTTTTACTGTCTCTCAATGCTCTCTCTGGGAGTCAGGGACTTTTATTAGCATACCGTATCATAAAAGCTGTATGCTTTTTATTTTAATGCCACACTATTGTTTGTATAGTGCCCAGTACTGTATTTATTCGCTTTGACTGAATCCGACAGAAGGGTCCTTTGACTTGTCTCTGTTAGCGAGACCTTCCTCATCAGTCTTTCTGGAGCCTTGTTCAATCAGAGTGACTGTTTTTCCCGAGTCGCCTTCATACGACTGGCCATGTGTCTCAGATGTTCGGTGGTTAAAGCCCCAGTTTAGCCACCATAAGATCAGCGCTGCTGTTTGGCCCTTGAGCAAGGCCCTTGACTCTGCATGCTCTAGTGGGGCCTGACCCCTGTTTCATAGAATCATATGTAATCAAGACTTCAGATAAAACTGTTGGTTAAAGACCGGTTATGTAATGTATCAAAGGAACTTTGAATGAGAGTGAATTCCTCAGCGGAGAGGTTAAAGTACAGGTATTGTTCAGCACTGTGAGGACTCAGATGTGGATGGCACTCTACTTAACCTTAGAATCTGTTTTAATAAGGTCGGCAAATGAGAGTTTAGAATTTTTTTTTTATTCAGGAGAGATATTACTTAGTGTACAACCATTTTTATAATCAGCTCTCATGAAGATAAGAAAATGTATGAAATATCAAACCGATAAAACAATGTTAATATTTCTGAGCTGCTAAAAAGAGTCTTGGGTCTCTTTCAAATTATCCACAATGAAAAGAAGTTAAATGAGAGCTTGTTCAACAGTCAATTTGAATTCAAGGCCTGAATTGACAGAACTAAAATGAAGTTGACCTGTTGCAGCAGGGAATTAAAGTATGGCTCACAAGTTCTGTTCGCTCCAACTGGGATCGACGTTGGAATTCTGGGCTTTTCATCGCTGGAAGATTTCCTAATTATCGGGATTGACTCTCCCACTGATGACAAACTCAAAAACAGATCCATGCATCACTAAACATTTTTAAAATCGATCTTCTGTGTGGTTTGTACTCAGGAAGTGACGTCCAGGCTACATTCAGGATGGAAAAAAAAAAAAAAAATGCAGGCGTAAATTAGACACTGCGTTCCTGCAATAAATGTAAACATTGTGATTAACAAAGTAACTCTTCATTATTCATTTATTGATTTAATTGTTTGATCGAGCCACTGTGCTTGGGTCAATTTCCATTCTGTTGAACAAGTGATCTACACTCAATTTAAAAAATGGGTATCACATTACAATAAGGTCACATGAAATAGTTTTTACTAATGTTGTTTCTCACAAGGCAATGTTGCACAAACACTGTAATAATGAGAACCTCTCCGGTTTCAGTAAATGAGTTTAATATATTTATCACAATTAATATTTTACCTAATGATCATTTACTGAATAGCATTGCATAGAATTAGCTCATAATTAGTGATCCATTAACAAATACAGCAGCTGTTTTTATTCTCATATTAATTGGCATTAAATAATGTAGTTGTCGCGTCGCCACAAAACCCTGATGTGCAAACTAACTTTTCAGTAGTTTGTATTTGTGAGCTGCATTAGTTTAAGTCGATTCCTTTGGACCTTATTGCAAATTATTACTGCGGAATGTTTTGGTTTTCTGTTTTGCAGCGCAAGATTTGCAAGGTCTGTGGTCTTCAAACTGCTGAAAATATATTGACAACTGCTGAGGAGAGTGTTAAAAACCCTCTGGGGTCTTCGTTATCTTGTAATTGCAGTTTTTGGGACTTAAAGAACTCCGCCGAGCCGACAGTTCTAATTATGCCCTGTTGCTGTAGAAACGGAATGCGAATAGACCACAGCTGATTTTATCCAGCAACATTTTACCTTGTTTACCTCTGTGATGGCATCTATTTACCTGACTCTTGAGAAATAAGTAAAAAAAAAAGAAGTCTAAATAAAAACTTTCAATATTAAAAAGCGTCCATAAAATCTGACTTGGATATATGTAAATAAAGTAAATAAATTAATAAATACCAATCCCTTTGTGGAGTATCAAGTTGGAATGCATCAGACAGAAGTATTTATTATATCATGTTCAACACGTCCCTTTTCTCCGTGGAGAATATCGCTCCAGCCATTAAAATACCTACTTCTTATGAGAGCAGTACTGAGTGATGTATAGATATACGTATTTCTGTTTATGTTTACCAAAAGCTGGATTTCTGCTCAAATCCCTGAGCTCAGTTTCTCATGTTTCTCTCTCGGAGAATTTTCTCTCGTTAGATACCACAGAGTGCTCGTGTTTTCTTTACTAATTCTCTTTTCAGCAATCTTCATAAGTTGCTGTGTCCCAACGAGTGTGAAAGGCATACTCGACAAACTGAGGCAATTAAAATAAACCGTTAACACAGAGCATGCAGAGTAATTCATTATTAACGTGATTACTGTTCGCATTAAGGATGGGTCTGCCTGGTTTTTTCAACGAGGGGGATGGTTGTTCTTGTCCCAAATCACTCCCAAGAATCAAGGCTAAGATCTAACATGCTAATATGCTAAAATCTTTGGACACATCTCAACCCAGCGCTGGGTTGTTAAACCTACAAATCACTTAAAAATCACTTAAAATCTGGAGAGAGAATGAGGATTGGAGGAGAAAGACTTAAATGAAAAAACGGGTGTTTGAGGGGAAAAACTGGATGTGCATGGGTGTGGCTCACTATCTGGCAGCCTAAACTCTACTCGAGTAACCTCTGCTCTAGTTTGGAAAAACCAAGTAAGTCACATTTTCACCAAAATGGAGTTATGGCTATTTTTGGACATACCAGGTTTTACTCCATCATATAAGACATTAACCTTGCAAAAATAACAACAAACTTCCAAGATATTGACAAGGAAGAACCTAGTAAGTCTCTCAATTGAATACTACAGGTCAGGAAAAACCTAGCAAGTATCAGTAGCCAATCCGGTTCAGTTTTTAGGTCACGTGATCTGTGTAGAACATGGCCGACGGTGCAGTCTTTGTGTGAGAATTGTACTGGTGTTTTTGATGTTTTTCAATTGTTTCCATTAAAATTGGAGACTGGGTAGTTGATAATGAGTTCGCGTGGAAAACTGATGCTGCAGTTGGCTCTGGGGAAGGTGAAAAGTGGTCACAATGCTGATTCTAACGCAAGCGGGCCCAGAGAAACGGGCGCCCCAGGCTGCACTCTCATGACTGATGATACTGACACTGGTAGTAGTAGGCCTAATAGACCTGGGCCTTCTGTTCAACTTTCTCTCACTAGCTTGACTAGTGAAAGGCATTCTGATGCTATTCATCCCACTGCAACTGACGAGGGAAAGGAATAAAAATGTGACAGTGATACTGATCAGATGGAACAAGCTGATGGTGACACCAGTCCGCATATCTGCGTCTGCCCCTGCCGTTGACCCTGAAGTAGAGCCTCCTCAGATAGAGCGAGTTGATGGTGATGAGACTGTTGCTGGGGCTGAATCTGCTGAATCTGAGCCTGACAGAGAGCCTACGGACGACCGGTCTGCTGACGTTGGTGAGACCCTTTCACCTGCTTCGAGTGACTCGGCTAATGCCCATTTAAGTGATGCTTGTGGAAGACCAAAGTAAGTGTCACATAGGACCTAGTAATGTGATAAAATAAATCTTAGACAAGAACTTAAATGACAGTGCAGTCAATTCGTAATGGATGTCTGTGGAGATATAACTTTTGTATCCACTCCTATGTAATCCATGACAAGTAAAATCAACCTACGCAGAATAGATGACCTAAAGTAGGATGTTCTTTGAGGACAAGCAAAAATGATTTCAGTTTATCGTCCAATGCTTAGTTTAGTCATGTTAGTTGCCATAATGTGCTGCTCCGCAAGAAAGATTTTTTTTAACACCAGTGGGTTGTTTTATAAGTAGATTTTTATGAAGTAGGGGGTGGATTTTCCCCACTTCGCCCATGGGTGTGCTTTTTCTCCCGCCCGACATAAGATACTGTCTGTGGGCAATGCTGCCAATTTAATTTCTTTTGTTGCAAAAAACGTATTTCCTGGCCTTAATTAACCAATAATTTTGTGATTTGGAAGTAGTTCCTTCATTTTCTGCAATAAAAAGTGATTGGAAGAACTTACTAGGTTTTTGTTGGTACCGATAGGAACACAATTCTATTGACTTGATCAGGGAAAAACATAGTAAGTCCCAGTGTAAACAAATAAACAATGAAAATCATTTTGCAACATATTTCCCATAAAGTATGTCCAATACAATCAATAATCATGCGGTAATACCAGCATTTAGATAAATGTGGCCTTAATCCCAAGGTTGGTCAGTTTTTTTCCATTTTTCTCGAAATGACCAGATTGTGACTTACTAGGTTTTTCCAAACTAGGGCAGACCTTCCCTCCCCTAATTCTGGCATTTTTTGAACAGCACCGTCTGAAATCAACTATTTATCTGGTCATTAAAATGTCATTGGAAAGTTGAGGACTAAACATTCCAGTGCTGATGCAATAATCACAACTGATAGCTGAAAGCAATCGAGATCTAGGGCTCTAGAAACTGAAATAAAAGACGGTAGTAGTAATAATAATAATAATAATAATAATAACATTCCATAAAAGCTAGTCCTCCAAATGTTTTATTTGCTCAGGTAACACATTCAGTATTTGCCGGCCGTCTGTTCGACTTGCAGTTTACAGTCAGTGGAGAGGGTGGCTCTAAAAGTTTTACAGCCATCTGTGAAATTACAGATGAGTCGATGAATATTAAAGACAGAAAAACAAGGAATAAATAAAGATTTTTTTGTGTATTTGTTACCAAGTACTTTTTTTAAACTCAAGTATGACTCCTGCTTCTCTGCCCATGTTCCGGCTGTAAGAGGTCAAGAATAGCCCTCATCTTTTCTAAACAATTTAAATTCACTCACTTGCCTTCCCTCCAGGGGCGGATCTACGGGAGGCAGAGGGGGCAACTCCCCCCCCCTGTCGAGCCTTGCCCCCTAGCTGCCCCCTAACTTTAAAGTTCTTAAAACTATACTTGTGAAACAAATCATCACTATGTCTAAAAGCCCCTCAAAGCATCGAAATAAAAGATGAATTCACCAAATAATATATATATATATATATATATAAATGTAAATATAATATTCGGCTCCTCAAATACTTAGCTATGGTCCTGCATCAAACGCGCGGAGTCTGCGTGACGCGCCTCCTGCTCCGCGCTGGCGTGTGTCAGTTGGCATGAACACATGTTGGAGTCTGCGTGCAGCGCAGCAGCGTGGAGCCACTTAGCCACGCAACTCTCTTCAAGTAAAGTGAGTTTCCCCCGATAAATAAAGTTAAGTTAAATTTGTAATAGATGGACTGTACGCTAAAGGCGATGGTTCAATGCGTTCATTAATCGCTGGTCAAAAGTGACTCACTCCCGTGTGATTTGTTGGAGCATTTTTCTCTTCGGCTAGTTTTGATTATAGTTAGTAAAAACGAGAACAGTTTATGATGCATTTAGCTAGATATCAAAAACAGGAATGTTTGAATCCAGAGGGTCGCTGTTAAGTTTCAGTGTTATGTGATCAATATCACAGCAATGAGGCTGCATAATAAAACCAGGTCCTTACTGTCAAGGCAGTGGCTACGGGCACAGACCCGTATCTCTAGCCTGTATGCTAAAGGTAAGGCAGCGGTATTATTAGCCTCTCATTCCATCACAGGTAAAAGTACGGGCGGTCCGTACCGACTACCGTTAGCCCTTTTTGCAAACATACGGATGGTATGTCCTAATGAATTTGGCATGTGTCAGCCGAAGCAGGTAAAATTTCTTAAATTCCATTGAAACTTGAAATATAATTGTTATTATTTTACCGTATATATGTTTGTATAGATCTAGCAATTCCGTTTTTTGACTTAGCTCATAAGTACTCGGGGCAGGAGCAATATCCGACTTGGCGGAAATTCCACCACACGACTAGAGGTCTATGCAGCCTGACAATCATCAGACGATCGTCTTACAAATCTAGCTGTTCTCAGTATTGAAACAGCGTGCAAAACAGCTAGATTTGGATATGTTAGAGAGACGTTTTGCTGCACAGCACAACAATCGTCGTCTGAAGCTCTCTCAAAAGAGATGGCAAATATCAGTCCTGGACTGTAACTTGCGTACTTTTGCTGTATTTATTTTGAGGTACTTTTATTTCATTAGGCCTAAATATTCACTCTGCTACATCTTGGAAGGCATAGCCTAATAATACAGTGCATCTGGAAAAAAAGGAAACTGGGAATAAAATGAGAATTATTCTGTTGGAACTTAGTATCTATAAAACTAATTAGGACTATTAATTACGCAACTATGTACTTTTTCACATCGTACAAAGAACACAAATTAGTCAGGCATCGCTGTCAGAACACTGTTCTGTTGTCAGCTGCATGATTTGTGCACGTCATGCTGCTAGCAGGGTTTACATTTAAAGCAGTACACATTACCCAACCTAAAGCACTAATGGCCCCGACAATGAAAAGGTGAAACTGATCATCCAGGTTCATCCGTGTTTAGGCCTGTCATCATTTTATGTAATCTGGCGCAAAGTGGTAACTGACTTACTCCAAAAGTGTCATTCTTGTTCAGTTGAGTGCGGCACATCCTCCACTTACTTGGCATCATTAGATACAAGACATAGTTATACAACACCAAATGCCATTTTTAATCAAAGAATGTTAAGTAATTTTATAGAATTAACCATTTATTCTTGGTTTCCTTTTTTGGGACACACTGTACAATAAATACAAACCAGTGAAGTTGGCACGTTATGTAAATCGTAGATAAAAACAGAATACAATGATTTGCAAATCCTTTTCAACTTATATTCAATTGAATACACTGCAAAGACAAGATGTTTAATGTTCAAACTGAGAAACTTTATTTTTTTTTTTTTGCAAATAATCATTAACTTAGAATTTAAAGGCAGCAACACATTGCAAAAAAAAAAGCTTGGCACAGGGGCCTTTTTACCACTGTGTTACATCACCTTTCCTTTTAACGACACTCAGTAAACATTTGGGAACTGAGGAGACCAATTTTGAAGCTTTTCAAGTGGAACTCTTTCCCATTCTTGCTTGATGTACAGCTTAAGTTGTTCAACAGTCCGGGGTCTCCGTTGTCGTATTTTACGCTTCATAATGCGCCACACATTTTCAATGGGAGACAGGTCTGGACTACAGGCAGGCCAGTCTAGTACCCGCACTCTTTTACTACGGAGCCATGCTGTTGTAACACGTGCAGAATGTGGCTTGGCATTGTCTTGCTGAAATAAGCAGGGCGTCCATGAAAAAGACGTTGCTTGGATGGCAACATATGTTGCTCCAAAACCTGTATGTACCTTTCAGCATTAATGGTGCCTTCACATATGTGTAAGTTGCCCATGCCTTGGGCACTAATACACCCCCATACCATCACAGATGCTGGCTTTTGAACTTTGCGCCTATAACAGTCCGGATGGTTCTTTTCCTCTTTGGTCCGAGAACACGACGTCCACAGTTTCCAAAAAAACAATTTGAAATGTGGACTCGTCAGACCACAGAACACTTTTCCACTTTGCATCAGTCCATCTTAGATGAGCTTGGGCCCAGCGGCCGGGCGGCGTTCTGGGTGCTGTTGATAAATGGCTTTCGCTTTGCATTGTAGAGTTTTAACTTGCACTTGCAGATGTAGCGACGAACTGTAGTTACTGACAGTGGTTTTCTGAAGTGTTCCTGAGCCCATGTGGTGATGTCCTTTACACACTGATGTCGGTTTTTGATGCAGTACCGCCTGAGGGATCGAAGGTCACGGGCATTCAATGTTGGTTTTCGGCCTTGTCGCTTCGTGCAGTGATTTCTCCAGATTCTCTGGACCTTTTGACGATATTACGGACCGTAGATGATGAAATCCCTAAATTTCTTGCAATAGCTCGTTGAGGAATGTTGTTTTTAAACTGTTCGACAATCAGCTCACGCATTTGTTCACTAAGTGGTGACCCTCGCCCCATCCTTGTTTGTGAATGACTGAGCATTTCAGGAAGCTGCTTTTATACCCAATCATGGCACCCACCTGTTCCCAATTAGCCCGTTCACCTGTGGATGTTCCAAATAAGTGTTTGATGAGCATTCCTCAACTCTCTCAGTCTTTTTTTTGCCACTTGTGCCAGCTTTTTGAAACATGTTGCAGGCATCAAATTCCAAATGAGCTAATATTTGCAAAAAATTACAAAGTTTACCTGTTCGAACATTAAGTAACTTGTCTTTGCAGTGTATTCAATTGAATATAGGTTGAAAAGGATTTGCAAATCATTGTATTCTGTTTTTATTTACGATTTACACAACGTGCCAACTTCACTGGTTTTGGGTTTGTACATTGAAGAATATTTTTCTGAAATTGTTCCCCAATTTTTAGACGCAGTTGTTTTGCAGATTGGTGAACCTCTGCCTATCTTTACTTACAACATCTGATATGTTGTCTATGCTCTATTGTGAATAAAATATGGGTTTATGAGATTTGCAAATCGTGTTCTGTTTTATGCACGTTTTACACAATGTCCCAACTTCATTGGAATTGGGGATTTCCTAATACCGCACTGAGGACGTCCCATGCCACTCTTCCCAGACCTCTTGCCACCCCTTTGCCACCCCATGGAAAATTTTCTAGATCCGCCACTGCTTCCCTCCCTGGCATTAAAAAAGAAGTAGCGTTCAATTAGGAAACTTTCTAAGCCTGTAAATCAGCACGGACGGATGTGTCACCGACATGCTTACAAGGCCCACCCCTTCATTTCAAACACATCCCCAACTTATAATAAAAAATTCTGCTAAACTGTTACTGCCAGCACAATTTTGACGCGGCCGAGCCGAGCTGCGACAGGAGATTCTGTCAGACGTGACTGATGTGGGAGGGTGTGACCTTTGCGGCGAGAAAGTGCCAAAGTGGGTCTGAATTTAGCTGGCACGCGGCCCGTGTAATTCATTTACTGCGGAGTGGGCGGTCTGGGTGGTGTTGGGGAGATAAGTGCGTTAATCTAAGTCAGCACCGGAGCCCTGGGTGCTTATGCATGAAACCTCTTTCAGTAAACGCGCTGATCTTGGATCTGTTTGTGCATTTCCATGCATATTGGATGGGGCGAGAAGTTGGGATGGGGACACTGGTTTGGGATCAGTGCTCAATCTTTTTGAGATGCTTAATGAATTGTGACCCTGGAGTTCAGGGCTAGGGGATGCTAATGGGGATGCTAATGTAGTTGTAATACCCCATTATGATACTACAACTTCCAAATAGTAAGAGAGAGAGAGAGAGATGGTCAGAATTAGAGAAAGAGATGGTCAGAATTAGATAGAGAGAGAGAGAGGGTCAGAATTAGAGAGAGAGAGAGAGAGATGGTCAGAATTAGAAAGAGAGAGAGATGGTCAGAATTAGAGAGAGAGAGAGATGGTCAGAATTAGAGAGAGTGAGTGAGTTATAAAGTGAGTGGGAAAGAGAGAAAGAGTCAGTAACAGGTGGGGAGAGAGAGAAAGAGAGAGTGAGAAAGCAATAGAATGGGAGAGAGAGTGAGAAAGCTAGAGACTATTGGAGATACTGAATAAGGAAACGAGAGCGATAGATTGTGAAAGTGGTTTTGAGGGAGAGAGAGAGCAATATAAAGAGATGGTTGGAGGTAGGGAGGGAGCCATTATGATTACATTCACAAAAAAATGACAAAAAAATAGAAAATCAAAAGAACATCTGGGGAACTAAGGGGAACACTGAACTACCTCAGAATGCGGCCATTTAAAGAGAAATTTACAGACATGCCTTGTTTATTTTCTTAGTTTTATGCTCTTGCATTCGTTCCAAAATAATAAAAAAAGACATTCCTGAAGCGTTTTAGTTGAGTTTAGAGTGCCAAATTGCTGCTAATCAGCAACTCAAGTACATCTCAGAAATGAGGAATATGCCTAGAAATAAAGACTTGTCATTTTTAATGCACCATAAACATCAGGAAAAGTGATTTTGTCTCGAGGACTGCTTGTTGAAAACCCTGTGCCTGTGCTCCACTCACTCCCTGTGGCAGAATTATACGGATAAACTTGACCAGCAACCATCAAAAATACTTCACAATTCATATTGCCAAGTCTATAGATAGTGTGGTAGTTCACTAATTGGTTTCTGGGTATTGTAGTTTGCCAGTACAGCCTTGATTTAGTTATTTTGATTCACATAAAAAGTGTGAGAGTAGATTTCTCACCAATAATATAAGTATTATTTTATAACTTTAAGGTGAATATACTGCCATGATATCTCATTTAGCATTATAATTCTAGGCATAGCTGCAGTGAAGCCACAGCTGGTAAAACTGGACTGCTGCTCATTTGAGAAACCAGAGAGTGACAGACAGCTCTGAAGGCCGTAGATTGACAGCTCTACCTTAAATTGCATTTGGCCCTTACCTTAAATTGCTTTTTTTTTGTCTGATCATCAGAACAATGACCCATCGTTGTAATCAAAGCTTCTGGAATGGTAGAATTGGCCCCCTCGCCCCTTAGAGACGAACCCTCCATAGTCCAGGGCCCCGAGTCATTTATTCTCACTGACTAATACAGAATAGAAGTACCATCACTCAGGGCGCTGTCACATTTCAGTGAGGGGACAGATAATGGACAGGGAAGCAGGGCAAACTGCCAAGCAGGAGAGGGAATTCGGTGAAAAAGAGAAGAGTTCAACATAGGGGTCTCAAACTGGTCAGTAACAGGGCTGAGGGGCTGCAGGTTTTCATTCCAGCCAAGCAGGAGCACATTTGATACAACCAATCAACTGTGCAGGCTGAGATCAGCTGATTAAATTAGTTTATATCAGATGTGTTTCTGCTCAGTTGGATTGAAAACCTGCAGCCCCTCGGCACTATTATGCATCAGTTAAAGGTCCCTGCTGTAACCCGTTTAATCCTATTGGTGACATTTGTGACCATTTTTTTTTTTTTTTTTTTTACTTCGAGAAGCTCTAAAAGTGTTGTTGTCGGCTTTGGGCAAAAAATGCAACTTTGAACTTAACCATCATGAAATCAAAAAATTAATACAATTTATGTGTTATGGAGGTCAAACGAGTAAAATGCATGCACATACATCGCAAGGAAAACTTTGGGATTAAACGGGTTTACATCAAGTGAGGCCCACATTTGGACAGTCACACAAATTTAAAGGGATGTAATCTGCAGCTGATTTACATGCCATGGATGTACGTGCCTTCACATTAGAGTTGAGAGAACTTTTTGGGTGAAGTATACTGAGCAGAAAGTGCTGGAAGAAAGGGTCCTTAAAATTGTCCCACTGTATAAACCTGTGGGCCTTACTGCACGAGTGGTGGTGGTGAATGAGAGGGAGATGAGCTGCAAACAGGCAGGGCGCTACATTAAGGAAAGCAGAGGGCTGTAGCGTAGAAACCGGCGCGTACAGACAGCGGTGAAATCCTTTCTCGCTGCCGTGCCTCGGCCGCGGAGAGAATAACGGGCGGTGTAATTATCGGCCGCCGCGCGACCGGCCTGCTCCCGCTGACTCCGCCAGCATTGTTCGCCCGCGATTACGGCAGGATGGCTTAATCGTGTCGAGCCTGACGGGGTAATTCCTTTGAACTGAGCTCTGTGTGAGCCCAACTCGCAGGCACCTGTGTCAGGGGCCCACTGTCCAGCTCATTATGAGACTGAACTCAGGGGCCTGGCCCCCCTGTGACCTCTGGGGCCCCTTACTATGCAGCCACAGTAAGATCAGAGCAGCTGTTGGGCCCTTAAGCAAGGCCCTAAACCCAACTCTGCTCTCGGGAGGATTGACCCCTGCTTAGTCAGAGCTGCAAGTCACTTTGGATACAAAGGATCGACTAAACAACCACAGTTTAATGTAATTTAAATGTCCCTTTTTGTACGGGGGGAATTGATGTGGAAGATTGAGGCCGAAAACTTGTGATCCAAGTGCCTCACATGAGGACAAACCATAATGTGTCTTAAACCTATATCATCAAATCTTTTTATAATAATAATATCTTTATTCACACATTAAAATACACAGTATCATTAATGGTAAAGGAAAAAAAAACATATTTACATAGACATAGGTTAGTTAATACAGTTATAATATATCGCATGAAATTTAAAGAAAAAAAAACTTTGAAGTATTAAAACCCTTGAAATGTTTCACTCGTCGAAACTGAGCCATACATATTTTCTTAGCCTATCACTGCCGTCGGTGATGGGCTGACCAAATCTTATTTCGTCCGTTATCTCTTGTTTATCCGTTGACAGTTATTGTTATTGTAATTCCAAGAAAACTACTGAGTGGATATTCAATGAATCCTGATTACTGGTTACCCTAACTGTCAAGTTATGCATTGTGTAAATTTTTACATCATTGGCGAATGCAAAATTGCTTCCACGTGACCACGCTGAATGAATTTGCTATCGTTATTCCAAGACTTTTACATCTTTACCAAATCCTGCACGCAGGATCGCCTTAGTTTTGTGCTATGCACCATGTAATTTTTTGCCTTATTTGCATATTCAAAATTGTCACCAGGCCTCCATATTTAATTTTGAATCTAAAATTTGCCATGACTATTCTGGTAAAGCTGCTGGGTGGATCTTTCACAAATGTTATGAATAGATTTTGCCTGAGGAGTAACCGTCCATCATGCAGTTTTTAACTCTTTCCCTACGGAATACTTTTATATTAAATTGTCGTGTTTGTACAGTATACTTTTCCCGAAAATGACATAATATAAAGTATCAAAGTACAGGTGGCCCATCACCGCGATCGTCAACTGATTTTGTGTTTTCATCGGACTGCGAATGATCATCCACGCCGCTGGCAGCGGCTTACCGGGAATGGTAGAATTCGCGGTGCCATTGGCAGCGGCTTGCCGTAGAGAATGAGTTAAAGCCATTTGCGTATTTGCAGTGGCTACCAGGTTGTGTTGAATTAATTTGTTATTGTTATTCAGAGAAGAGTGTTCAGGGGACCCTCAAGAAATTCTGCATCTCGATCTTCTCTATGATTTGCTTCCGCGCCGTGCAATTTCTGGCCTCATTTGCATACTCAAAACCAGACCTCCAACTTCAATTTTGGACTTTTCTCATTGCTATTCTCATAAAACTGCCTGGTGGATTTTTCTCAAATTTTGCAGACAGGTTGTCTCTAAGGTGTAACTGCGTACCATGTGGTTTTTAACTCCTTAAACTCTAACTTTTCATCAAAGAATTCCCACTAGTAGGTTCAAAATCAGGAAAAAAAAACCCCTTTTTTATTTATTTTAGGAAAACATCATGTACATATCCTGTATCTGCTGGTTGCACTGTTTCTCTGAAGCTACATCTCGCATATTGAGAGAAATATTCAAACCCAGGATGCCATGTTTTTGTTGCCGCAGCATTACATCAAATGGAAAATATCTAGATCTTGTTCATCATTTTATACACATTTCCTGCAGTTTGCAGTTCAGCAGGTCATTTTTGGGATCAATGGAAACCTTGGGATCTCCACTAGAATTTGAAATTGGCCCAAAGTTCCACAGGTTTGAATACAGCAGCAGCATTTGACAGACCCATCTATGCGTGTATAGGTTTAATGGGATTAATTTTACATGCACATTCAAAATGGCTGCCAGGTTGCCATGTTAAATTAATGCGTTAGACCTATTCCTGTTAAGCTGTTGCTGGGATCGTTGTCCAATTCGGTACGCTCGTTCCATCTGGGATTTAGTTGTACCCCTCTTTTTTATTTATTTTTTAAATGGCCACCATGCTTTCATCTTGAATTTTGGCTATTAAATGTTTTACTGCCATTCCCATGAAACTTATGCCGGGATCTTTCTCCAATATAGTATTTACAGGTTCTCTCAAAGGTGCAGTTCCGTGACCTCAATGTGATTTCCGACCTCATTTCCATATTCAAAATGGCTGCCAGGCAGCTAGGGATTCCTACTTAACTCTGTATGTTTGCATGCATTATTTACCTGAGCTTTTTATAATGTGTTAATAATAATAATAATAATAATAATAATAATAATAATAAAGGTTAGAGATTTAAGACTGCAATGAAAAGAAAAATTGGCATAGTAATGCAAGCACAAATATCAGTAGTGGTAATATTTACCAACTTTTTTTAAATGTGAACTGTCCCAAAAGCAACTCAAAATGCAAATGTGATAAAAGTATTTGTCCTCTCCCTCTCCACCTCAGGTGATGTGTGGTGAGCGTTCTGGAGCAAAATGGCTGCGGCCGCATCACCCAGGTGCTGCTACACATTGATGGTGGAGAGAGAAGATTCCTCAATTTGACTATAAATCGCTTTGAGGGTCTATGAGAAGGCGCTATATAAATGAAATGTTAATTAATTAATTAATTAATTAATTAGTTCCTTCATTCATTCAGTAATATATGTATATTCTATTAGTGAGGTGTTTTAAGTATTTTATCCACCTAATGAATCCGATGCTGCCATTAGTTTGCTCAGTTTAGAAAAGTTGGCAATGTTCGATAGTTGAGGCTAAAATCTCTTTCTCGTTGTTTCTCTTATTTTAGTATTTTTGAGCAGCTATTTGGCCCAGGGCTGTAAAGACGTGCACGGTTCCCCATGTGGCTGCAGCCTGCACATTAAAGCCTTCCTGTGTATTTTGTGTCCAGCAGACATTGCGCAAGAAGAGTCTGTTTTAAAACCTGGTCATTTTGAGACCGGAGGTGTAGCCATCCGTAAACGCTGTTGCCTGTTAGAATATATATCTTTTACATAGTTAAATACTTGGATTCTTCTTTAACATCTGAAATAGTTATAGCTGGACCACAACTGAAGAGTCTAATGCTAAAAGTACTTAAGTCACATTTTCTCACACTGTGGGGCAGGATGGGAAAACATCTTTTATAGTTACTCCTTCCTCAAGATGAACATTTTGTTACTTAAGTATTTTTTAGCACTAGGGTCTTCAATTGTTTAAAATACATAGTCTAAAGGCATGCATATTGTTGTGTGCTTGTTGGAAAATTATTGACTCTGAATTGCCCATAGGTTTGAGTTTGTGAGCGAATAGTGTGCGTGTGTGCGTGCGTGCATGCGTGCTTGTGTGTGTGCGTGTGTGTGCATGTGTGTGCGTACGTGTCGTGTGCGCGCGTGTGCGTGTGCCCTGGGATGAATGGCCCTGCTCAAGGTGTGTTCCTGCCTTCTATTAATTGTGTGCCCCAGCACCCTACATGACCCAGAGCAGGAATAAACAGTTTAGGAAATGAGTGAATTTGATTTGCTGTTTTATTTTTGAAGCATTCTGTTTTTTTTCCAGCTTTTTGTGATTCCTCCTGTTGCTGTTTAATTCCTCTGTTTTACTTCAATTAGAGATCAAGGCTCTTCATTAGCCTCCAGGCTACGTCTCACCACCCATTGTGGTGCAAGCTGCTTGGTACAATTTGCTGCTGTCAAGTTTTAACTTTTATATAAATAAAGTGTTCACAGTCCTGCTTTTGTATTCTGTTCCCAGTTTTGCCATTTTTAGTAGAACTTGTGTTCTCGGATTGTCATTTGGGAAGATAACCTAAGTCGAAAATGGCAGAAGCTGACCGATGAATTAATGAATGATTAACCTAAGTCTCCAAAAAGGACTGCGTGGTTCAATCTAACATTTCACCCGATGTTGAGGCTCTGCATAAGTGCATACATCACAATTTGTCCCTCCGACTTGTTGGTTCTTGCACATGCTTCAAGTCAAACAGCTCAGCAACATTATAGCCATTTCAGGGATAGCTATTTTGATATTTAAAAATTGCTAATACCGCGGAGAGCAGAATGCAGTAGGCAAAACAAAGTGTGTGTGCTGGATCCAAAATCCAAATTTTGTGGACCTTTTTCATCCGGCATTATAACGTGTTCAGTAAGGTGGGAAACCTGTGCTGACCGTAAATGCAGGACACACAAAAGGAGGGTAGGCCAGTCGCCTCTACCGCCTGATGGACACTTTATCTCTTAGAGTGCTAAATGCAACTATAGTTACTCAATGATGTCAGGTATCAAAATCATGGGGAGCTCTAACAACCTCTTTGCGCAGAAAACAAATATTGCCAATTTTTTCCTGTTATGCATGAGCCTATTGAAGGCTTCATAACTCAGTATTTGTGTCACATAGATTTTGGAAAATTATTCCAGTGAAGCAAGACATTTGGAAATTCAATTTCAGAAATGTTTAGGAATTAAATTTCGAAATTTACGGACGCCGGCATCTATATGTGCGCAAACAAGTCACCACATGATAGGTTTTCAACGGCACAAGATAATTAAATTTATATTCTTATACATATATATTTTTATTTATTTTCAGCACTCTAAGGGTTAATCTCAACAATTAAGGCGACATAAAGGGCAGCAAGTGTGTACAGCTGAGGTTGATGGTCGGGAAGCTGTGTGGTTGCTGGGCGGATTTCGCAGGTAAGTTATATAGGCACACCGTGTTCCTTTCCTTTGACCCATCCCCAATCCTCTTGTTTCACATTAGCTGTCGTTCTCGCTTCCTTGCAGTCTAATTGGTCTACGGCTAATTCCAGACTTTGAGATATGTGCCTCCTATCCAATCACCACTTGGCAGAGGCCCGGCAGTTCAACCCCCGAGGAACGATAATACTTGAACATAATGTGCGAGGATGTAAAATCTTGGACTGGGGGAAAACTTACTTACAGACTTATTGTCCAGGTGTGAGAAATTAGTTCTCCACGAATAAAACTGCCAGTCTGATTAGAATAGAAGTTCAGAGGTGCTGCTAATTGACAGCGGCATAATGAGACCACGGCTGACTCAGCCTCAGCACTTGCTCACGCATACGGAGCGTAAAGAAGGAAAACAGCTCTTACTGTTAGTTATTCTGGAACTCGAGCTCGCTGGGAACACTGTTGCCAGGTCGACGTGTCCCTGTTTAGATTCGCTGCCATCCTCTCTGGCATTTTTAAGCTTCCAGATGCTCACCGCTTGCCAAGGTCAGCCATCGCCAGTGGAAGGATGAGGTGGGTTGTGAGGGGGGGGATTAAGTTGATGTTGACAAAACACCAAGAGCCCCCCGTGGCGCATTGGAGAGGGTGGGGGTGCGTACCACAGATCAAAATCAGGATCGCTGTCCGTGGTTCGCCGCCCCCCCCAAGCTGTGGCTGATGTACACTCCTATGCAGTCTTATTTCAGCAGTGACTTAGGCGGCTGAGCAGGGACCCCTATCTCCATGTCCTGGAGAGTTACAGTGTCCCCTGCTGGTTTTTTGTGCCTTACTGTGTGGTATACACGCTTAAGCTGCTGATTGGTGAAAGAGGGGACACGTCTTGTTCTTGTCGGATTTAATTGGTCGCTGATTAGAAGGAGCCCACAAACTTTGCTGACACTGTGGCCCTGGAGGAGTTTGACGACTCAGCTCCAGAGGAATGGGGGAAACGGGATCCCTTCATCGTCTTTACACCTGACTGTCTGGTATAGGAAGAGTGGAAAACAGGAAGTTGTTGGGCTTTTGAGAGCTTTGATTGGATGATCCCCATGGTGGAGGCTGAGTGGGAGATGCGGGGGCAGGTTAGAGCAGTGTCAGTGGGATTTGAGGGGGGGCAGTTCTGGGCCATGAAATTTAAAGAGAGCTAACTGCTGCCCATTTGTACTAGACCTGCACAGCCTGAGTTAGTCGTATTATATAACAGCAGTTTTCATTTATAAGTCCCCTATGATTTCACCAGGTGTACAGCCATTTTGCCATTACAAGTTATTTCAAAATCTATCCTTTGTGACATCACAAGGGGGGGATCGACCAGCCAGACTAATAAAGGAACTAATTAAAGGAGGTGTTTGAGGTGTTAGAAGTCTTAGAGGACTCAAAGAGCTATTTTAGCGCTTTAGCCAAAGGATATGAAGAATATAAACTGGTTGGCCAACTGCTAATAATCATTGAAGAAGAGGGCATTGGGAGTTTATTATTGGGGGGACTGACCAACTGAATGCTAGTATCCGTGAGAATGTTTTTCAGTCTTTCATAAATGCTGCATTTATCACAGAATCACCCACCTCCTGAGATTATAGCATTGTCAGAATTGAAAAAGTCATAGAAAAAGTGCACTGTGATTTCAGCTTGTCTTTAACCTTTCCAGCCTTCCTTTCAGTGTAAATGTCGGGGTATAAATGGATGCCATACAGAAAATGCAAAGGGTTGTAAAAGTCACTCCGTATACGAGCGTCTGATAAATGCCTGTAATGTAATGCGCTGTAATGTAATATAATGCAGTTGGCTTGCAGACCAGGGACAGGTGGCTGCATTATACTGAGCAGTCAGACCTGTGAAATAATCCTTTTAATTAAAGAATCTGCACTCTACCTTGCAGCTCCTCTATCCCCCCTCTCTCGCTTTCTTACAACCTGACAGCTTTTGTTCACATAGCAATGTCCTGCTCATTTTATGTGGGGACACGTTCTTGCCATTTGAAGTGTGTGTGTGTGTGTGTGTGTGGGGGGGGGATTTGTGTCTCTGTAGCTCTCTCTTCACTGGGAAGGGAGGGGGGGCAGGGGGCTGGAGCTACAACTGGGGTTAAGCGTTAGCAAATTTTAAAAGATGTTTGATTCCTTTTGATTGTGACATTTCTACACTGATCGTGTTGGCGGGTGGCTGGTGGTGGGGGAAGGTGGTCCGTTACCATGTTCACCGATTTTTCGGTTATTTGGCGGCCTAATCCGACTCAGTTTTGTTTGCTGAGGTGAGTACGGAATTGCAAGAAAAAGGAAATTAAGAAAAAGATAAGAAATGCCTGGGCATATATTTCTGTTTTTGTATTATGCCTCAGTTCAAACAGTAGTTGTAACACCCCCAAACGTAATGGCAGCCTGCAAACGTAATGAACCACAAACATAATACAAATCTGCAGCTTTTAATGCAATAATCCCACAAAGTAATAAATTGCTAACAGATGTAACAGTTGCCCTCTGCAAACAAAATACGAAATTTGCCCCAAATGTAATAACCGTTACATTTGCAGGGATCTGTTAAGTCTGTAAGAAGGTAAAATGAAAAAAAAGAAATAAATAACAAGGTGCAGATTTGTGTTCCATTTCTGGTGTAGTACGTTTTTGGACTACTTATTACGTTCTGTGGTCTTACAGTAGTTCTTACGGATTTAAATTCTGTCCTGACCGCAGTTGATCATGGCGAACCGGTTAGGAGGGGCAGACAGGTGAGGTTTAATTGATGTAAATTCTCCAGACTAGGACGATCAAATACAGATAAGCATTTGTATCCATTCCAAGCACTGTTTGAATCCAGGGTCACGTTCGAAACGGCTTCCGTGCAATTGTACTCTTGAAATATTTAGTTCCTACTGAACACACAGCCAATTCCCTACTGCAGTCCTGAGTGCAGGCAGTTTCTCATTAAAGCAAGTCAAGTTCACTGGGCAAAAAGGTTGTTAAGCGTGCAAAATTTTCTAATTTTGCTTAAAATCCCTGGATTATACACACATTTCCACGGTTTAGCATGTGAATTGGGGTGAGCACTTTTTAAGAAGTTAACCATTCCCAGAGATGAAGGGGCGGCTGTGACCATGTCCAATCGCAGTTGGAAAGCTCATCGATGAAGAGGAGGGTGTTTTTATTTCTGGGCGGACATCTTATGGCAAACCCGCCCATCCGGACAGTCAGGCTGTCTGCACGGTATGTGCTGTAAATTACCGCATTGCCATACTCAGAAAAACCGTGGAAGTGTATCAGTGAGGGCCGATATCAGAGGAGGTACAAGCTAATGAGTAGTCTTGACCAATTTCCAATCATTTTCATTCTTGGTTTCCTAATAATTACAATAATCCATCGGCAATTAAACACATAACAGATAGCTTCCTGCTTAATGCATTTTTACAGCAAATAAATAATAAATTCAATTCAGAAATATGCTTTATCCTCTTTACAAAAAAAAAAAAAAAAAAAAGATTACGGTTCACCTCTGCTTTTGTTTTTGCACATCCGACAATGCAGGCTATCTAACCTGCACTTCCTGATTGTTTAAATCACAAAAAAAAGAGGATTAGTGATAAGTACCCACAATTTTGAATAACATGGAACAAAAAACAATTTTACCTTGAAATCAAGTGTATCATTTTTCATCTTGTCTTAACAAGGAGGACTGGCCACGCCTGATCATCTTCAGTGTTAACCGGGTTCATGTGATGTCAGTGTAAATAAAAGATTAGTCAGAGGGCTAATCATTAGTTTAAAGGTTTTTTAATGTGTCTCCTCTGTTCAGCTCACCAGCTGCCACTGAATCGAACATACAATTTGGGTATTCTAAGTATGCACATGGTAAATAGCTTTCTCATCTTGTGAACTCAAATTTACCTGAGAAAGCATAAGGTAGTGAGCAGTTTTGGACTCGGCCCATGTCTGTAGCATTGGCCGTGATCCACTGAGCTTCACCTCCTGGTATGTTTCTCCCTCTCATTCCTCTCCAGGGCTCCAGGCCCTATTGATGGCAGTTTATCTCGCTTTAGAACTGGGCGGGCGTTTGTTTTAACAGATTTCCTCAGTGTCTCTGATTGATAAGAAACTCTTTAACCCCTGTCTCACTGACCTCCACCTGGCGGAGTCGTGTTATTCGTTCTCGGAACTAAAGTCACATTGGGCTTCCGGAGATTATCTGGCCCCCCAGATCTCCGCCTTATTAATCTCCGTCGGGATTTTTCTCCGGATATGTATGCACCCCCCGGCTTAAGAGTGAGTGGCCCCTGCCCCAGGAAGACAAGACATTTATTTAAACAGCGGCTCGCGATGGCGGCTCCCCCCCCCCCCCATGCTTTAATCACTGCGTGGAGGCCCTGTCGGAATTCCCAATGAGATGGTGGCTGGGGTTGTCATGGGGGGGTCGGGCGTCACTGAGTGCTGTGGTATACCGATCGGAGTCCACGACGAGCCTGTATGTTCTGGGATGGGTATGGGATGGAAAAGGGGTACTACTCCTGTCCCACATCCCCATTCTGAATTTGCATGTCTAAAAAAATGTATATTCTCTTCACCCCCACCTATGCTGAAATACAGATTGCTGCGGTGGAGGAACCACCTGATTATAAACAAGGTCACATGACAATCAAGAGTCATGTGATCAAAATTACATGTTTGGAGGCCAGTCCTCTGGCATTTTGGGTTATTGAATTTTTTTTATGCAGCCACTAAACCGGCCTATGGGGCTCAAAGGGTTAACAGGTGATGTAGTGTTATAATAAGTCTTAAAAGGCCAGTTTTGCAGGCACCGATCATGTCTTGTAGAAAAGTCCATTATGACCAGAGATGCTCCATAGAAAATTGATGACCAAAGCGCAAAACCTCCTATCTGCAGAATTTTTCTGATTGGCGGATTTCACTTTGGATGATGGTTCAGTCAGTGATCATCTTTTTGTTTTCCGTCTGTACCAATGTAAAAAAAATATTATCTCATTGTTTGTTACTGATTGCGAAACTAGAATCTCATCTTGGTCACACTTTAGATTAAGTGTTGCTCATAAAGGCTTTATACAGCATGTATAATACCTTCATAAATGAGACATGATGTCTTCACAAATCATACATAAGCAAATGTCATGTTTTGTAAACGGTGAAATAACGCATCCTTATTCGGCATGTGATGCCAGATGTGATATAACTGACAATGTCACTTAGCTAGTGGCTAAATGCTATAAAGGGTGACATTGTCAGCTAAGTGACATTGTCATTGACGCATCTGGCATCACATGCTGAATAAAGACGTGTAAATTTCACCCTTTACAAAGCATGACATTTGCTTATGTATGATTATGAAGACATTACGACTCATTTATGAAGGCTTTATACAGCATGCTGTATAAAGCCTTTATGAGCAACACTTCATCTAAAGTGTGACCCTCATCTTCACTGGCATTATTTTTTTCTTTTCAAACAAACTGAGTAGTTGAAATAACATTTTTTAAGTCTACGTTTAAGACTGTTGTGTTTGCTGGCATTTGCAGTCCGGGACTCCAGGACATAAAAAAGGGAGGTCTTTTTCCTTAATGTTTGTATGTTTTAACAGGGTCTGACAGGGTTACCTAAAGGAAAAATATCCCAATGCATCATCAGAGGTTCAGTGGCTGTTGAAATCAATGAGGACCACAGTGTACGGCTAATAGAAACGTAATTACAAAATAATTCATGAAGGAAAGCAAAGGCCTGGGTTAGACTGGAGCGGTATTGAATGAGCCTCGCACTCACCAAAGCTGCCATGAGACCAGACAGGGGGGTTAATGACGACCCTTCTGCATTAGAGGCCCGGGCCGTCGGCAGAATTTAAATGGGCGAAAGAAACGAAGCAGTGACCTTCGATATCATCCTGAAGCCGCAGCTCCCGATCGCGGTCTTGCATTGTGCGGCAATTGATTTTTATTTATTTATTTATTTGAGACAAGAGCTTCCTCGAGCCCCAAGCTACCGGTCAATGTCGGCTCCCTGCAGACCTCAAAGGAGTCATTTGTTTGGTTTGTAAAGTGCTAAACTGAAAACATGTCCATTTCCTTCAAGTCTCGCAGGAGCGTGGCGGCCATTTTGTTTTGTATGCTCATCGTCTTCAAGGACTATGACTCTCTTGTGAATGAATAAGCAATAATAACTGCTACTTTGTTGGTGTGCTAAAAACTACTTCTTGTTTGATGAAATAAGTTATACCCATTTAACAACAGTGATATTCACTGTTATTTTTATTGAAATAAAAATTACTCCTTTTTGGCAAAATAAAAACTACCTCTTGGTCGGTGAAGACTACTTTTTCGTTGGTGAAATAAAATTATTCCTTTTTGGTAAAATACTGTAAATGCTACTCCTTTTTGGAGAAATAGAAACTTTTCCTTGACACTCATGTAAAGATGAGGGGATATAGAAATGAGAAAAAGGCAGGAGGGGAGGGTTATTCGATGCTGTGGTACATAGATTTTACAAACAGGCTCGGGATGAACTCTGACAATGCAGTAGTTTTACTCTGCCAACTGTGTTGCACAGGGCAAGGGAGGGTATTGGTCACTCGACCGTGTACGGGACGGTCAGTTATGGGATTGTGTTTCCATAAAATGGCAAGAAGTTTAAGGTTTCAAATCTGGCCTGGGTCCTTTCTGTGTGGAGTTTGCATGTTCTCCCTATATCTGCATTGGTTTCCTCTAGGTTCTCCAGTTTTCTCCCACGGTCCAAAAACATGCTTGTCAGGCTAATCGGACACTTAACTTTGCCAATTTGTACGTGATTGTATGATTTCTACAAAGCTAAGTGTCTGATGGCTGGCACAATATAACCCTTAAAGTGTTGTAAGTGCTGTTGAAAAATAATCAATCAGTCATAAATATACTGCTGGTCACCCAGGTACTCATAAACTGGAAAACAAAGCTGCAGAAACAAATTGTCATGTGACTCTAAACTGTAATCTGAGATATGAAAGGCAAACTGGTGACATTTAGCTGATCCCACAGACAGATTAAGCTTAGTCCTCCACTAAATTGAGGTATATATCAACAATCTCCTTTCAAAATTTAATTTAGTCCCAGATTAAGCGTTATATATGTTGGTTATGGTGGTTCAGTGTGTTTTCGAGGGGAACTGTGTACGTCAGTGCTTTTAGATTGGCCAGAATTGGTGCTGGAATGGTCTGGAATCATTCCCAGACTGTCTTGCTCATCCATGAATTCAGGACATAAGTGTTTGAATACTTTAACTTCAGTGTAATTTTATACTCCTTTTTTGGGGGGATTTCTTTCAGCTTTCATGTTTGTGCAACTTTTAACCCCTTCAACTCTATTTATCTACTATTTAAAGTTTTCCCCTAAGTAGGTTCAAAGTAAGAAAAAAGTTTTTTTTTTTTTTTTTTTTTTCATATTGCAGTATCGCAAACATATTCTGAATCTGCTGGTTGCAGCGCTTCAATGAAGCTACTTCACACTTTAGAAGTAAGTTGTAATACTTAATCCCAGGACGCCATTTTTTCATGGACAAAGCATTAAATCAAATGGAAAATATTTAGATCTTGTACATCATTTGATAGTCATTTCCCTGTAATTTTGCCGGACATATTTTGGATTGTTGGAAACCTTTGCATCTCCATTAGAATTTGAAAGTAGGCCTAAAGTTCCACAGGTTTGAACACAGCAGCTGCATTTGACAGACCCGTACATGAGTCCGTAGGTTTCATGGGGTTAAATCTGTGTCGAAAATGAGTTGACGGTTTTGAATTGATTTGAGGCACAATGACTGAAAAGCTCAACATTGAGAAAAGAAAAAAAAAACGACAAAGAGAACAAACAATTATATGCACTGCGGCATTTCCGTCTCGTGAGGTTGCCCGGGGCAACGGACGCTCAGGCACTCTATAATTGATATGGTACCTGTTCCTCACCCTGAGCTCAGAGTGATGCATTCTGGGATTTGCTTTTGTACCCAAGGTAGCTGTCAGTTAATAGGAAACATTCTCGAGAATTACAGAAATTAAATTGCCTCATTAATCCGTGGTCTACCATAAATTAATTAAAAGTTATTTGAAAATATAATTAATTCCACCGATGATAGGATCAGGTAACAAATGTTTCTTCGGGGAATTTGTGCCGTGATGTTGAATTTTATTTTTTACTATCAGTAATAAACATTCACTGATAAAAAAAAAAAGTCATAAAAAAGTGCATGTTACCCTCGAGTGTTTAAATGAAAATAGTTTTTTTTATGAAAGCAAATAATGAAGGGAAAAAAATATTCTGGCTGGCAGCTTGCTAATTAGAGAGGGACACACCAGGATTACGAGTGGTATAAAAATGCATAGAGCGCAGTAGAATAACTCCTGACGTGAGTCGGTTTGCAACTTTAAGACCGTCCTTGTGGGACCGAGTTTTAAATAAATTAAATTAACACTTGCGTAAATTATTGCTTTAAATAGCAGAAGCATTGCCGGTGATAATTAATATGAAATTTTAATTTTAGAATTAATATTGAGATTTGGTGGCCATGAGAGCCTGCGGATATTACGAGGTTCTTGCTAATATAGTATAAAAAATAGCTGACTTGTGCTCTGAAACCCTAAACAAGCAAGCAAGGGGAAAACCACTGGTTATGTGCGACGAATCCCTGCTTAACAAACCAGGATCACTGACTTAGCTGGATCACTCTACTGCGTCAGACCCTTAACCAGGGGTGTCGAACTGGCCCATAAAAGAGCTGAGGGCCTGCAGAAGCACTTCTGATACAACTAATTTAATCAGCTGATCCCAGCCTGCACAGTTGATTAGGTGTGTCAGATGTGCTTGTGCTCGGCTGGAATGAAAACCTGCGGCCCCTCGGCCCTGTTACTGACCAGTTTGACAGCCCTGCCCTAAACCCTGAGTGGAATACAGACTGAAAATAGCTGTCTCAGGTTTTTCTGGCGCAGTAATCCGTCCATATCTGTAACTATACTTCATGTGGCACATCCTGGACAGTTAAATAACGTAGGGGGAACAAGTTTTTGGTTCGTGGTCCCTCTCAGATAAGGGGGAAGGATGTGATGCCGCTAGGACTCTGGATGAGCGTTTGGTTCTTTGATCATTTGCCACTAAAAGTGTGAGACTTTCATTGGATGCTGAGCGGTCGCTGTCCCTGACGGTGACGGGCTGTCAGGCGTTGTGACCTAATCGCAAATGTTGTGACCGCGCTGTTCCCCTTGTATGTCTTCCTCATCGATTGCCTTTCTGTCTAATGTCGTAAAGCACTGCAAGCCATGACTGTCACAAAATTGACATACGTGAGCTCCGCTTAAAACTTTCCCTCCCTTGCGATGTCAGATTAGAGGAGTATTGGATTTATCCCTCCCCATGGTCAAATAATATCACTTTTTGAACATTAGACGTTATATCGATGCATTTCTCAGTATCAAATATGAGCGGCGGCGATGGTTTCTCTGACATATCATGCGCTGGCAAAAATCTCCAGCAACAATATGAGCCGCATCTTAGAGCTATAATTCGTACGGCCCGACTCATACCTATACAAATTTAATACCCCATGTATAATAATAGTCCTTGGTAATAAAAGTGCTTTATCACTCGAACATGGTTGCGGTGCAGCTGAAATGTGAAATTTTCACAGACGGTATGCCATGTGTTAATGCCAAACTCCGGTATTTCCTCCTCTCTTTCCCCATAACAAATGGGCCAATAAAATGCCTTTGGTGCCTCCTTGCATATCCTACCCAATATTTTGATGCCTTACATAAAATATTTAGGTAAAAACGAACACTTGGGAGGGGAAAAAGCAGGGAATGGTTTTCTCTGATAATGAAAGGGAACACTGTGGCATTTAGATGGATAAAGCAAATATGAGCCCGGAGCTCCTGTGCGCAGTGGTTGGTGCCGGTAAGATTCTCTCCACAGGTGCACACCTGTGTACGGAACACACAGCATGCTTATCTGAGCGGCGTCAACGGTATTTTTATTTATTTATTTATTTTTTGAATGCTTTAATTTCATGGAAACACACTTAAATGTCACTGAATTTGTGATGGTAAACAAAACAGCCTGGGTATCTTCAATTAGAGCCCAGTCTCATCTCGACGTCCTTATTTGACGCCAATGTTAAAACAAGCCCTATTCCCTAACTGCTAACCCTTAAACCCGAACCCTGACCCTAAACGTCAAATTAAGACTCCGAAAGCCTCCTTTTTCGGCGTATACTATCAGGTCAGGTAGCATGACTATATGACGAGTGGAGATGAGACAGTGTTGTCATTTACAGTGATGCACATGAGTATTTTGACAGACGGCTGTCATTCCTTCTCTGTCCCTTTGATGTGGATGAAAATGCTTTGTCTACCTTTTAATTTGAGGGTATTGCAATCAGAGTCAATCAAGCATGAATTAGACCTCTAATGGTCCCGATTATAGAAATGATGTTTTTCCTTGCACTTTGGCATATAATTTGGTCCTTCCTCTACCGAATATCGCTCAAAATGTGAAACCAGATTGTCTCAGTGTTGCTGCTGTAAGACCCCTCCACAGAAATCAACTCGTTCTTGAAATAACTAGTTACCCCGCCCTACCCGAAGGGTGAGGGCAAGGGGTATTGTTTTTGGTTCGGTTTGTTTCTGTGTTTGTGTGTTTGTGCGATTGTTTGTTTGTTACCAGTCTAGCGGCAAAACTAATGGCCAAATTCACCCCAAATTCAGTATAGGGATTGCCACTGACCCAGAATAGATCCCTATTGAATTTCGTACAAGTAGGTGAAAGTATGTGCAAGGGGCGGGGTTTGTTGTGCCTGGCATCTGTTGTTTTGATTCTGTGCTCCTTTCGACATCACAAGTGGAGTCAACTGCATACGGCCTAGTATTAGACGTGGTTTGGTTTTGCCAGCCATCATTCACTTTGCACCATGATGTGATAGCCAATCAGGGCAGGGTCTCATTTTTGCTAACTTCCCAGCTACTCAAAACAAAGCATAATCACCGAGGGGAAAGAACGAGAGCCTGGAGACCGACTGCACGATCTGAGGTGTGCTTTATTTCCAAAAAGCTTTAAAGCCTTGATTTATCATCATTTTTTGAAAAAACATTATTATATGGGATATTGAAACTAATGCACCGTCCAAATACCCTTAGACATCACCGTAATTCGTGGAGCTGATACAGTATAGGAAATGCTACCAGGTGAGTGGACATTTTGCCATGCCATGCCTATACTCTATCTGTGACCCGTGATGGTGAAATGAGTCCTAAGTCACGCATATGCATTTCCAGGAAATGCCAAATATGTATGTGCCCAAGGGCAGGAAGTGGCTGGAAAAAAAAAGTTTTTCTCTGTTTTCAGCCACTGTATAATGTTAAACTTCAGCCTGGTACACTTTCCAGGTGACAAAACATTGATAAAGGGTAGAAAATATGCTATATATGAGGAGTAGTTCACTTTGTAATACAAAAATGACCTGAAACAAAGCCATAAATTAACCAAGTTCATCAATAAATTCGTCCACATTTTTGCTTGAGAAACCCTCAACTCTATTCCAAAATAACATGCGGACTCTTCACTTTCCATATATGCTATTCATTATAATATCACGTCACGAGCAGCCAATAACAGCCACTGGAAGCTAGCTAATTAGCTCGTTGATATGCTAGAAGTCGAGACCTACTTAACCTAGCAAGTGGTCAGTCCAACTTGGCCAATGACACAAATCAGTGTCATCTGTACGATGATGTAGAGAACTCACTTTTTAATTTTTGGTCATTAAGACTCATTTTGCTATCACTGGTCGCATTCAAGGCCAGCGTGGAAAATATGACAATATGGTTGCAGAGAGCTCTGACGCTAAGGATGGGAGACGTCAGCGCGAAGATAATTTCCTCTCCTCTCGGTGGTCCCGCGAGGGAGACAAAGGTCACGTTTGTCAGACTGCGAGAGAGAGGGTGGCGCGCGATTGTCATCAGTTTATTTTCACCCTATTCTCAGGGGACAAAGAGTGAGACCGATGACTGTCGTGAGTATTCCTTTTTATTATGCTTTGTGTGGGTTTTCAAATTTTATTGAAGTTTTCATCCTTAACATATGGTGGTGAAGCTGCTATTCCCAGAGCACTTGCCCTTCCCGTAATTTGGAGATGTGGGGCGGTAACTCCTCCTCGGCCACATTCCGCTATACACAGGAATATATGTTGTTTATCAGTGGTGTAGAAAGTGAATAGCTGAATTGAGATTTAGGCTGGATCAAGCCACGTGTGAAGCACTCCAAAACTGAAGCCAACCACTGTCAATCGAGGCAAAATACAGGACTGTTGTACTTTACCCACAATGCACCTGTGTAGATACACTGCCTGAAGGAGCCCTGAGTCCAAGCAGCCTCCTTCAATTGCACTTTCCTGCGGCTCTTGTACAGAAGCTGGCTTCCTGTCAACACCCTCGGCGCCAGCGGTGAAATAACTCAGCCAAAGCGTTTTCAGTTCATACGCTGAATAAACAATGCCTTACTTAAATAACCTGAGCGTACACAACTGGGCTTTTTCTCTCGCTTTCAGGCGAGATATGATGCAGACAAACAGCTCAGTCAGCTCGCAGTAACCGATAGAGGAAAGCTTTCCCTGCTAATAAGCACATTCCGTGCCACATGTAGTGCATTCTGAACTAGTCTGTCAATGTTAGCGCTGTCGCCAATGGTGGTTAACTTGCAAAGATAATTCTGAGTTGAGTTGAATAGCGCAGTAATCAGCCTTGTGTGTAATGTGTGGTCCTCATTTGGTCATAAATAATTGGCGTGTTCACACTGTTGAGGAGATCAGGGGAGCCTCCTGTGATTACAATACTTTTAATGTAAATTTTATATAACTGCAAATTAACTCTTTCAGAGTACAGAGGAACCCACTCAAGCAGTTCATTTTACATCGAATACTTCACTGTGTGGACATTTGACCATTGGTTGACTATTTTTCTGATGTGAAATAAAAAATGATTTTTACCCGAAACCCATATCTAGTCCAGTCAATCAGGAGTACTGGTAGCCATTAGTTCATGAATAATGATTCTAGATATTTCCGGCATCATTGAGGGAATGAATTAGATACTGTAAGATAAGGATTATGTGGGTGGGTTATGTATCTTCTTTAATTGTCCAAGTTCACTTGATCGAATCCTTATCAGTCTTTGTTGGATTGTGCATAATAATGCAAGCTGAAAGGTTTGACATCCACACAGAGGCTCAAATTAAACAAAATGGCAGGGGGAAATAATCATGAAATAATTTTGGGTTAAAGAAGTCTTTTGGAAATGGTACAAAGTATGTGGTTCTTCATGCTTTTGCAGGTGATTCGGTGAGGAAAGATTAAAGAATATAAGACAGATATTCATATAGATATGATATGTAACATGTAGATATGTTAGATATCAAAGGATCAATGACTGATCCAAAATGATTTAAAAAGATGGGATAATACAGTGATCAAACAGAACAAGACTGAAGGAAATTAATTCCAATAGTAATGTATTTACTGAAATATTTTTTCACGATGTTTGATGATTGGTCCACACAATAATAGGTCGGGCTGAAGCCCTATTGGCCACGTGGGTCCTGTGCCCTGTGTGTAGGGTAAGCACAGGCATGAGGCAGTAGAGTGCAGTAGGAGGTTTGCTAGCTGGAAAAGAAGCAGAATTAATACATAAAGAAGAACTAAAATACTGAACATGGAGGCTGCAGATGGAAAGAAAACAATTGCAAATCACAACAGCATCCACAAAAAAAGAAAAGAAAAAAAACAATTTTACTTGAATGGAGAAAACAATCATCTTTATCGCAGCTGATAATGGTTGAGGTTTGTGAAAAATGAGTGATGAAAGTTAAGGTCGAGAATTTTGCCTGGAAAGGAAATAAAAGAGACCTTTGTTTTCATTTCATTTCATATCTTTTTTATTTCTCCGTGAAATATAACGTGTATATAAAAGCGGCGAACAGACACATGCGAGAGAGGTCAGATTCTTGAGTGTGTTGGCTGAGATGCATGTTAAAATGGACTGAGGAGGTCCAGCCAAGGACTTGCTGTTCAAATTCATGGGGATGCATTTGAGAAACGCATTTGTAAGCAGCTGCGATTTCAGATTCAGCTCCACTTGTGCCACCGTACTGGATCAAATGCCATCGGATTTACCCAAACGTATGCTAATGCTAACATAGCTTTATAAAGATTTTCTCTTCTATAATTTTTGAGTTTGTTTATTTGTAATTACCCTCTCTGTTTGTGGGGGGCACCTGAACAGGGGACGTATTTATAGTGTACGTGTGTGAGACTTGGCTGTATGGCCCTTGAATTGACAGTTAAAATTATGGGCACGTCCCTCAAATCAGTACGCAGAGTTACACTGGGAACATTACTCCCGTCCCTGTGTTTTAATCCCTGCTACAGTGTAAAAGATGTTTCGTGCTCTACAGGCAGCAAAATAACAGAAGTGTAAATGGGCAGTTGCAGCGAGCACAATCAAACTGTGATAAAGGACTCCTCTCCTGGGTGTTTCATCGGCACTAGCTCCCCAAAAAAGGCATGCAGAGGTCAGGGCAGTATACCCTATGAGTTCCAGCTTTTTTTATTTACAGCTGGTCGTTTTCAAGTTTTTCACGTAGGCTCAATTTTATTTGTTGCAGTTTTCACAGAAGGGCCTCCCTGAGATGTTTAACAATGCGCAAGCTTAACAACCGGCCTTAACCCCCATGATAGTAAATGAAGTATATTTAAAAAAAAAAATAAAAAATAAATAAATAAATAATAATAATAATAATAAAAACTCTGTCAGTGAAAAATCTCAAAAACTCCACAATGGGAGGAGATCTCAGGAGGAACCCGGCTATGTTGGGGGAGCCCATCCTTTGCTGGCTGGGCTTATTGCAGTAACACTGGTCTGATAAGCAGTGCATGTAGAACCCTACAGCCTCCTTATGCACTCCTACAGTTCTGGGATTTTATTTTTAAAAAGGTGTGTAGGCACAGAAATAATGCATACGCCTCTTTCTTTGCAGATTTCTGATTCATAAAAAAGAAACTTGACATAAAAAAAAAAGCACAATTAATAAGATTACATGCATGGAAAATTCCAAATTAATCCTATCTTATTAATTAAAAATGCATGCAGTTTATCTCACCCACGACTTTACATATCTGGATATTTCTCACTGTATGCTGGTTGTATACTGTATGCAAACACAGTATTTAGGTTTGGAATCTACAAAAATTTTCATAAATAAGGCTCCTTGTCTGGGAGGTTTCCTACTTTTATTTGAGTTGTGTTGTCTATAAAATCCACAGAATGTAAACATAAATGTCCAGTGATGATTCAACTCTGACAGAGCATACCTCGAGTTGGGTGGGGACTGTGCGTACCCTGTAAGAGTTGATTTAACACTGAATATGTAATTTTTTCTTCAAAAAAAAAAAAAAACATTGCAATGTTGAGAGAGCGGGATTGAGAATAGGGAAAATATTCCCAGTTCTACCAGAGCGCACTCTACTACAAATCCTCCTTAGATGGGAAAGGGGCTTTCGATACAAATACATGGGATGTAAAATTTGTGTTGTTTGCACGTTGCACCTGTTCTTTTAATGTGTTGATATGATAAAAAATGTTATTATTATTAGTGCGTGTTGTATGTCTGTTATATGTTAGCATTAATATTTTCATTTATGGTTATTATTTTATTATGGATATTGTCTGTCAGACTATGCTAATCCTAATATGATTTGGCGATGCTTATTTCCACAAAGTATGTGCTATGAATGTGGAGATGTGAAGCCGAAATACTGACATTGATAGAGAATATGAGATCGTATCTAAGACATAATTTACGCTAGAGAGAGAGAGAGAGAGAGAGAGAGACAGAGAGAGAGAGAGCCCATTGATAATAGCCATACGGAAAAGTCCTTCTTACAGTGATGCATGGCTCTTAGAGTTCACACTGCAGTGAATCCCTTCTGTCTGCACATTGGGCTGCACCAATACGGCTTCTCTCTCTCTCTCTCTCTCTCTCTTTCTCACACACACACACACGCACGTTTGCAGAAAGCGTGGCCCCCTTTCCCCTGCGAACAGCTCGTCATGTTAAAAGCAGGCATCAGAACTGCTGAGCGAGCAGCCTCGGCTGTGCTTAACCGGGAATGAAGTACCACAGTGGGAGCCTGTCCAGGCTTGAGTACCTGATCTGGAGGACCTGGGCTAGCTTAGCTTAGCTTAGCCTAGCCTGGTGACCCGGTGCTCTGCAGCACTTAGCTTGAGAGTGAAGGGAGGGGAACATCTTAGCCTGTGTGATTGTTTATGGATCTCGTCTGTGCTCCTCCATGAATTCTTGGGCTTTACAGGAAACAGATGAAGCATTTTTTCACGATTCTTCACAAGCTTTCCATAGCAAGGCATCCCTCTCTCCAAATACATAGTCTGCCAGTGTCCTTGGGTGGGCAGAGTAGTGTAAAGCACAAATTCATAAAGGAAGGGGCCAGCAGGGTCAGGGTTTTTTTTTTTTTTTTTTTTAACTGTAATTTTTCCATCTTTCTAGTATTTTCTATTCAGCTTATGATCTCTATTAGGAAGAATAAGAGATCTGTCAAGAGATTGAGGCAAGTGTGGGGTTATGATGGGTGGAGATACCGGAAAGGATTAAATATGGACAGAGGGAGAGAGAGAGAGAGAGAGACAGAGAGAGAGAGAGAGATAGAGAGAGAGAGTGTTTTACTTCACTGCTATTCTACAGCTAACATACAATTGTATTCAGTACTTAAGCATGTGATCGCATGATTGATTACTGATTCCTCTGAGCTGCGTAAAAGGCTAAAATAAGTACTGTATTATGGATATTTATACATGCATTCACTTGTGGTGATCACTCACATGCAAATACACACACACACACACGCGCGCGCACACACACATGCACACAAGTAATGCAGTGCAGCTAGTGTGTAAGGAGATGTGTGTGTGTGTGTGTGTGTGTGTGTGTATGTGTGTGTGTATGTGTTGAAGGGGGGGTGGTAAGTAGTCTATGTCCTGTGCGATATGGTAAAAAGCCTGTTTTGATGGGAGGTTGTGTCTGTGTTACTCTTTATTTACCTATCTGTCAGATAACGTCACCCTATTAAAATAATGGCCGAAGTCAAAGAAAGTTTTAAATGATTAATAAATATCATATGCTTTGCATTTGGTAAAGTTTTTTGTGTTTTTTTTTCCCAAAAACTTGAAAAAAAATTACTTAGGCCATTATTTTAATAGGGTGACAATAAAAAGCCTGTATTTGCAGGGTTGTGGCCTTTGTATCCGTACAGAATTAAGACTGTATTATCTCAGGGGGTGGTGTTATGCCGTGTATCTTAGATAAAAAGGCTGTATTAAGGATGAGGAGTGTTTGGGTAGTAAATGGAGGTACTGTATATATCAGATAAAACATGAGATACAAAGGCTGTATTAAGGACGGGGGGTGTTTGTGTATTAATAGAGGTATTTGTTATGCAGGGGTAGAAGTTTATGGGCTGTGTATCTGGGATATTAACCCTTCATTGGTAGGGGACAAGAGTAACCCAAAAATTTGCGGCTGGCCTGGTACTGAGGTCTAACACCTTGGCAGTAACTGGAGAACTTTTACTGATCTGATTATAGAGAGCCGTTAATACATTACCCCTGGCACAGAGCAGGAGAGATGAGCAGTTATGTAAGCTAGGGTTTCAAGTCAGTGCATTTTTTGTGTTTTTTTTTGTGCATTTTTTTGTATCACTTTGTGTTTGTTCACGGGGTGTGGTTCTGCAGTGGTCTGTGTGCATATTTGTGTGATTGTAAATGTGTCTGTCTTGTATGAATTTGTGAATATGCATATTAATGTGAACATCTCGGTGTGTTTTTGTCCTGTTGGCATGTGTGTGTGTGCGTGTGTGTGTGTGTGAGAGAGAGAGGGTTTGAGAGTATTTCTGTGTCTGTTTTGTGTGTAAGTGTGTAGTGCACGTGTGGGTATGTGCTCTCGTGTGTATACATGCGAATGCATTTGTTTTCGTCAGTGACTCCTGGTCAGCTGAAACTAGAGGAGACACAAAAAATAATCCTTTTTAACTAATATGTAGTTATGACCTGTTTTCAATCAGTTTCCTTGATTGAAAAGTTTTCCAGACATTCAAAAATTCATTGGCAGTAAAACATACAGCTTCCATTGAGTGCAATGTTGTGACAATTAAATAAGCGAGTGAATACAGTACATAAAATACTTTATTCGCTTTACAAAAGAAGATAAACTACTTTGTTAGCATTAGCGTTTGCTTTTAGCTCTTCCTGTGATGCGTATCAAACCTGCGCTTTGTGACAGTTGAAATACAACAAACAAAACAAAGATTAGAAATAAGTGTCACACCTGGGTGATGTTGATTGAAATGCAATTTCGCGATGAAATGAAGCGTTTTATTTCTCATTTTACCTTAATGAGGAAAACTGGTCACACCTGATAATGCTGAGTGTTTTTGGAGTTCACATAATGTTAGTCAAAAGTAATATTAATAACTGTGCCTCGCTATTTTCAATTTTCAGCTCACCAGCTGTCACTGGTGTATATGTGTTCATGTGTGTGAGAAAGAATATGTGTGTGTGTGTGTGTGTGTGTGTGTGTGTGAGTGTGAAGAAGTGCATATGTCAACTTACATGTACTGTATATGTATTTTGCACTCTTTTACTTTGGTGGTCGTGTTTAATGGCTGATTCAGCGATGGCTGTCAAATAATGTCCGACTCTGTGACTACGCTCGCAAACTTATTCAGAGCGACTTTTTTAATGGTCTCTCACAAACTAAAATTTAAGGTCGATAATGCTGGACTATAATAACAAGTGATGGTCCCAGCGATTCCATTTTATCTGCGTTTCCAGAGGAGCTGGCTCATGAAATTTTGTTTTAATGGTGGCGTAATGGGTGGCTGGCCATTTGGCCCAGGAACGTATAATGTAGCTACCATAAGATACAGGTGATGGCCATTAAAGAAGTACCTGACGTACAGTACATACCCAATTATATCCAGTGTTTCAGGTGTGTAATTCTGATTCTGTGGGTGGGAAAAGCCTATAATGGTCTGTGGGGTGGGGGGGGGGGGTTAGGGTGGGAGGGGGGCGATGGGGTCTGCTTTAGGTTATGCCCCAGGGACAAGCTGGGTATCCTTCGGCTTAATCAAAAACAGTCCGATATTTTCTGCAAACCTTGCACGCGTCCCTGTAGCACGCAAGCACAACCCTGAATCATTAAACTTTTGTGCGACAGCGATACAGGCGTTTTCGGAAGAAAAAACAACAAGAACAATGTACAATTATTTTGCGGGTAAAGCCACCAAACAAAAGCTTTAATTAAGCCTGTATATTTATATGTCAAGCAGAAATAGGTCTCGGGATCTGACTTTTTTTTTTTTTTTTTTCCCGAGTCCAGCCCTTGGAGGCAAACTCATTAAGCTACATACATAACCATTCCAGCACATTAAAATCACATTACACAACAACGATAATCATCAAGTTCAATTACACATGGTAATAAATGTCTGAGGAATCCTGAGTAAATCCATTAGCGAGGCGTTCTGCTGCGCGTGTTCGCCCCGTCGCAGGTTTGCACGCGCCGAGAGCAGTCGTCCGACATCAGCCATCCCGCCCGGCACGCAGAGTGAGTTTGTTTCTGACCCGGGCAGTGAGATACGGCACCCATCAAAAGTTTGCCAATACGAACTTGATTATTCTTTTGGCTCTGTGCACCAGAGCATTGCATTTAATAAGACACAATACAGCAGGCTGCCAACTTTAATTTGATGTTATTTAAATCCGTGGTGATCAATCAGAGCAGTAATTACTACCCTTTTTATGCACAGGCTATTCTCACTCCATGCCATTTTAGGAGAGCAAACGCAATTTGATATAATAACATAATCTTAAAGGCATCGTTTACATCCCTTGCTTGCAAATCATTTAATGACATCCTTTGCACTTCTTTCTCTAAGTAAGACCCACACTATCAAACCATCAACTGAATGTGAACAAGGATGTTTATTGTGCAGATGTTTTTAACTGAATTTTATAAACAGTAGATAGACAAAAAGATACAGACAATGAAGTCTTTGAGCTTCAGGGAAAACTTTGGCGAAGGTTTCACCATAGTTCCCAGGTTCGCTGAAATCCTCGGACCCTGTCCTGAGGATACTGAGGGACAATAGTGAACAATTAAGAGTAAATGAATAGGGAGTATAAACAAGGTTGTAGCAGAACTGGTACTGCAGACACAAAGGCTTTCATAGGAGGTGAGCGGAAGGGAATAGTTCGAGGTGTGGTCCTGCTCCTAAACTTCAGCTATTAAGCACCACTTATTGACATTTTAAAATCTGTAACCCATAGACATCACCAGATGGCATCTTGCATCACTCTCCCTAATGTTCTGACAAGTGTATCAGTGGAAAAAAGCCAAACAGAATTAGAAGGTTCCGGTAGTGCTCTCAGCACTGGAGTTAGCACTGTTGCTAGCGCTTATGATGTGGCTGGCTTAATCTTGCAAGCCTGACCCTGAGCATGGATTATTGTTGAAAAATTCTATGTATGAATTGCCTACATCATCCAGCTGCTGTGTTTCACCGCCTAATTTAATGATACACAATCTGCTTTGGCATTTCCTGCTGCGCCGGGACGTATTTTAACAGCCTGTTAAAAATGCAGCAGCATTGGGGTTTAATGCAAATCCCTTGTAAAGACTGAGCGGTAATGCTGAAATCCCAGTTTCTCTCCTTAGATGAAGCTGAACCTCTTAAATGCTCCCCTGTCTTAGGTCAGGCTGTGCATTGTTAGATGAAACCGATGTCTATGAGCACTCTGCTATTTAGGAGATTTCGTTGTGCATTCTTGCCTGCGCCATTTTTTCTTCTTCTCCTGGTTTGGTAATATCCAGACTCTGACCAGGATGGGGCAAAGCAATTTTTTTTTTTTTTTTTTAATTTCTCAAATAATGTGTTGATTTGAATGTTTAAGATGTAATATCACATATTTTACCATATTTTAAGATATGGTACTTACAATTAAAAAAAAGAAAGAAAATGATACATGGTTTACAGTATCTACCTCTGTACCTTTTAGCTATTCATGAAAAATCTCACTTTTCAACCCTCACTAGAATGTACCATTTTAGGCTTTAGCTAAATGTTAGCTCACTGAATATCCTATTGGTGATATACTGTAGCAATCTCTACTGCCAATTTAAAGTAGACAAGTATTAGAACACTGAATAGGAATTGAAAAAAACAAAAATGCCGTCATCCCCCATGAACGAAGGTGGGGTAATTTGAACATTCCCTGGATGTGAGTAGTAATGGAAGTGACAGTTGCAGATTCTGGGCTGCATTACATTTTCATATTTTTTTCTTTTTCCTCGACCCAACGCTCAATAATCCATCCTACCATCAGGGCAGGATTCTGTTGCTCCTTCACCCCTATCTGTATTGCTTTCTTTTTTTTTAAGCAACCAGGGCTGTAATTAACTGTTATATTGGATTGATTGCAGACTGCTTTGCATTGACCAGTTTAATTATAGAGTCCCTTCAAAGTAGGATTCCATCTCTGCCAATACCCCCGGGTCTACTTCGCTGGCAAGATCAATGTTTAACGTATTAAAAGCTTTATATCTACTTTACCCCCCCACCCCCCCACTGCCTCACCCTACCGCCCCTCTAACGCACACCAACCCCCCACCTTGAACACCTCTGCTCTGTGTTTCAGTGCTACGTGCCTCTTGATCTTTTTTGCCTTCTATCCTGTTGCTACCAGTCTACACCCGATGCTCCTTTGCAGATGATCAATGTGATTGCGGCCAGGGAGAAGAGGAGGTTGTCTGGGGAAGTCTCGGGAAGCGGCTTTCGACTGAAGCAACCGCAGCCATCGAGAAGCCTGAAAATGGAAGATGGTTGTCTTTGGATGGGTGGAAGGGGGCGGGAGTGGGGAGGGGGGGTAGTGGAGGTCATACATCTCCAGGCATTTGCCGGTGATTCAGTAGCGTCTATTTTCCTCGGGTTAGAGTCCCGCGGTGCACCTTTGAACAGGCTCACCCTGCAGTCCGAACGGCACTCTGACGTATCGTTAGTCTCCCGTTTAGCCCTCCTTCCTTCCAAGATGGATCGATCGCATTGCGTTAGAGGCCCCAGAAGCTCTGTCCTTGTCCACAGATTCTCTCCCAAGGCCACTGGCAGACCCAGTGATGGAGAGAGAACGAGAACACACTTTCTGTCTTACAAACGCCCCTGAGGTCTTGTTTGTCATAGTAATGGCAAACTCCTGTATGGACTCTTGTTCTCTGCTGAGTGCATGTTTATGTGGGGTAGCGTTATTAGTAAACAGTTAATAGAGGCCATGCTCAGTAACATGAGCACACACTGCCAAACCAAAGATGTCTTCACAAATATTGTGTTCTAAAAGTATTTATTGTAAAAATTTACATTATTTATGTATTTCTGTAATGAAGAAAACAAAATGATTACCAGTCAGATGACAGTTTTACTAAATTCTAGATTTGCCAGTGGCCTAAACAGTTCACTTTTCAAGCAAAATGTACCTCCAAAACAAGGTAATATTTTATACATGACAAAAATAACAAAAAAAATCAAGTCTAAATACAAGAGTAAAACACTTGGTGTGACAGAAATTTTGTTGCTATGTACACACAAACAAAGAAATACACATGCCGAGGGCTAAATGAAATAAACAGGTAATCACGAATGAGCATGTAGGAATGGGTACTGACAAATCGCAGGATGCCCTGGCGTACAGAGAGAGCTGAGTGGATGCGTTGAATGATTTATTGATTGCCTGGGAAGTTATTGGTCAGGAATGGTTCCATTTTCCCCCCCTCTGTGGCACCGGCATGGGAAAAAGATTGAGCTTCTCTCAGAGATTGCGGATGTTCCTCTGTTGGACCCATTTTCTTCTTCAGGTAATAATAATGATTGTGGTCACATCACATTTCTCAGCTCCTGGCCTCTTTGCCTGCTGCCCCCGGGGAAATGGGGAAAATTGACTCAGAACAATATTGCCAGAGCCGCAGGGGAATAATGATGGTGGTCGCTGGGGAATTATGGCGGCAGAGGATGCCAAAGCGGAGTCTCGGGTGGCGATTCTGACTCATTAGAGATCAAACGCAGCTTTTGTTTTAAAAAGTGTGGAGGGGGGGAGCAGAAATAATGGCAAATTCCTGTCTCCCTAGTAAAGCTGTTGTCAAGCTCCGAGTCTTGGGGAAAGCCCATGGTGCGGTTGTGTGCTCGTTGCCTTAATTGGCTGTCAGCCCAATATTATAATTGCTAGATCCAACAGGAGCCCTTTTTAATGTCATGCTGGAACGTGTGCATCTGGCAAGCATGTGTGTTTGTATTTGTTTAAAGGTGGAGCTGTGTATTTGATGACAGGGTTGGCATTTGTGTGTGAACGTGTGGATTTGTGTTGGTGCATGTTGTAAGTGCATTTGTGTATCTGTGTGTGTGCTTGTATGAATTTGTAGTGTTAGTAGTGTGTGTAGTTCAATGTATCATGTACAGTAGAGAAGGAAATTGGACATTTGGTAACAGTATGTACCTTTTAATTGAAAATACCGGTACACCCTGGTTTGAAAAAAGACAAATTAAAAACATATCAATGAAATCAACTCAGTGCAAACCAGGCCCTACATTCAGAGTTTTCACTCGGGCATGTTTACACACAATTACCTATTGGCCCATGCCGTCAGCATCTTCGTGGGTCAGAGTTCAAGCCCTCTGTGATGTCATTCTACAGCAGCCTATACAGTAACTAATTAGCATCTGCTTCAAACCTGATAAAGAAAAAGGCATACGCAAGTCTTAAAAAATGTCCACAAGTTTTTTCTTTTTCTTTTTCATATTGTAAATGGCTTTCTGCTAAAGTATAACATTTCAGTCTGTGAGTATCAGCTTCACTGGGGCGATGAAATGCTTCATATATTGAGAAAAAAGATTTTTTTTCTAAATTGCAAGTAGTGTACAGAAAAAGAATGGACTTGTTTTTTTTTTTTAATCGGGTGTTCATCTTAAGGCAAGAAAAAAAAAACCCTAAAAAATGTGCTGTGCCAAATCAATCAAATGAAATGTTAAGATGTGATGAGTGAACAGCCCTGCCTGCATTGCGGGAGGTGTAAATGTGTTGCATGCTGCGGCATCTATGACGACGACGACGACGACAGGAAAAATGGAAAAATTTGCATAAAATTGTAATGGCGAGTTTAGCATATTATGTAGGAACTTCCTTTCTTTTGTTTATAATGCATATCACACAACAAACTTGATACTGCGTGAATATTTCACGGAACAATTACCGTTCTTGCGTGAAGGCGATTGAAACACTGTACACGGTATGAAGCCGTTTACGACAGTGGAGAGGAGGACAATATAAATTCCCATATAGTGTTGTTTCTGTAGTAAATATATTTATATCATATTCTTGTACGTCCAAAAGGGAAGTGTATAAACTTTGCAAAAACTGGTGAAATTCCATGAATTCTAGGCCAGTCATTGCCTATCATTCTCCCCCGTGTGAAGAGAAGGCTGTTTTGAGCGAGTGTCCCCCTATGGTACTGTACTCTGCTCTGATTGGCTGATAAACAGAGTCATGAAGAAGAAGCTATGAGAAAGAGAAGTGGGGAGGTCTATAAGGGCTGTGGGAGGGGGAGGGGCTCAGAGACAGAGCCGCTGGGCATGAACTATGCAGAAAACGCAGAATTTTAAACCCACGTTTCAACCGGTGAAAGGAAAAAATGGGTCTCAGGGCTATACGGGGGGTCTTAAAAACAATTAGTAAACAGGAGACATCACTAAAATCACGGATGAGTCAATATTTTTGGAAGGGTTTGTGTAGCAAGCGCCTTTGTGTGCATTAACCCAAAGTGATGAACATAATGGGGGATAATGGGTGTGATAAACAGGATGACATCATAAATAGTTGGCTGTAATGGACATAAGGTGTGACATGAGCTCAAAAGGAGTAGGTTGTCTTTTGGACTGCCAGGCTGATACCCCCTCCCAACATATGCACTGAGAAGCACGCACGCATACCCATTACCGTGCACATTTACACACAAGTGCGCATGAGCACACTTAAATACACACCCACTCACACAAGGACGCGCACTTGTGCTTACCCACATACACACGCCTGCACACACTCACACATACTCACTCAGAAATAAGCACACTCACACACGCACGCACACACCACACACACACACACATGCATGCACGCACACGAACACTCACACACACACACACACACACACACACACACACACCAAACACACCCACGGACCCAGGGACTGCACACACCACCCCAGACAGGAGACACACAGCCTCTCTCCGTGCTCCATGCTGACGTAGGAAAAACAGCAGCACACTGTTTAATAAGCTGTATTTAATGATTGTGTTTGGGCCTTATTCCTCTCCAGGACTTTGGAGGGTCAGGTCACGTTACTAATGAAGAGGAAAATAAAACAGAAACAGCGGCATCCTCATGAGGGCCCTATCTAACAACACGACTCTCCTGATGTTTATTGTGTATTTTTAGTAAAACAGTATTTCATTGGCAGCACTGATAAATATATATATATGTGTGTGTGTGTGTGTGTGAGAGTGTGTATTATGGCAGCAAGGGTCTTCGGGGAACTTCGCAAGTTTGTTTGCCGCAGTTGGCCACAGAGTCGTTAAACTCAAACCGGCGATGATGATGCGGCTTCCTGCTGGAACATTTCTGCAAATGGTGATTCGCCAGAAGGTTCCGTGATGCATCTCTCTCGAGCACGATTCACGGCGGGGGCTGTTTTCCTGGGGGTCCACTTAGAGGAGAATCTGAGACGCGGTAATTCCGCTAAGGGGGCATCATGCAAATGGGCTCTCGGCTTAAGGGTTGACACTGGGGAAAGGAAGAGCTCCAGACGCAATCCCGTTCCCCGAATCCGGGCCCTCGGTTTAATTACATGCACACCCTGAACCGAGTGGGATATTATCCTGCCACCTTACGTTTAAGGTGAAGCACAAAGCTGCGTAAAAAAGTCACTGCAAGTACACTTTAAAACAGGTCAGCTCAAAGACGGCTTTAGATTTGTCATAAAACTGCTATTTTTTATTTTTTTTTGCTCCAAATTTAAGTAATATTAGTACGTTTTTGGTCATTGTGTTCTTCACAAATGAAAATTTTCTCACCACATTTGGCAGTTATTGAAATGTGTCAAATTGTGTCCCCTCATGCTTCAATTACCGAACGGTAATGGAAATGAGTAAGAGATTTGAGTGGGACTGTAAGGCTGAATTGCATGCTGGGATTGACTCATTCGTTCAGATGTTGCAGTGCAGTCCTGACACTGGGCTCATTTTCACTTAGAGTGAAGCCGTACGGCTGTGACACAAAAGATCGGGAAAGGGGTAGTCCTCACAGTGACGGAACGGTGCGATGGTTCATCTAACATCTCCGTCTCTCCTTGGTGATCTTTCGTACGTTTTCCCTCGCACAAATGGTTCTGGGGGAGTTGCAGTGATTGGTCTCAGCACCGGGCGCACAGCTGACAGATGAAACCGCGCTCGGTGAGATGGATTTCCAGAACGTGTGGGCAGACAGATTGGCTTTCTTGTTCTGTGGTTTTGTGCGTATATGGGGTGGGGGGTGGGGGGTGAAAAATGAGCTGAGGACCGCCTCTTCTGGGGGTTCAGTGGCACGGGATGATGGAGAGCACAACAGAAGCACCCCAAAGGTACCATCAAACCCAAAAACACAGAACGAATGAAGCAGTTAACCCCCTCCATCTCTCCCCCCAGCACCCCTCCACCACCTCGCCCCACCTCACCATTTAATAACCCCCCTGAACCCCCATCCCCATCCCTCCTGTGCCGCACCTTATAAAAAATTTACTATAGTTAACTATAGTTTACTACAGTAAAATTGATGTAAACTCTAGTAAACTACACTTTATTACAGTAAACTATAGTTTGTTGCAAATATACTATAATATTTTAACATCATTGCTATAGTTTACTATAGTAGAGTTTGACTTTTGTGATTTACTTTAGTATCACTCTAGTATATAGTATATCTATAGTAATTCCATAAAAATACCATAGTTACTGTAGAAAACGATAGTATTTTTGCTGTAGTATTTTGTGGTAATTTTTCATAAAGGTCTGCTCTGTTCTACTGATGGAGACTGAGAAACAAGCATCACGGCTTGATCTGGACGGACAAACCATTTCAAACCGCTGCCTTTGGTAGATAGCGGAAAAAACAGATTCAGGGCCAAGTGTCGTCAAGTTTACCCCCGACAGTAAGTGATGATGGGCCATATGTGTGGAACTGCTCAGCTTGATCCGGCCAAAGTTGCCGGCAGTCTGGATAGGCACTGATGTGTCAGCTATGGCAATGGACAGCCTACCGGGGGCTGAAAGTGGCCAGAGTGCGGCCTGACAAACCGCACAGGCTTTGAGCGACTTTTTTTTGGAAACGAAACTGCACGCGGCTGAAACCCTGCCACAATTAAGTTTTAGCGCAGCGCTCGGATTTCGAACCAAACGCGGGACAAATGCTTATCGCACCCGCGACATGTTTTCATCGAGGTCGAGTTTTGGCGGCTCTCTGGCAGCCGTATTCTGATGGGTTCGCCACATTCATCCCATGGCAGTATGTCGGCCAGATGAAGCGCGAAGTATCGGGCAGTAGCGGACCATCGCTAAATTAGCATCTGTTCCTGCACCCAACTGTAATTTCTGGAGGGAACACCATGTTCAGATGAATAATTTGTTACATAGGCTGGAACAAGAGGCACAGAAAAAGGATTTTAACTCTTTTTTTTTTGAATGCTTGGAGTTTCGAAAACATTTCAGGAATTTTAATATTCATAAACAGCCTGCTTTTAAACCCATTACTCTTCAATTCTCTCTCTCTCTCTCTCTCTCTCTCTCGCTCTCGCTCTCTCTGTTGCTTTCTCTCTCTCTCTGTCTCTTGCTCTCTGGCATTCTCGCTCTCTCCATCCATCCCTCTTTCTCCCCCTTCTCTCTCTCCATCCTGCTCTCTCTCTTGTTCTCTTGTGCTCCTGTGTTCTCTCCATCTCTCTCTCTCTCTCTCTTTTCAGTTTCTGTCTCTCTCCCTCTCTTGCTCTCTCTCTAAAAAAAATGGCATCGGGGGGACGGCGGTTGTCACGATTCACATTAACTTTAAATCATTAAAAAAAATCATTTCCTGACAACATTAATTTTTCGTATTAATGAATCTTTTTTTTCCCTCTCTCTGAAACACATAAATATTAATGGATAAAAAATTAATTAGGGAAGTCATTGATGTGGAGGAAAATCAACTGGGAGTTTTTGCGATTTGGCCCAAAACTGCAGCGTGACAGCTTTGTGCAGATCTTTTTAAGACTGTCACAGCTCATGTTGCCAATTATTTTGACAATGTTGGACAGTGTCATACATTTATCTGTCGCAACATGCGCGCCTCACACAGAATCGAATGTTAAGTGGGTAGCGCCGAACGAAACTAAAGTCTAACCCACCAGAAAATGTGCAAAAAACAGGTTTAATAAGTACTTTATTAAATACTACTCAGATGACCTTTAAAACGGTTCTAAACGAATTTTTGGTAAATCCCTCGCTTATTAAGCGGAAGGTTTTCCGCCATTACTCTCGAGGGTTTGTTTTTTTTTTTTGTGCCCTTCTGTCTCACCTTGCAGAAGGCGGGGTTTTAGCGCACTGTCATCCGTGAAATAGGCCCAGCGGGACGGCGTGGCTCTCATTTTGGGGGTTGTCGATCAACAGGGTCAGAGGTTGTCCTGGATTCTGCAAGCTCCCTCCCAGAGACGTTATTATGGAACTCACCTATGTTCTCGCACAGACACGCCCCTCTGGACCATTCAAGCACTAGTATTGGCCAGCTGTTCAAGGGATAGGATTCCAATCCTAGAGCTGAATGGCTAGCTAATCCTGGCACTTGGATGACTGGCCAATCCTTGCACTTGAATGCTCCAGAGGGGCGTGTCTTTGCAAGAACGAAGGTGGGTTCCATAATTACACCCCTCAGAGCCTTTAAGGATGGTCAGGACACACTTCAGTTGCATTAGCTCTGGCCATGGCGTAATTGGTGTTGGCAGAACTGAAAACTGGATGAATGGTTGCATGGATTGGGCCCCCTAGTCCAGAACCTGTAAAGGCACTGTTCTAGAGCATTGATCATGCCCATGTTCTGATTGATGCCATTGCATTGTTCTTGTGCATGGATGGGTCCCATGGTCTGGCATCTGTTAAATTATTGTTCATGTGTGTAAATGGGCCTCATGGTCCAGTGTCTGTCAAAGCACTGTTTCAGTACATTGATGTGCTCCATATTTTGTTATTTATCCCAAAGATGATTAAAATTGGTGTGATACAATCCATGAGATACAGGTTTGGCATCACACAGGAGTGATACAGCTTTCTCGCATCGTGATTGGTCATATTCTGTTCATTGACAAACATCAACTAATATTTTTGCAAAGGTAACTTAACCAATTCTGCTGGCAACCGTTTACCGCAGTTGGTATGAGCTTCTAGTCCACATTTTATTCAAGTTGATGGGATCAATAATTTATTAGATAGCATGATGACGCTTTTGGCCAGTAAAGTAATAAGTTACACATGTAACGGTTGTTGTACAGTGACCCCTGCTGGTCGAACAAGTGCCTGGAAACTCCGCTTACTCACTGTCTTGTTCCCCTGCATTTACAGCGGAGCTAATGACGATTTGGCATACCGTACCTAAGAGAAATAAATTGAAAAGCATTAGCCTAAAAAAGGGGGTAAAAATATAATTGTGGAATTCTCTACCGATGTTATGGGTTTATAGTATCAAACTTTAGAATTTCACACTCTGAGCCTATGGGGGAAAGGTCCGATTCCCGAGACCCCAAAAGGTTCCTGTCACATTTGCTCCAGCAGTGCTGGCTTGTTCATTCCAGTGCAGCTCTAAGCTCGCTTCTTTGGGGAGCGGTAAGCCAGGATCTGCGGTAGAGTGGGCCAGTTACACTATTTTGTGCACCGTGCCAGATAAACACAATCTGATTCGATTCGAGGTTTAGCATTTCCCTCGCCACCACATTGTTTACCGTTGTCTTATGTTGCTAGCACAATTATTTTTTACTTTAGACCTCAAGCTTTTAATCCATTGTTTTGGCTAAAAGACAAAATGTGGAACCTTCCCATGTTTCCAGCTTGGAAAAAAAAAAAATCCTGGCCGAAAGAATCTGGTACATTTCCAATATTCCGTCCACCACGAAGGAGCTTAATGTAGTGAATTTTGCGGCACTCATTAAGGCATTAGCAACCAACCCTGCTGCTGGAGACCAGCTGTGTCTTCCTGTAAGGTTTTATTTATGTCTGAAGCTAGCACATCTGACCCTACAAGCAGGTCATGGTCATCTCCAGCTGGTGACTGGAGAGTGCTTTGCTGGGCTTGGTGTGAAAATCTACAGGATAGTAGATCTCCAGGAACAGGGTTGGGCTGCCCTACTCTAGCTGTTGAATGAGATGTGTTTTGTTGGGCTTGGTGAGATTACCTTCACTTGAATGAAAGGTGTTGATATGTTTCAATGATATTCAGTTCACTCTTGTCACAGCAGCATCCTGCTGTTTTTAAAGTGTCCCCAGTTGGACCTTATAGTGATCCATTACTTACTGGCAGTATTTTGATTTAATGAGTTTACCTCAGGTACTGACGTAAGGAGGCTCTCTGTGAAGCATTTGTTTATCCCTCTGTACTCCGGTCAGTGGATATGAAACAGCACAGATGTGGTGAAAGTGCACGTTGTCTACTTTAATTTGAGGGCATGTACATTCATTCTGGGTGATCTTAGAAAACACAGCCATTTTTATGCATAGTGTTCGTCCAAATACGGACAAACTGTTTTGCACATTTGCCGGCAGTAAAAAAAAAAAAAAAAAAAAAAAAACTTGCTCTCAGAACACTCTGGCAATGCACTCCTCTGACAGTTTATATTACGGAGAGTGGAATATTTATAAATGCCATTTCTCGAAAGGCTGTAGTGCCCCAGCAAGAGCGAATGACAAGAGCAGTTTATGTCAACACCGCATTACTCAAAACCAAAGAGCGAGACAAATGAATTGGAGAAAATGCCAAGCATCATTGTCATTATTTGAAACAATGCACTCGAAAACAGCACGGCAGGTGTTTTGAAACGCAGAAATTGTACATTAGAATGGAAATAGATGGTTGTTGTGGATAGGGCTGAAACCATATTCATAAGGGCCTGGTGTTCAACATGAATCATATAAAATCTGTCTGCTGCATTTCCCAACAGGGCATAAAGATGTAATGTCATTTTGCAAAACAAACAGGTCTGAATATGCCAGAGTATGGATTCAGTGGCTTGAAACCTGACAAAAAATCACATTGTTTTCTTGGCTGTGAGTGGGAGATCAGGCATAAATGAATTGCAGTGATTTTTTTTTCCCCTCCAATCCTGGTTTTGCATTAGGGAAAAGCATCATGTACACATCTTTACTAGCAGAATTGTCAAATTAATGAATGTGCATGTTGACAGATTTATGTTTTGGGACGTTAACGTAGAAATGAGCTTTAATATCACTAATATCACTAGTATTATTACTGCCCGTATGCTATAGGGTAATGTGCAGTACAATCCATTCTTTTCAAAATATGCTCCTCAGCAGATCCAGTTTGTATTTTTGGTCAGGTAATAAGTGCATTCAGCTCACTCAACAAGTGTACATTTCATGTTGCATAAAGCTGCTTTCACACTGGACGCGAAACGAATTTTTCGCACGACATATTACATTCAAAATCATTAAGTCAATGCAAAGACGCGAATACACGAAACGCGTGTATTCGCGTCTTTGCATTGACTTTGAATGTAATCTGTCGTGCGAAAAAATCGTTTCGCGTCCAGTGTGAAAGCGGCTTAAGACACAAAAATCTGATTTCTTGGGACACAAACACATTTTTTCCCCCTTATTCCTTGGGGGTAAAAACAATATCCAGCATTGATCTTTCTCAAAACAAAAGTGGAAATGTATGGTTTAGAGACGGTAAAACTTCTTAGTCGCGTGTTGTCGGCTGTAATGCTGTAAACAGGTTACAGTAATGTTTTCAGCAGGCTTTAATAACATCGTAAACAGGTTTGCAGAAATGTTTTTAACAGGTTTTTTATTTATTTATTTATTTATTTTTTATAACTCAGCGAACAGGTTTGTAATGACCTCAACAGAAGAAGGTGAGAAGAATGTCCTGAGATGAATATCCTGAGATGACTTTGTCTCCTGTGCTGCTTACTTAGTGCTCGCAGCACGCGGCTCGCGGACAGCGTTTAACTAATGAAGCCAATTAATTCTTTAAAAAACAATATCAAATCTTACAGATTAACATGCGCGGGGCTTTGCCTGAGGGGTCTCGGACGAGACCCGCTGTAGGAGTCCCGGCGGTGTCTTGCGCGTTTTCGCCATCAAAGCGCAAACAACAGCGCGGCGGGCGAAGCCGTATCTCGCTTTAATTAACGAGGGAGACGGGGGTTAAATACGAGGTGAGGCCTAACGAGCAGGAAGCGTCGCCGAGAGGAGATCGCCGGGGGTTTGCGGGAGGTGAGATCACAGGAGTCCGCGTGGGTTTGCGCTGAGGAAACAGCGGGAAGAATCCGTACCGCGCTTTGCGGAGTCGCGAGATTTCCCTGTCTATTGCTGAAATTTCCTCACACTCAGGGGATTTATTCTTGCGGAAAAAAGAGTGTGTTTGCTGATACTGGCTCCAGCGTGGTATATGCACTTCTTTTACACAGTGAAGCATCTTTATCTTCTGCAAACATGAGGCTCCAAAAAGTAACCTATGATCTAGTGCAGGGATCCTCAAATCTGGACTTCCAGTCCAATCCAGCCCAGGTTTTCTTTTATCCCAGGTAAGTAAATGAGCACAGTGCTTCTGATTGGCCAGCCTGTCTTTACACCTGACTCCCAGCTAAAGGAAGGGTGGAAAACCTGCATCTGGGACCTTTAGAACCGTGATTTGAGGAGCCGGTTTGTCATCTTCAGAGGCTATTGTAGACTTATTGTAAAATCACAGCCTCTTTAATGAATTAACTGGTATACTGATAGCACAGTTTTTCTTCCTCTTTTTCTTTTGCACTGCTATCCCCAGCTGAAAAAGACTTATATTAACATCCATCCATCCGTCCATCCATCCATCCATCTGTCTATTATCCTGCTTTGAAGGGAAGGAAAACTGACCAATCACAGAGGTTGTCTTAGGGCTCCGCTCATCCTCCTGCTATTTACGGAGTATGTGTTTTAACCCTGTTTCCCTTTGAATGTCAACTGTTCAGCTCTCTCTCTCTCTCTCTCTCTGTCCCACAATGCCCTGGGGCATTGGCATTTACGGTCAGTCAGATACAGGGGCACACGAGTGGTGGTGCTGGTGGTGGTGGGGGGGTCGGGGTGGGTAGGGGGTGTCTGGCTGAGGTTGTAATTCGCTTTTAGCGGCAGGCGTGTGTCGTCACATGATCTGGCGGTCTCTGGAGGTCTGAGTGGGGTCTCTGATCCCACCTATGAGGGGTGGGGGGTGTTAGATATATACTCAATGCTGTATCCCCCCCCCCCTCAGTGAAACCTGATTATTTACCATCAGCTGAGAGGAAATGAGAATTCTTCCACATAACTGGATGAATTACAGTAAAATCCAATTATATCACTGACTCAGTGCTTCTTGCTAAACTGCTTCATTAACGAATCACAGACTAGATAATCACAAAACTTTGCTTTGCAAAATGGTTTCATTTTTTTATTATTATTTCAACACATTATTGCAAAATATGTTTTAGGATAAGCCCTTTTGAAAACTCGCATAATGCCCTGTATAATTGGATCCATTTAAATGCCCTCGGCCAGAGCTTAATCCTACCACATTATGGTTTGCTCTTAATTCCGTAAAAAAAAAAAAAAAAAATCAAGCTTAAAATAAATTGTTTTGCTGTTTACACAATATTATATGTTTGAGGGATATTGTTGGGTAATGGAATATTGAAAAAGAAAAAAAAATGGATAAATGGCAGTTTGTAGTGTCATCCTGAAATGCAGTTTTTTATAGCTGGAACTCCCATTTTTTTTTTTTTTGGGAATGTATAATTTGTTAGCCAGACGCATCAAGCATTTTTCCATAATTGCAACTTTGAATCAATTGCAAAAGTCAATCATCTTCTTTGAAATAGAAAATGTTTGCTTGACCTGAACCTCGGAATCATTTAAGCTGTCTCATCTCGTCATAAGCTTATTTAGCAAGAAAAAAAAACAAAAAAAACTCAATAGAATTAAATTCTTAATATAACACTGGTGTATTTCTCAGGAATGACACTTTTTTCTTTGTAAGTGTTTGCAGCATTGACATGGGTTGTAGCAGCACTGTGGTTAATGTGCCCGAGCTGCAGCTCGTTGCTGGAACAGCCTGAGCATAACTCTAGCCTCTCTGTTCGCGTGCAGATGCTCAATCCCCAGTATCCTATAAACGCTGCTATCTGACTTTAAAGGACACGATTCTATCCTGCCCACTCCAGCACCACTTTCAGTAGGAAAGTGTTTTAGAGTGGGGGGGCAGCTCTGGGGGAGGTAGGATTGCTGTGGGAGTAGTGGGGGGGTAGTGGGGGGTGGGAGGTGAGAGATGGGACAACATTTCATTACCGAAAGTGTCTTTGGGGAGATAGGAGGGGATTATCCTCCCAATAGGATTTATTGGAGGCGTCTCATTGGCTGAGCTCAGCAGGGGAAGCCGGGCGCTGGATGAGGTCAGAGTGTCTCAGTGTTTATGGGTCCCACTGTCGACCCTCTCCTGTATGTGCGCGCACACACACACACACACACACACATACGCATGCACACACACACACGCACACACGCACACTTATACACACACACACACAACACACACAAACACAGACACATCAGCACACGCACACACACAAACACACACACACAAAAGAACTCATAAACAAAGACACGTAAGCACACACAAACACACACGCATGCGCACACAGATACACACAAAAACTCAGACAAACACAGATACGTAAGCATGCACACACAGAAACACACACACACACACACTCACACAAACACAGACACGTAAGAACACTCATACACATATGCAAAATGCACATAGGCACACACTCAAGCCTACAAATAAAAGCAATATGACATTGTCATCAATATGTCCCGCCACCATGAAGTCCTGTTTTCCTACCCAATCAAGGTCATGACTGGTAGCACACGACCACAAAAATTAATTCATCTGGGTGCGGTTCTTTCTGAGAAAACTTGCCTCCACTTACGCGGATGGACGGACAGACAGAAAGACTGACAGATGGACAAGCACTATTGAAATATTCCCTGCTGCACTTCATGTGGTGGCCAGGGTTAAAAAAAAAAAAAATAATAATAATAATGAATTTAAAAAAACATGCATACATTTACTTGCATGCTCACACAGTTCAATCACTACTCTGCAGTAAAGTCAAAAGTAAAGATTGTTTTTTAGGCTACATTTTGAATAAATGCCCCTGTTTACACTCTGCAATGATTGCCTTATCTCCTCATCTCTCTCTCTCCCTCTCTTACTCTCTGGTCTCTCTCTCTCTTCTCTCTCTCTCTCTCTCTCTCTCTCTCTCTCTCTCTTTGCCCGGAGGACTGGAGAGGGGTGAGCCTGGATGTATCTGACTGATTACTGTAATTCATACACTTTAATTAGCTGCACAAACCATTAGCCACAATTAGACTATTACAGAACACTCTGTGGCAGGAACAGTTCTAAAGACACCATCTATCTGCCAGAGGGAAAATGAGAGAGCGAGGGAGGGAGGAGGAGGGAGGAGGGGGGAGAGAGATGGAGAGAGAGGGGGAGTGGGAGAAAGAGGGTGAGAGAGAGCTAGAGAGAAGGAGGGAGAGAGGGAAAGTGAGGAGAAGAAGAAAGAGGACAGAGTGACAGTAGAGAGAGAGGGATGAAGGCACAGCATTGTAATAAGTCTAAATAACAGTAACTTTATGTCTTTATCCAATGTTGTTTATATTTTTCCCTGATTTAGCAACATATGACAACAGTATGTACTTCATACCAGTAAAGACCAGTTAAATAGGTTATCGTACAGAATGAGAGGAACAGAGAACATGCTTTTCACACATCTGTGACCCCTGTCCTAAACAGCTAAAAGAAAATGAGAGAAAAAATGGACAAAGAGGGAGATGGAGAGAAAGCAGAAGAGAGAAAGAGAGAGGGGGTGATAGCAAGAGAGAGGAAGGGACAGAGAGAGCGAGAGAAATAATGTGGGCTCTTTATTGGGGAAAAAATAACCTACACCGGGGCCAAATGGCTGAAAGGACGCTCGTGTATATCCTGTGATGCTGGTGCTGCCTCTAGGGGGCGCTGAAGTTAAAATCTATTTCTTTCTTATGAAGGTTTGCAGTGGCCAGTAACCAATCACTGCCTGTATCAGGGTAAGAATACGCCCCCTGAAGAGGGTACATCACAAGGCACATACACCAATCAGTCATCAGCTATCTACCGAGTTGATGGTATTATCCAAAGGCACATGCAGCTTATTGGCAAAGGAGGGGCCAATCCTCTCTGGAGCAGTGTGGTGTTAAGGGCCTTGCTCAAGGGCCAAACACCTGCACTGATCTCACTGCATGCCACATTGCGGCTAAAACCACCAGCCACAAACTTTCAAAGTTCCAATCAACCATCTTCACAGCTAAGCTACATGCCCCCATACCTGTCGGCAATTTAAAGTCTCCAATTAGCCTACAATATCTTAGGACTGCATGAGGAAACCGGAGTACCCGGAGGAAACCCACACAGACACGGGCAGAACATGTAAACTCCACATAGAAGTCTTATGTCAAAGTAAAACAGCCATATCAAAGGAAAGTTTTAGCATTAGCAAGAGCTAAACATCTTTTAACCCAGGGCTCAACCAGAGGACCTCACAGGCTGTGTGCGACATCATTAAAACAAGCTGTGGAGCTTCACCGCAAACCGTCTTTCCGAAAACAAGAGTCTCTTTGCTTCGTTCTGCCAGCCTCAGATACCTTTTTACTTTTTCACAAAGGAATGTTTTTTTTTCCCCTCACAGCATCATAAGGAATCAGAAATTGATGCATTGCAACATCATAAAGCCTTGTAGCAAACTGTATAAGATCAGAGACTCTGCCATAGAGTGGGAGCTGCAGATCAAGATTACAGGGATTCAGCAAAGATGCGCCAACTGCACCAAACACGATAGTTCCCTCACAGCTTGTGCCTCATTGAAAAGGTTTGACAGAGTGCAAATGTCAGGAGTGTAACTGACCTCACGGCTCTGTCAGCCTCTGGTGCCCAACACTAGCGAGGACTAAGCTCTGCATTAAGGACGAGGGAAGTGTTTCACACGAAACGGTGTGGGTTTGCTGCAGAAATTAATTTCAGAAGTACAAAAAAACAATAATAATTTCACAAAGTCATGCCAAAATGTTACACAGTGTAGACAATTTACACCAAAACAATAGCTTTTGGTGTGAATAAAAAAGCATGAGCGAAGTCGGAAGTGAATACAAAATAGGGAATAATTATGATGAAACCATGACAGACACTAAATGTGTAACAGTTTCAACTTAATAGCGCAGAGAAATTTTCGGTGTGAGTCCGAGTCTGTCAGAGTACATTTTGAGTCTGAAAGGGACCGAATGAACTCTCTAAACGCTGATGTAACAAGGAGCACTTTACTGCTTAGGTCCTGTTCATCCTATTTTATCCGATTCAGCTGCTTCGACCGGAAACTGAGCAGAGATCAGGCCCTTGTGATCCGAGCGCGAGACACGACACGAACCGTGTAATAGCAGCCGAGAGACCTGTGCTCCGCTTTTAGAATCCCCACGGTTAAAGTACCGGGAAATCACACTTACTGTCAAAAAAAAAAATGCGCTGGTGAGCACTTGCTAAAGTCCAGGGCCAATAAATCACCACTTAGCGAGGAGGCGTAAAAGCCTTTTAGTCTTCCTCTATGGTTTTTTTTTCCTCTGGTGGCATCAAACGGAACACCGTCGCTAGCCGCTATCGTTTAACTTTTCGCTTCCAATAACCGCTGCCGTACGGGTCAGCCCTTTCAGACGCGGCCCTCGCACCTTTAAACGCCACATAATGTAGTGTCTGGAGCGCCGGCGAGCCTTAACTCTCATCCGGCCATTATTAAATTTTCCCTCCGTCAGGAGCGAAGATATAGTGCGCTGTTCGCGTGATAGACTGCCGCTGAGAGGGAGGCAGAGCGGCTAACGTGTGTCCGCTCGACACCCAGGGGCCCGGGGGGAGTTTATGGGGGCCGCGGATGGTAATGAATCTCCCGGGGCCCAGTTGAATGCAAGCTGGGACCGGCGTATGTCGCGGCCACCTCCTGCTGCAGATACTGCGGGCACCCATTGGAGCTGACACCTCCTGCTAATGGCTGTTAGCATCACCTGCAGCGGGGTGGTAGGGCGTTTTTTTTCCCCCCTTAACTAATGTGAGGAAGGAATGCAGTGAATTTGGGGGGTTCATCATGTTGGGGGAAAGTGGAAGTGAATGTGGGGTTTTTATTCAAGTTCTCCCTGATATAGGTCCTGACACTGCAAAAATTAACCTTGTAACTACGATATTTTAATCTAGTATTTAGGCTTCCTTAAGTCTTTTCTTCTCTCAACTATATATGTATATATATATATATATATATATATATATATATATATATATATATATATATATATATATATATTTCTGAGTTTTAAGTTGCCTGTAGGCAAGATAAGTTAGATTTTTAAAAATCCTGCCAGCTCGACTCAAAATGAGTCAAACTCGTCAACCTCATTGGCTGGACTGTACAAATTCTAGTAGGGATGAAAGACTTAATCACTTGTTGATTTAGACTCATTTTTTTGATTCACGAGGTTTGAAATTTGCAGCACGATTGGCTCTGACCATCTCTGCCACACTGCAATCAAAAGGACTGTCATCAGACAGCAGTGCTCATTTAAAACTACTTTCATCATCTCCGATCAAAGATTGATTTTTCTCCAAATGGGGTGGGGGGCATGGGGGGAATAAACGATGAAGGACTGTTTAGAAATCATCTTTTGAAATCAAGACAGGCAATTAATTCTCCTCCCCTAATTTCCAAGTCAGCACATTTTCATATTTCAGGCAGTGAGGTTGGTGCTAATTAAGAATAATTAAATATAATGGAGAATAATTATCTGACAGACAGACTGATTCTTAGAGTGTCATTTCTGAGATGGTAACATATGGGAACAGGATAAAAAATAATAATTAGATAAAGAAACATCTTAGTGTGAAATTCAACTTTATGTAGATAAATCGTTCCTGCAATGCATAATTCCACCATTTTAAGCTTCCCTGACACCTTCATTTCGGCTCAGCCTCCAGAACCGAACAGGGGCCATGCTTCTGACTTGCAAATGAGGCGAGGCCAGGTGATTTTCTGCAGCTGTAGAGCTTTCCTGGTGACCCCTCCAACCCCCTATTTCTGCAGACCTCATGAGGTCAATCTGGCGACCCGAGACTCCATGGATATGTGTGGAGCTCCTGAAGTTTAACCAGTGACCTGAAACACCACACATTTCCATAGAGTCTATGTGGCTGAACTGGCGACCTGAGAAACCATATATTTGTGTGGAACTCAAGGCCTTTTACTGGCGATCTGAGAGAGCATGTACAACCTCAATTCCGCAACAGTATGTAAAATACAAATGAAAACTGATCGAAGTGATCTGTAAATTCTCTTATGCCTACATTTACCCACAAGTTTCACCTTATTGACTGCAATGATTTTTGTAAATATGCCAAATTTCATGCCCGCAACAATATCTAAAGACAATTGGGAGGGAGAAAAGCAAAGACTGGAAAATTTGTGGAATCACCAGAAAAAAACACACATTGGAATCATTCCACAGATGAATGGGTGAAAAGGCATCAAGTGATTCAAATGATTTGGTAAAAAAAAAAAAGTCATTACAAGAGGCAAAGTCATTAACCAGCACGAAAATTTAAAGTTCTCCACCTTACCAAATTCTGCATGAAGAAATAAACAGTATAAAAACAATACCCTTAATGTGCGAGTTTTGGAGTTCATGGATTTCACTGTTGACAGTCCATTATACTGCACAATGATTGTAAACTGTACAATCAAGAGAACTGGAAGCAATCTCTGTGTGTAGAAGACGAGGCTACACACCAATATTGGATGCACAAGACCTTCAAACCCTCGGACAGCACTGCATTTGGAACCAACCTGCTTCGGTACCCACATGGCTCATAAATTATTCATTCCTGTGTCTGTCCTGTGTCTGTGAAGTCAGTTCTTTATGACACCAGGACTCAAATGCACAAAAAGGAAGGCATACCTCAACACCACTGCCAACTTCTCTGGGCTCAAGCTCATCTGACATAGACTGAGAGGGAAGTGGAAAGCAGTGCTGTAGTCCAAAAAGTCTAAATTTCAAATCGTCTTTGGAGATAATGGATATTCTGCTCTCGGGGTTAAAGAGGAAAAGGGCCATCCCAACTGTCATCAGTGACATGTTCAAAAATCAGCTTCTGTTATGGTCTGGGGTTGCATCAGTGCCCTCGGTATTTTGTACACTTGAGTGACACACTTGACACAGAAGCGTACACAAGCATTTTGGAATAGCAAATCTCTTTGTCTGATAAGTCTGATAAGATGGCGAGAGCCGAACTTCTTTATTGAGAGAAATTAATTGATTTTAAAATAGTGTATTTTCAGAAAAGTTTTTAAACTTCACCAACATCCCACTTTGCAAAATACATTCTTTTTTCTTATTTTCACCACTTTGGGGACAGTAACTAACTACTCAACAAGGCTTGCGATGCACTGAGATAAAGAATAATATTCAGTGCATGCATTAATAATTTAAGCATGTTTTTTTTTTTTTTTTTTTACTTAATTTGCTTAAACTTATTTCACTGCTTCCTTTCGTAATAGAATAATATTAGTTCAATGTTTTCTTTCCATTATTAAAAATCACATGCAAATTACACTTGCAGTATGCAATATTTACAGCTTGTATTTCATACTAAAAATGAATATTAAATTAAAGTCAATTACGAGAATGAATTAAGAAGACAGCGGGAGTGAGTGAGAGAAAGTGAGAGAGAGAGCGTGAAAGAGGGACAGCAAATGAGAGAGGGAGAGTGAAAGTGAGAGTAAGAGTGAGAGACAGAGAAAGAGAGAAGAGAGAGAGAGAGAGAATTACAGAGTCAGTGCGATTTTCCTTCGCTCAGGTCAGGTCCCTGATAGGTTGCCGTGGATCTGAGGTGTGTAGATCAACATATTCATATTCAAATCAGACTTTCAGAGCATCCTATTGATTTTACACCAGCCGACTGTCTCAGGAGGTCAGACACAGGTGAGAGTTCAGAAGGCAGACCCAGGAACAAACACGACTGAGAAAAACCTTTCGATCTTTTAAAAAATCTTTGAGTCCGCAGTTCATGCCATTCCGTTTCAAGGCTTGCGAGGGGTGCCTCGTGGTCAGGGGACCATATGAACACAAGTTAGTTTTTCTCAGTTGGAAATGTTCGTAAAACTTCATTTTCAACTATCGCAGCCTGACTCAGTCTTAAATTTTCCAGGCCGGGTCAAACACACTGCAAATAATTAATAAACAAAAGCTGGAATCAGAGAAAACACAGAACTTTATTCGGTATATCCTAAAGTTCTCCAAATCTTACATTATATTGAGCACAAAGACCTAAAACAATTTGGTGTGCGAAATATGCAAATATACCATGTAAAAAAAAAAAAGTTGACTCAACTTCAAAAAAGTAAGGCAACCAACTGCACACCATTTTTTGAGTTGGCTAAAATTTAAGTAATTAAACTCCTTTGCCACATTTGTATGTACCTGTATTAACCAAACAGCGGAAGGCTGAAATAGAGGAGCCCACAGGGGGTATAGAGTGATTGATTTACATGAGGGCCGTCACTGCCCATATCCCGCATAAGCTACTGAAGCGTAATATTGAAATAAACAGCTGCATTGGATTGTAAGTGCAAATATAGGGTTTGATAACAAAGATTTGTTGTTCACACAGGATAGATAAGTCTACTGAGCCAACGGACAACAATGAAAACAGAAAAATATTATTTATACTGGCCTCACAAAGCCTCACAACACTGAGTAAAGAGAAACTCTCTGGCCTGGCTTTGTTTGGACGGTAGGATTGATGATTCACCAGCACCAATATTAAAAAGTTTGTCTGGACAGTTATTTTCCCTGTCTCTTCTATGACGCTGGGAAATATACGGCTGGATTTGAGTGATGATTTTGAGAAAAGGCTGTGTGTGTGTGTTTATGTGTATGTGTGTGAATGCGTGTGAATATATGTGTATGTGTGTGTGTGTGTGTGTGTGTGTGTGTGTGTGTGTGTATGTGTGCATTTGCATGTGAATGCGTGTGTGTGTATGCATGTGTGTGTGCGTGTGTGTGTGTGTATGCATGTGTGTGTGTGCCCGTGCCCTTCTGTGTGCCTTCTTGTGAGCCCCTGTGCATTTTTCTGATGTGCAAGTCGGTGTGTGTATTTCTCTACCCAAATCTCAGCTCTGAATCCCAGGTACCTGCCACTGCTGCCCTTTTTCAACACAAACAATGTCTGGTGAGTGACTGTAAGTTACCGTTACAAAGATTTGACACCAGTGTTTTTGTCACGAGAAAAAGTTGCATTCTTAGCAATAGCAACAGCAACTTCCGCTGTTGTTGAAGCAGCAGAAAGATTAAACTAAATTTTATTATCTAATAATAGTACAATATGCAATGTTAATTAACAGTAGTTAATGCAGTAATAAGCATTAACTAGCAGTTAACTAATGCTTCAGAGTGCTGAATAAGCATTATGTAACCATAATTAACTATTTATTCATGCTCTTAAATGCATTTACAGTGAGGTTGAAAATGTACATTAAGTGCCTCTAAATTAGCACTTTGAACTATTAAACTATTCAATAATGTATAAATCCATACCTTAATTATCCCTTCTACCAGTCAAAGGGCATTTCTGTCACCGCTGGTTTACCGGTAGAATGACATTATTCACACACTTGCAGAAGTCTTTTTTGGAACCAAAGATATGGTTAATAAACAGCTAATACAAAAAAAAGTGTGTTATTTGATTTTAAGAATTGTTGTCACATCATTGTAATTTTCTTGTTTATTTATTCCTAATAATACACTGAGTGGTATTGTACAGCTGGACAAAAAATGACCTGAAAAAGGGTTAACATAAACACCATTAGTAAATCTCGAGTAGACACATTAGTTAACTGTTAACTCTTATTTCATGCTTTTCACTGATTTAATGTAAGCAAATGTACCCTAATTGTAATCATTTACTGTAACTGGATTCATAATCTAGATCAATGGTTCTCGAACTCGGTCCTGGCGCCCCACTGTGCATGCTGGCTCTTTTTGTTCCAACCACAATTGCATTCTTGGTATTTTAAAAAGCTGTTGATTTGTCTTAATTAGCTGGATTCCGAGTTTAGAGCAGTTATTTATCTTCTTAAGCCACATTTGATAAATCTACATGTCATGAATAAAAATTTAATATCCACATTAAGATATATTAGAAACTAATATGAATAACTGCAAAGGGAAACAATTTAACCAAACATTTAATCAACATACACAATCAATATGTTCCTCATTGGTAAAACTGTTGACACATGGTTGCAAAAACTAAATTTATTTGGAAACAATAGAGTCACACCTGTTTTGTTTCATGTCTATTTTATTAAGTTCAGGGAAATTATTTTTAAAGAACTCAAAACACCTGTGTTCAGCAACCTAATTTGGAGCTGACTGATTTTCTCAGAGTTTAATTTGATCGGTTTAGAAATGTTTTTACCCGAAAATGCTCACAATATAGAAAAATAAGCACAATTTGTTCAAAGGTTTTTATTCTTCATGGCACAATGGATATGTCCATCAGCTTAAGATGGTAAGTAACTGCTCTAAACATGGAATGCAGCCAATTAAGACAAATCAACAGCTTGTTAAAATCCTAAGATTGCAATTGTTGTTGGAACAAAAACCAGCATATAGTGGGGCGCCAAGACCGAGTTTGAGAGCCACTGATCTAGACCAAGAAGAGATGACGCAAGGACTAAAGCAGTAAAATATTACTCTTACGCCATGCTATCTGCTCAGTGATAAAGAAACTTTTTTTTTTTTTTTCCTTTTTGGGTGTTTCAGCACTTAACTGATTTAAAATATAGAGTCGGTTCACTAACATACAAACAAAACTTACTTTCTAGGGATAAGCTTGGTAGCTGATTGAAAAGAATCGACAAAGACATACTTATGCATTACCACAAGGGGCATCATCGACAGGATTAATGTTATATCGCTTTCCTTCATCGAAAGTCCCTTTGCTCCACACCTAAATGAACACGTACTAGGAGACTGGGCTACATAGAGTTGGAATCCAAGTACATGTCCTACACACATCCAGGGTCCTTAAATCTGGCTCTCAAGTGCATGTGTGTCCCTGCTTTTCTTTGTATAATAGCTAAAGACTAAGTGTAGGTGATTGGCTAGTCTGTGATCACCTGACTATCTGGTAAAGGAAGGCAGGAAAATATTGTGAACAGTCAGCTGAACCCTAGACTACAGCCTTGGCTCCTGCTCCAGATAGTACTGTATAAAATGAGCAAAAATGTGTCAAATAATTATATTACAAATGTCACAAAAAAATGCAGTCATACAATACATCACAACCCACCTCCCCCTCCCCACACACACTCCCCGAACCACAGCTGTTTTACTGAGGGGCAAATTCATCAAAGAACCCCACCCCTGACCCAAAATCCACCACTCTATCCAACCTTTAACCAAACCCCAACCCCCACCCCAGCTACCCCACCCCTCATATATCACAGAGTTGGGTTACAGCAGGACTGTTTGACAGACAGCGCGACCCAAGAGCATCTGGAACATGCACTGTCTCTCCTTGCCTCTGGGTCTAAGTGTCCCAGTTTGACCAGGAGGGCAAATATTGAGAGACACTCCAGCCTCAAATGTCAAGGGGGCGGGGAGCGATCGCACAGAGAGCTCTTTGAAAACAGCGGCCCCTCATTCACACAGCTCAGGGCGATTCCGCAAAACGCCCGAGGCCTAGTGCGAGGGAAGTTTAAAAAAAAAAGAAAAAAACACAAAACAAGCGCTGTCGCCTCTCCATTGCCAGGCTTTACTGCTGTCACTTACTGAAGGAGCTGTCCCTCGCTGTAGTTGCAGGCAAAATGAGATGGCCACGCAAACCTGGTGAAAAGACTGAAAAGCTGCCCATTTAAGTAGAGGAACAAAATGCCTGAAGTAGGGAGGATGTTCTTCGGAGCTATTTTCCCTGAACAGAATGATCTGGAAGGTGGCCCGATCTTCATAGTACAAAAATTCATGCAGTTCCACAATCAAGGAAAATTAAAACAAATGCTAAAATTCATGATGTAAGTTTACCCTGATAAAATCCTTGGTAAAGATCGCATGTAGATTTGAAACACATGCCAACTATGTGAATTTATATGTAAAAATAGAGTAACA